>CM035427.1:94328436-94445936 GCA_020310875.1 Ceratopteris richardii | reverse complement strand
TCTTATTTCGTTGACGATTCTTTTCCTTGTTCTTGCTCCTTCCATTTTGCTGATTCTTTGCTTGGTAAGAATCACAAACATTATATGCATCTCCATTATGAGTGCCAAACATAGATTTCCTAGGATTCTCCTCACTCAAGAGTGCTCAACATATGTCATCATAGACTAGTTTACCACCAGGTGCACTATTGCTAATAGCTGTGCAAAACATATCCCATGATGATGCCAAGGTGCATAGCAACAAGATTGCTTTCATTTCATTATCCATATCCATTTTTGGAGCCTATAACCAAATGTTGTAACATACTCCTTGTAATATAATAGGAATTTAGTGTTTTTCAATATAATAGCCGGTCTCTTGTGTGAAAGGACCATTTTTAGGGCACGCGTATATAAGTCACTTGATGACTCTTTGTAAGAAGTTTTGGCCATTGTGAGTAATCAAGCTCAAATTTTGAATTTGGCTCTTCTCTACTGACTATCTTCTTCTCCAAGAGATTGAGTTGGTGATTCATGCTTGAAATGTGTGTTTAGAAGTGTTTTCTACCCCTTCCCCTCTTGTTTTCATGACTGTAATGCATGTGTGAATCTTGGTGAGTCGTGGAGCTGAAGTAGTATTTCCCGCTAGATCACTATTTTGCTCATAACTTGAAGCACATTTATCGGATTCGACTGAAAATACGACCATTAGATGCATTTTATCAAGAGCTTCTAAAAGAACATGTATCAACCACATTTGGAGTTCAAAGATGAGAGAAAAGTCCGAATTTGTGCTTAGTGCTGTTACAAGTCTCACGACGTGTATTTTCAGAGGATTAAGGAGTTGGAGAGGTAGTTGAACTGAGTTACATGCATTGTAGTGTTGTCACTTCACCTACCATCATGTTCACACACATCTTCATACACTTGATATGTCTAATTTCACGGATTGATAATTAAATGTGCTTTAATCCACCACTATATGCACTTGTGGGTGATTGAGGTATAGTCTCAATTGGCACAAGTCCGTAAGGCTTCACAACTTAGGTACACACGTTTTTGGTGATAGCTAGTCCAATCAAGGTGCCTACATGATGGTGATAGCTAGGGAGTGAACAAATCGTGTGAGTGGAGGTAATTTCAGTGAGTGGCAAGTCTCAAAACACTTTTGCACTTGTTACTTCACACTTTTGGAGTGTGTGTAATGAGTCTGTAGGGTTAGGAGTGAGGGATTGAGAAAGAGTTAGGGTTTAGGTAGGAGAGAGAGGTAAGATTAGGAGAGGTAGGTTATCACAAAAAAGTCAAAAAAATAAGGGAAAAAAGATTAGTTCCTTTAAGTTCAGACACTTGATCACCTAAGGCCATTAAATTCAAAATCACTTTAGTTTTCAGTCACTTGATTTGAAACAAGTATCGTGAGCGAGTAGCAATCAGTATCGCGGGTGGTGTATCGTGGAGAGCACACATATTTGTTGGTTGTTGAGGGCAAGATTTGGAAGGCTTACTCTTGAAGGTGAGGGCTTTGCCCCATCTCTGAAAATGAAGAAAACACTCATAGATGTGACATCAAATAGGGGAAGTATCACATGGTTGAGAAGTAGGCATATGGATGTGATTGAGTAACCATAAGCACATGAAAGGGATGAGAAGCTTAAGAAGAGCACATTGCACAAAAAATTGTCAAATTTGGACTTTACTAGGTTGAAGTATCACGGTTGGTTGAGTTCACATATCGCGATACCTGAATTCCCTTGTATTGCGATACTCACCAGGTATTGTGTATCGTGTATCGCCTCCTTGAGGTTTGGTCATATTGATCAAGTATCGTGTGTCATCCGGTAGAGGTATCATATATTGTGAGTCAAGACATATCGTATCATGAAAAAGTGATATCATGTATCGTTTAAAAAGTGGTATCGTGTATTGAGTACAAGAAGTATCGTGTATTGTGAGTGAGTGGTATCACATATAATTGGTCTAGCTATATCGTATTGTGGGGTCGTGTGTCATGGGTTAAGCTATATTGTATCGCAAAGGTTGATATCGTGTATTGTGTATCATCCCAAAAGTTGTATTGCATATTGCTAGTAGGTGGTAATCGTATCATGCAAGGCTGGTATCGCGTATCATATGCCAAAGTATCGTGTATCGTGATTAGTGAGTATCGTGTATCGTTGAGTCTAGCAGTATCATATCGCAAAAAGTGGTATCGTGTATCACCCCTGTAGTGTATCATGTATTATGCCAAAGTGGCATCATGTATCGTGAGCCAAAAAGTATCGTATCGTCGAAAAGAGATATCGAGTATCGTGTGAGCAAGGCCTCGTGTATCGTGGGGAAGTGGTATCGCCCCGGGAGGTATCGTGTATCATGGGAAACCACTAGAGCCTGGGGAAGAAAAGTGGGAGGAAACAGAAAATTGGGAGAGTTTGAAAAAGCTAATAGAGCTTAAAAAAAGACTTAGGACCTAGGTGGTGAATGAAGTTGAGATTCAGACGAGTGTTAGGCAATTGAAGGAGTGTCATATCTTCTGCGGGAAGCGCAGCCCAACCAAGCCATCACTCTATCTATGCAGTCACTTCCAGTGACTCTGAGGAGGAAAGACTCATGGCTTTCGAGGACATGCATAGTTCAATACCTAGGTAATGTTGGAGATAGATGTCTGCGGAAGCACGTGAACAACACAAGGAAGAAGAAGAAGCTTGGAGCACAAACACACAATAGTGAGTGTATTACTAGAGAATGTACAAAGATAAGTAGCCCATTAGGGCAATAGGCGTATATACAAGCCAGGGGAAAAAAACCTCCTAAAGAGGGAAAAAAGTGCCCCGGCGGTCCTAGTGTGTTCACACACATCACTACCTAAATATATCAACAAATCCCCCCTGGGAGTGATGCGGTGAACAAGGAGCTGGCACTCATGTATAAGGAAGTGCCAAGCTATGTGGAAATCACTCCACAAAAGGAAGTAAGCCCAAAGCTTTGCGGAAAGCTTCAAACTTCTCCCTAGGCAGAGCCTTCGTGAAAAGGTCTGCAATGTTCTCCTGCGTGGGCACATATGCCAAGCTGATCTCCCCAGCAGAGAACCTCTCCCTGACATAGTGATAATGCACCTCAATGTGTTTAGTGCGAGCATGGAACACAGGGTTCCTCGCAACTGCCAATGCGCTCTAACTGTCAGTGAAGATGGTGGTGGCAGAAGACTGGCCAACACCCAAATCAGCCATAAGGCGTCTGAGCCACACACACTCAACAGTCGCTGTGAAAGCTTCCCTATACTCAGCCTCACAACTGGAAGTGGGCACAGTAGGCTGCTTCTTGCTCAACCAAAATATACATGAGCTACCAAGTATGAAGCAAAAACCACTGGTGGACACACGAGTGTCATAGCAACCAGCCCAATCTGAGTCAGAAAAAGCATGCAAATCTGGCGGTAGTGATCCCCCCTTGGGATAAAACAACCCAAGTAGCCGAGTACCACTCAAGTAGCGAAAGATGCGCTTAACCGCCTTCCAATGCGTGACTCCTGGGCAATGCATAAACCTGCTCATCTGTGAGACAGCAAACTGAATATCTGGCCGAGTAATGCATAAGTAAATCAAGCATCCAACAGCCTGTTGATAGAGAACAACATCAAATGCATCTCTAGCATCATGAAGACTCAATCGTAAACCTGTCTCCATAGGAGTGGCAATAGGCTTACAGTCTTCAAGGCCAAAACGCTGCAATAATGTGTCAATATATTTCGTTTGACACAAAGCCATTCCACCATCAACTTGCATAAACTGAATGCCCAAATGGTGATGCAAATGCCCCAAACCAGACATCTCAAATGAGGCATGCAAATCAGCCTTAAAATCAGCAATATGCGTCTCAATAGGACCAGTGAGCAACATGTCATCAACATAGACAATAATGATCAGAAGCACATCATTAGCACGCTTTATATATAAGGTGCTTTCAGTTGGACTGTTCTCAAAACCATGTGCAATTAGATAGGCATGTATCTTCTCATACCAAGCACGTGGTGCTTGCTTTAAACCATATAACGCCTTCTTTAACCTACACACCTGGTTTTCATGCCCTTTCTGCACAAAGCCACGGGGCTTAAAAACATACACTTCTTCATGCAAGTCACCATTCAGAAATGCTATTTTAATGTCCAACTGATGTACATTCCAACCATGATGGGCTGCAAGTGCACAAATGCTCCGAACAGTAGTCATACGACATGTAGGTGCAAAGGTCTCATCAAAATCAATGCCTCTTTCCTGCGCATAATCCTTTGCAACAAGCCTAGCCTTATACCTGTCAATTGTACCATCAGGTTTACGCTTCAGCTTGTATACCCACTTAGTGCCAATGGCCTTCTTTCCAGGAGGCAAGTCACATAAAGACCATGTACCATTCTTCATTATAGCATCATATTTAGATTGCATAGCAGCCATCCAATTTTCTGAATTCTGTGCTTCATCAAAAGAAACAGGCTCATTCTCATCACAGAGGCTAGACACAACAATAGCATAGCAATCTGATGCAAAGGAGGCACTATGAGAGCCTGAACGAGTTCGATATGACAAAGGTGCATCTAATTTGCTGTCACACAAAGTCTGCACCAGCCATTTTGGCATAGTTTTTGCTTGATCAATATCAGCTCTCTCATCAACAAGTGCATCATGTAAATCTGCATCAGAAATGGAATGATCTGCATCATCATATGAAGCCTGCAAAGGTTGAGAAGTTGCCTCATTAGGACCAGCACTAGACTGTCCACCTGTAAAAAGAGGCATCAAAGTATCATACATATCTTTAGAGCTAACAGATGTCTCCTTAGTACATGAAAGCAATGGCTGAATAGCATCTTCCACAAAGACAACATCACGGCTAACTTGAATGCGTTTAGTCTGTGGATGATACAGACGATAGCCTTTACTTTCAGAACTGTACCCAACAAAAATACATTTTACTGCCTTATCATCCAATTTTCTGTGATGTTGTTCAGGCACTAGTGCATATGCCAAACAACCAAAAACCCGCAGATGAGCAACAGATGGCTTGCGATCATGCCAAGCCTCATATGGAGTGATAGAATGTAGCGCTTTAGTGGGACACCTGTTAAGTACATATGTTGCACACATGACAACCTCAAGCCAGAAACTATGTGGTAAAGCCTGACTCTTGACCATACACCTCGCCATCTCCATGAGTGACCTGTTCTTCCGTTCAGCAACTCCATTCTGTTGAGGTGTATACGGCACTGTACACTGGCGTTTTATCCCACGTTCAGCCAAAAATGCATTAAAATCAGAAGACATATATTCCCCCCCTCGATCAGAATGGAGGGTGCCCATTTTACATGCTGACATATTTTCAACCAAAACCAAAAACTGTTTGAAGCACAAAAACACTTCGGACTTTGCCTTCAATGGATATACCCATGCATGCCTGGAAAAATCATCAATGAAAGTCACGAAGTAAAGGTAATTTCCAAAAGAGGGTGTCTGCATAGGACCACAGTCATCACTCTCCCATAACAGGATAAGAGGAGTTGTTGGCGCATGTGACAGTATTCCCTGTAGGGGCAGGCTCCAGTGAAGAGAAGAAACTGTGCTGCGAGGTCATATGTTTGGTCGCCCCACTGTCAAAGTACCAAACATCTGAGTCCACTGCAGACATGCATTGCTCATGAGAAGATGGGTCAAAACTGCAAACAGTAGTAAACGCCCATTCTTCTTCCTGCACAAGATTTGCAGACTCTGTTTTTGGTGTAGAGGCCTCTGCAACAACCATTCCAGCCTCTTTCTTCTTTGCCTCTTTTGCAGCCAGTTTTGGATAGTTCTTTATGATATGATCATTCCCTTTACAGTACTTGCAAAACAATTTCTGCTTTTCTGATTTCTTCTCATCTTTATCCTGGTTCTTCGAATGTGCAGCATTTGCAGATTTCTGCTTACTAGTAGAAGAGCTCCGTTTTCCTTTGCCCTTCTGACTAGCCAGGAAAGCTTGATCTGCAACACGCATAATGGACCTGTTCTGCCTGGATTGATCTTCCTGCAACAGAACAGAGACTAACTCCTCAAATGATAAGGCATTCAGATTGCCTTTCATAATCAACTGAAGAGTAGAAGAAAAACTCTGATATGAATCAGGAAGACCATTCAGAATGGTCTGCACAAGTGAGCTATCTGGTATAACCTCATCAGCAGAAATCAACTGTTCCTTCAAGTCTTTGATCTTTGTTAGGAAACTGTCCATAGAATCACCTTCATTCATGTGCTCACTCTCCAACTGTTTTTGAAGGTAAGCAACACGAGCCTCATTCCTAGCTTGGTACAATGTGGTTAGTGTATCCCAAGCATCCCTAGCTGTTCTGCAAGAGCGAATATGAGGAATAATGGCACGTTTGACAGACAAAGCTATCAATGCATGTGCCTGGGCATCTCTGCCATTCCAAAAAATTTGCTCTGCAGTAAGTGCAACAGAAACAACAGCACGAACAGGAATCCGCGGAATATCATCTTCGACACCATCTTCATCAGCTCCAGCACCTGTATTTGCAGTACCTCTAGTTGCAGGTGTAACAAGACGTCTTTCAACACCCTGCACAATGTTCCAGAGTCCTTTTGCAACCAATACATATCGCATCATATAAGCCCATAATGGGTAGTTGGTACCATCCAACTTATCCTCAACAGCCAACATACGGAATACATCACTGCTTTCAGCCATGGCCGGTGACTAAAATACCTTGATGCAGAAAATTGACTGTATCTCAAAAAGTTGAACAGAACTGCCCAGACGAGTTCTGCTAGACCTGTAGCAGACTTCGAGACGCTTAAACTAGCGAACAAAAACTGGTATATACCTTTGGCACAAAAAGACGAAATAGCCTGCACAAGCGCTGCGATAGTGCGTTCGGAGGTCGAAACAAGCTCAGATCGCGATATCGGCACCACACAACGAAGCTGTTTTGATCTCGGAAACACGCTGAGTATGCTCACCAAAATTCGTGCGATTCTGAGACTGCAAATGGAGGAGTGTCGACGGTGCCCTAGATGAAGCGACGACCTGCTCTGATACCAATTGTTGGAGATAGATGTCTGCGGAAGCACGCGAACAGCACAAGGAAGAAGAAGAAGCTTGGAGCACAAACACACAATAGTGAGTGTATTACTAGAGAATGTACAAAGATAAGTAGCCCATTAGGGCAATAGGCGTATATACAAGCCGGGGGAAAAAAACCTCCTAAAGAGGGAAAAAAGTGCCCCGGCGGTCCTAGTGTGTTCACACACATCACTACCTAAATATATCAACAGGTAAGGCTTTATATCCACTATGGAGGGAGAGTATCAGACTTCTCTTCCGTATGTGTCCATTAACTTCCAAGGAATACCCATCTACCTTGACGACCTCAATAACTTAGTTGCAAGAATGATAAACACAACCAAATCCAATGGAGACACAATGACTACCCCAAGGGGAAAGCCAATGGTCACTCAGGTGTTAAGAGAAGACATGATACCCCAAGATGAATATCTGATGGATGTGTACTTGATACATGGATCAGACCTACTCTTATAAACTGATTCACTGACACAAGGAGAAGGCATCAACCCTGCAACTATATACAAGCTAAGGGATCCAGAAGATTCATCTAGAGTTACCTACCTAGACCAAAATCAAAGGAGATATTGGTCGGTAGATGATGTGGATAGGTCAAGGCTAAAGTATATGGGCTTGCCTATAGTCCCTCATTGAGAACAGGCAACTACCTCACAAAACCCATTTGGGACCCATCAAGGTACGAAAAACATGACATCGGGACAAATAAGCCAACATAGTGTTCCCATTAAACCCCATGTGAAGTTTGCCATGCCAGGAATCAATTCCAATGGCCAAAGCAGCCAAGGAATGGGAAATATGAATGGGCCAACCTTTAGGACAAGAACACAACAAGGTATGGGACAGGGAGTACACCCAGTACGGCCAGTAGTTCCTATCATAATCCAACCCCTAGAGCTAGGAAGGAGACTGAGACCAATCCAAATGGCCAAATGTGTGTGAAATCATTACGATGGCTAGGGAGAGCCCTATGACCACATTGTGGAGTTCAAACAAGCGTTGCAAGAAGAGCAAGTGGATGAATTTCTTGTGCAATATGAATCCTTTGGGATGACCCTCATGGGAACAACCTTGACTTGGTTCCAATCCTTGGATCCAAATCGTTTTGGCAACATCAAACAATTTTTCCAAGAATTCATTGGGGAAGTCACTAAAAGATACAATTTATCATCCTTGATCCATAGTTTCAAACAAGCTCCTAATAAGATGGTAAAAAATACAGATAGAAGATTTAATCAGTATGTAGATCAATGTCCGATGATTGAGAGACCTTCTCAGCCAAAAATGATATCCCTATTTCTGGATGGTCTAACTAAGGGGACATTAAGAACTTTGGTATAATGATTACAAACATTCAGTCAGTGTCTTCAAGAGTGTATAGATTTAGAAGACAACTTAGCAGATGACCACAAAACCCCATGAAATTTGAAGACCCCATGAGCAATGTTACCTCTAGTACGAACAACGTAGAGGAACTAGCATACTTAGTAGCCGAGAAGTTGGGAGTACAAGGACAAAGGAACTACTAGAATGCCCCTATGAGAGTGCCAATGTTAAGAAGATGCGTAGATTGTGATGGAGATCACCCGTCCCATGTCTATGCTAGAGGAGGCTTAGTGCCACAACAATCTTATCTATATAATAGGAAACCGAACTAGGGTCCTAACATGTACTGTCATATTGAGCAAAAGTACACCAACTATAACACTGAGAACTGTCCTTTTAACAGACAGCCAAGACTAGTTGCACCACCTCAGTATAGACCATACGGATATCCTCCTAGGGAACAAGGCAAAGAAGTTTCAAGGTATAATACTTACCCAGGACCACATGTAGCACCTAGATTGTATGAACATGGAGGATATGGCCAACCACAATCAGTACAAGGACAACAACCACCACACCCACATAATGTAGTACCATTGAAGTATACCCAACCAGAGGAAAACCTAGAAAGAGCCATAGTGCCAGCGACACCTTTGGCTAGCTCAAAAACAACAAATCAGGGTTTTGATAAGACCCAAGGAGAGTATTACTCTTATGATGCAAGCCAGATAGAATACGACGAGACCTACAAGTAGCAATACTACGGTTACAAGGAATATGAAAACTCTTATGGACCTGAGTATGCTAATCTCATGTACACAACACCTAGAGTCCCAACTCCAATTAGGCCACCCACTAGGCCACCTTCCCCAAGGGGGCTGTGTTATAGCTGTGGAGGAGATCACTTTATAAGGGAATGCACTTTGCCCTACAACCCGCCACCCCCCGATGTGTGGAAAAGTTACTATAACAAATACGACAAAGAGCACTTGTTTTGAGATCATCCAAAAAACCCCAACAAGGTGCCTCCTGCTACTTAGATCAATGTGATTGAAGTGATTGAATCATCTAGAAGTGATAAGGAGTACAACATACCGCTGAAAGTGATTACTCAAGCCCAAACCAAGGAGACTATGGGGAAGAAAGTAGTGTACGAGCCTGAGGTGAAGGAAAAACTAGAACCTAAAGTCCAAGTGGTTGAGGATTCAGAAGATTTGGAAGAAATCGACAAAACGAGAAAAACTCAAAGATGGAAAGCAAGGTGAGAAAAACTCAAAAATAAGTGGAATAAGAAAAAGATTGAGGAAGAAAGGAAAGCCAGGAAAGAAACAAAAGAAGATAATAACCAAGAGTCACAAGGAAAATCTCATCAAGCAACCAAGGAATCTAAGTTAGTATGGGCAAGATCAATTTTAGTAGATCCCATGCCAGAAGACGTGAACATGTGGTTGAAAGCCAATCAGTCTAGAATAGAGACGTGATCTAGCATAGAGCAACATGAAAAAAGTTATCCAAGAGGAGAGTTAGAGAAGGAAAGATTGGAAATGTGTAGGAAGCTAATAGAGATAGCTCAAGCCACACTCGAATATACTATCCCAACCCTCCCCAAAATGAGAATACTAGAAGACAAATTCAAAGAATGCTTGGAAATGGACAACCGAAAACCGGTAAAGGAACAACGAGAGGAAAAAAAAGAAGGAAGACATTCGGGGTAACAAGGAGGAGCAAGTTTCAATGATTCCAAAATTAGAGGCAAATTGGCCAAGCAAACTATGGGACAGAATTCAAGAAGATTGGTGGGAAAAGAATGAGAACTCTCCACCACCCTTTGAAGAACTAGACACTTGGGAAAATCAAAGTGCATTGGACTTGGAAGAGGTATATGAGGAAGTGTCATTTCTGGATCAAAATCGAGAAGGAGCAAACAACATATCCACACTACCCAACTATATGGGAGAGTACGAGAGGAAATCGAAAGTATTTCATGCTTCCACTATCAGGGACAAAGAGGGAAGATCACAAAATGAGACTTCACATAACTTATCAGAACTCAAGAAAACTAAAGTACAATGTTCACTAATGATAGAAGAATTACTATGAGCAAAACCCTACCTATGGGAACAGTTGGCCGAAGAGTTGAAGATAGAAGTGGAAGGATCAGTCAAAGAGAGTAAAGAAGTAGAGGCTCTGCCAACCATCCAAATCCCAATAGATAAAGTTGGAGAATTCACTGAGGAAGATGAAGGAAATACTTGTCTCCCCATCATATTCGATGGATACACGAACAAAGCCATTTTAGACATAGGAACAGGTGTAGGTATAACCACTAAAGAGATTTGGGAAAAATGGGGAAAACTAGCCTTACGATCCACATGAATGAAACTCTAGCTAGCATATGGTCATGTTGAGAGACCACTAGGAATCTTAGAAAAGGTTATTTTGACCACATGCAGAGTGGAATTTGAACATACTTTAGCCATTTGCCAGCTCATAAAAGCTAGAAATTATGAAATGATCTTAGGAAGACCATTCATGAGACAATTAAGAGTTGTGAAAGATTGAGGAAGAGATGCGTTGTATCTATAGCATTAGGGTATGACCTCAAAAATAAATTTACATACCTTTG
The DNA here is from genome assembly GCA_020310875.1 of Ceratopteris richardii. Lineage (NCBI taxonomy): Eukaryota > Viridiplantae > Streptophyta > Polypodiopsida > Polypodiales > Pteridaceae > Ceratopteris > Ceratopteris richardii. The sequence continues at coordinate 94,434,883 of CM035427.1, read as the reverse complement.
GATATAGAGATGTACCCCCACTATAGTGGAACTTAGTCCATAGAGAGGAAGACAATCTATCCATTCATAGCGCATAATCTAGTGACCAATCATTACAGACCCATTGATGACACAGTATACATACCCCAAATATTCCCCGATGAAGCATTCGAATTGCATGAATGGATGGAGATATTAGCCAGGCTAGATGTGTGTGTGAACGAGGAAGTGCTGACCATGAATGAATGCATAGATGGAGAAGGATATGACGTGAATCTTTACATGGTAATTCTTCAAGAAATGGAAGATGCTGAATTATTGGAAAAGGAATGGAGAGAGGATTATGAGAGTATTGAAATGGAGCCATAATTTGATTCGAAGAACAATCTTAGAAAAGATTAAACCCAATGAGGATGTAGAGGAACCGAGGGTGTTCACCATAGAAAAGTACCAAGAGAAACAAGACAACAAAGAAGTTCAAGTAGAACAAACTATTGATCAGTTCAAGGTTCCAAAACACTTCAAAAGATATGAGATAGAAGAGCTAAAAATAGAAATTCAAATGCCAAAAATAGAAGCCGAGGAAGGAGAGGCATACGATAATAAAGAACAAAACAAGAAGGTGATAGTAACTATGGAAGAGGAAGAGGAGAGACTACTGTGTACCTAAGTACCAACTTAGGGACTTGTGGAGAAAGAGACTATACCTCAATCCCCCTCAAGTGCATATAGTGGGGACTCATGCTTTAATTATCAATCCAAAGAGTATCAAGACCTAGCCGAGTGTATGAAGACATGCATTCAAATAATGGTCAATGCAAATGAGGTTTTACAAAAGTACAAATAAGTATGAATCCATCACATTCAAGTTTCAAGATTAGCTATGGTGTCATGACACTTGGAACAATAGTGAACAATAAATTGAGCTTTTCTCTAAGCTCCGAACTACGAATATAGCGAATAGTGGGTTCATTTCGAAGTTCTCAAGAAGACGCATCCAATGGTGGTCTTTTCACTTGATTCTGACGCTCCTACTTCAAGTTATGAGCAAAATACTAAGTCATGGGATTGATCTTCCTACACTTCAGCACTTTCTACACACCACACACCTTACCAACAACAAACAAGCACTTTCATAGATAGACAACACTTCTAAGTACTCTTTCCAAGCATCACACATGCATGCAAGCTCACAAGGAAGAAGATACAGAGAGGAGAAGATACAAATTCGAAATTCTAATCTCTTGATTCTCACAATGGCAAAAAGTGTCTTCAAAGAGTCACAAATTGACTTATATACATGTGCTCTAAAAATGGTCCTTTCACACAAGAGACCAACACTTTATTAAATAAAAGACTAACTTCCTACTAATTTACAAAGGTAAGATACAAATCTCTATGGGTATGCATCTAGAGGACTCCTCTAGTGCATTTACATCGGAAAATATGTTACAAATGGCTATAATACAAGAATAAAGTGTCCAAATCGGAAAATTTTTGGGGCCCTTCTTTTTCTCTACCTCTTTGCTCTTCTTAGCTCTGCAACACTCTCCCCTCTTTATCTCTGTCGTCCCTTGACAGGCTTTGCTTATTGTCTGCAGCTCATTTACTTCTTTCCACCGCTCGCAACCCATGGAGATGGACTACCTGAGATTTGTAGTCTAGCTCACCAATAACCTCTTTAAATCTGGGTTGCTATGTTAAGTCGGGCTGCCACGCATGCAACTAGTGGAAGGTATGAAGGTGTGGATCTTCAACCTTCCATCTGGACCTTCCGAAGATCAAGAAGTTGAAGCACCTTCTTGAGGCTCAGGATCTGTCGGATATCTTCTTGCACTTCTTCATGGATATTGTTGGCCTTGATCCATCCTTGCCGATTACGTTCCTTCCCCCTGTTGTATGCCCCTGTGGGGCTCTGTGCAGAGATATGTCTTCAGAGATAATACCTTTAATGAAGCTTCTTTCTTGGTTTTCTTCTTCTTTTCTTTTTGCTAGAATCTCCTTCAACATTGCCCCCCTCTTGAACTCTATCGTCCCCGACAGGCTTTGGAATGCAGCGAGAGTACGTTCTGTAAACCTTTTGCTCTGTCTCATTAAGCAGATTAGCTTCACGTATCATGAGTTGCTTCCATTGTTCAGCTTTCACACCATCATGTGGTGGCTGTCTATGGTCTGCGAAGAAGCTCAACTCATATGCCATCATTCTAGCATTCAGATTTGTTGACATTTTTAAGAAAATCTCGGAGTCAATTTCAAAAAATCCGATAAAAAATGCTTATTCGAAGGTTTGCATGTATGGACTTGGCAAGAACATGAGCCTTGAATAATACACCATGATTGTTGGGCGGCTGGGCATAATAGATAGATAAAAAATAAGGATATCCGTGCCCTGGTTAATGCCAATGAAATTCAAAAATGTATTGCTGCGTGTTTGAACACTTTCAAAACTATAAGTATCATGCTGAGGATTTTATTAGTCATCTTGATAGTTAGATCGGTTATTGTTGCATATCAATGTAGCCAAAATTCAATGGTTTTCACCATGTAATCCTTAGCCCACAAGTAATTGTGAGGTGGACTTGGAAGCAGAGGATAATTTAACCACTATTTATTGAGCACACCACTCTTTTGCATATCCAAAAATTCGCGTGCTTCAGGGTGACGTGGGGTTGGACAAAAGGAAGGATTTACCTGTAGTAAATATGGTGCTGCTTGCCAGTGCACCTGCAAAGTAGGATTTTTCTCCAAAAATTTCCTTCCCCATAAAGGTTGTGTAGCTTCAAACTCTTCTTGAGTGTAATTGAATGTGTTTTCTTTGAAGTGCAACTGCTCATCAGGATCTGCGTGATCCTCTTTATATACTGCCGTGTCTACTCTTTCAATAACCCATACAGAATATTAAACGGCATTATGATTTTATCCAAGTCTTTTCCTTTAATTTTTGCTTCCTTCATGACTTGGATGACCATTTTCAAAATTTTCTGTCAATCGGGACACCAATAGTGCCCGTTCCTTCTGACCTATTTCTGCAGTATATGGCATGTAATGATCATCACACGGTTCTGCCATCTGCTCTTTTATTGGAGAATGATAGATTGGGGGAGCTAGAGGACATACCTCTACCTCCTCAGTAGGATTCTCTGGTTGTGGCTCTACTGGTGTCCCCATGTTTGGTTTTTGTTCTATTTGAGCTTCCAATCGTACAATACGTTTAGTCTTTTCTTTAACTTCATGAAGGGCTGTCTGGAGCGCATCTTTGGCCGCGAGAAGCTCATTGCTTATTTCCGCTATTTGATCTGCATCCCCATTGTAGATTACCAAGAGTTTTTCTTCAGCAGCTTTCAGTTGTTTCCTGTTGTCTTTGGAGTTCCATCAGTTGCTCCTGGAGTTTTTGATTCTGCTCCATTAGTGTAGTGCATTGTTCTTTGACTTCTATTATTTCCGTCTCTTTAGCTGAAACCACTTGTTGAGCTTGGATCAGCTGCGCAAACAACTGTTCACTCATCACTTGAAATTGATTCTTTTCTCGCATGGCCTTGTCATAATCTGCATCTGTTTCCATCATTTGTTGCTACATATCCATGGCCGTTTGTATCATTTGTTTGACTATTGGTTTTAGTTGAGTAACATCCACATTTAACCATGTTGTCGGGATGCTAGGTTCTTTACCTGTGGTAACATCTTTCCCTTGTGCCACATGCAATGTTGTGTCGTGGGGCTGTCGAATATGAAGTTGTATCTTTGGCTCAGCCTCCTTAATTCCTATCTTTCCCTAGGGCGTATCATCAGGGATTTCAATCACAATTTGTTCCATATTTTGTTGTAAAAGCCCGTCTTTTTCTGCGCTTGTCTCTCTTTCTTCCTTTATTGGTGGCACCGCATGTTTATGTGTGATTGAAGTTTCCTTTATGCTGATTTGTGACTTTTCGTTCAATTGAATGAGGTGTGTTTGTTCAGTTGATGCTTCCTGGTTCTGTATATGTGATTGTTGATTGTCGGGGGTGACTTTGACCTGATTTATCTCCATCCATTCCTCATTGTTTTTTTCTGTTCTTATGTCAGTGTCCAAGGTGTCCTTCTCAGGACTAGATTCCTCATTAGAACTTGAATCCTCCAGTCCTAATTCTTTATATCTGGCAGCTAGTTCTGGAGTATGTTCCTTGTCCTTTTGTTGTTGCCCTCGTCTTGCCTATCTATATTGATGTCCTTGGACATTGAGGTTCACTTGACCCCGCATGTACGTATGCGTTTCTTCTAGAGCTGCTGAGAGATCTCTTTTTGTGATGGGCGGTTGTGTTAGAGGGATCCTTGGTAGTGTATGTTCTCTCTTGGATTGTGGTGTTTCTTGCACCGCTTCGTCTCTAGCGTGCTTAGTCCCTCTCATCGGTTTCTTGGAACTTGTTCCCACTTCTTCTGTGGAGATAACTGTTTTCTTTTTCTTTGGAATGGTAGCCGACTTCGCATATTTTGCCATTTCGGTGGAGTCTGGCATCAAACGTAGACATTCTTTCATCTCGAGAGCCTCATAGATTAGCAAAGTCAATGCCGAACTTCCATTCAAAAACTTCTTCTGACTCCCTTTCTTCTTAGCTTCGAATAAGCGGTCTTGAATATATGGAGTAAAATTGACTTGATTCCCAATTTGCCTCATCACATGGGAGAGCAATTGAACTACAATTTTCTGAGGCGGTGTATACATGTTCATGCTGGGAAAACAAAAATGCTGATGCACTAATCGAACTTATTCTTCTATATCCATCCTGTTGATTTCCAAAAAGGTTTTCTTTTTTGCATCATGACATTCATCTTTGACATTAGTGAGGCCGTTCTGACTCCATCCAAAAGCTTTGTTGATTACTTCATGCGTGAATCGAATTGTTTTCCATGCACCTGTTTTGTTGAGCACTTTAGCCTCCGGGATTGACGGCTTATCTACTGCGGACTGGAGTGTGTTCATAACTTGTGTGCATCTCTGAAAATCTGGTAAGTATATTGGAAGTCGCAGAAATGCATCAATTCCTACTCTTGTCCAAACATCTATGATGCGTGGTAGTCCTTGTATTATGGTTTGAAATCTTGTGACATGATAGGGAAGTAGTGATCCCTATCCATAATCTTGATGGTGGCCATGAAAAGAAGACCCGACACAGGCTGGTCTTCAAGGAACCAATGACCTCTTGCCTTAGAAATTGATTCCAAGGGAAGAAGCAGGACCTCTTCCTCTTGCGTAGCCTCAGAATTTGAAGATGCCATCTGCACTCAATACATACCAATAATCAGTGTAAAGCTGGTATCATGAGTTATCCTTTACTTAGCCTTCATGAAATTGGCAACTCTCCGAGTGACTTGTGTCGTCCCTTTCCCATGGGTGTGAGAAAGGTAGTACCTGGGATTTTTCTTCATACATATATATTTTTTCTATATCTTTCTGAAAGAAAACAAAAGTGTTAGTACCTAGCCAAAGCTTTTATTGTACCGTTAGTTATTTTCCTTGAGATTATTGTACAAGTGCTCTCCTATTCCCTGAGAGGGAAATGTGCTTCACTATCCAGTAAAAGAAGAATTAGGTGCTGAATGCATGGCCTTGTAATGTGGCCCTATTATGCATGCTTGAGACTCTTGCAACTCAAGATGTGTGCAAATTGAAGTATCTGGTCGATGTATGTAGATTGATCGACATTTAGGTATCCATATCTGTTTTAATTTCCGGTGGTTGACTGTATCGCCATCGTTTCTGGTGCGAGGTGTAATTCTCAAGTCATACTTCCACTTTGCCAGCCCTTCGAATGGTTGAATTGTTTTTGTTGTGTATTTCTATTTCTGACCATTCATGTAGTTACCAATTTCTTGATTCTTTGTTTTCCTGTCGCACTGATCCTTCTTGTTTGTTGATGTTTTGCCTTTGATGATCGTCATTGGTGCATATGATTTGGGGATCCATATCTGCGTTCTCGTCGGTTGGGCGGCAATCACTTTCTTTGGTATCCATACCTTGGCAATTCTTTGTGGATTTTGGAGTCCAGCTTGACTTGTGTTCTTGTACTATTGTTGTTTCCTGTGTAGAATATAGTTCCGTTGTTGATGATATGCTATTACGTGATCTTTTCTGATCCATGCCTGTCTAGTGTGAGGAATGGGATGGATTCTAATGCGTGAAAGTTTGTGACAGTCTTGCTGACTAGTCCCTCTTGTGCTCGATTCCTCATAGGGGCTTTTATTGGAAACGATGCTAGCAGTGAGGTTCACTGGTTTAGGAGAGTGTGTGAGATTGAGATTCGGTGTACTCTCACATGAAGTACTTGATGGTGGGGTTTCCATGGTGGAGGTGAATGTACATTCATCATCATGCAGTGATCTCTCGGGCCTATACACTTGGCTTTGACAGGTCGTTCTTCTAACACGCTGAATACCTCATGGTGCCCTATCTTGGCTGATATGTAACCCAAGGCTAATTGGATAGTCACTTCATATTCATATATCCAATCTTGACCCAACACAAGTTCTTCTAATAAGTCTTGATCATGACACACCAAGAGTTTTTGTTGCATCGTGTTATTTCCGAGATGTAGTGACAAGGTAATCTCGCCTATGCACTTAGTAACTTTTCCCCCTATTCTAATTAGCTATGATTTAGATGGGCGTAATTCTTCCTTGAGTTTTTGAGTCAATGAAGACTTGATACAACTAACAACTGCTCCTGTGTCAATGAGAGCATCCACCAAGTGGTACTCTTTTGTTCCAGCACCCAAATTCAAATATGGTTGCTTTGTTTGATGTCCTAGGTTTTCAGAGGCTCTAAAATTAGCCATTGGGACGAGTTCATCTCCTTGTCGATATCTTTCATCTCTCTCTCATCCATTCCTTCCTTTTTCTTATTCGTTCTAGAGCTTCCTGTCTTGCGTCTTCTCGTATTCTTTCATCCTCTTCTCGCCTATTTTTAGCTATTAGAAGTTGTGACATTATTTCCTCTGTCAATGGATCTAAATATTTTTTTTACTCGGCAACCACTTATATAGTTTGGAAATACTTCTCCATCTAGGGTTGCTAAGATGATGGCTCCACTGGTAGATATACGATTGATTATCAAGGGCCCATATCCTCTTTTTTGTAGTTTTTTTGCATGTTGCTTCAAAGTATAAACTAGGGCCAGATCTCCTTCCTTTAGGTTTTTATCTTTAATATGAGCATCAAAATATGCCTTTTGTCACCTTTTTGCAGCGTAAATACCTGCCACAGCTTGTAATCTTGTTTCATGTAACTTTTCAATTTGGTCCAATTGAGTTGATAACTCATGTCCAGTCCATTCATATTTTGAAGCCACTCTGAGAGTAGGTACCAGGAAATCAATTGGCAAGATGGCGTTCTATCTGTACACTAGGTTACATGGTGTAGTTCCTATGGATGTTTTGTATGCTACTCGGAATGCCCATAAAGCGTGATGTAATTGCTTGTCCCAATTGGATTTGCCATTGTTAATAATCTTAGCGAGGACTGTGCATAAGATTTTGTTCGAACTTTTAGCTTGTCCATTGGCTTGTGGGTGATAGGGGGCTGATTTCTTATGAATCACTAAGAATTCATTCATTAGGGATTCTATCACTTCAGACAAAGTGTGTGCCCCTGTCACTCACAATTTCAATAGGCAATCCAAACCTAGTGAATATGTTTTCAAAGAGAAACTTAGCCGTAGTCCTCGCATCATTTTTCTTGGTTGCTTTGGCCTCTACCCATTTGGTCAAATAATCTGTTGCTACAATTATGTACTTGGCATAAGAACCTTTAGCTGGTGGACTAATAGGTCCTACAAAATCTATACCCCATTTAGTGAACGCTCTGGCACTCATCATGGGCTTCAGTGGTATGATTTGTGATAGTTACCCATTACCCATAACTGACCATCTCTTGTAAAGAATGGCAGGCAAGGAGGTTTATAGCTTCCTTGACGGATTCTCATGGTCTAACCAAGTCGCTATTGCTATGGAGGATCAACATAAAATTGCATTTGCTACTGAATGGGGAGTATACGCCTTTTGAGTGATGCCATTTGGGCTCATAAATGTTCTTACAACTTTCCAAAGATTAGTGTTTCACGTGTTCAAAGAGTTCTTGAGAAAAAGCATGGAAGTCTATGTGGATGACTTATGCACAAATTCCTCTAGAAGAACCGAACACATTGCAAAGTTACGAAGAATATTTGAAAAATATATACAGTATAGGGTGTGCTTGCATCTGAAGAAATGTGTCTTTATGGTAAGGCAAGGAAAGATTCTAGGACATATTGTATCCAAGAATGGTATCTCTACAGATGAGGATAAAATAAAGGTAATCTTGGACTTGCCTAGACCAAGAAAAGCAAAGGAAATACAAGTTTTTATGGGACATTGTGGATATTACCAACGGTTCATGCACATGTATGCCATAATTGCAAAGCCATTGTATGGGTTATTGACAGAATTTGTATGGATAGAGGAATGCGAAAAGGCATTCAATGAGTTAAAGCAAAGACTAAGTTTTGCACCCATTTTGAAAGTACCCAATTGGAATAAACTGTTCGATATCCATGTGGATGCGTCTAATTTTGCAATCAAATGCATACTAGCTCAACCTGCAGATGAAGGAAAATTAGATCACCCCATTACATACACTAGTAGACAACTAAATCAAGCAGAAAGAAGCTACACTGCAACTGAAAGAGAAGGCCTAGGAATGGTGTACACAGTAAAAAAATTCCAACATTACCTCCTAGCCAATAAATTCAAGTTTTTTATTGACCACCAAGAATTATTGTACTTTGTCAATAAACCCTACAGTATCGAAAGACTAGTGAGATGGTTCCTATTACTCATGGAATTTGATTTCAAAGAGATAGTCAAATAAGGAAATACACATGTCAGAGTGGATCATTTATCAAGAATGACACATGGAGAACCACCTACCATAGTGGAAGATGATCTACGTGATACATACCTATTCAACTTGGAAGTATGTCCAAAATGGGTGGAAAAATTGATCCCAATCCTCACACATGGACCACACCATAGGATCAATAGGGACAATAGAAACGAGTTCAAGCAATCATGGAATCTACACATTGTGGCTGGTAGTTTCTATTACAAAGAACACAATGGCTTATTGTTAAGGTGTGTAGAAGATGTAGAATGCAAAAATCTACTCAAGCAAGCACATGTAAACTAGTGGAAAACACATAAGGGCATTAATGGAACTATGAGGGAGTTGAAAAGACTAGGTGTCTATTGGCCATGCATGCAAAAAGACGCACATGAATATATTCTAAACTACCAAGAATGCCAAGAGACTGCCCTTGATGACTATTCTTCCTTACATTTCTCCACTATAGCACCAGAGTGGAGTAAGGCATTAGTGAAATTTTTAAAATCACGAGCTCACGAAAAAGGAGCCAACCTGGCAAGAAAGAGGGCATTAGAGGAACAGAGCAAAGATTACACTATAATTGGGAGGCAATTATTCAAGGGAGGAAAGGACAATCAACTACGACTATCTGTCCACGAGGGAGAATACTTGCCTATATTAGAGGTGGCACACAAGTACAACAAGAGGTCATTTTTCAGCCAGAAAAATTATGAAAATGATTCTCTTGGCAGGCCTATGGGGGCCAACTTTACATATGGATTTGGACACATACGTGCGAAGCTGCGAAGTATGTCAACAAACTAAATATCCTATAAAGAGATGATATGACTCCAAGACCAATGACCTATGCGAGAGCATTTTCAAAATGGGGTATTGATCTTATAGGACTGATAAATCCTCCTACAAAAGGGTCACATGCTGAATATATTATTGTGGCTATGGACTATCTGACATAATGGGTTGAAGCAAAAGTGACTAGAAAAAACAATAAACATACAACAACTAAATTTCTATTTGAAAATATCTTTACACGCTTTGGACTCCCGATAGAAATTGTTAACGACAGGGGAACACATTTCATCAATGAGGTGATTAAATCCCTGATGAATGAATCTTTTGTAATTCATAAGAAATCAATCATCCCCAAGCCAGTGGACAAGCTGAGAGTTCACATAAAGTAGTGTGCATAGTTTTAACTAAAATAGTTAACAATGGAAGGTTAGACTGGGACAAACAATTGCATCATGCAATATGGGCCTTCTGTGTGGCATACAATATTACCATTGGAACTACTCATTTCAATTTGGTGTATGGGAAAAATGCAATTTTGCCAATTGAATTTTTAGTTCCCACCTTATGGGTTGCACAACAAAACAAATGGATGGGTCATGAACTCTCCAACCAATTGGATCAGATTGAAAAGTTGCATGAGACCAGATTACAAGTAGTGGCAAGAATATATGCAACGAAAAGAAGACAAAAGGCATATTACGATGCACACATTAAAGATAAGAGTTTAAAAGAAGGGGATCTCGTGTTAGTATACACATTGAACCAACACGCAAAAAAGCTACAACAATGTGGATATTGACCACTATTGATAAATCAAATATCCACCAGTGGAACAATTAACTTAGCCACACTAGATGGAGATGTAATGCCTAACTACATAAGTGGATGTAGAGTCAAAAGGTACATGGAACCAATAACCAAAGAATGTTAGAAAGACTCTTAGGAGCACAAAGCCGAAAAAATGAAGAGGAAAGTATAAGAGAAGAAGGTCGAATAGAAGCACTAGAGTGGATCAGGAAGAAGAAAGAGTGGATAAGACAAAGGGATGAATGATATCTACATGGAGAAGAACCTATCCTCATGGCAAACTATCAAATAGGTAATGAGGAGAACGTAAACACATGTGTCACTCGACCACACATGAATCTAGGGATCAATACAAATGAATATCAATTAGTGGGTTCATTGATTGACATAGGTGCAACCTTGAGTTGCATGCAAGCCTCACTAACCAACGACCTCAAGACCACCATTAATCCCACCAAAGCATATATGATAGGGATAGGGGGACAAGTCATTGAATGTATAGGAGAAGTCTCAATGTCCCTACATCTTGGAAACACTACCATGAATCAAAGATTTGTGGTGTGCAAAGACGAGGATTTATTAGAAGAATTGATACTAGGACAAGACTGGATTTTTGAATATGAAGTCAGCATACATCTAGCCCAAGGATATATATAAGCTAAAGTAGGGCACAAAGAATTCTTTACTCTTCTAGAGGCTAGACAACCCCAAATGACCAGCACAATAGTACCTAGGATAAAGAGTCTAGAAAAGATAGGAGAAGTAATTCCAAGTTTTAATACAAGTCACGAGTGTCCTAATCCTGACTTGTCTACACCTTGTAACATATCACGTGATCCTTTAGCGAATTCTTCCTTAGGAACAAAAAACTGAAAGAGTGAGTGAGGACATTTCATCTGACCACACCACCAAGATAATTGAAAAGCCTACATGGATTTCAACCACAAGAATACAACAATGATTGAACATGGGATGAGAATGGATTTGGAAAGATCAATTGCCACAACATGAAAATAAGAAGAAGGAACAGATCAATCAATAACCAAAAACACCACGACATAGTAGCAATTCTGCATCGCCATGGAATAAGTCTAGGATTCTACGTGTATGGCTTCCAAAGCCATTGATGGAAGCTCAACAATCACAACGATGCATCTGGATTCCGAACGCGATCAGGAAACAAGCCAATCAAGAAATGGAAAATCTAAATGAAGCATCATATCGATGGAAGCAGGCATTCAAGCCAATCCTCAAGGAGAGAAGACAACCCCAGATAGGTACAACATGGAAATTCCAAACTAAGGGCAGAAGAAGGTCGAGGACTACATTAAAAAATAAAGCAAGGGCAATGCAACAAAATCAAATGCCACGAATATCAGAGAACAACATTAAAGTGGAGACCAAAGAAGCAACAGGGAATCGGCCCAAACCCAATGGACCAGTCTTCCACTCATAAAGAGTTCATTGCATCAAGAGTATGCATGATAGGGCCACATTACTCGGCCATGCATTCGACACATAGATTCTTCAACAGAAATAGTGGTGCACTTTTCCTCCACAGAATAGGATTTAGCATGTACTATCATATGAATGAAATCAAATTAATGTGCATAAATAAATGCTTTGGTTATGAACCAATCTTGTGTTTTCTTTCAGTCATAAAAATAAGAAAAATGAAAATGTGGCCAGGTATCTTACTTATCTCAGCCTACTAAGGGGGATACCACTCTGTGGAGAAGGACTCATCACTGCACACAACTAAAACAAACAAAATTGGTTTTTTCCCAAGACTAATTCTCTATTACATTATAAGTGAAGATGGATTTTGAAAACTCTAAAGCGACAATACAAGAAGAAGTGCTGGAATTCCCATTAACGAGCATAACAAGAGCAAAAGGACACTGGTTTTGAGAAGATTAGCTAGCAAGCGAACACTTATTCTTAATTATTATCAAGATCATGGACACAGATCACCAATTCCCTATTATGTCACAGGATTTCAAAGTCTTTCATGCAATCCCTTCAACAGTGGATGTCCTAACAGAAGCTGGAATTTATAAGTACTTTGAGCTACCAATCTATAAGCCTGACTTCCAACGATGCACACAAGTAATGAACACATTGCATCCGACACTAGATATGCCATCAATGCCTAAAGCGAGAGTTCTCAATGCAAAGGGAGAATGGACCACCATCAAATTCACACATGAGTTAATAATAGAAGCATTTGGACGGTCTAAGGATGGTATCACCGACTTGAAGGAAGAGAGTCGTGGTGCCAAAATGAGAACATTCTTGGATATCAATCGCATTGACATTGAAGAAGTAGTTTGCTTGGTGCAAGAGCACTTTTGCTTTCCAAACATGCATCGATATACTACACCTCAAAAGATCATAGTCTAACTATTGTCTCATGCAATCAAACAAGTGAGCAACCAAATCAATTTGATGCCATATACTCAAGAAAGATTATTTGAAGCCAAGAAACAATGGGGCCACAAAAATTTCCTTAATGGAAGTGTGGCATTAACGATACTGATCTACCATGCCTTGAATATCAAGGAATATATTAAGGAAATGCCTTCTTCAATGGGAATGGCTAAATATGCAAAAATAGTTATTGTACCTAAGAAGAGAAAAAGTGTGAGCATTACAGAAGAAACCGGTACAAGCTCACAACCAATGATGCAAGGAGCAAGAAGACTGAGGGAATTCCTAAATGAGGAAGTGACTTCCACAGCAAAGAGGATACATGTTCTTCCGAGAACCTAGTTGGGAAAACCTACACCTATCACAAAGAAGGAGAACATCAGGTTCACCTACAAATAAGACAACCATTTAATGAGACAATGCACATTGAAACAGGAAAGGACGTTCAAATAGGTGAAGAATCGATCATACCAAAAACATGGTTGAATGTGGACGTGAAACAACTCAAACCAGTAGTGAAATAAATGATACAAACGGCCATGGACACACAACAACACTTAATGGAAGCAAACAAAGATTATGACCAAGCATGGGTTGAACGAGAACGATTCAAACTATCAAGTGAAGAACTAGCTGCTCGACTCCTACAATCTCAACAAATAATCACCAAAAAAGAAGAGCAAGTCAAAGACACAATGGAAAGCTACAAACAACTCCCAGAGGAAAATCAGTAGCTCAAAGATTAACTCAAGGAGCTTACAAACAAATATGAGACAAGCAAAGCAAAAAAGGTACGCTTGATAAATAGAAGAAAAATTTTAGAAGCACAAATAAAGATATACATGGATGAGGCAGAGACACTAAAAAACATAAATGAAGAATTTATGAATTTGATTCTGCTAAATCAACCAATAGAGGTACCAGAAGCTAACCAAAGAGATACAGTGGAACTAGAGGCACAAAGGGCCACATATGCTAAATAGCTCAAGCAAGAGCAAGAATTATGGGAAGACTGGGAAAGAAAATACATGCAGACACAAACGAGTTACGGAATAAAGCTATCGACTCAAAGATTTTGGAACATTGCAAAGAGAATGTAGAGCAATTGGAAATAATTGGTGTAAGCCTTGTTCAAAGTAATGAAGACTTAAAGGCAACTACAAACAAATAAAAGACAAAGATAGACTCATTCAAAGTTTATAGGATTAGATTGCAAAAAAGGACAATATGGGAACACCAGTAGTATCAAGCTCTCAAGCGGCTACTATGGAGGATGAGGTACACCCTCTTTCTCCCCCCATCAATAACTCGCCTATACATATGGTAAAGGAGGCACCATGAGCTGATCAAGATACAAAAAATATTGTAGAAATGAGCCAAAACGAGGGGGCCTTGTTGGTGTCCTAGCTTAACAAACAATTTGAAGATATGATAGTCAAAGTCCTGAAAGAAGAAAAGATTAAGAGCAAAAATTTAGAACAAATTATAAAGCCATTCAGTGTACCATACAAATTACTCAAAGAAGAAACCAGGCAATACATCAAACAAATGACACATAAAGAACCAAATCAATAATTAAACTTTAGAGTGGACACTTTCTCATACATGCATGAAGAATTCGATAAGGCTGATCCACTATGGAGACACAAATTTTTAGAGAAGAAGCCTACTCTACGAATGCATTGGGAAGATGCACCATATTTACTACAAGTAAATCCATCCTTTTGCCAGTGCCATGAAGGACATCATGGATGCAATTTTGGGAAGCACAACGTCAAGGAACAATCAATAATTAGTGGCTTAATTATCCTCTATTACCAAGTCCACCACATAATTACTTACCAAGCGAAGATGATATGGTGCACACAATAGAATCTTGGCTTTCACGACATGCAAAAGTTCTAGATCTAGCAATCAAAATGAAAAATAATGTGTTGAGCATGCTGCTAACAGTTTTGAATGTACTCAAACATGCACAATATACATTCTTTAATTTCATCGGCATTAACTAGGGCACGAATGCTCTGATTTTTTATCTTTCTATCATGCATAGTAGACTTACAATTATTTCTATTTATTCATTATTAATGTTTCTACCAAGCCCTTACATGCAAACATTCGAAGAAGCATTCTTTACAAGGTTTTTTGAAATGGGCTCCAAAATCTTTTTGAAAATGTCTTCCAATTTAAATGCTCGATTGGTGGCATACGAGCTAAGTTTCTTTGTCGATCATAGATAGACACCAAATGATGGTGTTAAATCAGCTCAATGGAATTAATGATACATGAAGCTAATCTGCTAAATCAAAGAGAGCAAACCTCCATTTAGACCTACTCGCATCACCATTCAAAGCCTGTCGGGGATGATAGAGTTTAGGAGGAGGGACATGTGGAGGGAGAATCTAGCAAAAGATGAAAAAGAAGAAAATCAAAACAGAAAACTGTTCAATAGGCAACTCACCATTTGCCCAATGCCCCGTAGGGGCACGCATCAGGCTACAAGCACAAAAGAAGGAGTTCCCAATGTTGACTTGTGGACTACTTAGTAAAATTTGGAGACAATCAGAGTCATGCAAACCCATCACTCTTTGTAAAGAAGGAAGGTAGCAAAATTGTTTTCATTTGTATATATGTTGATGATTTTATCATTACAGGGGATGATGAAGCCAACATCAAGCACATAAAGAGGAAGCTTGGATGTGAGTTTAAAATCTCAGATTTAGGGACTTTAAAGTACTTCCTTGGGATTGAAGTACTATATAAAGAGGATGGTATATACTTGATGCAAAGGAAACACATTCTTGATCTTTTGAAGAAGTTTGGATTGTATGATTGCAAGCCCATTTCAAATCCATTAGAAGTAAATGTTAAACTAAGTGCCCTAAGCATTGAGACTTGAGGGGGAGTGTTGAAAATCAAGTCTCAATCATGCAAAAAGTCTCAACCACGAGTTTTGCAAGTGGACCAATAAAAAAGGAGGACCCAAAGTCATGGAATAAAGTTAGAAGCTCCACCAAACTCAATCAAATTCAAATCTCATCAAATTAGCCACCAAAAAGTGCACCTAAACTGATTGGTGGGTGGTTAGCTAGATTGTGGGAAAAGTAAAACTCTATATAAGCATCATCCCGCCTTTGTTTCTTGAGTTGTATGCATTCCACGAGTTTCCCAATTAGTTTAGTGAAGTCATAAACTCTAGCAAGCAGCCCCCTTTCTCATGATTTTGCTCCTCTCTATCTAGAGGTGTAGTTAGGCTTTTCCAAATCTGATCATACCATATTGTAGAGCATTGTTTGCTCTCTCATTGTACTGATTTTCATTGATTTCAAGCTTCATTTTGGTCTCTCGTATTGTGCCCTGAACTTTGCCAAAGTTTTAAGTTATTTGGATGAGTGAGTTGTGAGAAATTGCCAACTTTGTGAAGGTATATCTCTGCACATAGGCAGAGAGTGTTGCAAACAGGTAACCTGTTTTGCAGAGGGTGCTTCTCCCAGCTGAATATCCATTTGGGATGATTTAAATCTTGTTGGGTAGCTCTTATAGTCTACTAAAAGTTTTTGAAAATTGCATTTTAAGTATCTGTAGTGGTGCAGAGAAAAGGTCGGAATAGTGAGCATATATCACTCCTTGTGGACGTATTGGAGGGCAGCCATCTTCCATTTTTGCACTAGGGTGTTAGAATCATCCCCCATCAGTGGTATCAGAGCCATTTTTGAGGCTTGGAGACATCGGTGAAAGCAAGACGACATCAAAAGGGGGCTATGTCGATCGAGATCTCAACTAGTCGAAGGTTAGCAAGGGAGAAGCTATCAAAAGGTAATATGCACACCTTCTAAAGCATACAAAAACTTGTGGAGAAGCTAGAGGAGCATCTTAGAGCTTAGTATGGCTGAGTATATTGCACAAAGGTTAAGGAGCTTGCAGATGCTTTAGGCTCAATTGGGAGCCCAATCGAAGACGATGATCTTGTTGCGCACACTCTCAATGACTTGAGAGAGGATGAAAGGTGGAAAGAATTCATCACATCACTTTATGTGAGCTATTCCCTACCAGAATTTGATCAATTGGTCAAATTGATGGGGACCAAGGAGATGAACCAAGGAGGTTCACAATCAAAGGGCAACCAAGCCCAATTTTTCTAGAAGGTTCCAACCAAAGCTATGGATCAAGAGGAAGAGGAAGGAGTAGAGGAAGAGGAGGAAGATCA
This sequence comes from Ceratopteris richardii, assembly GCA_020310875.1. Lineage (NCBI taxonomy): Eukaryota > Viridiplantae > Streptophyta > Polypodiopsida > Polypodiales > Pteridaceae > Ceratopteris > Ceratopteris richardii. Next base: position 94,417,776 of record CM035427.1, on the reverse strand, counting down.
CATGGAAGAGAAGCATCCAATGGAGAATGCTACAATTGTGGAAAACCGGGCCATTATCCAAGAGATTGTTGGTCCAAAGGAGGAGGCAATCAAGGATACAAAAGGAACCAAGGTAGTTATGCTAGTACTTCAACAAATTCAGAAAATGAGAACTTGCTTATGATGTATGGTTCAAGTGAAAGAGTCAATTCAGATTTTACATGGTACATTGATAGTGGCTGTAGTAACTATATGAGTTGCAATAAAGATGTTTTCTTTAATTTACATTCACCCATCACTCAAGGACATGAAGAGACAGGGGATGACACTGAGCACAATATTACACATGTGGGAGATGTTGCACTGAATGGATCTCAAAGCTCGAAAGCGTTGAAGGATGTGTTGCATGTGCCAACCATCACAAAGAACTTGGTTTCGATAGGTCAAATGGTTGAAAGAGGTTATGAGGTGAGGTTCAATGAGAAAGGATTTTTTGTTGAAGACCCCATGTGGGACTACAAGCTCATAGCAAAAGGAAAGATGCAAGGAAGACTCTTCACCATGGAGGCAAAGCCATCAACCCCTCACACTGTCTACTTGTCAATTGGAAATAAACAGATTGCTAAAATCGACTTATGGCATAAAAGAATTGGGCACATAAACTTACAAAGGATGAAGGACATGCAAAGGAAGGGCTTGGTGAGTGTTCTACATGATCTTACATCTCAAAATATGCAACATTTGTTCCATGCTTGTCAATTAGGAAAACAAAGCAGATCGCCATTCGAGAAGGGAGCACATGTGAGCAATGAAATGTTGAATCTCATACACACAGATGTATGGGGACCTACAAAGGAGCCATCCATTGGAGGTAATATATATTTTGTCACATTTATAGATGATCATTCAAGGTTTGTTTGGATGTATTGCATGAAGTCAAAGTCAGAGGTGTTTTACCACTTCAAGAGGTTCAAAAACCTAGTGGAGAAGGAAACAGGGAAGTATATAAAGACTCTCAGATCGGATGGAGGGGGAGAGTGTTTTTTAAATGAATTTTCAGATTTTCTACATGGCCATGGCATCAAAAGGCAATTCACTTGCAGGTATACACCTCAACAAAATGGGGTGGCAGAAAGGAAGAATAGATACATAGTAGAAGTGGCTAGATCTTTGTTAAATGAAATGAATGTTCCTAACTCTTATTGGGCTGATGCAACAAATACAACCATATACATTATGAATAGGTGTCCAACCTCAGGAGTACATGGAGTTACACCTTATGAAGCTTGGTGTGGTAAGAAACCCAACCTTTCACATCTCAAAGTATTTGGTTGTGTGTGTTATGTTCACATACCTCAAGAATTGAGACACAAGTTAGACCCGAAGGCAGATAGGTGTATATTTCTTGGATATTCTTCTGAGCAAAAGGGTTTTAGATGCTACAACCCTTGCACCAAAGAGCTTAAGGTATCTAGGGATGTAATATATGATGAGTTGTTGCCTTGGTATGGTAGCAAAGATGTGTTATAGGTTGATGATGCATATGAAGCCGAGAAGAAGTTCAAAGAGTAACAACAAAGCATGGAGATAAGTGGTACAACGACTTCAAGCACACCATAAGAGGAGAGTACTACATCATCTTGGCATGGAAGGACAAGGAATGAAGCTCATTCAAGTGAAGGAAGTAGCTAATGAAAGGAAAAGGCAAATGACGAAGACCATCGATGGGTAGACATGGAATCTACACGTGATGAAGATATGGAAGAATTAGAAACTCTAGGATTTAAAGCATCTAAACCAAGGAGGAGGAGATTCCTACCACCTAATGGTGAGGTAAGTTCACCCTGTTCAAAGATTAACTTACGATTCATTCATTGCAAGACACTATGCCTACAGGAGTCAAGTTATAGCTTGTGAAGAACCTAAATTTTTTGAAGAAGCAAATAAGCATTGGGAATGGATTGAAGCCATGGAGGAGGAAGTCAAAGCACTTGAAGAAAATGATACTTGGTCATTGGTGCCAAGAACAATGGACATGAAAGTCATTGGAAACAAATGGGTGTACAAGGTAAAGGCATGCAGATGGGAGCATCTCTAGGTATAAAGCAAGGCTGGTTGCCAAAGGTTTTGCTCAAACCTATGGCATAGAATTTGAGGAAACATTTATTTCAGTAGCTAAGATGTCCATCACCAGAAGTTTGATTGCAATTTAAGCCTCAAAAGGTTGGAAGATGTACTAGTTGGATGTGAAGAACGCTTTCCTAAATGGAGAGCTTGAAGAGGTAGTCTTCATGGACCAACCCCAAGCCTTTGAAGATGAGAGGCTTCCACATCATGTATGCAAGATAAAGAAGGCTCTTTATGGACTCAAGCAAGACCCAAGAGCTTGGAACCAAAGACTTGTGGACTACTTAGTAAAATGTGGATACAATCAAATCATGCAGACCCATCACTCTTTGTGAAGAAGGAAGTAGCAAAATTGTTTTCATTTGTAATATATGTTGATGATTGATCATTACAGGGGATGATGAATCCAACATCAAGGACATAAAGAGGAAGCTTGGATGTGAGTTTAAAATCTCAGATTTAGGGATTTTAAGGTACTTCCTTGGGATTGAAGTACATATAAAGAGGAAGGTATATACTTGATGCAAAGGAAATACATTCTTGATCTTTTGAAGAAGTTTGGCTTGTGTGATTACAAGCCCATTTCAAATCCATTAGAAGTAAATGTTAAACTAAGTGCTCATGAAGGTGAAGAAGTGAAGGATGTGACCATGTATAGGTCAATAATTGGTTCTCTCTTGTATGTTACTATGACAAGACCTCATATTGCACATGTAGTTGGAGTGTTATCTCAATTTTTGCAAGCACCAAGAGTACCTCATCTTGTTGTAGCCAAAAGGGTACTTAGGTACCTCAATGGATCAATGAATGAAGGTCTATATTATCCATTTGATGATGGATTAAATGTACAAGATTATTGTGATGCTGATTGGGCAGGTTCCAAAGATTAAAGGAGGAGCACTAGTGGATATGTTATCATGCTAGGGAAAAAGACCATCTCATGGATGTCAAAGAAACAACCAACCGTGGTTCTTTCATCGACTGAAGCTGAGTATAGAGGCTTAGCACAAGTCTCATGTGAGCTTATGTGGCTCAAGAAGTTGTTTGTTGATCTTGATTTGCAGGTTAAGCAAGTACCTATTTTTTGTGACAACATAAGTAGCATATGCTTGGCTCAAAATCCGGTGTTCCATGCAAGGCCGAAGCATATAGAAGGGCATTACCACTTTATTCGAGAGAAGATCATGTCAAAGGATGTCAAGGTGGAGCATGTCAATACAAAGGACCAATATGCATATATGTTTACCAAAGCATTGGATGGAGTAAAGCTACAACACTTCAAGGCATGCATTGGAATGAAGGACCTAAGCATTGAGACTTGAGGAGGAGTGTTGAAAATCAAGTTTCAATCATGCAAAAAGGCTCAAGCATGAGTTTTGCAAGTGGACCAATAAAAAAGGAGGACCCAAAGTTGTGGAATAAAGTTAGAAGCTCCACCAAACTCAACCGAATTCAAATCTCATCAAATCAGCCACCAAAAAGTGCACCTAAACTGATTGGTGGGTGGTTAGCTAGATTGTAGGAAAAGTAAAACTCTATACAAGCATCATCCCACCTTTTTTTCTTAAGTTTTATGCATTCCACGAGTTTCCCACTTAGTTTAGTGAAGTCATAAACTCCAACAAGCAGCCCCCCTTGCTTGCTTACCTTATTTTCTCATGATTTTGCTCCTCTCTATCTAGAGGTATAGTTATGCTTTTCCAAATCTGATTGTACCAAGTTGCACAACATTGTTTGCTCTCTCATTGTAATCATTTTCATTGATTTCAAGCTTCATTTGGTCTCTCATATTGTGCCCTGAACTTTGCCAAAGTTTCAAGTTATTTGGCTGAGTGACTTGTGAGAAATTGCCAACTTTGTGAAGGTATATCTCTGCACATAGGCAGAGAGTGTTGCAAATAGGTAGCCTGTTTTGCAGAGGGTGCTTCTCCCAGCTGGAATATCCATTTGGGATGATTTAAAGCTTGATGGGTAGCTCTTATAGTCTACTACAATTTTGAAAAATTTTATTTTAATTCTCTGTAGTGGTGTAGAGAAAAGTTTAGAACAGGGATCATATATCATTTCTTGTGGACCTGGTGGAGGGCAGCCATCTTCCATTTTTGCATTGGGGTGTTAGAATCATCCCCCATCACCCAAAGGATGTAAACAAAGATTTATAAATGGACCTTTGAAGCATTACCCGCACTAAAAGAGATGCAATGTTTATCGAGTAGTCCTCTAGATGCATAAATCCTAAATGTTGTAACATAATCCTTGTAACATAGTAGGAATTTAATGTTTTTCAATAAAAGTGCCGATATCTTGTGTGAAAGGACCATTTTTAGGGCACATGTATATAAGTCACTTGATGACTCTTTGTAAGAACTTTTGGCCATTGTGAGTAATCAAGCTGAAATTTCAAAATTGCCTCTTCTTTTTTGAATATCTTCTTCTCCAAGAGCTTGAGTGGGTGATTCATGTTGGAAATGTGTGTTTAGAAGTGTTGTCTACCCCATCCCCTCTTGTCTTCATGTTTGTAATGCATGTGTGAATCTTGGTGAGTCATGGAGTTGAAGTAGTGTTTCCCATTAGATCACTTTTTTGCTCATAACTTGAAGCACATTTTTCAGATTTGACTGAAAATACTAGCATTAGATGCGTCTCCTCGAAATGAACCTGGTATTAGCTAAATTTGGAGTTTCAAGGTAAGAGAAAGGTCCGAATTTGTGCTTATTTTTGTTACAAGTATCATGGCATGCATTTTCAGAGGATTAAGGAGTTGGAGAGGTAGCTGAACTGAGTTACATGCATTTTAGTGTTGTCACTTCACCTACCATCATGTTCACACATGTTTTCATACATTTGATATGTCTAATTTTACGGATTGATAATTAAACATGCATTAATCCACCACTATATGCACTTGTGGGTGATTGAGGTATAGTCTCACTTGTCACAAGTTCGTGTTGATATATTTAGTTAGTGATGTGTGTGAACACTCTAGGACGGTCGGGGCACTTTTTTCCCTTGGCTTGTATATATGCCTATTGCCCTAATGGGCTACTTATCTTTGTACATTCTAGTGGTAATACATTCAGTATTGTGTGTTGTGCTCCAAGCTTCTTCTTCTTCCTTGTGTTGTTCGCGTGCTTTTGCAGGCGTCTAACTCCAACAATTAGTATCAGAGTAGGTCGCCGCTTTATCTAGGGCGTTTTCTACACCTCTCCAGTTGTAGTATCAGAATCGCACAAAATTTGGTAAGCATACTCAAGCTGTTTTAGAGATCAAAATAGCTTCGCTATGTGGTGCCAAAATCGCAATCTGAGCTCGTTTCGGCCCTCGAACACACTATCATAGTGCTTATGCAGGCTATTTCATCTTTCTGTGCCAAAGCTATATACCAATTTCGGTTCGCCAGTATAAGCATCTCGAAGTCTACTACAAGTTTAGCAGAATTCATCTGGGCAATTCTATTCAACTTTTTGAGAGACAATCAATTTTCTGCATCAAGGTATTTTAGTCACTGGCCATGGCTAAAAGCAGTGATGTATTCCGTATATTGGCTGTTGAGGATAAGTTGGATGGTACCAAGCATTGGTAGGTGGTTAAGCGTTGGCAGGTGGTTAAGCCCATCAAGTATCAAGCATTGGCAGGCGGTTAAGCGCATCTTTCGCTACTTGAGTGGTAGCCGACTAATTGGATTGTTTTATCCCAAGGGGGGATCACTACCGCTAGATTTGCATGCTTTTTTTGACAATGATTGGACTAGTTGCTATGACACTCGTGTGTGCACCAATGGTTTTTGCATCATGCTTGGTAGCTCATGTATATCTTGGTTGAGCAAGAAGCAACCTATTGTGTGCACTTCCAGTTGTGAGGTTGAGTATAGGGCAGCTTTCACAGCGATTGTTGAGTGTGTGTGGCTCAGACGCCTTATGGCTGATTTGGGTGTTGGTCAGTCTTCTGCCACCACCATCTTCACTGACAGTCAGAGAGCATTGGCAGTTGCAAGGAACTTTGTGTTCCATGCTCGCACTAAGCACATTGATGTGCATTATCATTATGTCAAGGAGAGGTTCTCTGCTAGAGAAGCTCCACTAAATTAGAAGACACTAGGAGTACGGTAACATCTAATTCAAGTAACGTTGAGGAATTAGCAAAATTGGTGGTTAAAAAATTAGGAGTGCATGAACAGAGAAACTATCAGAACCCTCCAATGAGAATGCCCATGTTGCGAAGATGTAACTTGTGTGGCAGAGACCACCTGTCCCATGCATGCATAAAAGGAGGTTTAGGCATGCAACAACCTTACCCTTACAATAGACAACCACCCCAAGGACCCAACCTGTACTGTCACATTGAGCAGAAATATACCAACCACAATACTAAAAATTGCCCATTGAATAGACAACCAAGACCAATGACTCAACCCCAATAAAGACCTTATGGATACCCTCCTAGAGAGCAAGGTAGAGAGATTCCTAGATACAACCCCTATCTATGACCACAAGGAGCATCCATGCCATATGACCAAGGAGGATATGGACAACCACAACTAGTGCTAGGACAACCACCACCCCATCCACAGAATGTTGTGCCAGTCAAATACACTCCACCTGAGGAAAACATGGAAAGAGCCATAGTGCCCGCTACACCTTTAACTAATGCAAAGGCTACAAATCAGGGATATGAATAGAACTAGGGAGAATACTATCTTTATGATGCTAGCTTGGTAGAATATGGCCAAACATACGAACAACAATATTACGATTATGAAGGATATGACAACTCTTATGGATCAGAATATGCGAACCTGATGTACACTGCACCTAAAGCACCAGTCCTAGTGAGGCCACCTATTAGACCACCTGCGCCAAGGGGACCATGCTATAGATGTGGTGGAGATCACTTCATACGAGAATGCACATTGCCATATAACCCACGACCTCCTAGAACATGGGAAGGGTATTGCAACAATTGTGGCAAGGAGCATCTATTTAGAGACTACCCAAAAAACCCCAAGAAGGTTCATAACACTACCCAGATTAATGTAATAGAAGTTATTGAATCATTTGGAAGCGATAAAGAATATAGTACCACTAAAAGCCATTACTTGAGCTCAAGCAAAGGACAAGCAATAAAAGAGTGAGAGTTTGAATCCAAAATGGATAAAAGTGTAGAGCCCAAGATACATATAGTCAAGGATTCAAAAGACTTACAAGAAACTAACCAAACAAAGAATACACAAAGTTGGAAGACTAGAAGAGAAAAGCTAAGGAATAAATGGCTAAAGAAGAAAAATAAAGAGAATGAAAAAGATGTGAAAGAAAGTAAGAAACCTCAGGAACAAGAAGGGCAAGGAAACACTTATCAGAAGACCCAAACACAGAAGCCAGACAAACCAAAATCTATTCTAGCTGACCCAACACCGGAGGACTTGGAGTGGCTAAAAGCTTATCAATCCTGAATCACGATAGGACCAAGCATAGAACAACATGAAAAACTCTACCCACAAGGAGAGCTAGAAAAGGAGAGATTGGAAATATGTAGGAAGCTCATAGAGATAGCTCATATCACACAAGAAAATACTACCCCAGTCCTTCGAGAGACTAGGATACCTGAGAGCCAATTCAATGAATGTCTCAAAAATAACAATAAAAAACAAGTAAGAATACCAAAAGAGGAACATAGTAAAGAGGAACAACATAGTAACCAAGCCGAATAGAATTATGTAATTCCAGAGCTAGAAGCTGATTGACCACAATAATTGTGGGCCAAGATCCATGAAGAACGATGGAAAAAGAACGAGAGTTTAACACTACCCTTTTCAAACAACATTTCCACATTACCAAATTATATGGGAGAATACGACAGAGGGTCTATAGTTTTTCATGCTCCCACGATGAGAGGTAAGGAAGATAGGTCTCAAGATGAGACATCACACAACTTAGCAGACCTCAAGAAGACTAAGGTACAATGCCTCTTGACAGTAGAAGAACTACTACGAGCCAGACCCCGATTGTGGAAGAAATTAACTGGACAATTGAGAATAGAAACAGGAGAGCCTACAAAGGAAAAAAGAGAAGTTAAAGTTCCATCAACCATTCAAATCCCAGTTCATAAAGTTGGAGAATTTAGTGAGGGACATGAGAGAAATACTTGTTTACCCGTTACTTTTAACGGATATATGACCAAAGCCATCTTAGACATAGGAGCGGGTGTAGGCATAGCTACAAAAGAAATTTTGGAGAAATGGGGAAAACCAGGCCTACAACCAACACACATGAAGTTTCAACTAGCAGATGGACACATGGAAAGACCACTAAGAATACTGGAGAAAATTAAATTGACTACCTGCGGGTTAGAGTTTGAATATACTTTGGCTATATGTAAATTCAAAAAAGCCAATAACTATGAAATGATATGAGGATGACCTATTATGAGACAACTTTGAGTAGTACAAGATTGGGGAAGAGACACATTGTATTTACAATACCAAGGGACAACCACAAAGATAAATTTACATACCTTTTCATATAGGGATGTGCCCCAACTACAATGGAATCCCATACATAAAGAAGAGGACGATTTGTCAATTCACAGTACATGATCAAGTGACCAATCATGGATGCATGAAGATGCTCAATTACGGATGTGCAAATAAAACTCAGTTATGGCCTGTGGACATCAAAATTATCGACCCATAGATGATCCATTGTATATGCCACAAATTTTCCCAGATGAGGCTTTTGAACCACACGGATGGATGTAGATCTTAGCAAGCCTATATGTGTGTGTTAATGAGGAAGTTCTAATCATGAACGAGTGTGTAGATGAAGAAGGTTATGATATAAGTCTCTATATGGTAATCCTTCAAGAAATGGAAGCAAGAGAATTGCTAGAAAAAGAATGGTGCGAGGACTATGAAAGTATAGAAACGGAACTAGAATTCGATTAAGAGGAATGGTACTTAGAATCAATCCAGGCAAACAACGAAGAGGAAACACCCAAGGTATTAGTGATAGAACTAACATAGACAAAACAGGACAATGAGGAAACTTTAGGTAAGGAAAAGCAACCACCAGATCTTTTTGAAGTCCTAGAACACTTCAAAAGATATGAAGTAGAAGAGAAAAAGATAGCTATTCAAATGCCCAAATGGGAAGCCAGAGAAGGAGAAGCTTACGATAATAAGGAAAAAAATAAGAAAGTGCTAGTGGCCATGGAAGAAGGAGAAGAGAGATGTACGTATAATGGAAAGGACGTAATGCTTGAAGAGGAAAATGAATTCATAAAACTAATCAGAGAATACCAGGATGTATTTGCATGGACCTACAAAGATCTCAAGGGAGTAGATCCATCATTTGCTCCCATAGAATCCCAATGAAACCTAACACAAAACCTTCAAAACAACGCCCATAAAACTACAATGATGTTTATTCGGCAAAGATTAAAGAAGAGATAGACAAACTATTAGCAACCGGATTCATTTATGAGATAGAGCACACATAATGGGTGTCACCTTTAGTGGTAGTACCAAAGAAGAATGGGAAATTGAGAGTTTGTATTAACCTAAAGAAAGTAAATGAAACTACTATCCGTGATAGCTAGCCATTACCAATTACCAACCATCTTTTGGAAAGAGTTGCAGGCAAGGAAGTCTACAACTTCAAAGATGGGTTTTCAAGTTATAACCAAGTACCCATCACTACTAAGGACCAACATAAGACAACTTTTGCTACTGAATGGTGAGTATATGCTTTTTGTGTGATGCCATTTGGGCTCACCAATGCCCCCACAACTTTCCAATGACTGATGTGTCATGTGTTCAAGGAATTTTTAAGGAAGAGTATGGAAGTATATGTAGATGATTTGTGTACATATTCCAGTTAGAGAAGTGAACATGTCCCAAAACTAAGGAGAATATTTGAAAAATGTCGACAATATTGAGTTTGTTTGAACCCAGAGAAGTGTGTCTTTATGGTGAGACAAGGAAAGATCCTAGGACACATTGTATCTAATAACATAATTTCCACAGACAAAGATAAGATTAAGGTAATCCTAGACTTACCTAGACCTAAAAATGCAAAGGAAGTACAAGCCTTTATGGTTCATTATGGGTACTATCGTAGATTTATCCACATGTATGCCATAATCACTAAACTGCTATACGAGTTATTGACTCAATTCACTTGGACTGAAGATTACGAAAAAGAATTTAACACATTGAAACAACGATTAAGTTCCGCACCTACATTGAAGATGCCCAATTGGAATAAACATTCCATATCCATGTGGATGCGTCCAATTATGATATAGGATGCATATTAGCTCAACCAGCAAACAAAGGAAAATTAGATCATCCGATTGCATACACGAGTAGGCAACTAAACTAGGTAGAGAGAAACTATACCACCACGAAAAGGGAAGGCTTAGGAGTGGTGTATGGAGTCAATAGTTTTAGACACTACCTCCTAGCTAACAAATTCAAGTTCTTCATCCATCATCAGGCCTTATTGTATCTAGTCAATAAGCCCTGTAATACGTGAAGGCTAGTGAAATGGTTTCTATTGCTGATGGAGTTTGATTTTGAAGTAGTGGTAAAGAAAGGCAATACTCATGTGAGAGCGGATCATTTGTCTCGAATGACACATGGTGAACCACCCAACAGAGTGGTTGACGATCTCCCAAACACATACTTATTCAGCCTAGAAGTATGTCCGAAGTGGACAGAAAAGCTGATTCCGATACTCACATGGACCACACCATAAAGTTAACAAAGATACCAGGAAAGAATTTTTGCAATCTTGCAATCTACACATTGTGGCAGGATGCTTGTATTGCAAAGAGCCAAACATCATACTACTAAGATGTTTGAAGAGACAGAACAAAAGAATCTAATCGAGCAAGCTCATGTAAATCAATGGAAAATTCATAAAGGATCCCATGGAACATTAAGAGAATTGAAAAGATTGGGAGTATACTAGCATGCCAAAGGACGTACACGAAAACATTAGCAGTTGCCAAGAATGCTAGGAAACTACTTCAGAGGACCATGCATCATTACAATTCTCTACAATAGCACCAGACTCGAGTGGGTCATTGGTTAGGTTCTTGAAAACACGTGAGCACGAGGAAGGAGTGAATCTAGCAAGGAAGCAAGATCTAGAAGAAATGAGCAAGGACTACACCATAATTGGAAAACAATTATTTAAAAGAGGAAAGGACAATCAACTACGACTATGTGTCCATGAAGGAGAATATTTAGCCATTCTAAAGATGGCACATGCAGGTGCCATGGGAGGACATTTTTTTGGCTAAAAGAACTGTAAAAATGATTATCTTTGTAGGCTTGTGGTGGCCAACTCTCCATATGGATGCCGACACGTATGTACGAAGTTATGAGGTATGCCAAAGGATTAAGTATCCCATAAGAAGAGATGATATGCCTTTAAGACCGATGATTTGCAGGAGAGCCTTTTCAAAATTGGGCATTGATTTCATAGAACCTATAAATCCTCCAGTCAAGGGATCATATGCTGAATACATAATAGTGACAACCGACTATCTAATGAAATGGGTGGAAGCAAAAGCAACACGAAAAATGATGTAGAGACTATGACAAAGTTTCTCTTCAAAAATATCTTTACTCGCTTTGGATTACCAATAGAGATAGTGAGTGATAGGGGAACACACTTCATCAACGAAGTAATAGAATCACTGATGAATGAGTTCCTTGTGATTCATAAAAAGTCAGCCCCGTACCACCCTCAAGCTAATGGTCAAGCGGAGAGTTCCAATAAGGTATTATGCACAATGTTGACCAAAATAGTCAACAATGGGAGATCAAATTGGGAAAAAGATATATGGAGCCATTAACATACCAAATGTTAGCACGACTTTTGGGAGCGTAGAATCGAAAGAAGGAAGAAGAACATATTAGAAAAGAAGCTCGAAAGGAAGCCCTAGAGTGTATCAGGAAACAAAAAGAGTGGATGCGGAAAAGGGATGAATGATATATACAAGGAAAGGAACTTATACCCATGGCAAACTACCATGTAGACAATGAGAACAACTCGAGTTATAGCATTTCCCGACCATACTTAAACCTAGGGATCAAAAACACGGAATATCTATTAGTGGATGCTTTGATTGATACATGAGTGGCCCTAAGTTGGATATGAATGTCGTTAATCACTCATCTTGAAACAACCTTGAATCCTACTAAAGCGTGTATGATAGGAATCGAAGGTCAAATCTTCGAATGTGTAGGAGAAGCCCTAATGTCCCTTCACCTAGGAAATTCCTCTATGGAACAAAGACTATTGGTCTTCAACGATGAAGACATTAACAAAAATCTGATCCTAGGACAAGATTGGATCTTTGAGAATGAAGTCAGCATACATATTGCACAAGGATACATATCCGCCAAGGTAGGGCATAAAGAAAGTCTTTAGTTTGTTGGAAGAGAGGCCGTCACAAGTCCATAATGTCATTGTACCTAAGAAAGAGAACTCAAACAAGGAAAAGGGAAATGATTCAAGAAAAAATGTGTCTCAGGAGTGCTCTAGTCTAGAATTTCCTGCAAATAAGGAAATATTGCATGATTGTGTGACCACTTCTCCTGTGAAACCTGAGCCTGAGAGAAATAGTGAGGACATTCCTTCCCAACCTATCGACACTATAAGACGAAAACCACCATGGAGGGCAACTATACGAACATCACATCTATTCAATACGCGACTATAATGGGTGAGAAAGGACCAACTATCGCAACATGCTAGTACCACGCAGGAATAGATCAACCATCTGACAACAACACAACATAACAATCACTATTCGCAATTGCAAAGGGATAAATCAAGACTTCTACATGTATGGCTTTGAGTATCACCTCCTTTACTTGTCAATCCGTGGAGATGTGAGCATGCACACACATACACACACGTGCACACGGTAAGAGCAAAGAGAGGAACAATGGAAAGCTTCTATTACCAAGAACTCTCTTACAAACGTCCAATCTCTAACAAGCCAACTCTCTAACCAGCTAACCCCAAAAATGAGCTCTCTAGCTCTTTCTATAGTTTTTTGAATAGTTTTGGCCCTGTCCAGACCTACTGTTCGACTTATGTAAAAATTAGGTTCCAGGGCTTATTTGAGGGCTCAAACGGAGTCTAAAAATTATGAAAATTGGTAGGATGATACATCTAATAATCCTCAAGCTTGAGGATGCCTTGGCTTGAAAAAAATGGAGTTACAAAAAAATTTACAATGGCTTTTAGTGATGAAAATCACTATTTTTATAGGGATTCCTTCTAAAAATTTGACATGTACTTCTTGGAGCTCCCTATAGGCTCCTTCTTCTTGTGTGTCCACTTTTCTGATGTGCTTCCATGCTTGTGCTTGACCTTCAGTTCCAACACTCCCCCCCATCTTGAGTCTGTCATCCCTGACAGACCCTTGTTGTAGTGGTTGTTCCATGTAGTGCTTTGAGAGGTAGTGTCCATCCTGTATGAACAAGAGCCATCTATCTTCCAAACATAGCACGGTTGGTTGTCCGGTTTTGCATTTGTCACTTCAAGCCTTTGCAAGTTGATAGTCCTTTGGTATGTGCAGCTTTTCTGGATTCCAACATGAATGTGTCATTGGAGCCTCAAAAAACGGCTAGTTGCTCAAAAGAGATTGTCAATGGTGATTTTGAGCAGTTTTCGGTGGTGAATTGCTTCATAGGTATTGATATTGTAACCTTGATGTCCTCTGGATCTTTCAACTATGGCTTGTGGAGTTATAATGCCAAGTACTTGTGTCCCATAATGAATGACGGGTAAGTGTATTAGTGCATGGGTTGAAGAAAGTATGTGCCTCGTGCACGGCCTTGTAAGGTGGCCCTATGCATGCATACTCAGAAAATGCATTGGAAGAAGTGTGGTGCGAAAAGTGGAGGTCTTGAGCTAAGTGCTCAAGGGTATGCTGACGAAGAGGTTTCCTAATCTATCATGGTTATGGTGTTGCCAAAAAAAATGGTGAATGGTCGACCGATGTTTATCTCTTTGTGTTGTACACCCGTCATTGTGATGGACCATGGGCTGGTCTATCATTGTTGATGAATGCCCTTTTTGATGGTCCACTAATGAGATTCTTCGAGTGCATGGTCCTGTCTTCTCTCTTCAAAGCAACATTTGTCAAATACTAAGAATTGAATTTCGTTATATTCCTTGACAAACTGCATTGGTTAGCTCACCATAAGCAGGAGTCTTCTCACCTAGTATACATACAAGGCTTTGCAGGGTACCAGAACTACCCCTTGCAGATATCTCCTTGGATGCACTCGTGCATACAATAATTAAGCATCGCTCAAGTTGCGAACCTTCAAGCTCTTCCCTCCTACCATGGTAAGGGGGAACAATAGTTGTGGATGCCATGTTCATGCCAAGTTCTAGACATGTACCAGATAAGGCAACAATAATATCGTCTGATAGTCGGGACACACTTCTATTCAAACTGGTAAATGCCCAGTCATCAATGATTCCACCTTCAACTAAGCCTGACTCATTCATGTTCCATGAGCCAAACCTGGAACAAGCTCTCTCTCTCTCTCTCTTTTGGAACAATGTCACCAAAGAAGAAGAAAGATGTTAGTACCAATAAAATAATGTACATACGTCAAATGTGTCTCATGTGCTTGGGATTCTCAAATGTATCTATGCACGGCCGTTTAATGTGGCCCTATATTAATGCATACTTTGGAAATGCATGACCTAGATGGTGCAAAAGACAAGGTTATGCCAAAGGAACATGGTTGTAGCACGTCGCGGCTTCTAATGTTACTGGGGGACATTGATGCGAGCTATACTTAGAGGTGTCCATTGGAGCTCAAGACGACAACTGATCATTCCTCCTTATAGGGATCCATTTGATAACCATGTTCATCTGCATAGAGATCAACTTGGGCTTCTTCATCTTCAGAAGGGTTCTTAAATTCTATATCCCACGTGGTTGGTTCTTTGGTTCTATGAGGGCTACTAGTGCTTTTGGCTTCCATACCCATACCATTGTTGTTGGTCTTTTGACTCTTGTTGAAGAGGTGAGTTGGTCTGCTTTTGGTCTTGGTGTTTGGTTCTGACCCTTGCCTCGCCTTGGCTTCTTTGTTGAGACTTTTATCATGCGGGAGAGAATAGCTTATTGTGTATGTAAGAGCTTCTTGGGTACCCATATTTGTAATTGCCCTTGTTGAACTGCAGCTAATTTCTTAGGCATCCAAACTTGTTGGATACCTTATGGTTGAGCTTGTCCTAGTTTCTTCGTTCGTCTTCTGGCTTGGTTGGCTTTCATGGGTGGTAATTATGGGGGCAAGGCCAGTGGTTGTCCTCCTTTTTGTACCCAGATCTGCTTCATGCTCGGAACTGCTTTCTTATTGAATGGTGTCTTTCTATTTGATATAGCAATTGTCTTGAACTTTTGTGCTTGCCTTTGTGGCGGAACTACTGTGACTGCATTAGTCTTTGAAGAAGAAGAGAGATCCACTTGCCTTTGAGCCTGTCCTTCCATGATTGACTCCTTCTGCATCATAAAGCTTTTGACACATACAACATCTTCTATATAAGATTAGTCTCAGAAGAACTAAGAGAATGTGTGACACCTGGATTTGTGATCATGCAGTTCTCTAATTCTAATGTAATGCATTGTTCATGTACCCAAACTTGAAGAAGTTGACTTTTTAGGTTTAAGTTGACTACATGGTCATAGATCTAATATTGACCCAAGTGGTGCCGTAAGATCCTCATCTTGACACACTAGCATTTTGACTCAGAACATCTTGAAGATAGATGGGAAGCTCTACCTCGCCCAAACAAGGGGTTTCCACACCACCCAATCCTATGAGATAGGCTTCTATGGGATTGATGTTCAATTGCAAGTCTTGGTGGTATGAAAGTCTAACGCACTAGTTGCTGCACCTGAGTCAGTCAATGCTCTCACAATCCTTACATTCTCTCTGTGTCCTACCTCTAAGGTCACAAAGGGACATCGGTCAATTATTCGAGAAGCAATTGCACCCGATGTTTGGCACATGGCCATGTGATAGCTATCCGCTTCCAATCACCAAACATTTATTGGAGTGTGTTGCAGGCAAGGAAGTTTATAGCTTCTTTGATGAATTCTTAGGGTACAACCAAGTAGCCATTGCCCCAGAAGATCAACATAAAATGGCCTTTGCCACAGATTGGGAAGTCTTTGCATTTCGTGTGATGCCATTTTGGCTCATCAATGCACCTGCAACATTCCAAATGCTCATGTGTCATGTCTTCAAAGAGTTCTTGTGAAAGAGCTTAGAAGTATATGTGGACGATTTATGTGCTCATTCCCAAGAAAGAAGATACCACATCCCTGAGCTCATATAGATAGATAAATCTAATAAAGCTCAATGAAGTATCCCTGACATATACCGATATGACCACTATACATGTCAGAGAAACGAAAACTGGTATGTGTCATCCTGGATCATCACATGTTGAGCTTGATATCTCAACAATTAGGACCACGGGGGCACTTTCTTCCCTCTTTAAGAGGCGTTTCCCCCCGGCTTGTATATACGCATATAGCCCTAACGGGTTACTAATCTTTGTACATTCTAGCGGTTGTTGGAGTTAGACGTCTGCAGAAGCACACGAACAACACAAGGAAGAAGAAGAAGAAGCTTGGAGCACAACACACAATACTAAATGTATTACTAGAGAATGTACAAAGATAAGTATCCCATTAGGGCAATAGGCGTATATACAAGCCGGTGGAAAAAAACCTCCTAAAGAGGGAAAAAAGTGCCCCAACGATCCTAGAGTGTTCACACACATCACTACCTAAATATATCAACAAATCCCCCCTAGGAGTGATGCGGTGAACAAGTAGCTGACACTCATGTATAAGGAAGTGCCAAGCTATGTGGAAATCACTCCACAAAAGGAAGTAAGCCCAAAGCTTTGTGGAAAGCTTCAAACTTCTCCCTAGGTAGAGCCTTCGTGAAAAGGTCTGTAATGTTCTCTTGCGTGGGCACATATGCCAAGCTGATCTCCCTAGCAGAGAACCTCTCCTTGACATAATGATAATGCACCTCAATGTGCTTAGTGCGAGCATGGAACACAGGGTTCCTTGCAACTGCCAATGCGCTCTGATTGTTAGTGAAGATGGTGGTGGCAGAAGACTGACCAACACCCAAATCAGCCATAAGGCATCTGAGCCACACACACTCAACAGTAGCTATGAAAGCTGCCCTATACTCAGCCTCACAACTGGAAGTGGCCATAGTAGGCTACTTCTTGCTCAACCAAGATATACATGAGCTACCAAGCATGAAGCAAAAGCCACTAGTGGACACACGAGTGTCATAGCAACCAGCCCAATCAGAGTTAGAAAAAGCATGCAAATCTAGCGGTAGTGATCCCCCCTTGGGATAAAACAAACCAAGTAGCCGGGTACCACTCAAGTAGCGAAAGATGCGCTTAACCGCCTACCAATGCTTGATTCCTGGGCAATGCATAGACCTGCTCATCTGTGAGACAAAAAACTGAATATCTGGCCAAGTAATGCATAAGTAAATGAGGCATCCAATAGCCTGCTGATAGAGAACATAATCAAATGCATCACCATCATCATGAAGACTCAATAGTAAACTTGCCCCCATAGGAGTGGCAATAGGCTTACAATCTTCAAGGCCAAAATGCTGCAATAATGTGTCAATATTTTTCGTTTGACACAAATCCATTCCACCATCAACTTGCATAAACTTAATGCCCAAATAGTGATGCAAATGCCCCAAATCAGACATCTCAAATGAGGCATGCAAATCAGCCTTAAAATCAGCAATATGCTTCTCAATAGGACCAGTGAGCAACATGTCATCAACATAGACAACAATGATGAGAAGCACATCATTAGCATGCTTAACATATAAGGTGCTTTCAGTTGGACTGTTCTCAACACCATGTGCAATCAGATAGGCATGTATCTTCTCATACCAAGCACATGGTGCTTGCTTTAAACCATATAATGCCTTCTTTAACCCGCATACTTGGTTTTCATGCCATTTCTGCACAAAGTCACGGGGCTGAAAAACATACACTGCTTCAATGGAGACCTTGAACATTAGCATGGTCCCCGACAATGGTCCCAAAAGTTGATGTAAACTTGCTAAAAGAAATATTAACCAATTTCTAGTGGTACTAGATCAATGTCAATCTAAGTATGGTTACCTATTCAAGTGTATGAATACATGCCACCACAAAGCTATGGAACTCAAACATTTCACCAAGGCTACCCACACTCATAAGAAAGCCATGTTCTCAACTAATCATTATAAATTTATGTAGTTTTCTAGCACCTCATTGACTTCTAAAAGATAAGATAACAATAACACCTTATGCTAGATAAATCAATATGATAGAAAAAATAGAGATTAATCTCAACATCTTCACAACAAGATATTGAATATGGGTGAGAGCATTCAACCTCTGACTGATTGAATTTCTAGATTTATCATAGGTGTTATGTTGACCCAAGGAGACCTTGAAGACGCCTTAGCATTCTAAATTGGAGGAGGATTGCACCTCATTCATCTGGTTGGCATTGTAGATGTTTTTGGGATAGGAAAGTCAAAACAGAGCAAGCCTGTCTCATACATGAGAATTCTGGTTGGCATTGTAGATCTTTTTGGGATAGGAAATAGGTGGAGGAGATACACATAATTCACCAATTAGGATGACATGATGGTGTCAATTCACCTTGTAGAATCTTCTATATTAAAACACACCAGCTTTTCATGTCTAAGACTTAATCCCTATGATACACCCTTGGTTGAATATCAAGGTTAGGGCGCTATAGTCTATAGAATATTCATTGCTAGAACACCTTCTTATTAACAAAACACACATTCGTTTCTCTAAGCTAGAAGTCTTACAAGCAACAAAGTCATTTTGAGCTAGTTTCTCATTGCAATTCCGCATATGAATAAAAATCAAACTCCCACCTGATGGGCATGCTACACAATATACAAGTAATTGTGTAAGACCATGAATAAAGAAAACCCCATCAAAAGACAACCATGTCGAAAGTTATCCTATGGTAGAGCTTTAATCAAAGCATATGCATCATTATCTTGAGTATGAACCTTCTGAAGAATAATGAACTCAATTGCTAAGAAATCTCTAATGAAGTGATACCTCACTGCAATGTGCTTGGTCTTTGCATGATAGATCGGATTCTTAGCCAAAACTATGGCACTCTGACCATCACTGAGCAAATGATGTACATGCTAAGGTAGATCCATATCACAAGCAAGACAAGGAAACCACAATGCTTCCTTACATGCCTCAATTGCTACAACACTCTTGTTTTTTAGTTGAAACAACTATACATTCTTGAAGATGAGATAAAAGATAGCACCCCTTGCAAAATGAAAAATGTACCCTTCCAATTGTCTGCACAATGGGCATAATCAAAATCTATGTAGCCAATAATGGATGCCTTCCCTCTATCCACACATAGAAATGTAGTTAGTGCCACTTAGATATATCAAAATCATCCTCATTGCTTCCTAGTGCTTCTCACCAAGATTAGACATATATCTGTTCACAACTCCCACTACAAATGCAATGTCTGATCTCGTAGGTACCATAGCATACATGAGACTAATAAGGAATTTGGTTCATTAATTCCTTTTCCTTATCTCCTTTGGGGAAATCATACTTGATCAATTTCACATATGTAGGTAAATGCGTACTCAATGCCTTGCCACCTTGCATATTGGACCTATGAAGTGCAGAGAGTACATGTGTGGAAGCAAAATGAAAAGAAGAGTGTACTCACAAAAGAAAGAGTGTGAGAGACTCAAAGTGAGCAGACCAAGAAATGGGTAAACTCACATGGATTAGAAACGATCTTACTAAGAGCATGGAGTAGGCTCCTCAAGTTTCTAACCAACTACAAATGGGTGGAGAGGCCCTCCTTATATAGATTTGGGAGGGGCTCTCCAAAGTACATCTCATGTGGGATAATTCCCCTTAAAGGAGAATGAATACAATGGTAGAAGCAAATGGCAAGGTACCCAAATACAAAAGATATAATATAAAATGGAAATGGAATGGAAATGAAATAGAAATATAGTGACTCCAAGATACAAAAAGGAGCACTCTCATATTCTCAACACCCCCTCTGTAGCTCCATTTTGTAGAGTATGGAGGCTACTAGGGTATGAGAGAAAGGTCCACCAAGAATGTAGCAGCTGCATCACGAGCACCAAATAGGAAATCTCCATCTTGAAATCCATCAGCTCATAGTGGTATCAACCATGTGTGATCACCAGGTACTCCATAAGATGTCCACCAGATGGATCAAGTGGATGCTACATAGATACACCACCAATGAGGTATAGGAATGAAACAAGATCTCACTAAATGAGATCACTGCCATGTGAGACAAGTAGGATGAATCCATGTGGTATGTAGGAACCTCCAAAGCTTTGACAATATCCACCACGAGATGTGTATCGCCAAGAAGAAGGTCCTACAAGAATGAAATATAAAGCATGAAGCATAAAATTATAGTCACATGGTAGTACATCTTTATGTTGTAGTCTTCCATGGAGTGTACAAGGTCCTGATGTGTGTCGGTAGGACCATGGAAGCCCCCTCTAAACCGAGAAGCTGGCTCAGAAAAGGATCCAACTGAGTGATGAATCCAAGTCGATGCAGGAGTATCCTGTGGTAAATGAAGAGATGTTGGACTCCATGAATGGAAAGTACATGCTCATAATGTTGTGGTGGATGAGATAAGTGGAATCTCAAGGATAGGAATGGAAAATGACGAGTCATTGATCCTAAACTAATGCCTAAATGAAGCTGTGGGGAAATGTAAACCTTCAATGGTACAATAGGTGTAGCCATTTGAGGTATAATTTGAGATGCTATCTCTGATTCCCCCTGCTCCAAAACTGTATCATGATCTAGAAAGTCATGTACAAAGAGATCATGCTCCACATAGTGTGATTGTCCGAAACTGGAATTATCCCCCTCTGAAGCGGAAATGGGAGGATATAAAAGGCATGAATACTTAGAGTATCCATCAAAGGTGTAGTCTTTGGTTATTGTAGTTGAGTGACTCTTTGGGTCATAGAGTTTGTATGCCTTCTGTCGATCATTGTAACCGATGAAAATGTATTGATTAGGTTGATCATCATCATGGCCTTGCACATAAGCATCACTACCAAAGACGCGGAAATAGCTCACACTTGTCTTTTTCTTAAAGTAAGTCTCAAGTGGTGTTTGGTTCTTTAAGACATTTGAAAAACCCTTTGTTTTGAATATGTATTGTTGTGTGTACTACTTCACCCCAAAATTGTAGTGGAAGTTGTTTTTGACTAAGCATAACTTTGGCCATCTGGATCACAATTTGAATCTTCTATAAGGCAATACCTTGTTGAGTATCTTGCATTGCTTAATACTTGATTCCATGTTGCTTCAAGTACTTGGAGAAGTTGTGATTGGCAAAACTATTGTCTCCATCAGATCGGATGACCTTTAAAAAACTATGGTATCCACTCAAACTTTGAAAAGGCATCCTCTTTATGCTTGAATGAATAAACCCATGTGTATCTCTTGAAGTCATCTACTATCAGGAAGAAGTAAATTGACCCACTTAGAGAAGGTGTATGCATCGGTCCACAAATATCGGCATGGACTAATGCTAAGGGTTTAGATGCAGAAATGGATGCTTCGGTAGCAAAGGGGCAATTGTCTGCTTGGCACATGCTTGGCAATTCAATTCCACTTGTGCAATCCTGGGTAAACTCTTGACAAGATAATTGGAAGAGATCTTAGCTAAGAAAGAGGTATGTCCAAATCTACAATGCCACAAGCTAAGACTTGAATCTTTGGCCATAAATTTGGAACGTTTGTAGGGAGATTTGTCTTGATAGCCTTAAGCTATCACTTCATTGAGAGTATATAAATTACTTAGATAGCTATCAATCACAAGTTATTTCAATAAAAATGATCAAGTTTACACTAAGAATGATGCTTAGCAAGTTAGATGACCATCCCGATATTTTTGGGCCTCCACAGTATGTTGACCAGTGAGAAAAGTTTCAAAGATATCTCAAGATTGAGTAAAGCAATGACAATGAAATTTTATAATAGTAAAATAGATAGTATGCACTGAGAACCAAGTACGCACTGAGAACCAAGTTTGAGAAGTTCACTGTTTTGAGATGAACATAACAAAGAAGTGAGGTAGAGATGTGATCAATCTATATGTATTAAATCACATAGAGTTACAAAGACATTGTCAATGTATAATTGCACAATGTGAGGGTAGTTATGGAGCTATATAATTAGCAAGTGAATACTAATTTTCCAAGTATGTAGGCTTGGAC
The DNA here is from genome assembly GCA_020310875.1 of Ceratopteris richardii. NCBI lineage: Eukaryota > Viridiplantae > Streptophyta > Polypodiopsida > Polypodiales > Pteridaceae > Ceratopteris > Ceratopteris richardii. Next base: position 94,395,269 of record CM035427.1, on the reverse strand, counting down.
TCATTTGCATCAACAAGATATGTGGTCCAAAAGGCCATGCGAAATACAAGACATAGGCTATTTAGTAGCAACTAAAAAGTGTCGTTTCTATGATACAAATAAAGGATAAAGTGAGCCAACTTTGCTTCCTTTTGCAATAACCATATTGCCCTTTGATATGTGAAAGGACTGAGCATAGAAAACAACCTTGTAACCAAGGTCATCAAGTAGAGCAAATGGCATCAAACTACATGATAACTAAGGTACATGGCATAAATTATGCATAGTAAGTTTTAAAGAATCAATGAACTTCACAACCACATCTCCAATCCTGATAACATCACATGGGCAAGAGTCACCAAGTCTCACAGTACCAACATATTTTTTTGTATAAGTAGAGAACCATTCTCTATGTGGAGTCACATGGAAGGAAGCACTAGAATCTAGCAGCCACATGTGGGAAAGAGAATCAACCATAAGAGCCTTGATGGGCACAATATTGTGAAGTGTCAACACATCAGCATCATCAAAAATAGCATTAATTTCTTTAATCTTTATAGTCAAAGAGATGGTGCAGGTAGTTGTTTAACATGCCCATCAAACATTCTATCCTTTACCTTTAGAATTCTTTTATGCATACCATTCTTTCTTCATGTGTCCTTTGAAAATAGTGGCATTCAATAACCCTCTTTCTTGATTTAATTCTACTCTTATTCCCTTGATCATTCTTTTCCTTATTCTTGCTCTTATCACGCTCTTGAATCTTTCTTTGGTAAAAATCACGAACATTATATGCATCTCCATTCTGAGTTCCAACCATAGATTTTCTACAAATCTCCTCATTCAAGAGTGCTTCACATATGTCATCATAGACCAATTTACCACCAGGTGCACTATTGCTAATAGCTGTGCAAAACGTATGCCATGATGATGGCAAGGTGCATAGCAACAAAACTTCTTTAATTTCATTATCCATGTCCATTTTTTGAACTTGTAATTGAGAGAATATAGCATAAAAATCATTTGGATGAGCAGCAACACTATCTGTGTCCTTCGTACAAAGTTCATATAACTTTCTCATCACATACACTTTATTTGATGCTGCTTCTTTTTCATATGTATTACATAACTTCTTCGAAAGCTTATCTGCACTTTCATAGTCCAATACTATAAAGTAAACAGTATCTTCCAAGTGCAATTGAATGGTAGACCTAGCCATTTCATCCAACTCATCCCAATCATCATCATCCATATCATGTAGGCTTTCTGAGATTCCATTTACTGGCTTCCATTGTCTCCTTTGAATCAATACATCTTTAAGTCATGATGATAAAAAACTGACTAGAATGAAAATGGAGCTAGAATAGTCCAAACACCATTAAGGCTAAAAAACGGATGACCAAGTTTTAGATTTTGGAAAATTTTGACAAAGTCTCCCCAAAAAAATGGATTAATGAACAACAATGACCAACCAAAATGATCATGTGAGAATGTATGTGCTCACACAAATAAGTATGTCAAGGAGTAAAATCGACCACTGTATAGTTGAAAAACACAAATCGGGAAAAAAAATTTGAGTATCCTCTACAAACTGAGCATATGATGAGTGTGTAAAAACTCATTAACTGCAAGTAATGACATGTAAACCTGCATAATGAATCACTGACTGTAGTGCATATAACCACTTAATTGAAAGAAGCCAACTAGACTTATTGAGCACCTATGAACAACTAACATACATCTCCTATGGTGAGGCTAGCTAAGTCTTCCACCTGCATCAGAAAAGAGACTGTTGATTCCCTGAGATACCCCTCACTTTTGTGGGGGACTTCTGCACAGACTTCGAGGTCCTACTCTCAGTCACGCACGAACACGGAGATGCCTGCTCTCGAATATCCGCCTAGCCGCGTACCCATCTCTTGATTTCATTCTCCATAATTGGAGTAACTAATGTGGCATCTCACATGAGTGCCACATGGCACTCATGTGTGTGCCCTTCTAGTGGAGCCCAAGGGATGGTTCACACCATCTCTTCTATAGGGACTCCCTTTATAACATTTCCTTCCCCTTAACTCCATTTTTGTCCTCAAAAATGGTATTGGAAGGTCTAGAAATCAAGAGAATGGTACTCCCACTATATCCCCATGTATATAAATACATGGTCCTGTCTCCGTGTTGTTTCCCCATATCCTTCCCCTTAAGAAAACTCTTGAGAAGGTAAACTGAAACTGGGAAACCGTCTCTGAAGGGTGCTAACCCGCTCCCATGTGGCACTATCTTCTGAACTATCTTTCCACTTTACTAGACACTCTTTATAGAAGTGACTCCTCGTCCGTTTCTCTCGAGTGCGTAGTATGCTCTCTGGCTCATGTGGAATAGATTGAACAGAAATAGGCTCTACTACCTCACTATCTGGAATGAGGTTGTCAGATTCACCCAGCCTTTTCTTAAGCCGGCTAACATGAAAAACTGGATGGATTTGACTATTCCCTGGAAGTTGGAGCTGGTAAGCCATCTTTCCTATTCTCTTAAGTATTTGGAAAGGTCCACAATACCTAGGAGATAATTTTGGACAAGGTCCCGTCTTCATGGTTTCAGACCTAGATGGAACTCTAAGATAGACTTGCTCTCCTACCTCAAAGTTGATATCTCTTCTTTGAGGGTCAGCATAGGCTCTAGCCCTATCCTGAGCTTTCCTAATGCTGTCCTTAGCAAGTCTAAGCATGTCATTCATTTCTTCCAAGAAGTCCTTTGCAGCTTGAACTTTTTCATTCTGCAAGCCAACTGCATAAGGAGCCCTTGGCTGAAACCCATACATAAGCATAAATGGACTATGCCCAGTGGAAGAGTGCTTGGCACCGTTATATGCAAACTCTACTATAGGTAAGTACTCTTCCCAATTAGTTTGCCTTTCGTTCACATATGCTCGAAGCATATCCTCTAGGATTTGGTTAACCCTTTCTGTTTGCCCATCCGACTGTGGATGCTTGGACGTACTCATGCTAAGCTTTGTATCCAACCTTTTGAAGACCGCTCTCCAAAAGTGGCTAGTAAACTTCCTATCCCGATCAGAAACTATGTCTAAAGGAAGACCATATAACCGGTATAGGTTCTCTACAAAGAGTCTAGCCAACTCAGGTGTCTTTACTGTAGTATGTGTTGGAATAAACCTAGCCATTTTGGTTAACCTATCCACAATTACCCAGACCGAGTCGTGCCCTCTCTGTGTCTTAGGTAAACCGATTATAAAGTCCATGGAGATACTCTCCCACTTCCCATTGGGAATATCCAATGGGTGGAGTAGCCCTCCAATCCTTAATCTTTCAGCTTTGTTGACCTGGCATTTATTGCACTTAAGCACATACTCTAGGACGTCCTTATGAAGTCCAGGCCAATAAAACTGCCTCTTAACAAGATCATAAGTCTTGTTAACTCCTGGGTGTCCCGCACTAGGTGTGTCATGACACTCATATAAAATATGCCGTCTCATCTCAGTATCTCTAGGGACACACACCTTACCTTTATATAACATATATCCATCATGGACACTGTAATTCTTCCACTTGAATCCTTCTTGAGTACCCGTCGATACTCTATCCTCATTGGAAACCCGTATATCACGATCCCCATTCTCTATGGCTTCCCAAATCTCGGAATATGTAGGATCAAGCCTACATTTCCCTCTAATAGACTCAAGTAGCTCACTAGTGATCTGAGTAAAACTCAGTCCATTGAGCATAGGCATGCGGCTAAGTGAATCAGCCACTACATTAAACTTTCCCTTCCTATACCTAAGCTCATAATCAAACTCTTGAAGGGTCTCTGCCCATCGGGCCTTCCGACCTTTAAGGTCTGTTTGATTAGAGAGCCACTTAATGCTCTCTTGATCAAACACTATAGTAACTTTGGCACCATATAAATAATGACGCCACTTCTTCAAAGCATGGACTATTGCATACAACTCCTTCTCATAGACGGAGTAATTCTTTTGAGCCGGTTCTAGTTTCTTGCTCTCAAAAGCTAATGGTCGACCATCCTGAACTAAAACCGCTCCTATAGCAAAATCACTCGCGTCAGTCTCAACCACAAATGGTTTATTGGGATCTGCTATATGTAAAAGTGGAGCTATAGCAATTGCTACCTTCAACTTTTCCATACTTTGCTTCTGTTCGTCTCCCCAATGAAAGGCTTTCCCTTTCCCTTTAAGCTGTTCCGTCATCGGGACAGCAATTTTGGCATAGTTCTTAATGAATCTTCGATAGAAACCTGATAAACCTAGGAAGATCTGCAGGTCCTCCAGGTTCCGTGGATGTGGCCATTCCATAATAGCCCTTACTTTTTCAGGATCCATCTGGATTCCATCTTGGGAGACTATATGCCCAAGGTACCTAACCTCTGTCTTGAAAAATTCACACTTTGACTCCTTAGCAAAGAGCGAATTTTCCCTTAGCACTTGAAATACTTTTCTCAAGTGTTCCAAGTGCTCCTGTTCTGATGCACTATAGATCAGAATGTCATCTAAAAAGTCTACTACAAAGTGTCCTAGATAAGGCCGTAAAACACTATTCATGAGTTTCATGAAAGTGGCAGGAGCATTGGTGAGACCAAAAGGCATCACCAAAAACTCATAGTGCCCATATCTAGTCCTAAATGCAGTTTTAGGGACATCCTCTGCCCTAATTCTAATCTGATGATATCCTGATCTAAGGTCAAGCTTGGTAAAATACCTAGCTTGATGTAACTGATCAAATAGATCTTCCAACCTAGGCATTGGAAATCTATTTTTGATAGTTACCTTATTAAGTGCTCTATAATCTATACATAGTCTCATAGAGCCATCTTTCTTTTTAACTAGGAGCATTGGCGATGCCCATGGTGAGTTACTAGGTTTGATGAAGCCTTTATCTAAATAATCCTGCAATTGCTTCTCAACCTCCTCATGCTGAGAAACACTAAGCCTATAAGGTGGTCTACAAATAGGGTTAGTGTTAGTAACAACTTCTATGGCATGGTCAATGTCCCCTCTCTCAGGTGGTAGCCCTCTAGGTAAGTCAGTGGGAAAAACATCTCTGTATTCAAACATAAGATCCTTAAAACTTTTAACTACACACTCTTGCAAAAAAGAATAGTAGAAAGTCCTGTTCATATTTACATTCAAAGCATGAAAATATACATCAGATGAGCTGTCTGTACAATGCTCCATATCATGACTATACAATAAAAACATATCCTGTACATGCTGTGAACAACAGAGACTATACAACTCTAATGATGAGATGAGAGGTGCACTAGGTACATCTCTCTCTCCCTGAATATAAACTTTACTTCCATTCTTTTCAAACTCGAGTGTGTTATTTTGATAGCTGCGTTTAAGTGTATCTCCCAACCCCCATAGCCACTCTCTTCCTAAGACTAGATCTGTCCTCTCCATATTCATAATTTGGAAGTCCATATGATCTGTATAATCCTGCATCTTGACTTCCAAATTGGATACCATAGTATCCCATATTCTTTTATCTTGCCCTTGCATCATAGATACAATGTATTTATGTGCACTAGGCTGTTGGGGAATCTTCAATTTCTTGACCAAAGCATAGTTTATGAAGTTATGAGTAGCAGAGTCATCTATCATGACTCGCACCCTGGTCCCGTATACACTACCATGTAGCTTGACCAAGTCATGTGGTCCAAACTGCGGTGACCACAACGACTGAGTCAAACAACACGTGTCCTCTATATCCTCGTGCATCACCTCCACTCCCTTGCAGCTAGAGCTGCCATGAATGGGAAGGGTCTGCACTAGGTGGACCGCCTTTTTGCCCCTTTCAGGAGCCGTACTAGACTCTGGTCCTTTCTTCTTTTCTTCCCCCTTCTTGAGTGGACAGTTCCACTGTGAGTGGCTAGGGGATAGGCACCTAAAACACAGGTTCTCTCTTTTGGCCTTCTCAAACTGGTCTGTGGATAACTTAGGCCCTTGTGATCTTTGTTTTTTAATAAAAACCTTGTTTTTCCCAAAAGGCAACTTTTTCTTAAATTTAGTGGTGTTAAGAGGTTTAAGGGGCTGATCCGTCTCCATAGGAGTATATTGAGGACGGTTATGGTCCTCATATATCTGTGCATATTTGATCGCCTCCTCAAACGTCTTAGGCGCATTCCTCCTGACTTCCCTCTTTATGGCTTTATCCAAGCCCCTAACAAACCCTCTGGTCTTCTGAAAATCATCTAGACCCTTAAGCTTCAAAGTGATCTCTCTATAGTGGGATAGATAGACTGAAAGAGGCCTGCCTCTTTGAGTAATCCTATCCCACTCATCCCAATTCCTCTCCTCTTCATTTTCAGGAAGAAACTCCTTTAGGAAAAGAGTTTCAAACTGAGTCCAGTCACTAGGGATAGAGTTCGCCTCCTTAAGACTCATCCACCACTTATAAGCACGCGGGCCGAGGGAGAGACTCGCCTCTAGCACACGATACTCAGGTGGGGTGCCCTTCAATTGATGCAAATCATGCCACTTTTGTAAAAAAGTGTAGATTGCATCCTTATTCCTGTCTCGGTCATCCCCCGTAAAGGTTGGTGGCTTTAAGTCTTTCAGGAGGGGAGCTTCCCTAGAGCTCTCTCCTTTATGCTTACTAGGAAGAGAATTCTCTTTCCTAGTAATCTCTAGAGGAATGGTAGGAGTCTCTCTTTCCTTCCTAGCTAGGAAAGAGGTGACACTAGTCTCAAGGGAGATCATTTGAGACTTAAGTTGCTGTATAAGAGATGTAATGCTACCCAAATCTTTCTCTAACTTAAGGGTTTGCTCTTTCAAGTCAATGAATTGATCACGAGTGACAAATTCATCTATAAGCTCGTCATAAGTATACTCTTGTTGTGAAGGCTCTTTTTCTTCAATATTCTCTTCTATTTCTTGTCCTAACTCTACTTCTTCCATCCTAGCATCTTGATCCTCTAGTTGCTCTCTAGGTGGAGAAGTGGTCTCAACTACTTGTTTACCTTTAGTTTCCATGTTTAAGTACCCTTCCCCCGTTTGCTAACTAGAGAGTATGAAAATGAATGGAAGTAGAGTTTAAATATGCAAGAAGAAGAGAGATATAACACAAGAGCACTTCCCTGATACAAAGTAGAGTTGCGGAAGCTAAATCCAGGTGGTCCTTGATGCTTCAAGCCGCTGATTTTGATTCCTCGCCAGTCCCAAAAGAAAATTGGAAATGTCCGCTTGGTCCGGGGAGGTTCTAGACACCATAAACCATCCAAAACAACACCAAAAGTGCGTAGGAAAAGCCTCAAACGGGCAAACTGAATGCAACTGAACAATTTCAGAGATTTTCCAATCCTCGCCAGTCCACAAATTGTTGCCCAGCACCTGCACTTCAAGAATTTGAGACAATCCCAAGTGAAAAAATTGGATTTGGAGTCCGGATGAAGAAAAACTAGGCCCGAGAGTGGCCGCCTAGTTCCTGTTGAAGCGCTGCAGAGAGATTTTGATAGGGCAAATCTCTTCCAAATCCAACACCGATGGTTTCTGAGCGAAGCTTGAAAGCGTAGCTTCGAAACGTGACCAAGATTTTGAAAATCCGATATGGTATGAAGAAGATATGCTCCGGAGAAATAGGGTATGTCACCGGTGGGAAGTGAAAAACTTCATCTTCATGAATAGATAGGTTTGGAAAGCTCAAAACTGAGGAATGAAAGCTTCTTTCACCAAACCAACACCCCCATCTCATAACCACAGCCCATAATACATATATACCTCATGATTCTTACAAAATCTTGATCTAGATCATGGATTTGTAGCTCCAAAATTTAGGAAAAAAAACTCGAAATTTTCTCCTATCAGAAACTCATTGTTACCATTTTCGAAAAGCTCAGAATCACCTTCGATGAAGCCAGATATCCCACATAGGGGCGCTGCAACCGAAGGGCTTCTCTATATAAGGAGCAACAAGTAGGTGTAGTCTTCACCCAAGAGGAGGGGAGGAGGGAAGGGCCCGTGGGCTGTTCTCTGGACGCCCGTAGGCTGCTCTCTGGCCGCCTGTCGCCTGGGACGCCTGTACTCTGGCCGCCCGTCGCCTGGGACGCCTCGGTATGTGTGTCTTCTACTGTTGTGTGGCGCGTCGGCTGCCTGCTCCCTGGCTCGGATACCAATGTTGATTCCCTGAGATACCCCTCACTTTTGTGGGGGACTTCTGCACAGACTTCGAGGTCCTACTCTCAGTCACGCACGAACACGGAGATGCCTGCTCTCGAATATCCGCCCAGCCGCGTACCCATCTCTTGATTTCATTCTCCATAATTGGAGTAACTAATGTGGCATCTCACATGAGTGCCACATGGCACTCATGTGTGTGCCCTTCTAGTGGAGCCCAAGGGATGGTTCACACCATCTCTTCTATAGGGACTCCCTTTATAACAGAGACCCCGACATCTGGGTGTCTCCTAGTTAAGAAAACCTCACCACAACCCTCTTTATCGATGTCAAATTCTTTATGCAAAAACATAATCTCTATATCAATGACCACATGGACATACATAGGCGGTATCCACAAAAGCATACATAGTGTGTATGTGCTCAGTATATGTAGTAAAATGGCAATGAAAGGCTGAATTTATAGTCTAGACACTAGCCAACAACACATGCAAGTGGTATGTATTCTATCCTTAGGCTCAAAAAACTTGCATAAATATGTTGTGGCTACTCCCACCACAATTGAAAACCTTTCAGAAAACCTCTAGATTTACTAGTGTGACTGAAAACATAGCCAATGCACCAGTCATTACTTCTACGAGGTACAAAGTAGACATCTAAGAATTCATTTGTGAATGCACAAAAATTATTTTTCCACTTTTTCGAAGTCAAATAGGAGCTAGGCTAGATTGATAAGATCCTACAACACATCTAATCACTCTACATCTGACATCTTCAATGAAGAGAATAAATAACAAGGATGGGGGCTTATGAATCCTTTACCTTTGGTTCTTTTGGTGTGGGAAAATAGCTCACTTGGTCATAGTGATGGTTTTTCATGCCAAAAACCATAGGTTCAACTCCTGTTTTCCCATTCGATTATGCTAGTCCTAAGTTAGTGTTGATGATATCAAAGTTCTCAAGCAATTGTCAATCTTCTCTTGTAAGAGATTTCTGAACCACTATATGGACTCTAATACTTTGTGATAGAAAAATATGAATCATAGAAACACTTCAATAAATATTTGAAGGCAATGTCTTGTTAGAATGGAGAGATGCATGCATCATGTCTGTTTCACCTCATTCAATGTGTATTGGTTGGTTCTTGCTTGATACTTATAGCCTAAGAATTGGGAGTGGATTTAAACCATTGACCTAAGAATTTTCAATCCTTTGCTCTAACCAATTGAGCTAATGGAACTAGTTGAAAACTCAATACCAACTATTCCAACCTAGTTGAAAACTCACTACCAACTATTCCCCCATGGTCTTATTTAGCCATGCACAATGCTTTTAGCTTGCCCTACCTATCAATGTGGATAACACGAATCGAACCCATGTCTTTTGCTCCGAAGGCAATCAGTTTACCGTTGATCTATATCCACCTAAGTGTCACCTAAGAAAGATATCATTCAGTGTTTGCACACTATGGGTGAACATTTCTAACTTAGAAAAAAAAAGGGTTCACAAGTACTTTCTTTCTTTGATAATTGTTGACAATGATGTCTATAATGGGAGATAATCTTAGAATCCAGGAAAGTAACCATAGAATCATATGCAAGCCAATGGTTGCTTAGGGATGTCTTAGGATGTAATAAGGAATAAATATTTAGGATCATAATGATCACATGGATTCCTTAATTTTGGTGTGATATATGTACACATACACACACATGCATACATACACACACACACACACACACACACACACATATATATATATATATATATATATATATATATATATATATATATATATATATATATATATATATATATATATTCAGATGTATGCATATATGTAAGTATGTACGTCAAGTATGTATGTATGCATGCATAAACGAGTATTATGTATGTGTGTATTTAAGTACCTATTTACGTATGCGTGTGTATGTATTTATTTATGTATGTGTGTATGTGTCCACTTAAATATGCATGCATGCATATATTCATGTATGCATGCATGTATGTATATGTACGTATGTATATAACTTACACCCTTCTCTCAAATGGATACTCTGTGGATGACTCTTTACCATCACAAATTTGGATAAAACATACATTGGCGCCATTAAAACATCGAAAACAGTCAATATCATTAATGAGATAATATATGATACGAAAAGTGTTAACATATATGGGTGATGTTTTTCTCAACTTTCCTTGTCATGGATCCTTGACTATGTTCAAACCCCTCGAGATATGAAGAAGGGGAAATTAGCTTGCAGTGAAAATCATATTGATGTGACAATTAAAAGATCCTCAACGAAAAATAGTTGTGAAGCAAATAAAGAAAGAGAAATATTCATTACATAATGATTGGAGGAAACTAATGAAATTGTAGAATGTAGATTGGATAATTAAAATTTATGAAAGTTAGTGTTTTCAAAAAATAATGATCAGAAACAACAATGCTATTGAGTTTGTAGATATTTTTCTAGTATTGAAACAATATTAGACAATGTACGGCACTTAAAAAAAATAAAAACAGTAAATTACTGAAATTAAAGACGCACATGCACACATTGCCAATTGGGCCCCTCTTAATCCTGGCTTCAAAAATAGAAAATTACTTAAATTAAACACATACATGCACACATTGCCAATTGGATCCCGCTTAATCCTAGCTTATATATGTTTCACATGAGGAACAACTTGACGAAGATGGGACTCGAATCCTGGACATCGGACCACGCATTCAGGCATGGTAACCACCATCCCACGGCCGCATGAGAAATTGTTGAATTATAGATGCAATCAACTTTCTCATATGCCTTGATAAGGTTAGGACTACTAACAGAAAATGAAGAATATAGACCTTCATTGTCATTCAAAATCATAATCGACATCGTACCCAAGACCTCTATAAGAGGGTCTCCAACACCTCCTTAGACTCCTAATAACCTCAGATTGTTTGTTATTCTACATTTGAACCATTCTAACCAATCATCATCATCGACATAGTCTAATCATCCTTACCATCATCTCCTTTCTTCCATTACTGTATTCATTTCTTTTGCTCTCCCTCTTAAAGCTTCTAAACACATATAGTTCCGAACTAGTAATTAGTAATACAATAGAATGCTCTAGAATACTTTACATACACCCCCCCCCCCCTCCAAATTTTCTTTTAATAAAAAAATATGGAGCCTAATATCCATGAAATATGGAATGTGCCTCAGTGACTTCACTTAGTCTGCAAGTGGAGTGATAGTGTGATCTGTATAAGTGAGACTCAGAATTTTAAGAATCATGATTTACACTTGGGTTAGCATATTTCGTCTCCACCTCTAAGACTTCGAGGTTGAATGCACATCACTTTGAACATTTCTGTTTTCACTTTTCCTTCCCAAAGGTAAAAAGGTGACACATATGGTACCAATCTTTTCATGAGGGCCTACTTCAATAGGCTGATTGCATTTGCATTTCATGATGGTTAGATAATGATACTAGCTTTTCCTTATAGATCACACTTTGGATCTCTAGCGTAGAAACTTTCGTGCATATCCAAATGAATTATTAGTGTCCAAAGTTCATTGAAAAGTAGGGTCTATTAGACTAGTGGGTACATAGTATTAGGGGCTTTTGGAAAGATGGTCCTTGTGTTCTGGGTCATAGTATTCATAGAACTTCCTTTATCTAGACTATGACCTAGACCTAGTTGAGTGAACATGATGGTGATAGATTCGGATTATAATGCATAAAATCCTGTAATAAATAATATGGCAAATATGCTTTAATATCCGTGCAATATTGAGCTGTACCAAGCTTTGAATCAACCAAGATTGTGTAATTTATTGTTTCAACAATTCATGTAGATATTCATTTCAAGTATCAATATTCCTTAGGTGATAGAGCATCTTTATTGTGTAAATAAATTTTATAGATGGTAAAAAAATCATGAAATCACACAAAAATGATTTCTTCATGCCACAAGAATGTGAACCATAGAATTCAGATTGACAAGGAGTATCTGATGCTAGCTATTCTTTTAATTAAGGACTGTGTTTATGCATATTTGATAATAAGCACCTTATAGTTATTCTTTGTCAATAACTTTATGCAAAGTAAGTGCCTGATATACACACAACCATCTGATTTGACCTTTGATTTGCACTTAATTTGGGATCTTTAGGGCTACCATGTAATCAAGGGAATCACCAATATCGGTTAACCTTGGCCAAATAAAGCATCTTTTACCGTTGACATACTCATAATTAGACAAATCTTCTGGACACAACAACAACTTTTTTGTAATAATTGCACTCATATAATTATCAATGAGATGAAATTTACATACAATCACAAGAATCCTCTACATCACAAATATTTGACACATCTCCTGTCAATTTACCAAACATAGAAATATTGAAAACATGGAATATAGTCCATTGGACTATGATTACTAAAATGGGACCCAAGATAAACGTAAGGGATTCCATTGTACATGCTCATTGCTCATTGTGTCAGGAGCCACAAGAAAGAGGGAGAAGGAAATTAGAATGATAATTATACTATGGAAATCTCTTAATCAGATAACATTAGACCCATATGTGTCAAGCAAAACATGAAGACTTGGACTTGGTAGCAAGTATCTTATGTATGACCACTAGAACTTAATCTTTTTCTTGGGCGTGTGAACTTAGTTTACTCAGTTTCTGAAAGGTTTTTAGGTTCTTTTTAGCAATACCCGCTCACGCCTGTCATTCTGTATTTCCATTGTAATAGGAGTATGAGGCGATAGAAGAATCTGAAAGGCTTGGCCACCTGTGTCGCGTTTTCACCATGGAAAATGAGTTCATGGCACTGCTTTCCGCATCTACCATGGAGTACGACGGCCGTGGAGATGCTATCATGTTATCGACTTTATCATGTTATCGTGGCAGTACGACGGCCATGGAGGCTCTTCAACAGTCATGTCATACCTCACGTATACGAATTCTACATTGATCGTACACATTCGCAATTCTTCCAAGAGGATCTGTCTACATGAAATGGGAAGACAGTCGCAATCCGTGGAAGTGTGAAGTGGTCCATGGATGGGAGGCGTTCCAGATCACGTAAATCATTTATCAGGAGAAGTTTACAGCTTGCAAGCAAAGAGGCTCCCCGCCGGTGTGCGCATCAACTTTCGAAATGTTCAGCGAAAAGGCGATTGTCAATAGTCGAGACACCAGGTGGAGAATCGGAGATCCCGTACACAACGATCCACGGCGGGTTGAGACTCGGGAGTTGGCAAAGCACTGGAGTCTGGCGCTTACATGGGAGAAGAGAGAGACATCCACTCATACACGTGTACGTTCAGGCCGGGAATGCAATCCGGAGTTCCGAACTCCTATATCGGACACAAAATCTGGAATAGACGCATGTGCGCACGCTTAGTGAGAGGGACTAGAGAAAAAGACAAACTTTTCAAAGACTGCAGAGACACGTTTCGACTGTCCACTGCACAGAGAGAGAGAGAGAGAGAGAGAGAGAGAGAGAGAGAGAGAGAGAGAGAGAGAGAGAGAGAGAGAGAGATTTATTCTTCCGTTCTCGCTCTGGAGATTGTTGATTCTCGCATCTCTACATACGCACGCGCATACACACACGTACCCGCAGGTACGCACGCATACGCACACTTCTAGTGGTACAAATTGGATGCTACAATCTCACTCAGCTTTTACTCCGGATGTGGTTAATCTTTTTCGCAATAACTGCTGCCTTCGTTGTCGTGGCATTTAGAAATGTTTTCCGCGGTTTCAAGCAACGTTTGACAAATCCATGCTTAAAGCAGTTCAAGCTTCTCAAGCTTTTATGATCCACAATTCAGTTAGTATCGATGCAATGGAAAGGATTGTCACCTAATAGGTCCAACCTCTGTTGCAAGGAATAGCTCACTCCTCCCGAGCAAGAATCTCTTTCCTTGGAATTTTTCTATCTTCCGCAGTTGCAGTGGATCCGCATTTTGCTACGTTTTGCATCTTGTAAGCAGATTTCTTCGCTACTTGGCTTCTCTTTCTTTCTTAGCTTCAAGCAATGTTCTTATTGCACAGTTATGGTTGTTATGGATGTCACTTATAATAACAAACGCATACGTATGTATGTTAATATTGTATACATGCGTGCATGCTTACATTATATATATGTATATGTATAAGTGTATATATGTATATATATGTATAAGTGTATATATGTATATGTATATGTGTATGTGTATATCTATATATAAACACACACACACACACACACACACACACACACACACACACACACACACACACACACACACACACACACACAGAGAGAGAGAGAGAGAGAGAGAGAGAGAGAGAGAGAGAGAGAGAGAGAGAGAGAGAGAGAGAGAGAGAGAGAGAGAGAGAGAGAGAGAGAGAGAGAGAGAGAGAGAGAGAGAGAGAGAGAGAGAGAGAGAGAGAGAGAGAGAGAGAGAGAGAGAGAGAGAGAGAGAGAGAGAGAGAGAGAATGTGTATCGATGAACGAAAACAGATGGATAGATGGATACTGGTGGTTGATATATAGCAAGATTGATGGATAGGTTGGTATATGCTTAGAGATGGATATAGATAGAAAGATAATAGATACTTAGATACATAGATCTGTTCTTTCTTTGGAAAATGTCCCTTTTATTTATTCAAATGTACACTCAAGTATTTTATCAGCATCAATATCAGTTGGAGTACAGGGAGAGCAGTTTATGTGCTTTACAGAATGAGGTGTCCTTTTTATTTATCAACGTGTACACTTTACAAGGATTGTAGAATAATATCAGTTGTAGTACAGGGAGCACAGTTTACGTGTGCTGCTTAGAGAATGAAGTGTTCGAGCGGCATGAACTTTTTCCCTCTCATGTGGATGAGCGGCATAATTGATGGTACAAGCTTTTAAACAATTTCTCAGTTAGGGCCTGCAGAAAATTGTATTTGAAAGGTGAAGTGTGAGACTTCCAAATGCGCCATAAAATAAGCATTTTTATCTGGTTTTAGAGACACATCAAGCTTCATGATGATGATCGTATAGCCCAATGGTGAGTGAAACTCATTCATGCCCGTAGAACCAATTTCTCATCATCTTTTGATGTTCTGACGATTCCAAAGTAAATCCTATATGGATTTCATTGAAGTTATCACATTTTGGGGCAGTTATATGCAACTACCACCTACCAGGTGAATATTCTGTTTGGGCAGTTATAGCAACTACCACCTTCCAGGTAAGTATTCTATTTTGGAGGGATACTTGCCTGGTTCATGTACTCTTACTTCTTGATGTGTACATGCATTGGGGAGATGAATGGATAGATAGGTAGGTAGGTAGGTGGGTGGGTGTGTGGGTAGGTAGGTAGGTAGCTTGTAGGTAAGTAGGGAGGGAGGGATGGAGGGAGGGAGAGGGGTGGGGGGGAGAGGGGGCAGGGGGAGGAGGGGAGGGAGAGGGAGAGGGAGAGGGAGAGGGAGAGGGAGGGGGAGGGAGAAGGAGAGGGAGGGAGGGAGGGGGGGGGGGGGAGGGAGAGATTTGTTCTAAGTTCTATATCTACTATTGAGCACTGATGAGATTAGTTGGATGTCAAATTTATAGTCTACACCATCCATTATGGTGCTGATGGCTGTGTGGGTTACGTACGTTATGTGCGTGCATAGATTACGTACGTGCGTAGGTTACATGCGTTACCTACGTGCATAGGTTACGTAACCTATGCACGTACGTAACGCATGTAACCTACCCACGTAACCTACACACATATGTAACACACGTTACGTTACGTGCGTGCGTAGGTTACGTTACGTCCGTGTGCAGGTTACATACGTTATCTACGTTACGTTACGTACATCACGTGCGTACACACACACACACACGTAACCTATGCACGTACGTAACGCACGTAACCTACGCACATAACCTACGCACGTAACCTATACACATACGTAACACACTTTACGTTACGTGCGTGCATAGGTTACGTTACGTCACGTCCGTGTGCAGGTTACATACGTTATCTACGTTATGTTACGTACATCACGTGCGTACACACACACACACACACACAAACACACACACACATATATATATATGTGTGTGTGTATGTATGTATGTATGTATGCGTGTATGTATGTATGTGTGTATGTATGTATACACACACACATAGATAGATAGATAGATAGATAGATAGATTGATATATATATATATATATATATATATATATATATATATATATATATATATATATATATATATATATATATATATATATATATATATAGATAGATAGATAGATAGATAGATAGATAGATAGATAGATAGATAGATAGATAGATAGAGAGAGAGAGAGAGAGAGAGAGAGAGAGAGAGAGAGAGAGAGAGAGAGAGAGAGAGAGAGAGAGAGAGAGAGAGAGAGAGAGAGAGAGAGAGAGAGAGAGAGAGAGAGAGAGAGAGAGAGAGAGAGAGAGAGACATACATACATACATACATACATACATACATAGTACGAACGAGAGAATTAATTCGGGAATTAATCGTTTAATTCATTTAATTCGTTTAGACCCAAAATAAAATTCGGGAATTAATCATTTAATTTATTTAATTCGTTTAGACCCAAAATAAAATTTTTCCTGATCTTCGATATTATCTTTGTTATCATGTTGTTGAAGTTGGTCAAGTAATGGAGAAGATTCTTTATGTCCCTCCAAATTTGGCTCCTATTAGGTGCAGGTTATGTGTTATGTGGGAAATACAAAAACCCTTCTTGGCTTCAATGACTATTGTTATGGAAGATATGGGTGAAATGCCAGTTCATCCTAAATGGAATAACTTTATTGGCTGTTGTTTCAACTGCAGAAAACTTAGTCATTTATCTAGATCTTGTCGTACATTACATGGTGATGAGATCCCAATGGTTCTAGCCTATCTAGGGAGATTAGTACAAGTTCTGCATGATAAAGGATTTGGCCGTACTTGTCAGTAATCTGATTTCGTTCCTCACACGCAATCCATTTCTAAACAAAAATGTTACACAATCATCAATCCTAGGTAAAGACAAAGCCTTATTAAATCCTCCTCTCTTGGTGCAATCTTTTGTATAGGAACTGAGTACTTGTAGAAACTTCAAAGATGTTACTTTCCCCTTCCCATACAAAACCATACATCCCGTCTCATCAGCTCCGCAGATTAATCGAGTGGTTCAAACCAGATGTCAGGTTGACAGACAAGGGTTTACCCATCTTACATATATAACAAGAAATGGACAGGAAATGAGGTCGAGATGTAGTAAATTTTAGCTCCAATTCATAAAATGTGTTACACCAATATGCTTCAATCACACCTTGATGTGGAAGGCCCTGAATCAGAGTTCCTTATTTTCATGGATGAAGAGGCTTCTCCCTTACTGTAATTGGTTCCATGAAGTTCGTCACATGGAATGCTCAAGGTTTGGGAAGTAACATGACATGGAATGTTATGGTCTTGGCTCACTAGACATAATATTGATGTTTCTTGTGTGCAAGAACACACATTACATTATAAAAAGAGTTTGAATTACAACTACCAGATTTTGGATTGCTTATGCTCTTACCATCTCTTCCAAGTTCTCTGTTTTCTTTTTTTCTTTTTTTTTGTATTACTTGTTGCGTCTTGCATCCTATCATCCTGTATAATGATCTTTGTACTAGACTTTTGATTTCCTCTTTTCTTTATGTTGGAGAACTGCACGTACCAGTGAATGTTTATGATCACAATTGTTGTATGGGTTGGATTCAACTTTGGAACACATTTGTCTCTCAAATGTGCATATACACATACATAGGTATATACATATACATATACATAACCTGGGTTCTTATTCGAGAACCTTCTTCCAACATGTATTTCAGCGACCAAAAATACAACCGATTTCTCTATGTGCATCATCCGAGGAATGGATTTCATATACAAATACTTTATTGAAATCATGTTTCAATCACTTTTCCAACATCTTTGGATACCCTTCTCCATAGGCTGGACATCAATTAAACACGTTGGACTTGATGATATCTTTGGTCCAGCCTTTATCAATTCCCTTGGAGGATTTGAATAGACCTTTTGATGATTCAGAGATATTTAATGCTCTTCAAAGACTGGCTCATAATAAGGCACCCAGCTGGGATGGCATACCTAAAGAGTTCATTCTATGCTACTAGGAGAACCTTAAAGGGCTCATCACTGTAGCTATCAGTAAAATATGGCTTAGTGGGTACATGCCAACTTCATTCAAAGAAGATATTGCAGTCCTTCTATCTAGAGTGGAGCAATGCAAACTTTTTCAGATTGGAGGCCTCTTATTTGCTGGTTATCTTGTATAAAATCTATACAAAAGCATAAGCTATGTGCATGCAATCCCATTATCATCTCTTATCGTCCAAGACAATATGGTTTCTTGCCTGGCCATTCCTTTACAGCAATATCCCTGCTTTCATGCTGCATTCAGAATATGCTTTGTACAATAAATCATAAGACAAATTCCATTCTAAGTGTATTGGGACCTCATTACTTCGGTCATAGGAAGCATGGGGTTCAGTAATCAACTGGTTAATGTCATCTGGTTGCTGGACCATGATGCACGCACCTCCGTTCTTGTACCTGGGAAGCTTACTTCACCCATTACTGTGATGCATGGTGTGTCAGTTCACGCTGAACTGGTCAGGCTGAGTACACATTGGCTGGACACATGCTACAGATGCCCATCCAGATGTCCTAGAAGGGTGGAGACGTAACAATATGATTCACAGAATGTGACCTTTTATGAAAAAATATCTTTATGCTTCTCCGGTGGGTTTCATCAAGGAAAGATATACATTTTTATTGCAATGTTGATTTTCAATGAGGTTGAAGTCAGAAATCAAATTTTTGTTATGCTTCAGGTGGTCTTTGCAAAAGTTCAGTAGGGTAATCCCATTAGCCTTTTATGCTTGCTACACCCCTGTTGTTCTCTCCTCTTGACAAACATGCTTAAGATTTAACCGTTTTTGGGATTCGAACTAAGAGAAAGAACATGTCTGCATTGGGTTCAATGATGACACAGTTTTTTTGGAGGGTTTGTTTAAAACTGTAAGAATATCATGGTCTTTATGTAGAGATGTTGATAGATAAAAGAGAACAAATAGAAAAGAATACAATAATTAAATAGAGATGCTCATATATTCATATGAATAGAGAAAATCATAAACTTTGAAACTCAAATATGAACAAAAGCTATAATTGATTCTAATCATGAAAATGTTGCAATAGTACAGAACTTGCTACGTGATAAGCTTCATGGAGCTATTTAGAGTATAAGAAGGGTTTGCTGATCCAATAGAACGACAAGAATTTTGTTAAGTCTCTATGGTTGAGAAGCTGACGATAACATGCTGAAAAGAAGCTTAGGTGAAGTTCCATTAAATGGTGTAAGAGCAGAACAAAAGGTGGAACAACTATCAAGACAAAACCTTTGAGTTAAAAATTTTTATCATCAGGCTTCCCTTGTTAAAGAGATTATACTTTCAATAATGGCAGAAATAAATAAGCTCCTTATCTGTAATGAAATATGAGCATTGGTTCACAAACTGGAAGATGCTATGAGAAATTGTGAAAAGATGTTTACATTTAGAAGGAGAGAAGAACAATGGTACATGTCAAGATTTCACTAACTTATTGAGATGAGACGAGGCGTGCATGCATAGCTTACAGATTGGTTGTATTTACCTCTCAATTGGTTGTATTTACCTCTTTCAACTGATGGGGATGTGCCTGGATTTTGGAATAAAAGAGCGAATTGTGTGACATCCTGCATTGCAAGTCGTGAGGTCTGGTCTTTTCACTATTTATTGGGTTGTAGATAAGCCTTTTCAAGTTGAATAAAACTCATCATACATGCTTTTGCTGGCAACCATAGAAATTAAAAATAATCAATGATGAAGGCCTTTGTGCACACTAAATTATTGCAAGAGCTACTCTGATCCCTCACTCTCTTTCTTTCAATGCCAGCCAGAGCTTCAATGCAGCCTTCTGATCTGCCAGGCCCATCTGGGAGGTATACCTCATGTGAATGTAGATAAGATACTTGCAGGAGGTGTGAAAACGCATGCATGCTGTAATTATGTTAACTAATGAGTTTTTGCAAACGCATCCAGATTAGGACATGATTTCGAAGATTTCTTCTGGGATAATAGACATTTGCCTTTGGCTACACAAGGACAGAGTTCTCATGGAGTAGATGTAAGAGGCAAGTCATTAGCTTCAAATTATTCACCAACAGATGCGGTAATGGGCTGTGTCCTGAAAGCAGAAGATGTTCAGGATGAAAGTAGAAGAGATGCTGTGTCTTTCCTTCCTGGTACAAATCTAACAGATTGGTTGGATAATTCTTTGGAATTTGGAGGGTTTATGGTGACACAGAAAAATATTATTCCTTCATCTAATCCCAGCTCTGGATTGTACCTAACTTCACAAATTACATATGGAGATTCTGTGCCACAGCAGATTGCATCTCTAAGAGAGGATCCTGGAGACCCTGAAAGATCAAATGCTCCATCTGAACATGGACTTCTTAATGTGGATACACGAGTGAATAGGTTATATGACCCAACTATACAGCTTGCCAACATGACAGAGGAAGATCTTTCCCGAGTGGATGATGCCATGCTAAATCGTATATCATCACTTTGCATGGGATCTTCGTCAATGCAATCTGTTGAAAATATGATCATCAGTAGGAGGACAGGTGAGGGAGTATCTCTGAATGCATCATCCATAGATGATGTTTCACCCTTAAACGTTTTATCAAACAAATTTCCACGGTCATCCATAAGCATAAGCCCAAACCGCGATTTGGAGTCTGTCTCATTGGATTCATGTGGATTTCATAATACTCCCAACCACAGCAGCAGCAAATGCAGTGAGGTTTCAGGAAGTAAGAAGGCAAGGACTATGGATGATCTTGGATCCGACAGTGAGGTACCTTAAAGAAGAAAAAGTTTTACTTGCTTAACATTTTATGCTGAAATTATACTTGCATTTACAGGGTTCTTATGAGGATGTCACAACTCCAAAGAAAACACGATCACAACAGGGGCCTTCAAGTAAAAGAATTCGAACTGCTGAAACTCACAATGAATCAGAGAGGGTTGGTACATCTGTTGTTGCTTACTTTTCTGGTCTTCTTATACAATGAATGAATGCATTTATTTGGTGTTTCAGATTCACTTTTCTCTGTTATCTGTATTTACTGTATGATTACACCTCATAAATTGCAAACTAACATCTTCTTACAGAAACGACGTGGTAAGATAAATGAGAAACTCAGAGCTCTTCAAGAACTTATACCAAATGCTAACAAGGCAGGTTTACCATGCTCCTTTTTTTTTCAAGCCACATGCATGCCAACATCCAGTTAACGAGAAATTTCAATTTATGGTTATTATTGTTTGCAGACTGACAAGGCATCAATATTGACAGAAGCCATTGATTACCTCAAAAAATTGAGGCTGCGGTTACAGGTAATTTAACCAGTTTCAATTATGTGCCTCGTTAATGGAGCAATCACTTTTGACCCAGAGAAGCAGTTTTTATTTTGAATGGGAAAGGGACCTTCAAACATCCCACACCTTTTGTGGTTTGAAGGAAACGGCAGCTGTGCCACATTTGCATGGTCTGAAATCCCTAAAAATGGCATCGAATGATTTACAATGGAGTGAATGTCCATTGAGAGGGCATTGATCCTATTCTAAATCATCTATGACCGTCTTAGATATGGATGTACACAACATGATTCTGATGATTTAAGTGAGCATTCTGGTTGATCTTCACAACCTTTGGATCACCAAACATCAAAATTGATATTCTGAACAAAAATATAACTTGTTGGGATCATGCTGCGTAGGTGATGTGCTGTCGGAATGGGTTGATTCTTTCTCCAATATTAGCTCCACAAGGAGCACTACACTTACGGTCGCCTCTTGCAAAGGCTGGCAGGAATATCAATACGGGAATAAATGCAATGGTAGGCGGTGAGAGTGGCGTGTCAGCTCGTTTGCAAAATGTGCACTCTGCACCAACTGCAGCAACCCAAGCTTGTTTGTTGACGTCTGCAGATGTACAGGCATTCTCTGAGCCACCATTTTGTTCAGCTAGCTCTCTTATTCTCTCAACAAGTTTAGGAAGTACTGTCCACGGGCTGGGTACAAATACAAGCCCTATGGTTCCGTCTTCTCACTCATTTTAAGTATACTGTAGAACAGTTCAAATACCTAAAGTTTGAAGGAGGCCACACGATTTGCTCCAGACATCTTAGGCATGTTGATGTTGTTTGCTTTTTGCGTGATTAGTACTTTAAGCAGCTACATTGAACTGAGATTGATAGCTGTATGCAGGAGCAGGATTCCACCTGGTTATTCGGTGAATGCCATTGACGTAACTTACGAATCCTCTTGAGGGAGCAGCAAATATAGTTGGTATACGCACATTCTTTGTCGACTTACCTGATTGCATATGCTCTCCAGGGAAAGGGACGTGCAAGCTTTCGTTCTATTTTTTTTACCTTCTCTATGGTCATGTATTGTGAAGCATGCCAAACCATTTAAATTAAGGTCTTGGTTGCTTTATCTAGAGATTTAATGATATTCGTGGGGAGCAATTTAAGAACTCATCTCGAGTAGGTGGAGACGAGTACTATGCTCATTCACCTGTACAGTTGTACTTTCAAAGTTAACGATGGGGGAGTAGGCGTCTCCTGAACCTTTTTTAAAGTGGGGGAGTAGGCGTCTCCTGAACCTCCTTAAAAAAAAACAAAAGGGAACTCATCTCTAGAATTGCTGTGTGGAAGTCTCCTGCTCCACTAGCATACTACCGAGGAGTGCCCATGTATGGCTTAGAATTCACACCCCCTTAAGTTTAAGGAACATCTTTTCTTGTCCCGGTTATTATTTGCTTCCCGTTCCTGAAAAACATTTCTCATAAGCATGCGATTGGAGTAGAGCATCACCTGTTGATATGTAAGC
The DNA here is from genome assembly GCA_020310875.1 of Ceratopteris richardii. NCBI lineage: Eukaryota > Viridiplantae > Streptophyta > Polypodiopsida > Polypodiales > Pteridaceae > Ceratopteris > Ceratopteris richardii. The sequence goes on along the minus strand of CM035427.1, from coordinate 94,372,108 downwards.
ATGTTCAACTGTAAGGCTGTTTTCATCGTATAAACAAGTTGCGAGCCCATATTCCTACCTGTTTCGAAATTTTGTGGGAAGAGGATTCGCTTAGAGTTCTTTTCACCCAATCGCTGGACAACATGAATGCTCAATTGTAAGAACGTGAGTACTTGAATGTATCAGAATTCCATCATGATTGGGGCTGCTTAATCATGAGCACCCTCAAAAGCATCAATTTAGCTACCCATCTTTGAGACCGTGAAAATGTTATTTCATACATTGAAATTTGTGAACCTTTCTCACACACACACATATGAGCGCGCAGAGAGAGAGAGATGTTGCTGTCATATATATATATATATATATATATATATATATATATATATATATATATATACATATACATATACATATACATATACATATACATATACATATACATACATACATACATACATACATAGAGAGAGAGAGAGAGAGGTTGCAATGCGTTTTTTAAAGGAGAAAGTTGTCATAATGTGGATATAAAACAAGAAAACCCAAAACGTCCTTATAATAAGTAAAAAGGCAATGAGCTCCAAGAAAATCACTTGACAACTTTGCCACAAAACTTAATGTCTCATCATAATCTATGCCATGAGCTTGAGCATATCATTTGACCACCAATCTAGCTTTATATCTGGCTATTCTTCCATATGCACTTCTTCGCTTTATAAACCCATTTATTTCCAATCACTTTCTTACCATTTGGTGTTGGAACAAGATCCCACGTCTTGTTCTCCTCAAGTACATTGAAATCTTCCTTCATTGCTTCTTCCCATTTTTTCTTACCTTTTGCTTCATCATAGTTATGAGGTTCATCTTCTTTGACCATATAAGCATAGCTTTTCTAAGATATATAAGAGGTATCATAGGAATACCTAATTGGTTGTCACCTTAATCTGATTGACCTTCTTGGTTCATTTTCTTCATGTGTATATGAGTATACTTCTTCATCAAACCTAGGTGCATCTTCATTTCTTCTTGATGATCCAACTCTGGATGTACTTGCTTGCATGTGATCTTCATCTCCATTTACCTACATATTTGATTTATCTCTCTCACTTCTTCTTACCTCTTCAAATTCTTCAATGTTGTGACTTTGTTCTGCATACTAACTTTTTTGTTCATCAAATGTCACATCTCTAGAAACAAGAAATTGTTTGGTTAGAGGATTCAATAACCTATAACCCATCTGCTTTTCATCATACCCAATGAATACATATTTTTCAGGCTTTGATTCAAGCTTATGTTTGAGTTGTGATGGTACATAAACATAGGTGATTGATCCAAACACTTAACAATGATCTAGTGTTGGTTTCTTACCCCACCAAGCTTCATGAGGGGTTATTCCATTTAGGGTTGTACGTGATAATCTATTCACAAGATATGTAGCTCTATCCACATCCTCAACCCATAGATAATTTGGATAATTTTTCTCCTTTAACATACCCCTACCAAACTCAACCAAATTTCTATTTCTTTTTTTTGCCACCCCATTTTTTTGAGGCGTGTATCTACAAGTTATTTCCCTCTTAATACTTGAATTCCAAAGATAATCATTGAATTCTTAGAAGAAGTATTCTCCCCCTCCATCAGACCTTAGTCTCTTAAGCTTTTGACCTATAACTCTTTCTACATATGCATGAAAATGTTTGAAAGCTCCAAGTATTTCTGATCTTTCCTTCAAAACATAGAGTTATCCATCTTGTAGCATCATCAATAAAGAGAACATAATACCTAGAGTCATTGATCGATCCTTCTTTTGTTTGTCCCCATACATCTCTATGTATGAGCTCTAGTAATCCATCATGCTTGAATCCTTTCATCTGAAATGGTAATCTATGTGCTTTTCCCATGTGGCATGCTTCACATTTGTAGACCATGTGTTGGTTCTCCACATTTGGTAACCCTAGTATAGATTGATTTGCCACCACAGCTTTGATTCCTCTTTCATTAAAATGTCCTAACCTCTTATGCCGGAGGTCTAATTCTGTAATCACTTCCTCACCATGTGTGAGCAAGACTTGATCAATATTCCCTTGCACTTTTAGAGTAAAGATTCTACCTTCCTTTTTACCATAAACAATCTAATTATATTAATTCTTTGGATCTTCCAAAAATACTCCTTCATTTGTAAATCTAACTTGAAAATGTTTCTCAACTATTTGTCCCACACTAATCACATTCTTAGGTTTTGTGGGAAACATACAAAACATTGGTTAGAAATTCTTCTCTGCTCCTGCATTTCACTTTTCCAATTGAATGCACATTGTGTCTTGTGTTATCACCCGTTTGAATTGTATGACTAGAAATGTCTTCTTCTAATTCTGACATTACTTCTATATTTCCTAACAAATGATTAGAACAATAAGAGTCAATATAGAATACCTTGAGATCTTCTTTCTTTGATGTCCTTATTGAATTCATCATTAGTGTTGTATGGTAATCATTTTATCATTTTGTGAATCATTTACATAATTGTAGTAGGTGGTATTGTAGGATTGCTTTTGTCCCCAATTTCTTCCTCCACCTCTACCATAGCCACCTCTTTGACTTCGCCTTACTCTTTGAAAATGGTTTTGATTTCTTCCACCTCTTCCTCTATCATTTACTTTGATTATGATTTGAACCTTGTTGATTATGCCAACAATCATGAGCCAAATGCCCAAGCCACAAATCCAATATGTGTTTTGGTTATTATTCTAGTTACCTCTTCCTCTTCCATTTCCTCTACCTTTACTTTTGCCATTACCTCTTCCGTTTACATAATTATCATGAGAAATCGATTCTTCTTCATCCGTTGCTCTACCTTTATTTCCTTTCTTCTTATTCTTTTCATACATAGCAAAACTTTGTTTTTTGTCTCCATCTGAATTCAAGTCTTGTTGAAATGTGAGCATCAGTCCAAGCAATTGATTTAGATCTAGTACAAAATGATTTAATGAGAGTTTAGTTGATAGTACAAAAGGTTTCCACCTTCCATCTCCTCTCAACCCTGCAAGTAATTGTGCAATCAACCTATTATCTTCAATGTCTTCATCTATAGATTCAAGGCTATCTACCAAGTCCTTCATCTTAGTGACATAATCACTAACGCTTTGGCTTTGATTCTTTTTGAATGTTATAAACTCTAACCACAAGCTAGTTTTCCTAGCTTTAGTAGTGTTTTGGAAGTGATCTTCCAATGCATTCCATATATCTTCAGCTATTTCCAAACCTCTGAAGTGTGGTAACAAATGATTTGTGATAGTGTTGTATATGTAAGCTCTTGCACTTGCATCTTTCTTTTGCCATAGCTTTAAGGTTTCTGGTTCTTCTTTGTTTGGTCAACTATCATCTTCAAATGTAGGCTTTTCTTCTTCACATGTTACATATATCATGAGATCCTTAATCATAAGTAAGGCTTCCATTCTTATTACCCAAGCAAGACAGTTATCTTTGTTCAATTTGTCAATATTTTTATGATTTGGTAGATTAGGTACTAGTTTCAAGACTTTTTATGATTGGTATGGGTTAAGATCCAAACTCTTCCTATACATTATTGTATATTCCTGCATCATTATTTGTATGTGTTTCCACTTATGGTCACATTGACCCTTAAGTGGGAGGTTGATGGGGATGTAAGGGTCATGTAACCTTAATGCTATGTTCATATACATATATCGTCTATACAGCATCGCCTTAGAAGATCATTATGTGGGTTTTGCGGCTGCCATGCAAATGTGTACGTCTCTCCTTTCCTCTCTCTCCCTCTGCTCCTCTTGTTCAACCCACCAAAGGCCTTCATGAAATTGTCTATGTAGTCTTTATGATATTCAATTCAAAGACCAAAAGGATCTCAAAACAATTTTTTTACCCTGCACAACAAAGTTTTTTTGAAGTATGGATGACTTTGAGTATGGTCACAAAATTTCACTTTGAAACAATGCCTAGATTGATGATGGTTAGTAGAAAGCAGCTTACTCTTTTAACAATTATTGGAGTTTCAAGGACTAGGGAAGCATGCAAACAACATAAAGAAGAATAAGAAACTTGGAGCACAATGCAAAGTGTATTATTAAGTGAATATAAAAAAGATAAACAGCCCGTTACGGTTATAGGTCTATATACAAGGGGGAAAAAGAATCCCAATTGTCCTGAGTGTGTTCACACACATCATTATCGAAATATAATAGTAATAAATTATCTACCACATCTTCCAAAGTAAAGCCCTTTCTACATGCACAAACATTTTGATAGATTGAGGCATTTTGATTAGAAAGCATCTAGTTTCGTGCAACATCCAAGAAAATAGACAACACAATGTTTAAGGACTGATGACCCAAAAGACATACAATCCTTACTATTTTCTTTCCAAATGAAAATGCAATTCCTTAGGGCGTGCTTGATGTCAGGGTAGGTTGCTCATGAATGAAATTGAATTTCATCACACTAATAATGTCCTTTCAAATATCGAACTCCCCCTACGGTTTACACAATTACATTATATATATATATATATATATATATATATATATATATATATATATATATATATATATATATATATATATATATATATATATATATATATATATATATATATATATATATATAAGGCAAATGTCAATAGGATATGTAAGGATTTTCCAATGCATATTATTAGACCCCTAGTAGAAGATGCTACTTTGTATCACTTGTATTTAATACTAGATTGTAGCAACCTGTTAGTTGAATTTTTGAGAATGAAAATATAGTACTTAAATCCCAACGAAGTACCTTAAAATCCCTAAATCTGAGATTTTAAACTCACATCCAAGATTCCTCTTTATGTCCTTGATGTTGGCTTCATCATCCCCTGCAATGATGAAATCATCAACATATATACAAATGAAAACAATTTTGCTACCTTCTTCACAAAGAGTGATGGGTCTGCATGACTCTGATTGTATCCACATTTTTCCAAGTAGTCCACAAGTCTTTGGTTCCAAGCTCTTTGGGCTTGCTTGAGTCCATAAAGAGCCTTCTTTGGCCTGCATACATGATGTAAAAACCTCTCATCTTCAAAGTCTTGGGGCTGCTCCATGAAGACTACCTCTTCAAGCTCTCCATTTAGGAAAGCATTCACATCCAACTGGTACATCTTCCAACCTTTTGAGGTTGAAATTGCAATCAAACTTTTGATGATGGACATCTTTGCTACTAGACTAAATGTTTCCTCAAAAGTCTATGCCATAAGCTTAAGCAAAACCTTTGGCAACGAGCCTTGCTTTATACCTAGAGATGTGCCTATCTGCATGCCTCTTTACCTTGTACACCCATTTGTTGCCAATGACTTTCATGTCCTTTGTTCTTAGCACCAATGAACAAGTATCATTTTCTTCAAGTGCCTTGACTTCCTCCTCCATGGCTTCAATCCATTCCCTATGCTTATTTACTTCTTCAAAAAAGTTAAGTTCTTCACAAGCTATAACTTGACTCATGTAGGCATAGTGTCTTGCAATGAATGAATCATAAGCTAACCTTTGAATGGGGTACTTAACCCTATTGGATGACCTTACCTCACCATTAGCTGGTAGGAAGCTCTTCCTCCTAGGTTTAGATGTTTTAAATCTTGGAGTTTCTAATTTTTCCATATCTTCGTCACTTGTAGATTCCATGTTTACCCATCAATGGTCTTCATCATTTGCCTTTTCCTTTCCTTTCCTACTTCCTTCACTTGAATGAGCTTCATTCCTTGTCCTTCCATGCCAAGATGATGTAGTAGTCTCCTCTGATGGTGTGCTTGAAGTGGTTGGACCACTCATCTCCATGCTTTGCTGTTGCTCTTTGAACTTCTCCGTGGCTTCATATGCATCATCAACCTGTAACACATCTTTGCTACCATACCAAGGCAACAAGTCATCAAATATTACATCCCTAGAAAGCTTAAGCTCTTTGATGCAAGGATTATAGCATCTAAAACCATTTTTCTCTGTAGAATATCCAAGAAATATACACCTATCTGCCTCAGGTCTAACTTGTGTCTCAATTCTTGAGGTATGTGAGCAAAACACACACAACCAAATACTTTGAGATGTGAAACGTTGGGTTTCTTACCACACCAAGCTTCATAAGGTGTAAGTCCATGTACTCCTCAGGTTGGACACCTATTCATAATGTATATGGCTATATTTGTTGCATCATCCCAATAAGAGTTAGGAACATTCATTTCATTTAACAAAGCTCTAGCCACTTCTGCTATGCTATTCTTCCTCTCTTCCACCCCATTTTGTTGAGGTGTATACCTACAAGTGAATTGCCTTTTGATGCCATGGTCATGTAGAAAATATGAAAACTCATTTGAAAAATACACGCCCCCTCCATCCGATCTGAGAGTCTTTATATACTTCCGTGTTTCCTTCTCCACTAGGTTTTTGAACCTCTTAAAGTGGTAAAACACTTATGACTTTGATTCATGCAATAAATCCAAAAAAACCTTGAATGATCATCTATAAATGTGACAAAATATCTATTACCTCCAATGGATGGCTCCCTTGTACTTCCCCATACATCTCTGTGCATGAGATTCAATACTTCATTACTTACATGTGCTCCCTTCTTGAATGGCAATCTGATTTGTTTCCTAATTGACAAGCATGGCACAAATGTTGCATATTATGAGATGTAAGATCAGGTAGACCACTCATGAAGCCCTTCCTTTGCATGTCCTTAATCCTTTGTAAGTTTATGTGCCCTATTCCTTTATGCCATAAGTCGATTTTCACAATCTGTTTATTTCCAATTGAAAAGTAGATAGTATGAGGGGTTGATGGCTTTACCTCCATGGTGAAGAGTTTTCCTTGCTTTTTTCCTTTTGCTATGAGATTGTAGTCCTACATGGGGTCTTCAACAAAACATCCTTGATCATTGAACTTCACCTCATAAACTCTTTCAACCATTTGACCTATCGAAACCAAGTTCTTTGTGATGGTTTGCACATGCAACACATCCTCAACACCTTGGAGCTTTGAGATCCATTCAATGCAACATCTCCCACATGTGTAATCTTATGCTCAGTGTCATCCCCTATCTCTACAAGTCCTTGAGTGATGGGTGAGTGTAAATTAAAGAAAACATCTTTATTGCAACTCATATGGTTCCTACAACCACTATCAATGTACCATGTAAAATTTGAATTGACTCTTTCACTTGACCCATACATCATAAGCAAGTTCTCATTTTCTCAATTTGCTAAATTACTAACATAATTACCTTGGTTCCTTTTGTATCCTTGATTGCCTCCTCCTTTGGACCAAAAATCTCTTGCATAATGGGCCGGTTTTCCACAATTGTAGCATTCTCCATTGGATGCTTCTCTTCCATGTGATCTTCCTCCTCTTCCTCTACTCTTTCCTCTTCCTCTTGATCCATAGCTTTGGTTAGAGCCTTCTTGGTCGCTTGAGCTTGAGTTTGCCTTCCTCTCCCTTTGCCTTGGGAGTTTTGTCCACCTCTTTTGCCTTTCCCTCTACCTACATAGAAAACTTGGGCTTGGATACCCTTTGATTATGAACCTCCTTGGTTCATCTCCTTGGTCACCATCAATGTGACTAATTGATCAAATTTTGGTAGACAATCCCTCACATAAACTGATGCGGTGAATGCTTTCCACCTTTCATCCTCTCTCAAGCCATTGAGAGTGTGTGCAACAAGATCTTCATCTTCGATTGGGCTCCCAATCGAGCCTCCAACATCTACAAGTTCCTTAACCTTCAAAATGTACTCATTTATCTTAGTACTTAGTGCTTTCCTAAGATTATTTAGCTCATTCTTGATCTGAATCTTCCTTATCTTGGTTGATGAAGAGTACAATCTCTCCAAGGTCTCCCAAACCTACTTGGATGTGTCCAAGTCTTGTATATTCCCTATCATGCTATTGCTTATGTGATGAGATAGAATGAATATGACTCTCCTATCCCTTTCTATCCATTCATTAAGTGCCTTGACCTACTCTTGAAGTGGTGGATCATGTACATGAGGCATTGGCTTTGTGCCACTTACTAATCCCCACAATCCTTTGGCCAGAAGGTAGTTGCTTACTCTAAATTTCCATGGTTGATAATTGCCTTTCTCTAACTTCTCTATTTGTGCATTATACTCAACCATACTGAGCTCTAAGATGCTCCTCTAGCTTCTCTACAATTTTTTGTATGCTTTAGAAGGTGTGGATATTACCTTTTGATAGCTTCTCCCTTGCTAACTTTCAACTAGTTGAGATCTCGATCGACGTAGCCCCCTTTTGATGTCTTCTTGCTTTGATAAGTCCTCCTTGTGCTTCCATTATTTGTCTTAATCCTTTCAAGTCTTCAGTATGATGCCCACTGATGTCACCAAGCCTCCAAAATGGCTTTGATACCACTGATGGGGGATGATTCTAACACCCCAATGCAACAATGGAAGATGGTTGCCTGCACTAGGTCCACAAGTAGTGATATATGCTCACTAATCTAAACTTTTCTCTACACCACTACATAGACTCAAAGTGACATTTTGGAGACTTAGAGGAGACTATAGAAGCTACCCAAAAAACTTTAAATCATCCAAAATGAATATTCCATCTGGGAGAACCACCCTATATGAAATAGGCTACCTATTTGCAACACTTTCTACCTATGTGCAGAGATATACCTTCACAAAGTAGGCAATTTCTCACAACTCACTCAGTCAAATAACTTCAAGCTTTGGAAAAGTTCAGGGAACTATATGAGAGACCAAATGAAGATTGTAATCAATGAAAATGAGTATAACAAGAGAGCAAACAATGCTCTACAATATGGTACAATCAGATTTGGAAAAGCCTAACTACATCTCTAGATAGAGAGGAGCGAAATCATGAGGAAATGAGGTAAGCAAGCAAGGGGGCTGCTTGATGGAGTTTATTACTTCACTAAACCAAGTGGGGAACTTGTGGAATGCATAAAACTCAAGAAAAAAATGTGGGATGATGCTTATATAGAGTTTTACTTTTCCTACAATCTAGCTAACCACCCAACAATCAGTGTAGGTGCACTTTTTGGTGGTTGATTTGATGAGATTTGAATTTGATTTAGTTTGGTGGAGCTTCTAAATTTATTCCATGGCTTTTGTTCCTCCTCTTTCATTGTTCCACTTGCAAAACTCATGGTTGAGCCTTTTTGCATGATTGAGACTTGATTTTCAACAGGCTGCTCTCTTGTCAAGGTCAATAGTACATACAAAATGGGTGATGAATTTAAAGAGGTGAAGGGTCAAATACTCTAGATAGTCAACCTCAATGAGTAATCTCCATTTGGGTACCCAAGTACTTGATGAATGTTGACCACAATTCTAGATAGATCTAGGTTCCTAAGACATGCTTGCACGCTCAAATAGCCACACATAAGCTCTTAGGTCGGAGTGAGTTTTCTCTTACACCCATCCCACAGAAACTGATACACAAAGCTGTTATCGACACATATTCAAGTATAATCACATGGAGTATTACTTGGAAAAGGGTATCGGTAGAATCCCAAATCCTGGTAAAGTCATTTCTCAATCCCTTAAGTGTAATCACAAGTAATATCTATAATACCAAAAGGGAAGTTTGGAGAGTCAAAACCTATAATAAAGAATCTTAGTGTAAATTTCCTTGCATATGGATCGATGCATTTTAAGTACAGTTCACATCCCAATTATGAATCTATAAACATCAAATAATCTTCTAGCATCCAAAGACATTCACACTACACCGCTTGACAAACCTAATAACCATCATGGATATCATGTTTGTATTGCAAGAGAATAAGGTCGCATCCTGTAATAAAGTGATAGGTATGAGATGGTTGAACCACACCCTTGATAAGTAGGACATGGTTGAACTACACCCTAAGAGGGAGGATTAGGAAGTAATCCTCAACCATGGATTTTGGGGCAAGTGGTTAGCCCATCACATTCCTAACCAAGGGGTTGTGAGTTCAAATCTCCTATACCTCAGTAAATTGGTATCAAATCCTAGGAAGTAAGTTTGGGCAAGGTGGATTGACCCAATGACCTCTAAAAAAGGTGCTTGAGCACTCTAATCGTGTGAAAGGGTAGGAATTGGGGAGGCAGTGCTTTGAGAATTGGAACCAACAAAGATTCAAGTGTATCTCTCAATAGATTGGATTGAGGCATGTAAGGTACTGTTGGAAAGCTCTCAAAATGAAATTCCAAATCTATTGAGATCGAATCTCTTGGTAGAGCATGGTTCAAGATACCAAACATGGGTGAGAATGGGATTCAAGGTATGGAGGTTGAGAAAAAGGGCTCAAGAAACCAATATTGTGGGCAAGAGGGTTCAAGACACCAAGGTTGAGAGCAAGGGTTCACGAGAACAAGGTTGCAAACAAGGTTCAAGAAACTATGCGAGGTTGAGGACACCAATTAAAGGGTACCTAATGATTTCAAGTGTTGATCATCAAGGCTAGATGGATACAAGAATAGATCATTGAGGACAATGATCAACCAACGGGGGAAGAATGTAGTAAAGTGATAGGTACGAGATGGTGGAACCACACCCTTGACAAGCAGGAGATGGTTGAACTACACCCTAAGAGGGAGGATTAGGAACTAATCCTCAACCATGGCTTTTGGGGCAAGTGGTTAGCCCACCACATTCCTAACCAAGAGATTGTGAGTTCAAATCTCCTATAGTTCATTACACATCTACTTTCTGATACAATACTAATGTGATTTTATTCTTCTAGCAGATCCAAAAGCATCAATCACTACTACCATTATGGTTGAAGCAATGGGCACTAGCTTGTAGATAGAACCTAGCCAAAAGACAATAGAATCGAGAACTTTCCTATTGTAGATGTATCTATGGAGTGGCTCTAATCGACTTGCAAGTGATGGAAATTCAAGATCCACCAATGGGTCACACAACAAGAGTGAACAAGAATTCCCATTAGTTTAATGAGATAACTAGAACTTTGGGAGAAGCAACTTATGTTTGGGAAGTTGAGATTCAGTATAATAACATATGGGGGAAACATCATTTCTTCACTAGAGAGTTTGACCATTTACAAAATGCAAAGGAACTCCAACCTGTGTGGTGCAAGGCAGGTCTAGCAGACTACTTTAGTGCAAGGCTTTGGATTTAGAGTTTCCTAGTGGGATTGGAGTGGAAGAATCAGGCAATGTCAACTTCAAGCAGATCCTTAGATATATGAACCTTGAATTTGAAGAAGAAGGACGAGGTGATATATGGCCCAAACGACCATGCCAAATACAAGGCATAGGCTATTCAATAATAGCTAACAAGTGTTCTTTCTGTGATACAAATAAAGGAAAAAGTGAGCCAACTTTGCTTCCTTTTGCAATAACCATATTGCACTTTGATATGCGAAAGGACTAAGCATATAAGACCACCTTGTAACTAAGGTCATCAAGTTGACCAACAAACATCAAACTACATGATAACTGAGGTACATGCTGTACATTATGCATAGTAAATTTTGAACCATCAATGAATTGCACAACCACATCTCCAATCCCCACAATGTCACACTAGTAAGAGTCACCAAGTCTCATGGTACCAAGAGACTTTTCTGCATAATTAGAGAACCATTCTCTGTGTGGTGTCACATGGAAAGAAGCACCAGAATCTAGCAGCCACGTGTGGGAAAGAGAATCATCCATAAGAGCCTCAGTTGGCACAATACTATCAAGTGTCAACACATCAGGATCATAAAAAATAGCATTAATTTCTTCAATCTTCACAGTTTAAAGTAGATGGTGCAGGTAACTGTTTAAAATGCCCATCACATTTTGTCCTTTACCTTTAGCATTCTTTAATGCATATCAATCTTTCTTCATGTGTCCTTTCTTATGAAAATAATGGCATACGATATCCCTCTTTCTTGATTTACTTCTACTCTTATTCAATTGACCATTCTTTTCCTTGTTCTTGCTCCTACAAAATTGTTGATTCTTTCCTTGGTAAGAATCACAAACATTATATGCATTTCCACTATGAGTGCCAACCATAGATTTTCTACGAATCTCCTAACTCAAGAGTGCTCCACATATGTCATTATGACTAGTTTACCACTAGGTGCACTATTGCTAATAGCTGTGCAAAACGTATCCCATGATGATGGCAAGGTGCATAATAACAAGACTGCTTTGAAAAGTTCCATAGGTCCAGTCTTCTGTTCTAGAAAGCAACTTTGGTAGTGAACTGTTTGGTCCGAGGAAGGGCCTATCATTCTTCTGCTACAATTAAGAGTGGATATGCTCCATCAACTAATTCTTTTATGCCACATGTCGATATCTGCAATTTGTTTATTTCCAATTGGCAAGTAAGCAGTGTGAGGGGTTGATGGCTTTACCTCCATGGTGAAGAGTCTTCCTTGCTTCTCTCCTTTTACTATGAGCTTGTAGTCTTGGTTGGGATCTTCAATAATCTATCTCATTGAACCTCAATGTTGGCATACAAGTCATACAAAGATCATACAGGCACAATGGAGCAGTCATGCACAATATGGCAACAAGACCTAATCATTTTTTTCCATAAACTATTTCCCACTCAAGTGATTTTCATCACTACACACACATTGTAAATCCCGTTTTTGATAGAAGAAACTCCATTTTCTTCAAGCCGAGGAGTCCTCAAGCTTGAGGAGTATTAGAATTAGCTGCATACCAATTTTCATAATTTTTAGACTCTTTTTGAGCCCTCAAGTAGGCTCTAGCACCTAATTTTTAGCTAGGCCGGACACAAGCCAAAGCTAGCCAAAAAACTATAAAAAGAGCTAAAGAGCTCATTTTTGGAGTTAGATTGTTAGTGAATTGAGCTTATGTAAGAGACTACTTGACGAATGCAAAGAACTCCATTGTTCCTCTCTTTGTTCTTGCCATGTGTGCGCTTGTGTGTGTATGTGTGTGCATGTTTGTGTGCTTCTCACTCACGCACTTGTGCCTTCACTTGCTCATAGTCTTCATACTAGTCCTCACGTCTCCACGGATTGACAATTATGAGGTGGATCTCCTCACATTGGTACTTGCCATTGTGCTAGAGTGACACCAAATTTGGCGTCGTTGTCGGGGAGAGAGCTTTGAGGATGAGCGTGTGATGGTAAAACATAGATTTGAGACATTGGAGTCATATGTAATATCCTTTCTTTTCTTTATTTTTCTTCATTTTTTCTTGTTTTTGCATCACTAACCATCATCATCCTCACCATCTCCCACCTCCATCTCCAGCTTCACAAAAATTTCAATTTTTTGGTCATATTCCACTCATCACCTCATTCCCCTCATTTCATTTGTGTGAGAGAGCGAGAGAGAGCTTGCATGCTATCTATTTTTGTGTGTTTTTTGAGCTTTTGCTGCAGGATCTAGTTGTACCACCATCTCCAACAGCTTGCGTAGGTACGACAGAACTCTGCACAGGTCCCAGGACGACGACCTCTGTCTATCATGACAGACAAAAAAACTCAATATTTTTTTAATGCATGCTTGGCACGATAACCTACACCATTAGAGGACTCCAAATCACTAGAAGTTTAAAAAAAAATTATGTTTTTTCAGTCTATCGCGACAGACACCGTCTATCGTGACAGACAGCGTCTATCGCGACAGACAGCGTCTATTGCGACAGACACTCGTCTATCACGACAGACAACACCCCGCGATAGATATCATCTATCACGACAGACACTGTCTATCGCGACAGACCAAAAGCATGATAGACGATATACTCAGTCTATCGTGACAGACACTCGTCTATCACGACAGACACCCGTCTATCGCGATAGAAAAAGACCCACAATAGACCCGTCTATCGTGATAGACACCCATCTATCATGAGAGACAGAGCCCACGACAGACAATAGACCCCGTCTATCGTGACAGACACCCGTCTATCACGACAGACAGAGAACCACAATAGACACCATCTATCACGACAGACACCATCTATCGCGACAGACAGCCCCACATGTCAGTCAATGTCTATCGCGACAGACACCGTCTATCGTGACAGACAGCCCCACATGACAGTCAGTGTTTATCGTGACAGACACTGTCTATCGCAATAGACAGGCATTTTCAGTAAAAAATAAAGGTGTAATTTTTTGAAAATTTAGGCTAAATTTTGGGCATATTTGCATACTCACTTACTCATACACTTACAAAGGCCTTGGAAAAATGCACTAAACTCCTGAAAGGTCTTGATTGTCTGTTTTAACCCTTGAACCCTGAACTATCATAACTTTCTCATATGAAATCCGTTTTTTCAGATAGGATATTTTGAAGTTGACCCTCTAAGGGGTAGGTACACCAAGGGAGCTCTGGATAAAATTTTTTTGGCAATACCAAAGGGGGAACAAGGGTCATTAAAAGTGTCTGAAATAAATTGTCTGTCAATTGAAGGTTCAAACTTGAGCTAAACTTGGAATTTTTACAAGATCATCGAGAGCTCTTGGAGAAAGCAAAGCAAGTGCCATTGTGTGCAGGCTTGGGAACGCGCTTCCTGGGCAGACAAGCATAGCAAGGAGAAACGACTTGAGGTTGGCATATCTCTAACCCCCTCAGTTCATTCTTAGCTTAGGCTAAGTGCGAGTAGTTGTCTTGATTGACTAGGGGTACGATAGGAATACTCAAGTTCTAAGAGCCTCTAATCTCTCAAGTCTAAGAATAGGTTAAAGTGCAATCAAGGGACAACTTAAAGGAAAAGAACTTAAGCTAATTGGACGAAGGACATCAAGTATGAAACACTTAAGTACTCTTGATGATGCTTAATTAAAAACTAGAAAACACATACAAAGGAACTCAAAAGGAACAAGTGATTGGTATCAAAGAATCAGAAACGTACAAAGGGCATATGAACCTTAGATCGGGAAGACACCTAGGGAGAGACCGTTAAAGTATTAGATCATCCGAGGCTAGTGTCAACCATACAGCCAGATCTTGGGCCCAACAGTTGAGTGATTACCCCTACGCTCTAGACTCAGAAACAAGTGACTCTGAGATGTCTTACAACATGGAGAGACCCGTAGGTAGCTCAGGAGTGGCATACCTAGAAAGACCCAAGGGTCCCTACAAGACTCAATTGGAATATATCCAAACCAACCGCTTAGGTGCTTGTATCTATGAGGATGGTATGAGAAGATCTGTTTTCCTAATTAAAAACCTGAATTAGCCCATTGTACTAGAACACCCTGTAGTCAAGTTCGAAAATGGTTCCTACATTAATAAAGAAGGAACAATGCATGTGGTCACTAGCCAACCAAAAAGAACAGATGAATTTGGCAACATAATCTCAGAAGTTGAAATAGGGGACATAGAGCAAGGGAACTTAGGAAAGGAGCCAAAAACCCCTCGAGGCAAGTCGGTTCTGACAAGAATAACCACTCCAGAGTTGGTTTCCCAGGACAATAGGAGCATAGATTTTCTTGTGAATCGAGAGATGGATGAGGATTTTTGGAGGTATAAGCCTGAGAAGCCTAACGAAGTGGGAGCACTTACCATCTATGAATTCAAAGATCCTGATAGCCCATGCAAAGTGACCTACTTAGATGATGCTTCAGAGAGGATCTTTGTGGTCTCAGAGCATGGAAGACATGCATACACGTGGAAGGGTGAGTTTGTTTTTCCCCAACTTGATCCACTGTGTCTTATGGTCACCAAGGAGTTGGAACATCGTAGGTTCATGGGACTCAAAGAGAGAGGAGTAGAGATAGACCCGAGGTGAGCTTTGCTACCCCACTTGGAAGAGAGAGAACGAGGACATAGACTGATAGGATGGATAGGGAGAGACACAGGGATCCAAGGAATCCAAGAAATACAGACGAATTCCCTCCGCCAAGGCCTAAAGAACACGCTAGAACCGTAAGGCCCACACAAATGGTTAAGTCCATGAAGAATTGCTTCGATGGCACAAGAGACCCATATGACCATGTAGCAGAGTTTAGGCAAGTTTTGAGAGCAGAACAAATGGAAGACTTGTTCACTCAATACAATGCTTTTGGCCTCACTCTCAAGAACACTGCATTGACTTGGTTTCAACCACTTTACCAAGATCAGTACAAAAATATAGACCAACTTCTTGAAGCATTCATAATTGAGTTTTCCAAAAGTGGCATTAGGCATAACACATCTTCCTTGATATACAGCTTCAAGCAAACACCTCAAGAGACTGTGAGGCTCGCAAAAAGAAGGTTTAGGCAATACCTAGAGAGGTGCCCTGCTCCAGAGTTACCCACTCCAGCCAAACAAGTGGCCTTATTTCTAAATGGATTGTTAAGTACCAAACTGAGATCATATGTGTACTTGAAGGACCCTAGATCCATAGAAGAATGTGTATGCATGTGCATAGACATTGAGGATAATCTAGGGGAGGAATTAGAGCTCTCAAAGATCTATAAAGATTGAGATAATTCTACTAGCCTTGCTTCCTCACAATCCACATCAATTGAGGATCTAGTAGAAAAGGTAGCTCAGAAATTAGGTGTTTCTACTCACCAGAATTCTTGTGAGAGATTCAGGAAGAGAAATGGGCTAAAGAGAGTGAAGTTCCTCCTCCCATTGAACTTGTGGATGACACACATAATCAATTCCCACAAGGCCTTCCTTCCATTTATGGAGATCAGGAGAGTGCCCAATCTCAAGAGAGATTCGACTTCGAGTCTAATTCCTTACAGGAACTACCACATTTCACACGCCCATGGGAAGCAAAGACTACTTGTATGAGAGCACCCACGGTCATGATAAGAAACAAAGACTCAATCATACCTAGGAACACAGAGGTAGTGAAGAATACTAAAGTGCAGTGCAATCTCACTTGAGAAGAGCTACTCAAGACTAAGCCTAAATTGTGGAAACATGTAGCCAAACAAGTGCTGGACATAGCAAACCTCGCTCCCAAGTAGGATCTCATAGAACAGTGCCGGAAATACCTTTGGACAAGATAGGGGACATGAGCGAAGGAGAAGAAGGAAACACCTATCTCCCTATCACTCATCAGGGGTACACAACCAAGGCAATTTTGGACTCAGGTGCAGGAGTTGCAATTGCTACCACTTCCCTATGGAAGCGATGGGGAAAGCCAACACTCAGGCCAACGAGAATGAAGTCACAAATGGTGGATGGTCACATTGAGAGACCGTTAGGACTGCTAGAAGGAATAACTCTCACCACTTGTGGTGTAGAGTTTGAACATACTTTTGCTATATGTGACTTTAGCAAGAATCAAAAGCCTGCGAGATGATTATGGGAAGACCCTTCTTGAGGCAATTGCAAGTAGTGCAGGATTGGGGGACAAATTCTTTGTATCTGCAACACTTGGGTGTCACAACCAAAGTGAATCTTAAAGATTTCTCTCATAGAGACATGCCCCCCATTCAGTGGAATCCCATCCATAGAGCCACAGATGATACAGAGTCAGTGCACTCCATAGAATCAAGATCCTCATGGATGCATGAAGACACTCACTTATGGATGTGTAAAGTGGCAGAAGAGGAAGAGAAAAGGGAAAAGGCTAGAGAGGTAGGTGCGTAGGAAACACATAGACCGATATAGTATTTCTCGATGAAGAGTTTGAGCCTCATGGTTGGGCAGAAATCTTAACTATGGATGTAACCATCAATGAAGAGCAATGGACCCCCCACTGTGACGAGGATGGCTATGAAATTTCAGTCTTCACAATCGAGCCAATCATGTGTAATCCAATTATTGAAGAATGTGAACCTAGCACTGATGCATTCGAGGATGCAAGCGACTTTGATCTAGAGTCAATAATTGTGGACCCACCCTTTGCATCAGATGAGGAATATTTCTATGAAGTAGAAGCTCACCCTTAGAGACACGAAGAAATTACAAATGAGGTGAGATTAACCACACAAGTGACCACTAAGAACGAAGGCAAGAAGAGAAAGAAGAGAGAAGTCACACCAGAGGAAGAAGAATCTTTGTTTGAGGTCCCTGAAAATTTCAAGAAGTATGAAGTTGAAGATAGGAGAGTCATGATAAGAATGCCTAAACATGAAACCATCATAGGAGAGGCCTATGATAATAAAGAAACCAGAAAGAAGATCATAGTGACCATAGAGGAAGTGAAGAACGATGTACCTACATAGGGCATGACCTAAGTGAAGAGGAGGAGCAAGAGTATAGAGATGTTTTTGCATGGAGTTACAAGGACCTGAAAGGTGTAGACCCTGACATATGCTCACATACGATCCCCATGACCTCAGATGCCAAACCCTCTAAGCAAAAGCCATACATATAGAATGACAACTATGTTGCCAAGATCAAAGAAGAGATAGATCGCTTGGTGGAAGCTGGATTTTTCTATGAAATCGAGCACACTGAATGGGTATCCCCCATTATAGCGGTGCCCAAAAAGAACGGCAAATTACGTGTATGCATTAACTTGAAGAAGGTTAATGCAGCCACTATCAGAGATAGTTATCCGCTCCCTATCACTGAGCATCTATTAGAGAGGGTAGTAGGCAAGGAAGTGTACAACTTCCTAGATGGGTTCTCTGGTTACAATCAAGTAGCCATTGCACCAAAAGATCAGCATAAGACGTCTTTTGCCACAGAGTGGGGCATATTTGCTTTTCGGGTAATGCCATTTGGGCTTACCAATGCTCCTGCAACCTTCCAAAGATTGATGTGCCATGTATTTAAAGAATTCTTGATGAAGAATTTGGAAGTCTATGTTGATGATCTCTGCGCTCATTCCAACATTAGACGGACCCATATACCTAAACTCAAACAAATCTTTGATAAATGTAGAGAATATCAAGTCTGCTTGAACCTAGAAAAGTGTGGTTTCATGGTCAGGCAAGGCAAGATTCTAGGACACAGTGTCAAAGAATGGCATATCCACTGACAAAGAGAAAGTGAGAGCTATCGCAGAACTACCTAGGCCAAAGAATGTCAAGGAAGTGCAAGCTTTCATGGGGCATTGTGGTTATTACCGATGTTTCATAAACATGTATGCCATCATTGCAAAGCCTCTATATGGACTTTTGACCAATTTTGAGTGGACTGATGAATGTGAGAAATCTTTCAATGAGCTTAAACGGCGATTATGTTCAGCACCAATCTTGACTACACCAGATTGGAACAAGCCAATCCATGTTCATGTGGATGCATCCAATTATGCTATTGGGTGTGTACTTGCTCAACCTACGGGCGAAGGTAATATGGATCTTCCCATTGCCTATGCTAGTAGACAGTTGAATGCGGCTGAACGAAACTACACCACCACCGAATGAGAAGGGTTAGACATGGTATATGCAGTTAAAAAGTTTAGACACTATTTGCTTGCAAATAAGTTTAAAATTTTTACTGATCATCAAGCTCTATTGTACTTGGTAAACAAGCCTTGTAACACAGGTAGATTAGTAAGATGGTTCCTCTTACTAATGGAATATGACTTTGAGGTTGTGGTAAGGAAAGGCAAGACTCACTTGAGAGCAGATCATCTCTTGAGGCTCACATCTGGAGAGGCCCCACAAGGAGTGTCAGATGACCTTCTTGATGCTTACTTGTACCACAGTGGGCCAAGACCTTAGTACTAGTATTCATGTATGGGCCTAAACATCCAGTAGTAAACACCCAAGATAGGGAGGTAGTAAAAGCCCAGAAGTACCAAATCATGGCAGAAAGTGTGTACAAACATACAAATCAGGGAATATTATCCTGTTGTGTGGAAGAGAATGAGTACGCGAAGTGGTTGCAACTAGCACATGTGGGTGCATTAGAGCAACATTACTCGAGGCAAAGAACTTTACAAACATTGAGGAGACTCGGAGTGCACTGGCCAACTATGGAGGCAGATGTCCATAAGATGTGCAAGGAATGCCCAATCTGTCGCACTAAACCATCAGTGGAACATGCCACTCTTTATCGAGTGTCTCTAGTGCCAGAATGGAGCGAACCCTTAGTAGCCTTTTTGAGGACGAGAACCTTTCCCCAAGATATGACATTGGCTAGACAAAGGAGCTTAGAACAGGAAGCTTTAGATTATACTCTCATTGGAGGTAATCGATACAGAAGAGGAAAAGATGGGTATCTTAGATTATGTCTCCACGAGAGTGAATATCTCAAGATCTTAGAAACTGCTCACCAAGGTGTAGCAGGAGGACACTTTGGACCAGATAGGGTGATCAAGGCAATACTATTTGTAGGTCTTTGGTGGCCCACACTTCATATGGATGCACATACCTATGTGAAGAGGTGTGATGTTTTTCAGTGAACTCAGTATCCTATACGCAAAGATGAGATGCCATTGAAACCTATGATGGGTGGACGTGCATTCTCTAAGTGGGGAGTAGACTTTGTCGGTCCTAGATATGGGCTGCCAATAGAGCTACTAAGTGATAGAGGCACATACTTCTTGAATGAAGTCATAGAAAACCTTCTCCAAGAATTCTTGGTGATACATAAGAAGTCTGCCCCCTATCATCCACAAGCTAATGGACAGGCTGAGAGGACAAATAAGATTCTATGCAATGTATTGACAAAATTGGTTAATAACAAACGCTCTGATTGGGACAAACAGCTACACCATGCTATTTGGGCATACCGTGTTGCCTATAAAACGGTACTCCAAGCCACACCCTTTCAGATGGTGTTCGGCCAAAATGCAGTGCTACCATTGGAGTTTTTGATACCTACATTGAAAGTAGCACAAGAGCATGACTGGACAGGCCATGAGCTCTCCTCTAGAATCTTTGATCTTGAATGATTAGGTGAGACACGATTGACAGCTGTAGTAGGGATTTATGCAGCTAAGAAGAGACAAAAAGCATATTTTGACACGCATGTGAAGGATAAGGGCTTGAAAAGCGCAGGTAGAAGCTTTATAACGCATCCGACGAATGAAATTGAGAAGACAAGGTAGAGATCAGCCTATGCCTCACACTCAGGAAGCTCTAGGTTATCACATGGCCATGTGTGAGGCTTCAGGTAAACATTCCCATAGGATAGTTGATCGACGACCTTTCGTGACCCTAGAGTTAGGACAAGGAGAGAGTGCAAGGACGATGAGAGCTTTAATTGACTCAGGAGCATCCGCTAATACAGTTCGACTTTCTTACTGCCAAAAATTGCAATTGAAGGTCAATCCTATAGAGGCATATCTCATAGGGTTGGGAGGTGTGGAAACCCCTTTCTTGGGTGAGGTGGAATTGCCCCTCTACATTCGAGAGGTTCTAATGGCAGTCAAAGTGCTAGTATGTGAAGATGAGGATCTTACCGAACCTCTTGTCTTGGGCCAAGACTGGATCTATGATCATGCAGTCAACCTCAACCTAAGAAGTGGACTTCTTCAGGCTTGGGTAGGCCAAAACCGCATCACGATGGAATTAGAAAATCAAGCACTTAGGCCACTAGAAGAGGCACCAAATCCTGGTCCCTCTAGGAGTCCACATGAAGATAACGATGCTATTCTTGTCCAAAATTCTATGGTGCAGAAGATTCTCACTCTTGACAAAAGTGCAGAAGTCCAAGAGGAGTTCCCTTCTTTTCCAAAGAGGATTCGAGGAAAGCAAGCCAGGAAACACACAACACAAGGGGGGCCGATGATCAAGAAGCATGAGAACCAACCTGTACAATATAGAGTACCTCGTGGCATGAAGCAGATCTGGGTACGCAAGGGTGAACAACCCTCAACTTTGGAGACAAGATCCCAAGGATGCACGAAATGAGCTACAGTGTTGATGATTACAATGAAGGAGTATCCTAGGCATCAATCTAGACAAACCATTTCTATTTGGGTTCCAAGGCAGTCAATGAAGGCTATCCAAAATGCTAGATGGATATGGGTGCCCAAGACCTGCTTACGAGCTCAAATAGCTTCACCTCCATTCATGAGATTCAATCAACACCCACAAGCACCCTTGGCACAAATCCCAGGGCAAACAACTACACTCCACACCACTACTTCTTCGGTCACACCTAGGAATGTCGAGAAATGGGTACCCAAAAGGTCCCAAATCCAACACAATCCAGCCCACAAACCTTTACATGTTATCACCACTAAAAGCTATGATTCCACCATCAAAGTTTGGAGACTTAAACCCCGTATCAAACTGCCTGAACCAATTTTGTAAATCAGTACCCTCTGATGTAGGTGCATTCTGAGTACATTGCACATCCAAAGTATGCATCTAGGATTACCACTAACCTACTAACCAACATTCTCACACATCATAAACACTCCACCCACTAACCCCTAACCACTTGAAATGTCATGTTAGTATTGTGGAGGGAACACCATAACATCCTGTTTCTTATGCAATGCTAATGTGCCTCTCTTCTTCTAGCAGATAAGCATCAACGGCTATAAGCAGTCTCATGGCAGAAGCAACAGGCTCGAGCTCACAGGCTGGAGTAAGTACCACAGGGATTAATGTGGACAGTCTACCTATTGATGTGCCACCAATTGAATGACCTGTAGAGCTGCAACACCTCCAGCAAAATACCTGTACCGAATCCTCCCACAAGAATTACAAAGAGTGTCCATGCAAATTCTCATTGGTTCAATGGCATGCCAGGCCCTTGGGAGAGGCCAAGTATATCTGGGAATCCAAGTGTGAGTATGACAAGTCATGGGTCTGATTCCAGTTCTTTTCCAAGGAGTTTGAGACACTGCAAAACACACAAGATCTGGAGACCATATGGCAGCGTGTAGGGCTGGCAGAGTACTTTGCAGCACCCTTAACCCAAACCAGATCTCCTACGATGTTACTACTTGGTCTCAACATTATAGGCTAATGAGGAAAAGGACAAACCAGGAACATTTTTCCTTCCTTCTTTATTGGGCAACAATGAGTTGAAAAGGTTTGAACTCACATTGGAATCGATGAGCTCTACGTTGAACATGCACGACACGCATGTGCCCTCTAAGAAGGATCCTCTTATTCCCACTAACGTGAAGAATCGGAAGCTACAAAAGTTGAAAGATATGGCTGCACTCACACCGAATGTGTCCATTCCTCTTCGTATGTGCATGCAACATTTTGCGTTTCCTGGTCAAGATCGATTCACTCAGCCCCACAAATGGATCTGGTTCGCTCTTTACTTGGCAGAGACATGTGCATTACTGATTAAGCTTCCTGTATGGATTATGGAGCAGTTGTATGAAGCAAATAAAAGGTCATCTAGAAAGCTAGTGGTCAATGGTTGTTGTGCAATCACGCGCATCATCTACAAGTTCTTAGCATATGATGTACCCATTGAACATGCTTTAACATGGTCACAGTTACAGATGTTTAAAAGAATCAAAACGGCCACACATCAATCCAAGCGCATGAGGGGCTCAATTCCTTGTGTCCAGACACGAGAAGTTCTCACGACTCCGGAAGCCTCACCACAAGGGGTTGCCACTGTGCCTCCCTTTACCATTTGCATACCTAGATCTCGATATGAAGGCACATCAGAAGCTGCCCCTGTTGGAGATAGACGTCTCCGGAAGCACGCGAACACCACAAGGAGGAAGAAGAAGCTTGGAGCACAAACACACAATACTGAATGTATTACTAGAGAATGTACAAAGATAAGTAGCCCATTAGGGCAATAGGCGTATATACAAGCTGGGGGAAAAAAACCTCCTAAAGAGGGAAAAAAGTGCCCCGGCGGTCCTAGAGTGTTCACACACATCACTACCTAAATATATCAACAAATCCCCCCTGGGAGTGATGCGGTGAACAAGGAGCTGGCACTCATGTATAAGGAAGTGCCAAGCTATGTGGAAATCACTCCACAAAAGGAAGTAAGCCCAAAGCTTTGCGGAAAGCTTCAAACTTCTCCCTAGGCAGAGCCTTCGTGAAAAGGTCTGCAATGTTCTCCTACGTGGGCACATATGCCAAGCTGATCTCCCCAGTAGAGAACCTCTCCCTGACATAGTGATAATGCACCTCAATGTGCTTAGTGCGAGCATGGAACACAGGGTTCCTCGCAACTGCCAATGCGCTCTGACTGTCAGTGAAGATAGTGGTGGCAAAAGAATGGCCAACACCCAAATCAGCCATAAGGCGTCTGAGCCACACACACTCAACAGTCACTGTGAAAGCTGCCCTATACTCAGCCTCACAACTGGAAGTGGCCACAGTAGGCTGCTTCTTGCTCAACCAAGATATACATGAGGTACCAAGCCTGAAGCAAAAACCACTAGTGGACACACGAGTGTCATAGCAACCAGCCCAATCCGAGTCAGAAAAAGCATGCAAATCTGGCGGTAGTGATCCCCCCTTGGGATAAAACAACCCAAGTAGCCTAGTACCACTCAAGTAGCGAAAGATGCGCTTAACCGCTTTCCAATGCGTGACTCCTGGGCAATGCATAAACCTGCTCATCTGTGAGACAACAAACTGAATATATGGCCGAGTAATGCATAAGTAAATCAAGCATCCAACAGCCCGCTGATAGAGAACAACATCAAATGCATCTCCAGCATCATGAAGACTCAATCGTAAACCTGTCTCCATAGGAGTGGCAATAGGCTTACAGTCTTCAAGGCCAAAACGCTGCAATAATGTGTCAATATATTTCGTTTGACACAAAGCCATTCCACCATCAACGT
This sequence comes from Ceratopteris richardii, assembly GCA_020310875.1. NCBI lineage: Eukaryota > Viridiplantae > Streptophyta > Polypodiopsida > Polypodiales > Pteridaceae > Ceratopteris > Ceratopteris richardii. The sequence continues at coordinate 94,347,525 of CM035427.1, read as the reverse complement.
GCATAAACTGAATGCCCAAATAGTGATGCAAATGCCCCAAATCAGACATCTCAAATGAGGCATGCAAATCAGCCTTAAAATCAGTAATATGTGTCTCAATAGGACTAGTGAGCAGCATGTCATCAACATAGACAACAACGATCAGAAGCACATCATTAGCACATTTAACATATAAGGTGCTTTCAGTTGGACTGTTCTCAAAACCATGTGCAATCAGATAGGCATGTATCTTCTCATACCAAGCACGTGGTGCTTGCTTTAAACCATATAATGCCTTCTTTAACCTGCAAACCTGGTTTTCATGCCCTTTCTGCACAAAGCCACGGGGCTGAAAAACATACACTTCTTCATGCAAGTCACCATTCAAAAATGCTGTTTTAATGTCCAACTGATGTACATTCCAACCATGATGGGCTGCAAGTGCACAAATGCTCCGAACAGTAGTCATACGGCATGTAGGTGCAAAGGTTTCATCAAAATCAATGCCTCTTTCCTGTGCATAACCCTTTGCAACAAGCCTAGCCTTATACCTGTCAACTGTACCATCAGGTTTACGCTTCAGCTTGTATACCCACTTAGTGCCAATGACCTTCTTGCCAGGAGGCAAGTCACATAAAGACCATGTACCATTCTTCATTATAGCATCATATTCAGATTGCATAGCAGCCATCCAATTTTCTGAATTTTGTGCTTCATCAAAAGAAACAGGCTCATTCTCATCACAAAGACTAGATGCAGCCATAGCATAGCAATCTGATGCAAAGGAGGCACTATGAGAGCCTGAACGAGTACGATATGACAAAGGTGCATCTAATTTGCTGTCATGCAAAGTCTGCACCAGCCATTTTGGCATAGTTTTTGCCTGCTCAATATCAGCTCTCTCATCAACAAGTGCATCATGTAAATCTGCATCAGAAATGGAATGATCTTCATCATCATATGAAACCTGCAAAGGCTGAGAAGTTGCCTCATTAGGACCAGCACTAGCCTGTCCACCTGTAAAAAGAGGCATCAAAGTATCATACATGTCTTTGGAGCTAACAGATGTCTCTTTAGTACATGAAAGCAATGGCTGAATAGAATCTTCCACAAAGACAACATCACGGCTAACCAGAATGCGTTTAGTCTGTGGATGATATAGACGATAGCCTTTACTTTCAGAACTGTACCCAACAAAAATACATTTTACTGCCTTATCATCCAATTTTCTGCGATGTTGTTCAGGGAGACTGCAACGCTTTAGTGGGACACCTTTTTAGTACATATGCTGCACACATGTCAAGCCAGAAACTATGTGGTAAAGCCTAACTTTTGACCATCCACCTCGCCATTTCCATGAGTGACCTGTTCTTTCGTTCAGCAACTCCATTCTGTTGAGGTGTATACGGCACAGTACATTGGTGTTTTATCCCACTTTCAGCTAGAAATGCATTAAAATCTGAAGACATATATTCCCCCCCTCGATCAGAACGGAGGGTGCCCATTTTACATGCTGACAGATTTTCAGCCAAAACCAAAAACTATTTGAAGCACATGAACACTTTGGACTTTGCTTTGAGTGGATATACCCATGCATGCCTGGAAAAATCATCAATGAAAGTCACGAAGTAAAGGTAATTTCCAAAAGAGGGTGTCTGCATAGGACCACATACATCACTATGTACAAGCTGCAATTTCTGCGTAGCCCGAACTGAACCATCTTTTGGAAAGGAAGAACGCTGCATTTTGCCCAAAATACAGCCTTCACAAATATGTTTTCCAGGAGCCTCAAGTTTGGGCAAAGAGGACACCATTTCAGATTTCTGCAGGCGTAGCAAACTAGCAAAATTCAGATGACCAAAGCGTGCATGCCAAAGCTTTGCATCTGACATAGCCTGAGAATCATGAACTGCACATGCCGAATCATTCACAGATCTTTCATAGTCTATGAGCTTATACAACCCACGACATAAGATGCCAGAAGCAATAATCACATCACCATTTGAGAGATCATGGACTGTACACCTGTCATCAATGAATTTCACAACCAAGCCAATCTTGGCTAATGCAGAAACTGATAACAGGTTCTTTTTGATCCCTGTCACAAATAAAGCATCTGACAAAGTGAAAGAACTACCATCAGCAGTAGTCAGAATGATCTTACCAACTCCCATAACAGGATAAGAGGAGTTATTGGCACATGTGATAGTATTCCCTGTAGGGGCAGGCTCGAGTGAAGAGAAGAAACTGTGCTGCGAGGTAATATGTTTGGTCGCCCCACTGTCAAAGTACCAAACATCTGAGTCTACTGCAGACATGCACTGATCATGAGAAGATGGGTCAAAACTGCAGACAGTAGTAAACGCCCATTCTTCTTCCTGCACAAGATTTGCAGACTCTGTTTTTGGTGTAGAGGCCTCTGCAACAACCATTCCAGCCTCTTTCTTCTTTGCCTCTTTAGCAGCTAGTTTTGGAAAGTTCTTTATAATATGATCATTTCCTTTACAGTACTTGCAGAACAATTTCTGCTTTTCTGATTTCTTCTCATCTTTATCCTTGTTCTTTGATTGTGCAGCATTTGCAGATTTCTGCTTACTAGTAGAAGAGCTCCATTTTCCTTTGCCCTTCTGACTAGCCAGGAAAGCTTAATCTGCAACACGCATAATGGACCTGTTCTGCCTGGACTGATCTTCCTGCAACATAACAGAGACTAATTCCTCAAATGACAAGGCATTCGGATTGCCTTTCATCATCAACCAAAGAGTAGAGGCAAAACTCTGATATGAATCAGGAAGACCATTCAAAACGGTCTGCACAAGTGAGCTATCTGGTATAACCTCATCAGCAGAAATCAATTGTTCCTTCAGGTCTTTGATCTTTGTAAGAAAATTGTCCATAGAATCACCTTCATTCATGTGCTCACTCTCCAACTGTTTTCGGAGGTAAGCAACACGAGCCTCATTCCTAGCCTAGTACAAAGTGGTAAGTGTATCCCAAGCATCCTTTGCTGTTCTGCAAGAGCGAATGTGAGCAGGAATCTGTGGAATATCATCTTCGACACCATCTTCATCAGCTCCAGCACCTCCAGCACCTATATTTGTAGTACCTGTAGTCGTAGGTGTAACAGGACGTCTTTTAACACCCTGCACAATGTTCCACAGTCCTTTTGCAACCAGTACATGTCGCATCATATAAGCCCATAATGGGTAGTTGGTACCATCCAACTTATCCTCAACAGCCAACATACGGAATACATCACTGCTTTCAGCCATGACCGGTGACTAAAATACCTTGATGCAGAAAATTGACTGTATCTCAAAAAGTTGAACGGAACTGCCCAGACGAGTTCTACTAGACCTGTAGCAGACTTCAAGACGCTTAAACTGGCGAACAGAAACTGGTATATACCTTTGGCATAAAAGGATGAAATAGCCTACACAAGCGCTGCGATAATGCGTTTGAAGGCCGAAACGAGCTCAGATCGCGATTTCGGCACCACACAACGAAGCTGTTTTGATCTCGGAAACACCTTGAGTATGCTCACCAAATTTCGTGCAAATCTGAGACTGCAAACGGAGGAGTGTCGACGCACCCTAGAAGAAGCGACGACCTGCTCTGATACCAATTGTTGGAGATAGACGTCTGCGGAAGCACGCGAACAGCACAAGGAAGAAGAAGAAGCTTGGAGCACAAACACACAATACTGAATGTATTACTAGAGAATGTACAAAGATAAGTAGCCCATTAGGGCAATAGGCGTATATACAAGCTGGGGGAAAAAAACCTCCTAAAGAGGGAAAAAAGTGCCCCGACGGTCCTAGAGTGTTCCATTTTGTTCAAGCTGAGGAGTCCTCAAGCTTGAGGAGTATTAGAATTAGCTGCATGCCAATTTTCATAATTTTTAGACTCCGTTTGAGCCCTCAAGTAGGCTCTAGCACCTAATTTTTAACTAGGCCAGACACTAGGTCTAGACAAGGTCAAAGCTAGTCAAAAAACTATAAAAAGAGCTAGAGAGCTCATTTTTGGAGTTAGATTGTTAGTGAATTGAGCTTATGTAAGAGACTTTTTGACTAATGCAAAGAACTCCATTGTTCCTCTCTTTGTTCTTTCCTTGTGTGCGCTTGTGTGTGTATGTGTGTGCATGTTTGTGTGCTTCTCACTCACGCACTTGTGCCTTCACTTGCTCATGGTCTTCATACTAGTCCTTATGTCTCCACGGATTGACAATTATGAGGTGGATCTCCTCACGTTGGTACTTGCCGTTGTGCTAGAGTGACACTCACCTCATAACCTCTTTCCACTATTTGAACTACTCTAACCAAGTCCTTGAACAATCATCAATAAAGGTAACAAAGTACCTATTACCTGCATGTGAAGGTTCTCTTGATGGTCCCCATACATCTGTATGCACTAAATCCAAAACCCTTGGAGAAACATACTTGCTTGACTTGAAAGGCAACCTAATTTGCTTCCCAAATTGACAAGCTTCACATACCTCATAAAGGTGTGATGTTGAGAAGTTTGGAATCCCTTTGGCCAATCCACTTTTCTCCATGTTCTTTAGCTTTTCAATGTTTACATGTCCTATCCTTTTATGCCACAAATCCAAATCTGCAATTCTTCTATTTCCTGAAGTGATGAACATTACCTTGTTGGGATTTTGCTTGATATTGAGAGTAAGCATCCTTCCATGCTTCTCTCCTTTGGCCACAAGCTGGAATCCATTCTTTGGATCCTCTATGAAGCAACCTTTGCTATTGAACTTCACTTGGTATCCTTTATCTACCATTTGACCAACGGAAATGAGATTCTTTGTAATAGTAGGGACATATAATACCTCGGATAGTGTCTTGCTCTTCTTGCCATCCTAAAATTTGACATCTCCAATGTTTTTGATCTCATGCTTGGTATTGTCACGTGTCTCTACACATCCTCTTTGCTTTGGAGCCTGTAAATTTCAAAACATGTCCTCCCTACAAGACATATGATTGCTACAACCACTATCTATGTACCAAATATCATCCTTCTCATGTTTACTATCCCCATATGCATGACTCATGGAAGGAACTTGATCACTAGACTCATTTGAAGCATAGTTACCTTGAGCATTGTTCCTTCTTTGGTAGCATTTGTTTGCCCAATGTCCTAGCTTCCCACAAATGAAACATCCATTGCCTCTTGATCCTCTTCCTCTTCCTCTATTGTTCCTACCTCTACCTCTTCCATTTGAAGATGAGCCTTCATTTGAGTCTTCTTGGTTGTCACTTTGCTTGCTTTGCCTTTGCCTTCCTCTTCCTCTACCTCTTGATGCTTTGCCTCTTCCTCTACCTGCATATAGCATTTGACCCTGGGCACCTTTGCCCTTGCTTCCACCTTGCAATATTTCTTCATTAACCATTAAAGTGTTCAATTGATCAAAATCAGGCATGTTTTCCCTAGCATACAATGAGGATATGAAGTTCCTCCACTTGTCATCATCTTTAAGACCATTAAGTACAAATGCAACCATGTCATCATCATCAATTGAATGTCCTATGGTTGCCAATGAATCTCTAATACCTTTGGCTTTAATTATGTAATCATGTATGGATTGGTTACCTCCTTTCTTCAAGTTGTTGAGCTCATTTTTGAGTTGTACCTTCTTTGCCGTTGTGTTTGTGGTGAACATCTTCTCCAAATATTCTCACATCTCTTTGGCGTTCTCCATGCTTTGAATGTGACCTATCATTGTGTTCCTTACATTATCATAAACATAACCCTTCTATTTCTTACCTCCCATTCTCTAATTGCTCTCCTTTCTTGGTTGGTAGGGTTAGTTGGATCCGGAGCAATTGGCTTGACATCTCCTCCATTGATTATGCCTCCTAAGTCCTTGCTCATGATGAAATTTGTCATCCTAAACTGCCAAGGTTGAAAGTTGTCTTTGTCCAACTTCTCAATCTGGTTTGATACCTCTTCCATCTTCTTGAGTCACCTAAAATTCAAATACGGTGTGGGATTACCTCCTTTGTTGAAAGTGAAGTCCCTTTGTGTGATGAAGATGAAGCTCCCCCTTGGTTCCAAGTTTGCAAGCTCCTTCAAGCTTTGAAAGGACTTCAATGGTTGATTCCTTTGCTTGGCCTCCTTCTTTGTACTCTCCTTGATGTCCACAAGGAGCTTTGATACACCGTTGGAAGATTTCTCCTCCAAATGCACAACAAGAAGCTTGGACCCTTCCCAAGACCTATCTGCCCTCATACGAGTACTCACTAAGACTAGGATATCTCACCATTCCTGAATCCAATCCAAAACACCCTTTTAGCCACAAAACGTAGGCAGTCAGGGATTTCCAATGAGCTATCAATCACTAGATTTGGACACTTGTAGACCTGTCAGTTGAGTCACACAAGACAACTCAGTTTTCATAGCAAGTTTTGGGACAAAACAACAGACAAAGAAATAGAAATATATCACTGTACAAGAAGAGTTTTGCCAAAACTGGTTTTGGAATAGAATCCTTGCTTTATAAGCTTTCCAGTAAGTACACGAACTCTCAAAATGGAGCTTCCTACAAAGAGAAATTGAAGTCCTAATAGGCTGCTAGAGAAATGGAGCACCCTTTGGAAAGTGTAGGAGAGATATACAAGCGAATACGGGCATCTATGAGAGTCTATGGCTCAATGACACATATATACGCAGTACCCCAACTTCCTAGCATCCACACACACCTTGAATAAGCTTGGAAGGTCTTTATATAGCCTTGGGAGCCTTCTATGAATCTTCATATATCCTCCATGTCTCTTCACATGCCCTCCTTGTCTCTTCACTTGCCTTGTGACTTTGTCTCTTCATTGGAGTGGCTTTTGATGGTCCAATGCCTCCTTTTGGAAAAGGTTGCGCCTTCAACTTTGTACCTTGACTTTCCTAAGGTTCAAAAGCCTTTAAATGAAGTTATTTTATGAAAAAAAAACTTGAGCTTGCCCTAGAAATGCATATCTTTTAACAACAGATAGACAGATAGACAGACAGATAGATAGATAGATAGATAGATAGATAGATAGATAGATAGATAGATAGATAGATATATAGATAGATAGATAGATAGATAGATAGATAGATAGATAGATAGATAGATAGATGGATGGATAGATAGATAGATAGATAGATAAATAAATAGATAGATAGTTAAATAGATAGATAGATAAATAGATAGATAGACTCCTAACTGCAAGAGTATCTTGGTGCTCACTTTGATGTCCCAAGATTGTCTTCACAAGTGGCAGCCAACGACTCCCTGTTTTGTCCTGTAGTGACTTTAGACTAAAACCAAAAATTTTAATTGGGCGGCCATACTTTCACCTCTACGTACAGTGCCGCTTCACATACCTTCACATTTTCCTTTTAAGTCTTCACTTTTGCACATAAGAGAGGGTTCACCTGAACCTTCCAAAACACTTTAAAATACTTTGAACCTTAGGGAAATTAGAGAAAATACCTTTGCAACCTGCAACCCACTTTCTCCAATTTACCCTTTATGGACAATTAATTGTGCACTAACTGTGCACTTTGATACCTGCACTTTAGCACTTTGACTTTGCACCTGTTGACTTTGACCTTCAATTTGTTGACTTTGACCTTTTGACTTTGACTGTGGTTGACTTTGACCAATATGACTTGTATGGGCTCAACAATAGATAGATAGATAGATAGATAGATAGATAGATAGATAGATTAGATAGATAGATAGATAGATAGATAGATAGATAGATAGATAGATAGATAGATAGATAGATAGATAGATAGATAGGTAGGTAGGTAGGTAGGTAGGTAGATAGATAGATAGATAGATAGATAGATAGATAGATAGATAGCTAGATAGATAGATAGATAGATAGATAGATAGATAGATAGATAGATAGATAGATTGGTTGATAGATAGATAGATAGATAGATATATAGATAGATAGATAGATAGATAGATAGATAGATATATAGATAGATAGATAGATAGATAGATAGATAGATAGATAGATAGATAGGTAGATAGGTAGACAGGTAGACAGATAGACAGATAGACAGATAGATAGATAGATAAATAGATAGATAGGTAGATAGATAGATAGATAGATAGATAGATAGATAGATAGATAGATAGATAGATAGATAGATAGATAGATAGATAGATAGATAGATAGATAGATAGATAGATAGATAGATAGATAGATAGATAGATAGACAGATGTTGGTGCATGACAATCAACAATTGATGATTTGGACAAGTTTTGAAGTCAAAGATTAAAGCAGAGATCAAAACTTGAGCCTTGAAGATGAGTGCATGGTCAGAAGATGAAGACTTGTATATACATGCACATTAAGCTTGTAATTAGTTCACTTATGCCTTTGTAATGGTGATGAGTTTGAACACATATGCCTATATATACTAGTATAGAGTTGAGACATAAACAAGAGAAGAGATATAGAACAAAGATAGATGAGTAGAAGAAGAAAAAGTGTAATGAATGTATGAGATTCATCAATCACATGTTTTGCATGAGAATAGAAGAAAACTTATGAAATCTCTGTCGCGATCTTTTCTCCATATCTTCTTCTATGCTTGGTCATTTTAGAAATCCTCTTGTAGATATCTAATTCCATAGTCAGTGCATCTATGGTCAAGGTTTGAGAGGCTAATTGAAATTATGCTGAGAGAATTTTAAGGAGGAACATTTGTATGTGAAGAAGTGATAAGTGTCGTTTGTGAAACAGGTGCAATCTTGATGATCAAAGTTTTGATCAGAAATCCTTCCATAGTGTAAAGTTTTGAGCAGATAAGCACTCATTCTTTAAATTGAAAGGTAAGCTACTTGTGGTTTAAATCATTTAAATAAACAGGGTCTATTTTGGGAGAATCATGCATTAGAAGTTGCAAGTGTCAAAGTAAACTACATAGAAGAACACTTTCAACCATAGGTACATTGTTTGGAGGAAATCTCAAGATCTACTGATTTTTTTGAAGAACTTTAACTTGGAAAAGGTGTGCAAACTTTAGGAGACACCTTGTATAAAGTTTCATTGAAAATTGTACACATTTGATAAGTCAATGAGTGAATTACCTGCGATAGACTTTTTCATGTAATGAGTTTCTTCATAGTTGACTAGAGTCTTGATAATTTGGCAATAGATTTCCAAAAATTGGTTGTGTTTATGAGTTGTTCTTGATATAGAGGTGCTCTAACATCAAGGATAACGTGTTTTCTTGGAGATTAATAATCTCCATTAGTGGTTTCAGAGCAGGAATCATCACATTTGAAGAAAAGGAGGACCTCGACTATTGCAGATATACAAAAATCAATCTTTAAAGATTCAAAAGGTGAAATTTTGAAGTGAAAGCCAAAGAAGGAGGCCTAAAAGATATCAAGAGGATCAAAAGGAAATATATTCAAATCAAAGGTACATTCATTTATCACAAAGCTTGAAGATCTCTTACACAGGTGAAGAAAGGATGGGATATTCTCTTGAGATAGAGAAATTGGATAGAGAAAACTATCTTGCTTGGTCAATAAGGATGGAGGCTCATCTTATGAGAAAATATTTGATACGATACATCACAGGTGAAGAAGAGAAACCAGAATTCAAGGATCCTAGTGTTCCAAGTAGGGAAGAGCTCTCAAATTTGAAGACATGGATGAAGAAGGATGCTCAAGCAAGGAACATTATCTACATGGGAGTCAATGATTACTTACTACCTCACATTAGAGGACTCGAAAGTGCAAGTGACATATGGAATGCTTTGGAGGAGCATTTCCAAAACACTACAAAGTCAAGGAAGGCATCTTTATGGGAAAAATTCACCACATCCAAGAAGAAGGCTTCTCAATATATTTCTCATTATGTAGCAAGGATGAAGGATATTGCAGATGCATTAGGAGAAGTTGATGAAGACATTGAAGAGGAAAAATCGGTAAGACAAATTCTCACAGGTTTGAGAGGAGATGAGAAGTGGAAACCATTCAATCTATCTATAGAATTGTCACTAGATCATTTCACTCCTAATTTGAATCAATTGCTAGGACATACGCTAACCTTTGAGCATGATATCTAAGGTGATGTTGATAAGAGTACAGGTCAAGCAATGTATTCAAAGGCTAAGAAGAATATTAACCAAGGCAAGTAACAATTGAATGAAGATGAAGGCACTATGAGTCAAGCTAACTTCCTAAGAGGAAGAGGAGGTGGCAAAGGAAGAGGAAGAGGCAGACACAATAAAGATGGTGTCAAAGCTTGCTGGATTTGTGGTAAGGCTAATCATTTAGCTCATGAATGTTGGCATAATAACCAGAATGGGGGAGGATATAATCAAAAATTTAATTCAAGAGGAAGAGGTGGTAGAAATCAGAGAAGTAATTTTAGAGGTAGAGGTAGTAGAGGTTGTTGGAGTTAGATGTCTGTGAAAGCACGTGAACAGCACAAGGAAGAAGAAGAAGCTTGGAGCACAACACACAATACTGAATGTATGACTAGAAAATGTACAAAGATAAGTAGCCCATTAGGGCAATATACGTATATACAAGCCGGGGGAAAAAACCTCTTAAAGAGGGAAAAAAGTGCCCCGGTGGTCCTAGAGTGTTCACACACATCACTACCTAAAAATATCAACAAATCCTCCCTAGGAGTGATGCGATGAACAAGTAGGTGGCACTCATGTATAAGGAAGTGACAAGCTATGTGGAAATCAGTCCACAAAAGGAAGTAAGCCCAAAGCTTTGCAGAAAGCTTCAAACTTCTCCCTGGGTAGAGCCTTCGTGAAAAGGTCTGTAATGTTTTCCTGCGTGGGCACATATGCCAAGCTGATCTCCCCAGTAGAGGACCTCTCCCTGACATAATGATAATGCACATCAATGTGCTTAGTGCGAGCATGGAACACAGGGTTCCTCGCAACTACCAATGCACTCTGACTGTTAGTGAAGATGGTGGTGGCAAAAGACTGACCAACACCCAAATCAGCCATAAGGTGTCTAAGCCACACACACTCAACAGTCGGTGTGAAAGCTACCCTATACTCAGGCTCACAACTAGAAGTGGCCTAGGCTGCTTCTTGCTCAAGCAAGATATACATGAGCTACCAAACCATGAAGCAAAAGCAACTAGTGGAAACATGAGTGTCATAGCAACCAGCCCAGTGAGAGTCAGAAAAAGCATGCAAATCTGGCGGTAGTGATCCCCCCTTGGGATAAAACAACCCAAGTAGTCAAGTACCACTCAAGTAGCGAAAGATGTAATTAACTGCCTGCCAATGCTTGACACCTGAGCAATGCATAAACCTGCTCATCTGTGAGACAACAAACTGAATATCTGGTTGAGTAATGCATAAGTAAATCAGGCATCCAATAGCCTGCTGATAGAGGAGAGCATCAAATGCATCTCCAACATCATGAAGACTCAATCGTAAACCTGTCTCCGTGGGACTGGCAAAAGACTTACAGTCTTCAAGGCCAAAATGCTGCAATAATATGTCAATATATTTTGTTTGACACAAAGCCATTCCACCATCAACTTGGATAAACTGAATGCCCAAATAGTGATGCAAATGCCCCAAATCAGACATCTCAAATGAGACATGGAAATAAGCCTTAAAATCAGCAATATGCTTCTTAATAGGACTAATGAGCAGCATGTCATCAACATAGACAACAATGATCATAAGCACATCATTAGCACGCTTAACATATAAGGTGCTTTTAGTTGGACTGTTCTCAAAACCATGTGCAATCAGATAGGCATGTATGTTCTCATACAAAGCACGTGGTGCTTGCTTTAAACCATATAATGCCTTCTTTAACCTGCACACCTGGTTTTCATGCCCTTTCTGCACAAAGCCACGAGGCTGAAAAACATACACTTCTTCATGCAAGTTACCATTCAGAAATGTAGTTTTAATGTCCAACTGGTGTACATTCCAACCATGATGGGCTGCAAGTGAACAGATGCTCCGAACAGTAGTCATACGACATGTAGGTGCAAAGGTCTCATCAAAATCAATGCCTCTTTCTTGTGTATAACCCTTTGCAACAAGCCTAGCCTTATACTTGTCAATTGTTCCATCAGGTTTATGCTTCAGCTTGTAAACCCACTTAGTGCCAATGGCCTTCTTGCTAGGAGGCAAGTCACATAAAGACCAAGTACCGTTCTTCATTATAGCATCATATTCAGATTGCATAGTAGCCATCCAATTTTCTGAATTTTGTGCTTCATCAAATGAAACAGGCTCATTCTCATCATAGAGACTAGATGCAACCATAGCATAGCAATCTGATGCAAAAGATGCACTATGAGAGCCTGATCGAGTACGATATGACAGAGGTGCATCTAATTTGTTGTCACACAAAGTCTGCACCAGCCATTTTGGCATATTTTTTTCCTCCTCAATGTCAGCTCTCTCATCGACAAGTGCATCATGTAAATCTGCATCAGAAATGGGATGATCTACATCATCACATGAAACCTACAAAGGTTGAGAAGTTGCCTCATTAGGACCATCACTACACTGTCCAAGTGTAAAAAGGGATAGCAAAGTATCATACATGTGTTTGGAGCTAACAGATGTCTCCTTAGTGCATGAAAGCAATGGTTGAATAGCATCTTCCACAAAAACAACATCACGATTAACCAGAATGCGTTTAGTCTGTGGATGATACATACGATAGCCTTTACTTTCAGAAATATACCCAACAAAAATACATTTTACTTCTTTATCATCCAATTTTTTGCGATGTTGTTTAGGCACTAATGCATATGGCAAACAACCAAAAACATGTAGATGAGCAACAGATGGCTTGCGATCATGCCAAGCCTCATATGGAGTTGTTGGAGACCTCTTAATCTCCAAAGGTTTGATCTATACTGACTTAAGAACACTTCTATGTCAGCTATAAACCAAACTTTACACAAACAATGTTCTTCTTTACCAAAACTTCAAGCAACACTTCTCTGAGTGAAGAAGTGTCTACTTCAAAAAGTCTGCTTCAGGAATCCACTTCATTACCTGCATAAAGTTTCAAATTTCTTCAAGCAAATGATGCACAAGTATTCGCAATACCTTTGCGCAAACATGTCAATCATTAGTTCTCAAAACTAATCACCAAAAGTTTAATTTGATCATTAAGATCAAAGACATGTCAGAAAATGTCTCTCAGAAGTTGCGCCTTCGACATAGTCAACTTCTTAAGTTGATTTCTCCCAATCTGAAACCCGTTTTGCTAAATGCTTTTAGCCATAGCTTCCTTATCTTCTAACTTAAATTTTAAGTGCTCACTCATCAAAAACTTTACAGTATACACTCAGATCTGATCAAAATACTGAGACGGAAAAGTGCGCTACTCTCAGACTTTAGTTCCCAAAGTTCACATATGAATGTTCCTATTGATCATTCTCACAGTAGGAGAGGAATTAGATTCTGAAACTCTAGACATAGCTTCATTAGCTTCTCAATTAGATGTGTACAAAAGGATTTCTGATCCACGTGATCAGACAGAGAGCACTCAGAGAAAAACCCGTCGCTACTTTCTGGGAAAAAACTCTCTACACATCTTTCTGAAGTTTGTCATCTACAAATGACTCTCTTACATATTTCTTGTCCTCATTAACTTATATATACATGACTTTTGACTCATCCCGCGTCTATGACATTGCTACTAATCATCCTAAAGACTTAGCTATACTCAGCTTACAAGAGTCTTCACTTATATGTACATATGTGTACAAGACATCATCCTAAAATCTTCTTCACTTTCATAAGTATCTTCCTTCACTTCATTCTGACCATAAGTCTTCTTGAAGATCTCTATAATCACCAATTTGTGATTGGCTTGCTCCAACAGGAGTGATAGACTATAGTGCTTTAGTGGGACACCTGTTAAGTACATATGTTGCACACATGATAGCCTCAAGCCAAAAACTATGTGGTAAAGCCTGACTCTTGACCATACACCTCGCCATCTCCATGAGTGACCTATTCTTTTGTTCAGCAACTCCATTCTATTGAGGTGTATACGGCACTGTACACTGGTGTTTTATCCCACGTTAAGCCAGAAATGCATTAAAATTAGAAGACATATATTCCCCCCCCTCGATCAGAACATAGGGTGGCCATTTAACATGCTGAGAGATTTTCAGCCAAAACCAAAAACTTTTTGAAGCACATGAACACTTCAGACTTTGCCTTCAATTGATATACCCATGCATGCCTGGAAGAATCATCGATGAAAATCACGAAGTAAAGATAATTTCCAAAAGAAGGAGTTTGCATAGGACCACATACATCACTATGTACAAGCTGCAATTTCTGAGTAGCCCAAACTGAACCATCTTTTGAAAAGGAGGAACGTTGCATTTTGCCCAAAATACAGCCTTCACAAACATGTTTTCGGGGTGCCTTAAGTTTGGGCAGAGAGGACACCATTTCAGATTGTAGCAAAGTAGCAAAATTCAAATGAACAAAGCATGCATGCCAAAGCTTTGCATGTGACATAGCGCACATGCCAAATCATTTATAGATCTTTCATAGTCTATGAGCTTATACAGCACACGACATAAAATGCCAGAAGCAATAATCACGTCGCCATTTGAATTGTATATCTGTCATCAACAAATTTCACAACCAAGCCAAGCTTGGATAATGCAGAAATTGATAACAGATTTTTCTTGATCCTTGGCACAAACAAAGCATCTAACAAATTGAAAGAACTACCATCAGCAGTAGTCAAAATGATCTTACCAACTCCCATAACAGGATAAGAGGAGTTGTTGGCACATGTAACAGTATTCCCTTTAGGGGTAGGCTCAAGTGAAGAGAAGAAATTGCACTGTGAGGTAATATGTTTGGTCGCCTCACTGTCAAAGTACCAAAATAGGTGATAACACAAAGCACAATGTGAAGTCCATTGAATCAGTAAAGGCCAAGGATGGAAGCACTCTTTTGAGCAAGGTTTTGTATGTCCCTACAATTCCAAAGAATTTGATAAGTGTAGGACAAATTGTAGAGAAAGGATATGAAGTAAGGTTCACTAATGATGGATTTTATGTTGAAGACCCAAGCCATTGATATAAACAAATTGTTTTAGGGAAGAAAGAAGGAAGGCTGTTCAGATTGAAGATTCAAGGCAATGTTGGTCATGCTTTGTTCACTTATGGAGAACATAAGATCTCTGAGTTAGATCTTTGGCACAAAAGGCTTTGACATTTCAATGAAAGAGGAGTTAAGGATATGATTAACAATGGTTCAATGCTTGGATTGCCTAATATTGCAGGTCAACACATGACATACACGTGTGAAGCATGTCAATTGGGTAAAGCTCACAAGAAGACTTATGGTAAGAAAGGGTTTATGCATTCAGAGAATCTTGAATTGGTACATACACAAGTGTGGGGTCCATCAAAGGACTTTAGAATTAATGGTTCAAGATATTATGTGATTTATGTTGATGATGCTACCAGGTGGATCACTATATATGTGATCAAAGATAAATTAGAGGTGTTCAATACATTTAAACATTATCATGTGTATGGAGAGAAAATCACAGGCAAAAATTGAAAAGACTAAGGTCAGATGGAGGGGGAGAGTATTTCTCTAATGCGTTCAGTGATTACTTATGGAATGTAGGTATTGGCAAGGTCAATGATGAAGGAGAAAAATTTCCCTAATTATTTGTGGGCTGAGGTTGTGAATGTAGCTACTTATTTGGTTAATAGACTTCCATGTAAGGTCTTGAATGGTATGAAACCATATGAGGCATGGTGGGGTAAGAGACCTACCTTAGATCATTGCAAAGTGTTTGGATGTTTGGCTTATGCATATGTACCATCTCAATTGAGGCATAAATTGGAACCTTAAGCTGAAAAATATGCGTTCATTGGTTATGATGATAAGAAGATGGGTTATAGATTGTGGAGTCCATCCACAAAGCGATTCCTTGTAAGATGTTACATTTGATGAGCAAGCTACTTGGTATGCATGCATAATTAATATTCATGCAGGAGATGAAGAAGTCATTACCCAAAGAAAGGGGAAATCAAAAGTTCAAATTCATGATGATGAAGAGACTATTGATGCTCAAATTGATAATGAAGAGATGCCAAGATTTAATCCAGACTATTGAGAACCAAAGACTTCAAAGAGTGGAGAAGCTAGAAGGTCAACAAGGAACAAAAAGCAACCCATAATGTACAGTTATGATACTTCATTTTTTACCACTAAAGATTATGCTTACATAGTGAAAGCAGAAGAAGATCCTTCTACATATGATGAGGCAAAAGGTAAGGAAAATTGGAAGAAAGCTATGCAGGAGGAGTATGATGCATTGATGGAGAATGAGACATGGGATTTGGTTCCTAAACCAAATAATCAGAAAATCATTGGATGTAAATGGGTCTACAAGACAAAGAGGTATGAAGATGGAAGTGTGTCTAGGTATAAAACTAGATTTGTTGTGAAAGGATATGCTCAAACATATGGTGTAGATTATGATGAGACTTATAGTCCTATGGCAAATATGACAACTATAAGAACTCTCATAGCTATTGATGCATGTAAAGGTTGGAAGCTATGTCAATTAGATGTGAAGAATGCTTTTCTAAATGGTTACATTTCAGATGAAGTTTTCATGGAGCAACCAGATGTTTTCAAGAATAAATGTTATCCAGATTATGTATGTAAGCTTAAGAGAGCTTTGTATGGTTTGAAGCAGGCCCCAAGGGCATGTAATTATAGACTTGTGAAGTTCTTGAAGGAGCTTGGTTTCCAAGTGTCTAAGGCAGATAGTAGTTTGCTTGTTAAAGCAAGTAATGATGGGTTTATTTACATTTGCATATATGTTGATGACATAATTCTTATAGGTATAGATGAGAAGGGCATACAAAGTCTTAAGAAGCAGATGGAGAAAGAGTTCAAGATTAGTGACTTGGGAGATTTGTCATATTTCTTGGGAATGGAGATTTCATATACTCAACATGGGGTGTATGTGACTAAAGAAAGGTATTTGAAGAATTTTCTAATCAAGTTTAAAATGGAAGATTGCAGGGTAGCACCTACTCCAATGGAGGTGAATCATAAACTGAGCAGATATGGAGGAGAAGAATTCAAGGACATGAAGTTGTATCAAAGTTTGGTTGGTAGTCTAATCTATGCTACATTGACTAGGCCTAGTTTGTCATATGGAGTTGGAAGTGTTGTCTCAATTCATGCATTGTCCTAGGAAAGAACATTGGATTGCAAGACAAAGGGTGATAAGATACATTAAGGGTACATTCAAAGAAGGTTTTTATTAGGATTCACATTAGGTACAAAAATCACGATATATAGTGATGCAGATTGGGCATGTAGTTCTGATGATAGGAGGTGAACCTATGGATATCTATGTTATGTGGGAGATAAATTAATCTCTTGGTGTTCTAAAAAGCAACATATAGTTGCTTTATCATCTACAAAAGCATAATATAAAGGTATGGTTGAAGCTGCAATGGAGGTTATATGGTTGAAGGCTCTCATGAAGAGTTCTGACATCAATCAAAGTACACCCATCATTCATGGAGATAATATGAGTTCATTGTATCTAGCTGCTAACCCTCTGTTTCATGCCAAGACTAAACATACTGAAATCCAATATCATTTCTTGAGAGAGAAGGTGATTGATAAAGAAATTGAAGTCATACACACTTCTACAAAAGATCAGATTGCAGACATGTTAGCCAAAATCTTGGATGGACCTAAGTTGCAGAGGTTCAAAGACATGGCAGGTATAAACAAGATGGAGAAAATCACAATTGATGATTGAGGGGGAGCTCTTGGTGCAGAACAATAAAAAATTGATGATTTGGACAAGTTTTGTAAAGCAAAAATAAAAAATTGAGTCTTGAAGATGAGTGCATGGTCAGAAGATGAAGACTTGTATATACATGTACACTAAGCTTGTAATTAGTTCACTTATGCCTTTGTAATGGTGATGACTTTGAACAACTAGTATAGAGTCGGGACATAAATGAGAGAAGAGGTATAGAACAAAGATAGATGAGTAGAAGAAGAAAAAGTGTGATGAATGTATGAGATTCATCAACCACATGTTTTCCATGAGAATAGAAGAAAACTTCTAAAATGTGTGTCGCGAACTTTTCTCCTTCTTCTGTACTTGGTCATTTGAGAAATCATTTTGTAGACATCTATAGTTAATGCATCTATACTCAATATTTGAGAGTCTAATTGAAATCAGGCAAAGAGAATTTTAAGTAGGAACGTTTGTATGTGAAGAAGTGATAAGTTTCCTTTGAAATAGGTGCAATCTCGATGATCAGAGTCTTGATAAGATCTCCCTCCATAGTGTAAAGTTTTCAGCAAGTAAGCACTCATTCTTTAAGTTGAAAAGTAAGCTACTTGTGGCTAAAATCATTTATATAAATGGGGTCTACTTTAGGAGAACCATGCATTAGAAATTGCAGGTGCCAAAGTCGACTACACAGAAGAATAGTTTCAAACATTGGTACATTATTTGGTGAAAATCTCTAGCTCTACTAATTCTTTTGAAGACCTTTAACTTGGAGAAGGTGTGCAAACTTTAGGAGACACCTTGTATAAAGTTTCATTCAAAAGTCTACATGTTTGATTAGTCAATGATTGAATTAAGTGTAGCAGACTTTTTTGGTTAATGAGTTTCTTCATAGTTGACTCAAGTCTTGCTAATTTGGCAATAGATTTCGAAAATTGGTTGTGTTTATGAGTTGTTCTTGATATAGAGGTGCTCTAACGTCAATGATAACTTCTTCTCTTGGAGATTAATCATCTCCATCACTAGATAAATAGATACATAGATAGATAAAGATAAATAGAGATGAAGACTATATGCAAGCAAGTACATCCACAAGTGGATTAACAAGAAGGAATGAAGAAGCTCCTATATTTGATGAAGAGGTGTATCCAGACACTTATGAAGAATGTGAACCAAGAAGGTCAAGCAGGACTAGAAGGCAACCAGAAAGGTATTGTTATGATACTTCTTACATAACTCAGAAGAATTATGCTTACATGGTCAAAGATGATGAAGAACCTCAGAACTATGATGAAGAAAAAAGGTAAGAAGCAATGGG
>CM035427.1:94318436-94323436 GCA_020310875.1 Ceratopteris richardii | reverse complement strand
CTCTCCATAATCCTTCAATTGATGATTGTCATGCACCAACAGCTCCCCCTCAATCATTAATTGAGGTTCTTCTCTATCTTTTTGATTCCTGCCATATCCTTGAATCTTTGTAGTTTTGGTCCATCTAGACTTTTAGTCATCATATCTGCAACTTGATCTTTTGTGGGAGTGTGTATGACTTCAATCTCCTTCTCAATGACCTTCTCTCTCAGAAAATGATATTGTATTTCAATATGCTTAGTTCTAGCATGAAATACAGGATTAGCTGCCAAGTATAATGAACTCATATTGTCTCCACAAATGATAGGAGTACTCTGAATCACATCAAAAACTTTCAAAAGTGTCTTTAGCCATATTACCTCTTTTGCAGCTTCCACCATACCTTTATATTCTGCCTCTGTGGATGACAAAGCAACTGTATGTTGCTTCTTAGAACACCATGAAATCAATTTGTCTCCTACATAGCATAAGTATCCATGTGTTGATCTTCTATCATCCACATTACCTGCCCAATCTGCATCACTATATATCTTGATTCTTGTATCTGAAGTAAACCCATAGTACAACCCTTCTCTGAGTGTACCCTTGATGTACCTAAGTACTCTTTGTCCTGCAATCCAATGTTCCTTTCTAGGACAATGCATGAATTGTGAAAGCACACCAACTGCATATGATAAGTCAGGCCTTGTCAATGTAGCATAAATCAAGCTACCAACCAAACTTTGATAGAGTTTCATATCTCTGAACTCTTCTCCTCCAAACCTAGACAATTTATGGTTCACTTCCAAAGGTGTAGGTGCAATCCTGCAATCTTCCATTTTAAATTTGGTTAGCAAATTTTTAAGATACCTTTCTTGGGTCACATATACTCCATGTTGAGTATAAGAAATCTCCATTCCCAAGAAGAATGATAGGTTCCCCAAATCACTGATTTTGAACTCTTTCTCCATCTGCTTTTTGATCATTTGTATCCCCTTATCATCTGTTCCTGTAAGTATTATGTCATCAACATAAATACACACATAAATGAACCCATCTTCACTTGCTTTGACTAGCAAGCTACTATCTGCTTTTGATGCTTGGAAACCAAGATCATTTAAGAACTTCACAAGCCTATAATTCCAAGCCCTTGGGGCTTGCTTCAACCCATACAAAGCTCTTTTGAGCTTACACACATAATTTGGACTCACTTGATCTTTGAACCCATCTGGTTGCTCCATGTAGACTTCATCTGAAATGTAACCATTCAAGAAAGCATTTTTAACATCTAATTGAGACAACTTCCAACCTTTACAAGCAGCAATTGCAATGAGTGTCCTGATGGTTGTCATCTTTGCCACAGGACTATAAGTCTCATCATAGTCCACTCCATATGTCTGTGCATACCCTTTCACAACAAGTCTAGCTTTGTATCTAGACACACTTCCATCTGCAAATCTTTTAGTCTTGTAAACCCACTTACAACCAATGATTTTCTGGCTATTAGGTTTAGGAACCAAATCCCATGTTTGATTCTCTATCAATGCATCATACTCCTCTTGCATAGCATCTTCCCAATTCTTCTTTCCTTTGGCCTCTTCATATGTAGAAGGGTCTTCATCTGCTTTTACCAAATAAGCATAATCTTTAGTAGTCAAGAATGAAGTGTCATAGCTATACCTTGTAGGTTGCCATTTGTGCCTAGAAGATCTCCTAACTTCTGCATTTCTTGAGGTCTCTGGTTCATCACATTCTGGATCAAACCTTGGCCTCTCTTCAACTTCAACTTGCACTTCATTACTCTCACTTTCATCAATTAATTGAATCTTTGCTTTACCTTTCCTTTGTTCCACAACTTCTTCATCATCTACATGTACATTATATTTACCTGCATACCAAGTACCTTGCTCATCAAATGTAACATCCTTGGATACAATAAATTGCTTTGTGGATGGACTCCACAACCTGTATCCCATTTGCTTATCATCATAGCCAATAAAAACATATTTCTCTGCCTTAGGCTCCAACTTATGCCTCAATTGAGATGGCACATATGCATATGCCAAACATCCAAATATTCTGCAATGATCCAAGGTAGGTTTCTTACCCCACCAAGCTTCATATGGTGTCATACCCTGCAAAGCTTTACAAGGCAATCTATTAACCAAATATGTAGCTGTATTAACAGCCTCAGCCCACAAATAATTTGGGCAATTCTTCTCTTTCATCATGGACCTTGCAAACTCAACAAGAGTCCTATTTCTTCTTTCTGCTACCCCATTTTGTTGAGGAGAGTACCTGCAAGTAACTTCTCTCTTTATACCTGCATTCCACAAATAATCATTGAACTCATTTGAAAAATACTCTCCCCCTCCATCTGACCTAAGTCTCTTCAATTTTTGACCTGTAATCCTTTCTGCATATGCATGATAGTGTTTAAATGTATTAAACACTTCTGACTTTTCCTTAATCACATAAATTGTGATCCACCTGGTAGCATCATCAACATATATGACATAATATCTTGAACCATTTATACTAAAATCCTTTGAAGGACCCCACACATCTGTATGCACCAATTCAAGTCTTTCTGAATACATAAATCCATGCTTGGAGTAGGATTGCTTATGAGCCTTACCTAATTGACATGCCTCACATCTGTATGTCATGTGTTGACCTGCAATGTTAGGCATTCCAAGCACTGAATCATTGTTAATCATTTCTTTGATACCTCTTTCATTAAAGTGTCCAAGTCTTTTGTGCCAAAGATCCAATTCTGACACCTTCTGCTCTCCATATGTGAACATAGCATGTCCAACATTTCCTTGTACCTTCAATGTGAAAAGCCTTCCTTCTTTCTTTCCTGCAATAACTTGTTTATACCCTTGACTAGGGTCTTCCACATAAACTCCATCATTGGTAAACCTTACCTCATAACCTTTTTCCACAATTTGACCTACACTGATCAAATTCTTTGGAATTGTGGGAACATAGAGTACCTTACTCAGAAGAGTGCTCCCATCCTTAGCTTTGACTGAACCAATTGACTTTACCTTATGCTTTGTATTATCACCTGTCTGCACTGTATGATTAATTGCATTATGATCTAGGTCAGTCATCAAAGCAATATTTCCACTCAAATGATTACTACATCCTGAATCAATATAGAACACTCTCATGTCCTCATGTGAGGTTTCACATGTATTCATAATGAGAGTTGAATCCTCCTTTTGATCTGATGCATAGTTGTAGTAGGTGTTATTATAGGATTGATTTTGGAAGCTTCTTCCTCCACCTCTTCCAAAAGAATTCCTACCACCTCTACCTCTGAAGTTTCCTCTCTGAAATCTACCACCTCTTGCTCTTTGATTAAAATTCTGATAATTACCATTGTTTTGATTATTGTGCCAACAATCATGAGATAGATGATTGGTCTTACCACATATCCAACAAGCTCTTGCATTCTCTTTGTTGTTTCTGCCTCTTCCTCTACTCCTGCCATTTCCTCTTCCTCTTATGAAGTTTGCTTGGTTTGAAGTACCTTCTTCTTCACCTGATTGTTGCTTCCCTTTGTTGGCTTTCTTCTTGTCTTTAGAGTACATTGCATGACCTGCACTCTTATCAACATCTCCTTTGATATCATTCTCAAAAGTTAGCATATGACCTAACAATTGATTCAAATCAGGAGTAAAGTGATCTAATGAAAGTTCTGTAGATAAAATGAAAGGTTTCCATTTCTCATCTCCTCTTAGTCCTGTGAGTATTTGTCTTACCAATTTGTCTTCTTCAATATCTTCATCAACTGCACCTAAAGAATCTGCAATGTCCTTCATCTTTGTCACATAATCAGAAATTGATTGTGAGGCCTTCTTCTTGAAGGTAGTAAACTCTGCCCATAGTGAAGCCTTCCTTGATTTGGTTGTATTTTGGAAATGCTCCTCCAAAGCATTCCAAATGTCACATGCACTTTCAAGTCCTCTAATGTGAGGAAGCAAATAGTCATTGACTGCCATGTAGATGATGCTTCTTGCTTGAGCATCCTTCTTCATCCAATTCTTCAAATCTGCAAGCTCCTCCCTAGTTGGAACACTAGGATCTCTGAATTCTGGCTTTTCTTCATCTCCTGTGATGTATCCTATAAGATCTTTGCTCATAAGGTGAGCTTCCATCCTCATAGACCATGCAGGATAGTTCTCTCTATCCAACTTTTCAATTTGGAGACTATCTCCCATCTTTGATTCACCTGTAGTCTCAAAACTTTAGCCTTTACAGATAATGAATGTACCTTTACTTCGAATGTTGCTCCTTCTGATCCTTTTGATGCTCTTTGTATGTCTTCCTTTGATCTTTCTTCAACCTTTACCCTTCTGCACCTTCAAGATGTAAAGTTTTGTACTTCTGCAATAGTCGGAGTCTTCTTCACTTCAATTTTGACACAACCTGCTCTGATACCACTGATGGAGAGTGTTAATCTCCAAAAGAACAAGTTAACCTTGAAATTAGATCACCTCTATATCAAGATTAACCTTAGACTCCACCAAACTTGGAGATCATTCACCAAGTTATCAGAAAAATTGAAAGTTCTGAAACATTCAACTTCTTCAGAAAGTCTGCTGCAGATTAATCACTCATTGACTAATCAATCCTGTAAAGTTTTTGATAAAACTTTGCACAACACTTCACCTTAAGGTTGCGCAACTTTGCCAAGTTAAATCTCTCAAAAAGATTAACCATACACTGAGAAATGTGTGAAACACTTTACCTATGTCTGAAAGTGCTTCTCTGTAATGGCGACTTTGACACCTGCAACTTCTTAGCACTGGTTCTCCCAAAGTAAATCCCGTTTGATCAAGATCTTTTAGCCATAGATGGCTTACCTTCCAACTTAAATTTTAAGCTCTCATTTGTATAAAACTTTACACTGTAGACTGAGAACTGACCATTTCTCTGAAGATGAAATGTGCGCCAGATTTCTCGACTCTTAGAACATTTTCACATATGAATGTTCCTAAGCAAAATTC
>CM035427.1:94300936-94303436 GCA_020310875.1 Ceratopteris richardii | reverse complement strand
AGTGAGGTATCATACCCATACCTAATAGGTTTTTTCTTTTCTCTCCGAGATCTCCTCATAGCTTGAGTTGAGGATTCTGGATTATCTTCTAGTTGCTTCATCTTCATCTTCCCTTTGGATTTCCAAGTCTTGAACTCTTCAATGTTGATGGTGTCTTCATCATCTGAGCTTGTGTCCTCTTTCTGAATTGGTTCTTGCCTAATAAGCTTTGGAAAGTCTTCTTCCATGTCATAAGGTAGGCTAACTTTCCTGCACTCATTCTCATACCATGAGTCATTCTCATCAAAGATGACATCTCTGCTTACCTTGAAGCCTTTGTTTGAGGGGTTGTAGAATCTGTATCCCTTCTGATTCAAATCATAACCAATGAAGATACACTTTTCAGCTTTAGGGTCTAGCTTTCCCCTTACCTGTGAGGGAATATGCACATATGCAACACACCCAAAGATTTTGCAATGATCCAGAGATGGTCTCTTACCATGCCAAGCCTCATAGGGTGTCATTCCATCAAGTGTCTTTGATGGCAACCTGTTAATTAAATATGTGGCAGTAGATACACTCTCTGCCCAAAGATAATTTGGCAATTTCTTTTCATTTAGCATAGACCTAGCTGTTTCTACAATGAGTCTATTCCTTCTTTCAGCTACCCCATTTTGTTCAGGTGAGTACCTTGTAGTGATCTCCCTTTTGATGCCTCTTTCCTGCAAGAAATCTTCAAAATCATTGGAGAAATATTCTCCACCACCATCTGACCTTAGCTTTTTCAAATGTCTACCTGTTTGATTTTCAACTAATGCAAGATACCTTTTGAAACAATTAAATACTTCATCTTTATGTTTCATGAAGTATAAGACAGTCCACCTGCTATAGTCATCAATGAAGGACACATAGTACCTTGATCCAGATAAGGATGGCTCCTTGCTAGGTCCCCAAACATCTGTATGCACTAATTCTAGATAATCTTCATGCATAAAACCTTTCTTGTTATAAGGCAATCTGTGTGACTTACCAAATTGACAAGCTCCACACTTGTATATCATGTGTTGCTTGGATATATTAGGT
Organism: Ceratopteris richardii; assembly: GCA_020310875.1. Taxonomy (NCBI): domain Eukaryota; kingdom Viridiplantae; phylum Streptophyta; class Polypodiopsida; order Polypodiales; family Pteridaceae; genus Ceratopteris; species Ceratopteris richardii. Next base: position 94,302,374 of record CM035427.1, on the reverse strand, counting down.
ATCCCAAGCACACATTGATCCCTGCACATTTGCTTTAAGGTCCTCTCTCCAATGTGACCTAATCTCTTGTGCCAAATCTCCAATTCTGATAGGGTTTGGTCTTTATAGTTGTACAACGCAATATTCTTAGTGTCTTCAAGTTCAAAGGTAAACAATCTACCTGATTTCTCTCCCTTGGCTATCCTTCTGAATCCATGTCTTGGATCCTCCACATATGCACCATGTTGAGTGAACCTGACCTGTAGACCTTTTTCCACAATCTGACCTACACTCATCAGATTCTTGGTGATTGTTGGAACATACAATACTCTGCTCAATAAATTCTGATTGCCATCACTAGCTTTGACATTGCCTACTTTAACAACTGAATGTTTAGTGTCATCACCTGTCTGCACTTGGTGCTTGCCTTTGGGTTCTTCCAAATCAGAAAGTAAGGCAACATTTCCAGCTACATGGTTAGAGCAACCTGAATCAATATAGAATAAGTGATCATCATTGATACCTGACTTAGATGTCATGTTCATGATCAATAGGGAATCATCTTGCTCCTCTGCATAATTGTTGTAGTCTTTCCTATTTCTGTATCCACCTTGATAGTTGCTATTGTGATTGTAGTTGTTGTTATAATTATTGTTGTAGCCATGGTAGCCTTGAGATTGGTTGAATCTGCCTCTGCCTTGAGAGTATCCTCCTCTAGAGTAGCCTCTTCCTCTCTGATTCTTATAATTTCTGTAACACTCATCTGTGGTATGGTTAGACAAGCCACAAATATTGCATGGAGATTGATTGTAGGGTCTCCCCCTACCTGACTTACCTCCTCTGCCCCTACCTCTAGATGATCTACCTCTCCCTGCATAGTTTGCTTGGGAGGTAGAGCCTTCTTCATCAACCTTCTTGCTTTTACCTTTATCTTTTACCTTCTTATCAGTATATAGGGCAGAGGGATTGTTACCTTTTGATTGCTCTCCATTATTTGTGATCTTTGCTTCATGTGTAAAGAGTTGTCCAATCAGAGTTGTTAGATCAGGTGCTTGGATGTCCATGTACAAGTCCATTGCTGTGGTAAAGCTCTCCCACTTATCATCTGCCTTTAGTCCATTTATCACTTGTCTGACTATTTGCTCTTCCTCAATCTCCTCTCCAACGCTTGCAAGTTGATCTGCAATGTCCTTGACTTTGGTGACAAAATCTGAGACACATTGTTTTGATTGCTTTCTAAGAGTTGTAAACTCAATCCATAGCTGGTTCTTTCTGGCCCTTGTGCTTGATGAAAAGTATGTTGACAAGGTTTCCCAAGTCTCTTGGGAAGTCTTACAATTTCTTACATGAGGTAAAAGGAAATCAGAAATAGAGTTTAGAAGATATGACCTTGCCAAAGCATCTTTTGCACACCATTGATTGAGCTTCTCATGTTCATCCTTTGTAGGTAGGCCTCTAG
>CM035427.1:94275936-94288436 GCA_020310875.1 Ceratopteris richardii | reverse complement strand
AAATGCATTTGCACAAGGACTTCATCTCCAATGTCCTTAGGGATGCGATAAAAATGTGGCAAACAAGTTTTTTTTTTATCCATACCATCGATCAACAAACACATATAACGCTCCGGATTTCTGAGTGCCTTACTTCGATGATGAATTGCTTTCTTTCTCTCTAATGCTTGACTGTCACGATGGTTGTTAAGAAGGTTTTTAAAATTATGCTTTTCCTGTGGTGTTGTAGCCCCTTTTGCCATGTTTTTCAAAGTGGCGCAAACTGAACATTCACCCATTCTAACTTTACGAGGAATAGAAACATTGTTAAACTCTTCCTTCCATAATCGAGTAAAGTGACGATACAACACATACTTCTCATTTCTATTTTCCATGTCTTCTCTATATATTTGAAATACCTCTCGACGAGTAAAGTTATCTGACAAGTGCAACCTTCCAGTTGTAGGCATAACTTCACAATGCAAGCTAAAATAGTTCATCATCCAATTCATTGCATGACGTCCAACAGATCCTTTGGTCCCAACATGGAACATATCCAAAATGAGATCCCCATTCAAAAACCCTTGTTGAACCCTATGTATTCTAAAATTTCCTACACCCATTGCAATTTTAAATGCAGCCCTACAACATGGCATCCCTTGAGTAAAGAAATATTCAAAACCAACACGCGTTACTGACATGTTATCCTCAATCATTTGCATGCAAGAAACAAGGTATATATCTTGCCTTTCACTATCTAAATGGAGGAATTTTTCTCTTATGTGCTTTAGTTTCTTCATCCCTAAATTATACAAGCATTTCAAACCACAACAATGCTTCACAATATCCAATGCAATCTGTCTATCTGAAGTAAGAAATTTAAATCTTTTTCGACTTACTTCACGAGACCTTCTTTTAAATCGTAGATTGAGCTTGCTTTGCTTTTTCGTTGCTCCACATGCACTTGAGTAAGAAGGGAGATCAATGGTTGGATCAGATGAGAGATCAAGAGGTGCATTTGGTTGAGCAGCATTGCACTGTGAATTGGATAACTTAAATGACTCAACAGAAAACATGGAATCATCAGCACGTTCTAAATCATAGGGATCATCACTTCTCTGGAAAGGTTCAACTGAGAACAATGAATCAATATGAGCAGAGGAAGCTGATGCCCAAGCATCCACTGAAAAGATTGAGCTCATCTTCACTGAGTTCACAGAAGACTGAAGATGAATGACCTTTTTAAATAAGTAGAAATCCGAGATCAAGTGAAGATATCACATCAAATGTCACATCAAGAAGATATGAAATCAAAAGCTTATTAAAGTACATTAAATAACATAAAACATCAAATTACATCAAATCACTTAATTACTCAAATATACACTAATAAGGGAACCAAAGATTTGATTCACTTTTGATTCAAATGAGAAACACAGTTGATTTCTAACTACATATGAGTCATTCAGTCTAAGCGTTGTGAATGAATCAAAATATATCCAAGTTGAGTTCCAACAGGAATATATAATAAAATTGTTTGGAGAAATTTTACAAGAAGAAATTTTACAACTGGAATATATCCAAGTTGAGTTCCAACTGGAATATGCTATGCCATTGAACACTATACAAGAAGAAATTTCACATTTGGTTAAGATTTCAAGGATTAGGTTTTATTGTGGTCTGGGCTAGATATCAAAGAGGTAGATGAAAGTATATTGAAAAAGAATTATGTGTAAAAGAGGCACACAGAAAGTATATTCATACATTGATTTTCCATTTCAACAATGTGTTACAAGATAAATGTGAATATGAACTAAAGTGTGGAGGATAACACTATAAAGATGTCATTAATCTCACAACTTAGACCTAATTTTCTCCCAAGCAACAGACTCTAAGAAAAAACCTCTACATGAGATTAGAAATCCTCATGTACATACCATACTGTTGCCATTGAAGTTTAATTTCCATGCAAATGTATATAAATAGTTGCAAGGTTCTGTACTAGAATGTTTATTCATAGTGATTTTCCATTTCAACAGTGAGTTACAAGATAAATGTGAATATGAACTAAAGTGAGGAGGGTAATACTATAAAGATGTCATTAGTCTCCCACATTTAACACAACTTTGACTTGATTTTCTCCCAAGAAAGAGATTCTTAGAAACAAATCTCTACATGAGTTTAGACATCCTCATGGACATACCATACTCTTGCCATTGAAATGTAATTTCTATGCAAATGTATATAAATAGTTGCAAGGGTCTATGAATATTTCATTAAAGTGGCTCTGAAACAGCCTATTTGTGTGGGTGCTATTCCCTGGTTAGATAAGTTGGCAGATTTAGTTAGCAAGTGGACTCATTCAGTTAGATCCAATTAGTTTCTGGTTCAAGTTACCCAATTGCCTATAAATACCAGAGGAGGAGATCATTCGCATTTTCAAAATCCACGAGCAAGAGAGAGCAGCAGAGCACAGACAACCATGGAGCACAGAGGTCAGCATACCAGCAAGCCAAGTCTGATGGAGAAGAAGAATGTTGGCAAAAGTACCAAGAGGTAGACAAAATCATAACATAAAAAAAGATTCCAAAAAGATTCCCTCTGTATGTCTGTGTAAATATCTGATTTCTAGGTATTTATTTTTCTTACCTCTAGAAATATGGATCCAAAGCATGTACAGGTCGATGCCTGGCATCGACTTTAAGGTGTAAGTCGATGCCAGGCATCGACTTAGGATTGCAAGTCGATGCCAGGCATCGACTTGCAGCCCCAAGTCGATGCCTAGCATCGACTTGCAGCCCCAAGTCGATGCCTGGCATCGACTTGCAGGTGCAAGTCGATGCCAGGCATCGACTTGTCGGTGCAAGTCGATGCCTGGCATCGACTTGCAGCCCCAAGTCGATGCGTGGCATCGACTTGGGCCCAAAAAACGATGCCAAGCATCGACTTGCCGGCATCAACATGCACTGAAAAGTCGATGCCAGGCATCGACTTTTGGGTGCAAAGTCGATGCTTGGCATCGGCTTTTGGGCCCAAGTCGATGCTTGGCATCGACTTTTGTGCCCAAGTCGATGCCAGGCATCAACTTTGTGTGCAAGTCGATGCCAGGCATCGACTTGAGGGTAAAAGTCGATGCCAGGCATCGACTTGGCCCAAAAGTCGATGCCAGGCATCGACTTGGGCCCAAAAGTGGATGCCAAGCATCGACTCTTGCACCCCCAACTCGATGCCTGGCATCGACTTTCACCCTCAAGTCGATGCCTGGCATCGACTTGCACACAAAGTCGATGCCTGGCATCGACACGCACTTAAACATCGATGCCTGGCATCGACCTGAAGCTCAAAATCGATGCCTTGCATGGACTTGGGCCTTTGAAACCACATTTACGTTTGATCTGATATTTCCAAGTGCCTTCAGGGATGCGGAGTACAAGGATGAAAGGCCCATCAAGAAGCTCAGAGTCACCATGGGCTCTACTGACCAGCAACGTGACAAAGGCAGTGGTCACCAAGCAAAGCCAAAGAAAATTATTGCACCATTATCCTCTGAGAAGGCCAGCAACCCACTAGGAATATCCTCAGGTGGACAGAGTAGCATAAAAATTCCTGTGGAGGATCCAAATATGAAGGAAAGGTCTAGGGAGACCGAGGTCATGAGGACAGATCGTCCACTTCGGGACATGACAAATCTCCAATGGTGCCTTCAGTATGTTGAAGAGAAGAATGCAGTCCTCCTTGTGTTCGCAGGGGCCTATGGCAGAGGAAAGATCACGACAACACAAGGTTTTTAGTATGGACTTGTTTACAGATTGGATTATGAAGATGAAGATTCTGACAACCTACTTTTCTTGGTGGAGACATCGAAAGGATTAAGAAATGTCATATGCAAGATGGATTTCTTGTGCCCAGAGTGTTGTGTTCCAGAAGAGCTAGCTCAGATATGCAGAGACTCAGTGAATTTCATCAAGGACCTGATGCCATGGATCCAGGGCAATATCATGCCAACACAGCACAAGAAGACGACCCCTGTAAAGGCAAGGGGTAAGCAGAGTGTGCAGAAAAAGCCCCAAAAGAAAAAGAAGATAATTTCAGAAGAGGACTTTTCTGACTCAAGCTCTAGCTCTGGGGACATAATTGTTGCACCTGGTGGAGAGCTTGCATTTGGTGTGCTTGGCACTGAGCAGAATAAGATGAGGGAGGACATAGCTAGAAGAAAAGTTGTGAAGAAGGGGCAGTTGTTCCACCTGCCTATTAATATTATCCACAGGCCACCAGTGGATCCAGTCATAGGGAGGAGGCCCCTTGAGATCAGGGAGCCACATAATTTGCATGTCCAGAATCTTAAGAAGAAAATGAAAATAAATCCTCATGCTACTGTTGTGCCATTTCTTGTCATGGTGGATCCGAATGAGTACAGCTGTGTGGAGGATTTCAATGAGGGTTTGTTTGAGGATTACACTTATTATGTGATTGGAGGTTCACACTCTGCAGAGGCTCGTAGATAGTTAGTGAAGGAGCACCCTACTACATTTTTCTTTAGGTATGCAGAGTGTAAGATATATGCTGGTCTTACAACTGAGGAAGCCAAGCTTCTTGCTTGGGATCACAACAAGGACAATGACTATAGGCAGAAAATGTCCTCCATAGAGAGAATTCGGTTCTTCCACCATGAATACGAAGATTGTCTTGTGAAGGAAGCTGGGAGAATACATCCCAATCTACGAAAGCAATGCCTTATTGAGGTTGGAATTGCATTGGATGAGAATAGAGAGTCAGATGCTTTGAGGAAATATGATCCATGGTTTCAACTGGCATTCAGATCAGGTGAGATCTGGGATCTTCAAGATAGAATTTTCACAATGTGGGAGCACAAGGAGGTCAAGGGCCAGAAGCAACGAAAGTCGAGGCCAGACCCACAAGTTGATCTGAGGGGAAAGGGAAGGAAAGTTGACCTTGCAATTGAAGAGGCTCCTGAGGACATGAAGCTGACCCCATGGAGGGCCCTTCAAGGAATCAAGGATGATACATTGATCATATCAACTTTGTCAAGGGTAATCTCGAAGGAGTTAAGCCTCGAGGAGATGGTGACTGAGCTCAATAAGTATGTATGTTATTCTCAGATCCTTTTTCCCTCCTCCCATGCTTCTTGTCTAACCTAGTCTCTTTCACCACCAGTCTAGCTTTGTATCTGGCTATACTTCCATCTGCAAGCTTCTTCACTTTATAAACCCATTTATTTCCAATTACTTTCTTACCATTTGGTTTAGGAAAAAGTTCCCATGTCTTGTTCTCCTCCAGTGCATTGAATTCTTCCTTCATTGCTTCTTCCCATTTCTTCTTACCTTTAGCTTCATGATAGTTCTGAGGTTCTTCATCATCTTTGACCATATATGCATAGTTCTTCTGAGTTATGTAAGAAGTATCATAAGAATACCTTTTTGGTTGTCTTCTAGTCCTGCTTGACCTTCTTGGTTCACATTCTTCATAAGTTTTTGGATACACTTCTTCATCAAATATAGGAGCTTCTTCATTCCTTCTTGTTAATCCACTTCTGGATGTACTTGCTTGCATATAATCTTCATCTCTATTTACCTGCACAATTGATTTTCCTTTCTCACATCTTCTTACCTCTTCTTCAAATTCTTCAGCTCTATGACTTTGATATGCATACCAACTTTTCTGTTCATCAAATGTAACATCTCTAGAAACAATAAATTGTTTTGTTAGAGGATTCCACAGCCTGTAACCCATCTGCTTTTCATCATAACCAATGAACACATATTTTTCTACCTTTGGTTCAAGTTTATGCCTAAGCTGTGATGGCACATAAGCATATGCAATTGATCCAAACACTCTACAATGATCTAGTGTTGGTTTCTTACCCCACCAAGATTTATATGGAGTCATTCCATTTAGAGCTGCACATGGTAATCTATTCACAAGATATGTAGCTATATTTACAGCTTCAGCCCAAAGATAATTTGGACAATTCTTCTCCTTTAGCATAGCTCTAGCAAACTCAACCGAAGTCCTATTCCTTCTTTCTGCTACACCATTTTGTTGTGGTGTATACCTGCAAGTTATTTCTCTCTTAATACCTGCATTCCAAAGATAATAATTGAACTCTTGTGAGAAGTATTCTCCCCCTCCATCAGACCTCAGTCTCTTAAGATTTTGACCTATGATTCTCTCTGCATATGCATGAAAATGCTTGAAGGCTCCAAACACTTCTGATCTTTCCTTTAAAACATACAAAGTTATCCATCTTGTAACATCATCAATGAAAAGAACATAATACCTTGAGCCACTGATAGATCCTTCTTTTGTTGGTCCCCATACATTTGTATGAATGAGCTCTAGTAATCCATCATGTTTGAATCCTTTCTTTTGAAATGGTAACCTGTGTGCTTTTCCCATTTGACATGCTTCACATTTATAAACCATATGTTGACTCTGTACATTTGGTAATCCTAGTACAGACTCATTAGCAACCATAGCTTTAATTCCTCTTTCATTGAAGTGACCTAATCTCTTATGCCAGAGATCAAGTTCTGTAATCACTCCTTCACCATGTGTGAGCAAAGCTTGACCAATGTTCCCTTGTACTCTTAAAGTAAAGAGTCTACCTTCTTTCTTACCAGAGACAATCTGATTATATCCATTCTCTGGATCTTCAACAAACACTCCTTCATTTGTAAACCTAACTTGAAAACCTTTTTCAACTATTTGTCCCACACTAATCAAGTTTTTAGGTATTGTAGGAACATACAAAACATTGGTTAGCAAATGTGCTCCACTCTTGCATTTCACTTTTCCAATTGAATGTACACTATGTCTTGTATTATCACCTGTTTGAACTGTGTGACTAGAAATGCCTTTTTCCAATTCTGACATCAATTCTATGTTTCCTGACAAATGATTAGAACATCCAGAGTCAATGTTGTTGATGTATGAAACACCACAAGAAATGAATTAATGTGACACTAGAACACCTCTATGGTCACCATTAACTCATTGCCACTCCAAACTTTGAGAAATGATAGCCTAAAGTGAGAACTTTGCTTCTACAGAAATTCCTAGTCACTAAAATGACATATCTTCAGTATTTTGCTAATTTCTCTTAGCTCAAATATTATTTCTCCAAGAGCTTTTATAGGCTAAAACTAGAAGAGTAGAGCTTTTTAACAAGCTATCATATGCATGAAACGGATCTCTAGAACTCAAGTTATGGCCCTCACAAGATGACCCTAAATGACCTTCCAAAACTGAAAATTTTGCATGTTTTAGTAAATTTCGCTGTCTAAAAATTAAAATTCGATGCCTAGCATCGACTTGCAACCAAAAGTTGATGCCGGGCATTGACTTTGAGCTTTTTTAGCCACTTTTTCAGCACCAGAATTAGCCTCTTTTACACACACATGAACAAGACCACTTTATGTGGGAAGTCGATGCCAGGCATCGACTTTATGCTGAAACTCGATGCCAGGCATCGAGTTTCTCCACAAACGTCATGATTTTAAGAAGTTTCATCAGTAGATAAAAGTCAAATATGAAGATAAGGATTATCAGCTAGGATTCGATGCCAGGCATCGACTTCTCGCCTAAAACTCAAACTTTCAACATACATTCGATGCCAGGCATCGACTTGCTTGGAAAACTTCAACTCTTGAAATCATTTCACACAAGACAAACACTGGAGATGGAAGAAGAAGACTTATACACAGAAATTAATAAACTCTTTCCATAACTATGAAAACTCAGAAATGCACAGGTGCTTTCTCACGCAGAGAAGCTAGACTATTCTCACTCATAAAAAAATGAGTTCTAACTCATTCTCTCATTGTTTTCCCTCTCTCTTTACATCGCGTCAGTTGATACAAACTAACTTATATAGTTTTTCTCTATCTCGTGACTTTTTAAAAAACTTCTAGAACTAAAGTGAACTAACTTTACAAATATAATACACTTGTGAAATTGTCCCTTCACATAGGCATGTGATTTTCTTCTAAAGCTTTGACCCTCAAATATATGTCCAATTAGTGATTGTCTCTCCAACAGCTCCCCCTCAATCACTATTTGGCATTCTCTGTTTCTTCATATCATCTTCTTTTCTTTTACTCCTACCATGCTTTTGAATCTGCTGGTCTTCACACCATCCAAGCTCTTTGTCATTATGTCTGCTAACTGATCTTTAGTAGAAATGTAATCCACTTCAATCTCCTTCTCCATTACCTTTTCTCTGAGAAAATGATACTGTATCTCTATATGCTTTGTTCTTGCATGAAATGCTAGATTTGCTGTAAGATAAAGTGAACTCATATTATCTCCATGTATTGTAGGTATAGCTTGATCAATGCCCAAGCTTTTGAATAATGTCTGCATCCATATGACCTCCTTAACTGCTTCCAGAAGTCCTTTGTACTCAGCTTCAGTTGATGATAATGCTACTGTATGTTGTTTCTTTGAACACCAACTTACAAGATTATCACCAATGTATATCATGTAACCATGAGTTGATCTCCTATCATCTTGATTACCTGCCTAGTCTGAGTCACTATAGGCTCTCAACTTCAAATCTGATGTAAAAGGATAATATAATCCTTCCTTTATAGTTCCTTTGATATATCTGAGAACTCTTTGACCTGCAATCCAATGTGGGTCCTTTGGACAATGCATGAATTGTGACAAAACTCCCACTGCATAACTACGATCAGGTCTTGTTAGTGTAGCATAAATCAAACTACCCACAAGAGATTGATACTTCCTCATATCTTTGTATTCTGCACCATCATATTTACTGAGCTTGTGATTAACTTCAAGTGGAGTTGAAGCTTCTCTGCAATTTTCCATATCAAACTTCTTCAATAGATTCAGAAGATATCTTTCTTGTGATACATATATGCCATGCTCTGTATAAGTGACTTCCATTCCAAGAAAGTATGATAACTTTCCTAGATCACTAATCTTGAATTCTTTTTCAAGTAATCTCTTTACCTCCTTGATTCCTTCATGTTAAGTACCTGTGATTATAATGTCATCTACATAAATACAAATGTAGATTGTACCTTCCTCTGTTCTTTTGATGAGTAGACTTGGATCTGCTTTTGAACTTTGATATCCAAGATCATTGAGATACTTCACCAGTCTATAGTTCCATGCTCTTGGAGCTTGCTTCAATCCATACAATGCTCTTCTCAACCTGCACACAAAATTTGGATACCTAGAATCTATAAACCATTGAGGTTGTTCCATGTATACCTCATCTGATATGTATCCATTCAAGAATGCATTCTTTATATCCAATTGACTTAGGGTCCATCCTTTTGAAGCTGCAATAGCAATGATTGTCCTTATAGTTGACATCTTAGCTACAGGACTGAATGTCTCATCATAATCTATGCCATAGGTTTGGGCATAGCCTTTCACCACCAGTCTAGCTTTGTATCTAGCTATACTTCCATCTGCAAGCTTCTTCACTTTATAAACCCATTTATTTCCAATTACTTTCTTACCATTTGGTTTAGGAACAAGTTCCCATGTCTTGTTCTCCTCCACTGCATTGAATTCTTCCTTCATGGCTTCTTCCCATTGCTTCTTACCTTTAGCTTCATCATAGTTCTGGGGTTCTTCATCATCTTTGACCATATATGCATAGTTCTTCTGAGTTATGTAAGAAGTATCATAAAAATACCTTTCTGGTTGTCTTCTAGTCCTACTTGACCTTCTTGGTTCACATTCTTCATAAGTGTCTGGATACACCTCTTCATCAAATATAGGAGCTTCTTCATTCCTTCTTGTTAATCCACTTCTGGATGTACTTGCTTGCATATAGTCTTCATCTCTATTTACCTGCACAATTGATTTTCCTTTCTCACATCTTCTTACCTCTTCTTCAAATTCTTCAGCTGTATGACTTTGATCTGCATACCAACTTTTCTGTTCATCAAATGTAACATCTCTAGAAACAATAAATTGTTTTGTTAGAGGATTCCACAATCTCTAACCCATCTGCTTTTCATCATAACCAATGAACACATATTTTTCTGCCTTTGGTTCAAGTTTATGCCTAAGCTGTGATGGCACATAAGCATATGCAATTGATCCAAACACTCTACAATGATCTAGTGTTGGTTTCTTACCCCACCAAGCTTCATATGGAGTCATTCCATTGAGAGCTACACATGGTAATCTATTCACAAGATATGTAGCTGTATTTACAGCCTCAGCCGAAAGAAAATTTGGACAATTCTTCTCCTTCAGCATAGCTCTAGTAAACTCAACCAAAGTCTTGTTCCTTCTTTCTGCTACACCATTTTGTTGTGGTGTATACCTGCAGGTTATTTCCCTCTTAATACCTGCATTCCAAAGATAATCATTGAACTCTTGGGAGAAGTATTCTCCCCCTCCATCAGACCTCAGTCTCTTAAGCTTTTTACATGTTACTCTCTCTGCATATGCATGAAAATGCTTGAAAGCTCCAAACACTTCTGATCTTTCCTTCAAAACATATAATGTTATCCATCTTGTAGCATCATCAATGAAAAGAACATAGTACCTTGAACCACTGATAGATCCTTCTTTTGTTGGTCCCCATACATCTATATGAATGAGCTCTAGTAATCCATCATGTTTGAATCCTTTCTTCTGAAATGGTAACCTGTGTGCTTTACCCATTTGACATGCTTCACATTTATAAACCATATGTTGACTCTGCACATTTGGTAGTCCTAGTACAGACTGATTAGCATCCGTAGCTTTAATTCCTCTTTCATTGAAGTGACCTAATCTCTTATGCCAGAGATCAAGTTCTGTAATCACTCCTTCACCATGTGTGAGCAAAGCTTGACCAATGTTCCCTTGTACTCTTAAAGTAAAGAGTCTGCCTTCTTTCTTACGAGAGACGATTTGATTATATCCATTCTTTGGATCTTCAAAAAATACTCCTTCATTTGTAAACCTGACTTGAAAACCTTTTTCAACTATCTGTCCCACACTAATCAAGTTTTTAGGTATTGTAGGAACATACAAAACATTGGTTAGCAAATCTGCTCCACTCTTGCATTTCACTTTTCCAATTGAATGTACACTATGTCTTGTATTATCAGCTGTTTGAACTGTATGACTAGAAATGCCTTTTTCCAATTCTGACATCAATTCTATGTTTCCTGACAAATGATTAGAACATCCAGAGTCAATGTAAAATACCTTTAGATCTTCTTTATATGATGTGCTGATTGAATTCATCATCAATGATGTATGACTTTCATTCTGTGTGTCATTTGCATAGTTGTAGTAGGTGGTGTTGTAGGATTGATTCTGTCCCCAACTTCTTCCTCCACCTCTACCATAGCCTCCTCTTTGATTTTGTCTACCTCTTTGAAAATTACTTTGATATCTTCCACCTTGACCTCTGCTATTGTTGTTTTGATTCTGGTTTGATCCTTGTTAATTGTGCCAACAATCATGAGCCAAATGATTACTCAATCCACAGATCCAACAAGCTTTCTTGTTGTTATTCTGATTACCTCTTCCTCTTCGAAAAGCTCTTGATCTTCCTCTACCAGTGCCTTTACCTCTTGCATAATAAACTTGAGAAGTTGACTCTTCTTCATCCTTTGCTTTACCTTTATCTCCTTTCTTCTTGTTCTTCATGTACATTGCAGAACTTTTTCCTTTATCTCCATCTCCCTTCAAGTCTTGCTCATATGTGAGCATCAAACCAAGTAATTGATTCAAATCTGGAACATAATGATTTAATGAAAGTTCTGTTGATAAGACAAAAGGTTTCCACCTTTCATCCCTCTCAAACCTGCAAGTAGTTGAGCAATCAATCTGTGATCTTCAACATCTTCATCTATGGATCCAAGACTATCTGCTAGATCCTTCATCTTAGTGACATAATCACTAATACTTTGACTTGGCTTCTTCTTGAATGTTGTAAACTCTGACCATAGACTTGCTTTCCGTGCTTTAGTAGTGCTTTGGAAATGATAATCCAATGCATTCCATATATCTTCAGATGATTCCAATCCTCTGATGTGTGGTAGCAAATGATCAGAGATTGTATTGTAAATGTAGGCTTTTGCACTTGCATCCTTCTTCTGCCGATGCTTTAAAGCATCTAGTTCTTCTTTCTTTGGTCGGCTTTCATCTTCAAATACTGGCTTCTCTTCTTCACCTGTTACATATATCATGAGAACCTTACTCATAAGTAAAGCTTCCATTCTCATTACCCATGCGGGGTAATTATCTCTGTCCAATTTGTCAATGGAGATATGATCTGCCATACTCCTTCCCTTCTGCTGCAACCTGTGAGCTTAAAGGATAAAGGATAATACCTTTTGAAGTTCTTTGTGTATGAGGATACTTCGAAAGTAATCTTTTGATGCCTTGTGTCTTCAAATGCTTCACCTTTTAAAATTTAATGGAAAACTTTCCAAAACTTCTCGTACCTTTGCCGCCTTCTGCTCTTTAAGATCTTTCTGCTCTGATACCACTTGTCGATGTATGAAACACCACAA
>CM035427.1:94248436-94253436 GCA_020310875.1 Ceratopteris richardii | reverse complement strand
GATGTAAAACTTTTCAGTAATGAAGAAAAGTTGCACCCGATATTTCTGTGTGTTCTCCTTCTGTGCTTGATCATTTCAAGAATTCTTTTGTAGATGTCTAATTCCATAGTCAATGAGTCTTTGGTTAAAGTTTGAGAGCCTAATTGTAAACAGGCTGTGAGAATTATGTGTAGGAACATTCATAGGTGAGAAAGTGTTCAGTGTCTTCTGAAACAGGTGCAATCTCGATGCTCAAAGAACTGATTAGTTCTCAGTGCACAGTGTAAAGTTTTGCACAAATGAGGAGTCAAAATTTAAGTTGGAAGGTAAGCCATCTATGGCTAAAAGCATTTGCTTAAAGGCGTTCTACTTTGGGAGAAACAAGCTTTACAAGTTGCAGGTGTCAAAGTCGCCTGTAAAGAACTGGATTTTTAGACATAGGTGACTTGTTGAGATCATTTCTCAAGTTCTACTGAGTCTTTTGGAATGATTTAACTTGGAGGAGGTGCGAAACTATAGGAAACTTTACAGATTTGATAAGTCAATGAGTGAGTTATGTGCAGCAGACTTTTTGTGTAGTCATCTACTTCACAGTTTGGTCAAGATTTTGGTAATTGAGCATTGATCCTCCAAATTGGTAAAGGTTTTGAGTTATTCTTGATATAGAGGTGCTCTAACTTCAGGGATAGCTTGTTCTTTTGGAGATTAACATTCTCCATCAGTGGTATTAGAGCAAGAAGCATCAAAATTGAAGAAAGGAGGATACGAACTGCTGCAGTCATAAAGAATTCAACACTTGAAGATACAAAAGGTGAAAGCTTGAGAGTAAAAGCTTGAGAAGGGGGTCAGAAGATATCAAGGAAGACAAAAGGAACTTGATTCGAATCAAAGGTAACCTTATTTCTCATAAAGCTTGAACGATTTAATACACATGTGAACAAAGGATGGGAGATTCTCTTCAGATAGAGAAATTGGATAGAGAGAACTATCCAGCATGGTCAATGAGGATGGAAGCTCATCTTATGAGCAAAGACCTGATAGGTTATATCACAGGTGAAGAAGAAAAGCCTCAGTTCAGAGATCCTAGTGTTCCAACTAGGGATGAATTATCAGATTTGAAGACTTGGATGAACAGAGATGCTCAAGCTAGAAGCATTATCTATATGGGAGTTAATGACTACTTGCTACCTCACATTAGAGGTCTTGAAAGCGCAAGTGATATATGGAATGCTTTGGAGGAGCATTTCCAAAACACCACAAAGTCAAGGAAGGCATCCTTGTGGGCAGAATTTACTACATTCAAGAAGAAGACTTCTCAATCCATGTTAGATTATGTAACAAGGATGAAAGACATTGCAGATGCATTAGGAGCAGTTGATGAAGATATTGGGGAGGATAAATTGGTAAGGCAAATCCTCACAAGTTTGAGAGGTGATGACAAATGGAAGCCATTCATTTTGTCTACTGAATTATCACTAGATCATTTTACTCCTGATTTAAATCAGTTGCTAGGACACATGCTAACCTTTGAGCAGGATGTCAAAGGTGAAGGTGATAAAAGTGCAGGTCAAGCAATGTATTCAAAGGATAAGAAGAAGAATAGCAAAGGGAAGCAACAAGCAAATGAAGATGAAGGTACAACTAGCCAGGCTAACTTCCTAAGAGGAAGAGGAGGTGGCAAAGGTAGAGGAAGATGCATAAGTAATAAAGATGGAGTTAAAACTTGCTGGATTTGTGGTAAGACAAATCACTTAGCTCATGATTGTTGGCATAATACTCAGAATAATGGTGGATATAATCAGAACTTTAATTCAAGAGGAAGAGGTGGCAGAAATCAAAGAGGTAATTTCAGAGGTAGAGGTAGTAGAGGCTATTTTGGAAGAAATGTAGGTAGAGGATTCCAAAGCCAACAATACAACAATACCTACTACAATTATGCTTCAGATCAGAAGGAGGATTCAACATTGATAATGAATGCAACTTGTGAAAGGCAAAGTGAAGACCAAATAGTCTTCTACATTGACTCAGGGTGTAGCAATCACCTGAGTGGCAACATAGCTTTGATGATTGATTTGGAGAATAAGGTAACTAATCATGTAGTTCAAACAGGTGACAATACAAAGCACAATGTGAAGTCAATTGGATCAGTGAAAGCCAAGGATGGAAGCACTCTCTTGAGTAATTTTTTGTATGTTCCTACAATTCCAAAGAATCTGATAAGTGTAGGACAAATTGTTGAAAAAGGTTATGAAGTAAGGTTTTGTAATGAAGGAGTATTTGTGGAAGACCCTAGCCATGGGTATAAACAAATTGTTTCAGGAAAGAAAGAAGGAAGAATCTTCACATTGAATATTCAAGGTAATGTTGGTCATGCCTTGTTCACTTATGGAGGACATAAGATCTTTGAGTTAGATCTTTGACACAAAAGGCTTGGACATTTTAATGAAAGAGGTATTAAAGATATGGTTAACAATGGTTCAATGCTTGGATTGCCTAATGTTGCAGGTCAACATATGACATACAGATGTGAGGCATGTCAATTAGGTAAGGCTCATAAGCAATCTTATTCCAAGCATGGTTTTATGTATTCAGAGAAGCTTGAGTTGGTACACACAGATGTGTGGGGACCATCAAAGGATTTTAGTATCAATGGTTCAAGGTATTATGTGATTTATGTTGATGATGCTACCAAGTGGATCACTATTTATGTGATTAAAGATAAATCAGAAGTATTCAATACATTCAAGCATTATCATGTGTATGCAGAAAGAATTACAGGTCAAAAGTTGAAGAGACTAAGGTCAGATGGAGGGGGAGAGTATTTTTCTAATGATTTCAATGACTACTTGTGGAATGCAGGTATAACAAGAGAGGTTACTTGCAGGTACTCTCCTCAACAAAATGGTGTAGCAGAAAGGAGGAATAGAACTCTTGTTGAGTTTGCAAGATCCATGATGAAGGAGAAAAATTGTCCCAATTATTTGTGGGTTGAGGCTATAAATACAGCCACATATTTGGTCAATAGGTTACCATGTAAAGCTTTGCAGGGTATGACACCATATGAGGCATGGTGGGGTAAGAGACCTACTCTAGATCATTGCAAATTATTTGAATGTTTGGCATATGCATATGTGCCATCTCAATTGAGGAACAAATTGGAACCTAAAGCTGAAAAATATGTGCTTATTGGATATGATGATAAGCAGATGGGATATAGGTTGTGGATTCCATCCACAGAACAATTCCTTGTGTCAAAGGATGTTACATTTGATGAGCAAGGTACTTGGTATGCAGGTACAATCAATATTCATGCAGGTGATGAAGAAGTTGTGAATCAAAAGAAAGGTAAATCAAAGGTTAAGATATTTGATGAAGAAGAGAATAATGAACAGGTTGAAGTTGAAGAAGTGCCAAGGTTTGATCCAGAATGTGATGAAACAGAAACATCAAGAAGTGGAGAACTCAGAAGGTCATCAAGACATAAGTGGCAACCTACAAGGTATAGCTATGACACTTCTTTTTTGGCTACTAAAGATTATGCTTATATAGTAAAGGCAGATGAGAACCTTCTACATATGAAGAGGCAAAAGGTAAGGGAAATTGGGAGAAAGCTATGCAGGAAGAGTATGATGCATTGATGGAAAATGAGACATAGGATTTGGTTCCTAAACCAAATAGTCAAAAGATCATTGGATGTAAATGGGTCTACAAGACAAAGAGGTTTGCAGATGGAAGTGTGTCTAGGTATAAAGCTAGACTTGTTGTGAAAGGGTTTGCTCAGACATATGGTATAGACTATGATGAGACCTATAGTCCTGTGGCAAAGATGACAACCATCAGGACACTTATAGCCATTGTTGCATGTAAAGGTTGGAAATTATGTCAATTAGATGTGAAGAATGCTTTTCTAAATGGTTATATTTTAGATGATGTTTTCATGGAGCAACCACAAGGATTCAGAGATAAAAGGTATCTAGATCATGTATGTAAGCTCAAGAGAGCTTTGTATGGTTTGAAGTAGGTCCCAAGGGCATGGAATTATAGACTTGGGCAGGTAATCCTGATGATAGGAGATCAACATATGGATACTTGTGTTATGTGGGAGATAAGTTAATTTCTTGGTGTTCAAAGAAGCAACACACACTTGCTTTATCATCTATAGAGGCTGAGTACAAGGGTATGGTTGAAGCTGCAAAGGAAGTGATATGGCTTAAGACTCTTATGAAGAGTTTTGACATCATTCAGAGTACACCCACTATTCATGGAGATAACATGAGTTCATTGTATTTAGTTGCTAATCCTGTTTTTCATGCCAGGACTAAACACATTGAGATTCAGTATCATTTTCTAAGAGAGAAAATGATGGATAAGGAGATTGAAGTCAAGCATACTTCAACAAAATATCAGATAGCTAATATGCTAACCAAAAGCTTGGATGGACCAAAGCTACAGAGATTCAAAGACATGGAAAGTATAAAGAAGATAGAGAAAACCTCAGTTGATGATTGAGGGGGAGCTGTTGGTGCAAGGCAATCAACAATTGAAGTTTTGATGAAGTTTTCAAGTCAAGGATTGAAGAAAAGATCAAGTTATGAAGCATGAAGAAAGTACATGTTCAAAGGATGAAGATGTGTATACATGTGTACATTAATTTAGAGTTAGCTCACTTATAGTTTTGTATGGTTATAAGCTTGTACCTATTTGCCTATATATACAAGTAAAAATGTTGGGGCAAATATGAGAAAGTGTGAGAGAACAAGAATTCAGGAGAATTAGAAGTCATTAGACACGTGAAGTGAGTAAGACATCTCTCTCATCCAGATGTAAAACTTTTCAATAATGAGGAAAAGTTGCACCCGATATTTCTGTGTGTTCTCCTTCTATGCTTGATCATTTCAAGAATTGTTTTGTAGATGTCTAATTCCATAGTTAATGAGTCTATGGTTAAAGTTTGAGAGCCTAATTGTAAATAGTCTATGAGAATTATGTGTAGGAACATTCATATGTGAGAAAGTGTTGAG
>CM035427.1:94150936-94243436 GCA_020310875.1 Ceratopteris richardii | reverse complement strand
CATGGCTAAAATGGAGCTTTGGCATGCTCATTTTGGTCACTTGAACTTCAATAGTTTGCTTTACTTGCAAAAGAAGGACATGGTTTTTGGTTTGCCGACACTTCATGCCATTGAAAAGCATGCATGTGAAGGTTGCATTCTTGGAAAAATGCATCGTGTTTTTTTCCAAAAGATAGTCATACACACACTACAAGAAAATTGGATCTTGTTCATAGTGATGTGTGGTCTTGTCAAGACTCCATCTTTTGGGAAGCATGTATATTTTGTTACCTTCATTGATGATGCTACTCGCCATACATGGGTGTATCCTATGAAAGCAAAGAATGAGGTATTTTCTTGCTTCAAGGCATTTTTAGCTATGGCTGAAAAGTTTTCTTCAAACAAGATTTTGACTGATTGTGGTGGTGAATACATGTCACATGACTTTAATGTTTTTCTTTGTGAAAGAGTTATTTCACACCAATGTACGGTGCCATATACACCTCAACATAATGGTGTTGCCGAGTGTCACTCTAGCACAATGGCAAGTACCAATGTGAGGAGATACACCTCATAAACATCAATCCGTGGAGACGTGAGGACCGGTATGAAGACCGTGAGCAAGTGATGGCACAAATGTGTGAGTGAAAGCAAACAAGCATGCACACACATACACACACACACGTACAAAGTAAGAGCAAAGAGTGGAACAATGGAAAGCTTCGATTACAAAAGAACTCTCTTACAAAGCTGAAATCTACAACAAGGTAACCCCCAAAAATGAGCTCTCCAGCCCTTTTTATAGTTTTTTGAGTGGTTTTGGCCCTGTCCAGACCTAGTGTCCGGCCTAGTTAAAAAATAGGTTCCAAGGCTTATATGGGGGCTCAAACGGAGTCTAAAAATTATGAAAATTGGCAAGATGATGGATGTAATACTCCTCAAGCTCGAGGACTCCTCGGCTTGAACAAAATGGAGTTGCAAAAATGGAAAATGGTATTTACAATGGTTTTTAGTGATAAAAATCACTATTTTTATAGCGATTTCTTCTGAAAATTGACATGTGCTTCTTGGAGCTCCCTATATGCTCCTTCTTCTTGTGTGTCCACTTCCTTGATGTGCTTCCATGCTCTTTGTCCTTGACCTTGGGCTTCAACACTCCCCCCCTCTGAGTCTGTCGTCCCTGACAAACCCTTGTTGTAGGGGTTATTCCATGTAGTACGTTGAGAGGTAGTGTCCTTCATGTATCAACAGGAGCAGTCCATCTTCCCAATGTAGCCTGGTCATTTGTCTGGTTCTTCACTTTGCCACTGCTAGCTCTTGCAGGTTGTAGTCCCTTTGTATGTAGTTCTTCCTTGTATTCCATCTTGATGGTGCATTTGTGAGCTTTCCAAAATTGCTAGCTGCTCAAAGGAGGTGGTCAATGTTGATTATGAGCAACTCTCAGTGGTGGATGGCATCCTTGCTCTTGGTGGGGTCACCTTGATGTCATCTGATTCTCCCAAAGATGGCTTTCATAATTTTCATGCCAACTACTTGTAACCCATAATGTATGATGGCTAAGTGCATTAGTGCCTAGATTGAACAAAATATGTGCCTTGTGTATGGCCTTGTAATGTGGCCCTATGTATGCGTACTTGGAAAATGCATGGTAAGAAGTATGGTGCAAGAGATTGCGTCTTGAGCTAAGTGCTCAAGGGTATGCTGACGAAGAGGTTTCCTAATCTATCATGGTTATAGTGTTGTTGAAGCATACACGTCTTACCATGGTGAAAGGTCCGTTGATCTTCATCTCTTTGTGTTGTAGTTCCATCATGGTGTTTGACCATCGGCTTGTCTTTTTTGTTGATGGAGGTCCTTGCTGATAGTTCGCTAATGAGCATCTTGAAGCACATAGTCCTCTTCTTTTTTTTTTTTTAACAATATTGCAAAACAAGAAGAAAGAGGTTAGTACCAACAAAATATTGTACATATGTCATATGTGTCTCATGTGCCTGGGATTTCTAAATGGTGCCTATGCACGACCGTTTGATGTGGCCCTATGTTGATGCATACTTTGGAAGTGCATGACTTGAATGGTGCAAAAGACAAGGTTATGCCAAAGGCACATGGTTGTTGCACGTCGAGGCTTTCAATATTCTTGCAGATGTTGGTGTAGCCTTTGTTGGAGGTATCCATTGGATGTCAAAAGGACAACTGATTTTAGGGACCCATTTCAGAACAGTGGTGGGTTGTGTACAAGTAGCATTTTGACTTTCATTGGAACATCTTGAAGGCAGATGGGAAGTTCCACTTCGCCCAAACAAGGGGTTTCCACACCTCCCAATCCTATGAGATATGCTTCTATGGGCGTGATGTCCAATTGCAGGTCTTGATAGTATGAAAGTCTAACTGCACTAGTTGCTGCACCTGAGTCAACCAATGCTCTTACAGTCCTTACACTCTTTCCTCATCCTACCTCTATGTTCACAAAGGGGCGTCGGCCGATGATTTGAGAAGTAATTGTGTCCGATTTTTGGCACATGTCCATGTGATATTTTGGGGACTTCGAGTTGACATCTAGGCCTAGTCGCCTTAACTTATTTCTTCTGATGCACTCTCTAGCCTCTGCTTGTGCTTCTTCTCTAACCCTTAACTCCTCTTCTTTTTGCTTCTTTGCAGTGTTGAGTCTCATGAGCATATCCTATGTAAGAGGATGTTGATATAACTTGACTTGACAACCACTTATATAGTTCGGCAAGATATCACCTTCTAAAGTGGCCAATTGAACTGCACCACTAGTGGAGATTCTATTAATGATCATGGGTCCATATCCTCATTTCTCCAATTTGCGGGCATGTTGCTTTAGCGTATAAACCAGCACTAGATCTCCCTCTTTCAATCCTTTATCTTTGATGTGTGCATCAAAGTATGCCTTTCGCCGTTTCTTTGTAGCATAGATGCCTGCTGCTGCTCATAGCCTTATCTCACCTAAGAGTTCTAGATCAAAGATCCTGGAGGACAACTCATGTCCATTCCAATCATGCTTTTGTGCTACTCTTAAAGCTGGGATTAGAAAATCTAATTGTAGCACAACATTCTGTCTGAATACCATCTGAAATGGGGTGGCATTGAGTACCGTTTTGTATGCAACTCCGTACGCCCAAACAACATGATGAAGTTGTTTGTCCCAATCAGAGCGTTTATTATTTACTAGTTTTGTCAACACATTACATAGGATCTTATTCGTGCTCTCGACTTGTCCGTTGGCTTGTGGATGGCCTATAATATGGCTGTTGGTACTAGATTTGATACCTACCCTACGGGTAAGGTTGCTGATAATTTTGTCTGATAGCTTGCCTATTGTATGGACAATCTTGAGCCGTATGGTTCGTGTATTTTCTCTCAATAGTGCAATACAGAACATTAGAGTTTCCTTGGGGTTGAGCCATCATTGGGCAAACATTAGCCATGTGATCTCCTCCGCATGTATAACATCGCTTCAATGGGGTGACCCTTGGCATTTGTCTGTTTTGAACTCCTAGCTTTTTGGCAAAATGTCTATGCACATGCGCACACATTCTTCTATGGATCTAGGCTCTTTCAAGTACACATATGATCTTAACTTTGTGCTCAGTAAGCCATCTAAGAACAATTCCACTTGTTTGGATGGTGTGGGTAGCTCTGGAATAGGGCAACTTTCTAAGTACTTTCTAAACCTCCTTCCTGCAAGTCGCACTGTTTCTTGGGGTGTCTGCTTAAAGCTGTGGATCAAGGATGATGTGTTATGCCTAATGCCACTTTTGGAAAATTCTACAATGAATCCTTCTAGCAGTTGACCTATCTCTCTATAGTTGCGACTATTTAGGGGTTGAAACCAAGCTAAGGCAGTACCCTTAAGAGTTAAACCAAATGCCTCAAACTGTGTGAACAAGTCCTCAACCTGTTCATCTCTTAACACTTGTTTGAACTCAGCCACATGATCATAAGGATCTCCGAACCCATCAAAATAGTTCTTCATTGCCTTGACCACTTGAGAAGGTCTAAGGGTTCTTGAGTGCTCCCTCGGTCTGGGCAATGGAAAATCATATTCATCTCTTTGATGCCTATGAGCTCTATGTCTCTCCCTTTCAGGTCTTTCACCTTCATGTAATGATCTGTCTCTGCCCATAGAATTTGCAAAGCTTACCCTCCAAAGTCACGATATGACACTCGTGATACAGACATTGTTCCTCTCACGCCGCGATACTATGAATCAAATTTTTGATGTTTTGAGAGTGTTACAAGAGTGTTTCTTCAGCGTTTTTAGCTCTCAAGTCCTCCTGCACTTCTTCCTCTCAGCCCCAAGTGAAAAACAAGGTGAAGATATAGTCAAAAATGGAAAAAATCAAAGAATATGAAGAGGGAAGAAGATGGTGATGATGATGAAGATGAAGAAGAAGACAAACTCAGAAACTGAACTGAAAATGGTGTTTTTTTACCTTACAACATCACTACTCTACGTCTTACTATCACACGCTCGTCCTCCAAGCTCTCTCCTTGGCAAGGACGCCAAATTTGGTGTCACTCTAGCACAATGGCAAGTACCAACGTGAGGAGATACACCTCATAAATGTCAATCCGTGGAGACGTGAGGACCGGTATGAAGACCGTGAGCAAGTGATGGCACAAATGCGTGAGTGAAAGCAAACAAGCATGCACACACATACACACACACATGCACAAAGTAAGAGCAAAGAGTGGGACAATGGAAAGCTTCGATTACAAAAGAACTCTCTTACAAAGCTGAAATCTACAACAAGCTAACCCCCAAAAATGAGCTCTCCAGCCCTTTTTATAGTTTTTTGAGTGGTTTTGGCCCTGTCCAGACCTAGTGTCCAACGTAGTTAAAAAATAGGTTCCAAGGCTTATCTGGGGGCTCAAACGGAGTCTAAAAATTATGAAAATTGGCAGGATGATGGATCTAATAGTCCTCAAGCTCAAGGACTCCTCGGATTGAACAAAATGGAGTTGCAAAAATGGAAAATGGTATTTACAATGGTTTTTAGTGATAAAAATCATTATTTTTATAAGGATTTCTTCTCAAAATTTGACATGTGCTTCTTGGAGCTCCCTATATGCTCCTTCTTCTTGTGTGTCCACTTCCTTGATGTGCTTCCATGCTCTTTTTCCTTGACCTTGGGCTTCAACACCGAGCGAAAAAATACAACACTTCTTGAAATGGCATGATGTATGCTTAAAGGAAAACATCTTCCTGATAAGTTTTGGATGGAAGTAGTCATGTGTGCAAACTATGTATTGAATGGCTACCCTAGAAAAGCATTGAGAGTCATCACTCTTTATGAGGCTTGGAATGGTCATAAGCCTATGATTAGTCATGCACGTGTGTTTGGTTGTTTGGCATATGCTCTTGTGCCATCACAACAATGTCACAAACTTGAGGACAAGGCAAAGAAATGTATATTCGTTGCTTATAGTGTTGAAAGTAATGGATATTGTGTGTACCATCCATTGACAATTATTGTGACTTGAGATGTGGTGTTTGCGGAAAACTCAGTTTTTCCTCTACTTGAATGCGAAAAACAGCCAACAATTAGCTCACAAGATGTGTTTGATACACTCATGCCCTCTGTTCCAAAATGGTGCACTTGACTATGGCCATGTAGATCAGCCAACTGAGCCTCAAAGGGCTGAAAAATTCCATCCAAATCGGGCTGAAAATGCAGAGAATTTCCAGCCAAACATGGCTGAAATTTTTCAGTGCAAAATTATCAAAACCGCTGAAAATTTCCAGCCACATATTTCTAAACATTTGCATCAAAATATAACTGAAAATGAGCATGAAATTCATCCCACGCATGATATACATGTTGATGATGTATTACATAATGAACGCATGTCTATCAAGAGTGCACAATCTATGCTAAACTGGCTGAAAGGAACTTTATAGGATAACAAATTGGGTTCACCTTTATTTGGTAGAACAAGATCAAGCTCTTGCCATGCATCAAGTAATTTTGTGGATTATTCTCTTATTGCAATCACATGTAATGAAGATCCACTTACTTTTGAAGATGCATGCGGCTATCCACAATGGATGAGTGCTATCCAATCAAAAAAGGATTCCATACATAGGAATGGTACTTGGGTGTTATGTGACTTGCCAAAAGGAAAAAATGCCATTGGTATAAAGTGGTTTACAAGATTAAGAGAAAGTCTGATGGTAGCATTGATCCCTACAAAGCTAGATTGATTGCCAAAGGATATGCCCAACAATGTGGCATTGACTATAAAGAAACTTTTGCACCTACTTCATGCATGACTACCATTCATACCATGGTTGCATTGGCTGCCCATCGAGGTTGGAAAGTACATCAATTGGACATAAAGACAACTTTCTCGAATGGCAATTTGCAAGAAGAAGTCTATGTGAAGCGAACTCCTAGATTTGTCATGAAAGGGAAAGAGCATATGGTTTGTCACTTGCATAAAGCCTTGTATGGTCTCAAGCAAGCTCGGCATGCATATTATGACAAACTCCATAAGCACTTGATTGCTCTTCGCTTCACATGTGGTCCAATTGAAAGCACACTCTATGTACGCAAAGATGGGGTTGATCTTACAATGCTTGTTCTTTATGTCAATGACATATTCTTTGATGGGGGATGATTCTAACACCCCAATGCAAAAATGGAAGATGGCTGCCCTCCACTAAGTCCACAATCAATGATATATGATCACTGTTCTGAACTTTTCTCTACACCAGTACAGAGACTTAAAATGAAATTTTGCATACTTGTAGTAGAATATACAAGCTAACCAATAAGCTTTAAATAATCCCAAATGGATACTCAGACTGGGAGAACCACTCTCTACAAAATAGGCTACTTGTTTGCAACACTTTTTGCTTATGTGCACAGATATACCTTCACAAAGTTGGCAATTTCTCACAACTCACTCAGCCAAATAACTTGAAACTTTGGAAAGCTTCAGGGCACAATATGAGAGACCAAATGAAGCTTGAAATCAAACAATGCTCTGCAATCTGGTACAATCAGATTTGGAAAAACCTAACTATACCTCTAGATGGAGTACTTGCTTAACCTGCAAATGAAGATCAACAAACAACTTCTTGAGCCACATAAGCTCACATGAGACTTGTGCTAAGCAGCTATCCTCTGCTTCAATCGATGAAAGAGCCATGGTTAGTTGTTTCTTTGACATCCATGAGATGGTCTTCTTCCCTAGCATGATAACATATCCACTAGTGCTCCTCTTGTCACCTTTGGGACCTGTTCCAATCAGCATCACAATAATCTTGTACATTTAATCCATCATCAACTGGATAATATAGAGCTTGATTCACTGATCCTTTGAGATACCTAAGTACCCTTTTGGCTGCAACAAGATGAGGTACTCTTGGTGCTTGCAAAAATTGAGATAACACGCCAACTACATGTGCAATATCAGGTCTTGTCATAGTACCATACAAGAGAGAACCAATTATTGACCTATACATGGTGACATCCTTCACTTCTTCACCTTCATGAGCACTTAAATTAACATTTACCTCTAATGGATTTGAAATGGGCTTGCAATCACACAAGCCAAACTTCTTCAAAAGATCAAGAATTTATTTCCTTTGGATCCAGTTTATACCTTCCTCTTTATATAGTACTTCAATCCCAAGGAAGTACCTTAAAATCCCTAAATCTGAGATTTTAAACTCACATGCAAGATTCCTCTTTATGTCCTTGATGTTGTCTTCATCATCCCCTGTAATGATCAAATCATCAACATATATACAAATGAAAACAATTTTTCTACCTTCCTTCTTCACAAAGAGTGATGGGTCTGCATGACTCTGATTGTATCCACATTTTACGAAGTAGTCCAAAAGTCTTTGGTTCCAAGCTCTTGGGGCTTGCTTGAGTCTATAAAGAGCCTTCTTTAGCCTTCATACATGATGTGGAAACCTCTCATCTTCAAAGCCTTGGGGCTGGTCCATGAAGACTACCTCTTCAAGCTCTCCATTTAGGAAAGCATTCTTCACATCCAACTAGTTCATCTTTCGACCTTTTGAGGCTGAAATTGCAATCAAACTTCTGATGGTGGACATCTTCGCTATTGGACTGAATGTTTTCTCAAATTCTATGCCATAGGTTTGAGCAAAACCTTTGGCAACCAGCCTTGATTTATACCTAGAGATGCTCCCATCTGCATGCCTCTTTACCTTGTACACCCATTTGTTGCCAATGACTTTCATGTCCTTTGTTCTTGGCACCAATGACCAAGTATCATTTTCTTCAAGTGCTTTGAATTCCTCCTCCATGGCTTCAATCCATTCCCTATGCTTATTTGCTTCTTCAAAAAAGTTAGGTTCTTCACAAGCTATAACTTGACTTATGTAGGCATAGTGTCTTGCAATGAATGAATCATAAGTTAACCTTTGAATAGGGTATTTAACCCTATTGGATGACCTTATCTCACCATTAGGTGGTAGGAATCTCCTCCTCCTTGGTTTAGATGCTTTAAAACCAAGAGTTTCTGATTTTTCCATATCTTCATCACTTGTAGATTCCATGTCTACCCATCAATGGTCTTCATCATTTGCCTTTTTCTTTCCTTTGCTACTTCATTCACTTGAATGAGCTTCATTCCTTGTCCTTCCATGCCAAGATGATGTAGTACTCTCCTCTGATGGTGTGCTTGAAGTGGTTGGACCACTTATCTCCATGCTATGTTGTTGCTCTTTGAACTTCTTCTCAGCTCCATATGCATCGTCAACCTGTAACACATCTTTGCTACCATACCAAGGTAGCAACGCATCAAATATTACATCCCTAGATACCTTAAGATCTTTGGTGCAAGGGTTATAGCATTTAAAGCCCTTTTGCTCTAAAGAATACCCAGAAATATACACCTATCTGTTGAGATATCAAGCTCAACATGTGATGATCTAGGACGACACGTACCAATTTTTCATTTCTCTGACATGTATAGTGGTCACACCGATATATGTAAGGGATACTTCATTGACCTTTATTAACTTTATCTATCGAGAGTGATGGCACATTTGTTCCTTGCCAGCTCACTCATTCGCGGACATTAGTTTTTTCCTTATGTACTGATCTTTATATATTGCACTTGTTGTATTCTTGTTTTTAGGTCATTCTTGTACATTCCTTTTTATGTAATAGAAGAAGAAGAAGAAGAAGATCATTCTTCCTTGCCTCAATCTGTGTGTGTGCTTCTCCTTGAGAGTGAGAGTGTGTGTGTGAGCTCTCTTCCTTATCTCCTTCCTCGTGACATGGTATCGGAGCCAGCATGGCTGTAGAGAGCTCGTGGAGAAGGCGATGGTGAAGAATATGCGGCAAGGCATGGAGAAAACACGATTTCACAAACGGCCTCCGTTTGCTACGAAAATCGGCGTGAAGGTAGAAGAAAATCTTGACCTCTGTTTCAAGCCCGCAAGGTGGGGCCCTGTTTGTTGTTACCCTTTGGAGTTGTCCTCTCCAATCATTATAGCACAAAGGATCAACTACACATCTTTAAATTGTCAATCCGGGAAGTATGCAAAGACCACAACCCCTTCTAGTTAATGGAATCCAAGAATAAGAGTTAAGATGACTGTTTTTCTGAGAAATTATGAAGAAGGAGAGAAATATCTAGGGTTTTGATTATCTTGAGTTCTACAACAGCATTTTCAATGATCTTTGTGCCTAAAGTGTGCCATTTCCACAGTAGAATACAATTATGAAGTCAAAATTCAAAAACAATACCTGTATCACACAGACGAGACAATCGTGATTCTGTTAAAACTGAGAATTTCCATTTCTAGCTTTGTTCTTCTGCACTTTCTTATTCAATACACTGAGAATCACCTCTCTTCATACATCTTACTCAAAAATACACAACTGAAGCTCACAAATTCCATGGATCACACAAAGAATAAACTCAATAAATCAAAAGAAAGAGCATGAAAGGGGAAAACACGATTTTCTACAAGAGAGCTCTTCACATTACTTTGGACAGCAAAAATAATACAACCAACCCTCTCAAAATAGAGGAAATTATCTTTTATACTTTTTCAAGTGTCCATTTTCACACTTGACTTTTCGTCCTTTTCACCTTCTATTCTAAAAATATGCTATCTAAGAGCTTCCAAAAATTCTAGAGAAAATACATATCATTCTAATTTACATGAGGAAGACTCTTCCTCAATTTTACATCATTTGTATAAATATTTCTACAAATTTTTGACATTTTACAAATAATTTCCCTTCAAAAAAGTGCTTCTTCTAACATTCTTCCCCTCCTAGACATTTTGGCTCCTGACAAAAAATATTCTTGTAGATAAGTAATGAGAGCTTCCTTCATTTCGTTTTTCTTTCATAAACGTATGACAATAAATCATGACTCCTCCTTTCTGTAATCTTCAAATTATTCACCATCTCAAATAAAGCTTTCCTCCATTGTACGGCTGCCTCTGATCCATCTATCACATCTTTCTTCAAGTATTCTGTATATGCAGCTTCATATGCAGTGAGTCTAGATTTTGTGATTACTGATAAATTCCCAAAAATTTCTGACTCTCTTTCAAAAAATCCATAGTTAAAGGCATCCTCAAAAATTTGAAGATAATGGCTACCCAAAAATACTGTTCTGCTGTAATATGCCATTAAGCAAATCCTGTCTGGAGTTTCACTTAGATCAAAGAGTAAAGCATCGGTTGGTGAATTGAATCCAATGTAGTTGAGAGTTCTTACATCTGTATCTGTAAATGTTTCTATACATGCCACTATGAGTCGCATCACTCTGATTAATAAAATGCAAGCTGGATCATTGACATCTTTGTATGTAGATATAACAGACTCTGCTGTATCAATCATATACTTCTTAGTTGGCCATGTTCCTGCTTTTGGTCCTGCTATTTTTGGAAAAATCATCCATTTTGCTGGGATTTGTCTTGCATTTCTTGTTTCCCAAAAAACTAACCATTCTCTTCTCCTTGCTATTGGACAATAGGCTGGATTTATCTTTAGCTGTAAAGGTGCCTCTTTCTAGATTTTCTTGCACTCCTTGTTGGCATCTAACCACCTGTTCCTCCATTTAGGATTAGCCTTTTCAAACAATTCCTTAGTGACATTAATATCCTCTTCGTATTCCAAATATCTGTTTGATGGTAGTCCTACCCTTGCAATCTGATAATTTTTAATACTCTCCATAATCATACAAAATGGTATACCTAGACCATCTGCTGCCCAATGGTGTTGGTCTGGGTTTACTCCTTTATTAAGAGCAAAATTTACAATTTGTTCTTCATACTCATTATGCATCTTTCTGATAAATTCCATTCTTGATTCCCTATCTGTTAAAAGCCTTTGAACAAACTCATCTGAATATTCTTCAACAACTTTGTCTTCTTGTTCATCAAAGTTTTGAATTCTGTTATCTTCTCCTCCTTCATGTTCCTCTGCTTGTGTGGTCACTACCTGCTCTTCAACATGTTTTTGTGAATTTTCCAAGTTTTTCTGTAGCTCCTCCACCATCAACATTAATCCTTGATTCTAGGCTATCAACAACTCTTTCTCTGATTTCAATTCACTTCTTTATTTTTCCATATTCAAATGTAAATTACTCCTTTCTTCTGTTATATCCAGATGTAATTTGTTGTATCCTCTCATTGCACTTGCAGCATGCACAGTAGCTTGCTTCTCTATTTCTTTGACCTCTTTCAATTCTGCTTGTAGCCTTAGAATTTCTTTATTCAGCTCCTCCGTCTCATCCTGTGTTACTTGTACAATCTTACTCTCTTCTTTCATTTGGACTTCCTCGATCAACAATCTGTTTATATCTTCATTTGCTTTAACCATGATTTGATATGAACTTTGAAGAGTTCTAAATCTACTTTCCATTTTCTTCAACTCCTTTTCAACTTTGTCACTATACTCCAACTGTTTAACACATTTATTTTCAAGAAATTGAATTTTATTTTGTTGTTGAACCTCCAGTTCTTCTAATGAGATTATCCTTTTACTCAAATCTTCATTTCTTTCCTGAACAACCCTTAGCTATTCCTCTAACTGTTCCTTTTCTTTCTTTTGCTCAGTAATAATTCTACTGCCTTTTACAAACTCTGATTCAACCACCATTCCTGATATAATCATATTTCTACTAGATGGTCTGAATGCTCTATATTACTCATGATAACTTTGCAGGCAGACCTGATATCCTTGGGTATCCTTTCTAACCCTGCTTCTTGCTCCACTTGCTTCACTTCTATCTGCTTTTCCTCTCTGCATTCATTTTCTTCTTCATCCTCTTCCTCATATTCTATAACCTGATTCTCTTGCTCTTCATAGCCCTTTTCTTCTTCCATTTCTTCTTCCTTCTTTTCCTCAATTTCCTGTTGTTTTTCCTGAATGACTTGTCTTTCCTCTTTCTATACTTTGTTATCCTGAATTGAGGTTGGTTCACTCTCCACTGAGTTCTTTATCTGATCATTCAATTGCTGCTCCTTTTGTTCCACCTCCTGCTCATCTATGTCCATAAAGTCTACTTCTTCTTCCTTTTCCTGATCTCTTGTATGTGTAGACTCTTCATTATGATTTAGATCATAAAGTACCTCTTTTATACTCTGATTTATTTATGTTTCTGCTTTCTCTTCTGTATATTCCTTAGAATCTGCTCTTTTTGATCTTTCCACTAGTACAATCTTTTCTTCTTTTTTGCTTCCATCCTCTTGATTCTGCATCTGACTACATAATTGCATCTTACTTTCTAGTCCTTGTTTTTTCTCAGATAGTTGATACTGAAGTTGTTGTGAGGGTTTTATCCATATTGCTGGAAATCTTGTGTCTATTAGTCCACTGCTAAATTCTTTCATTGCTTCACCCTCTTCTTCCCCCATCACTTCTTTACCTTTTAATATCCTTTTTTCCTTTCCAAGACTAACTTGTTTTGCTGCTTCTTCATGGACCTGTAACCCTTGTGACTTCTGGCTCAAATCTTCTAGTGTTTTGTTTTTTAGAGAGGCTTGTACTGTCATTATTGGTGTGCTAGGTACTGAGAGATTTAAACTCTTGAGAAGAAAATTCTCTATATCACTTTCTAAATCTGATGAAAATTGTGAGGAATTGGCCATCCCTTGTTTGTCCATTCTACATTCTTATAATGCAATTGATTCCTCCTGATTCTTTTCTTCTAATGACTATTTTACTCACTCCTCCATCTGTACATGTTCAACTGCTTTTTCCTTATTCTTTTTGGTTAATTTCTTTTTTTGAACAGGTTTTTTATGAACTTTCTTCTTTACTACCACTGTAGTTCTGGTTTCCAGAGGACCTTGTAACTCCTTAAAATATGCCAACAATTCCACTTCCTTTTTTACAAACACTTCTTCAGTTTTTGTAGCCATCATCTGATCATGTAGTTCTTTGTAATGTTCCACTTCTTCTTGTATCCAATGAGCTGCTTTACACGAGTAATTCTCCAACATCTTCTGATACTGAGCTTCATAAATTGCTCTTTTATCATTTCCTTGAGTTAGATAAGCATACAACTGTTCCTTACTTGTTTGAGGTGGATGAGGGTCCTTTGAGGACTGTACTTCCTTCTGAGCAGCTTCATGCTCTTCTTTTGTTGCTTCCTCTTGTTCCAATTCTACTTTCTTGGGATCCAATCTTCTCTTTTTTTACTGGAATAACTTCTTCTGATACCCCTTTCCTTTTCCTTTCTGATCCCCTCATGCTTGTTTGGGCTTTTTCTTCTCTTATGGACATCATCTTAGAAGGACTTTTAATTCCTGACATCAAACTCCTGAAATATTGAGCTTCTGGAGCCAATTTGAGCTACTCCTCCATACCTAAAACATGATATATAATTCTGGTTAGAAACTGTGCTCCATTCATAAACTTCTTCTGTTCCCAATGCTTTGCTGCTTCCTTCAATTGGTCATGGATGTAGGGAGTTACATCCATTACTCCAAATGGGTTGGGCATGTCCTTATTATTGAACATAATCAGTGTCACTGGCTTATGTGGCATGGTATATCTAGGCAGCTTTGGAAAACACAAATATTGAAGAAACATCCTGATAGCATATTCTTAATTCTCTTTTCCTTTGAAATCCATAAATTTGGAATATCTAGAATAGGTTGCTTTATTCTTCTTGACAAAACTATTATCCAATTTAGTTCCCATGGGATAGAATTGGAGAGCTGCCCTGATGTGTTCTGCTTTTATAGTAATTTGTACCTCTTTGTTCTCTTTGTCCTTAACTGAACATCTAAAATATGCTTAATTGCCTTTGCCAACTTCTAGTAGACTATTCATAACTTGTGATACTCTCTCAAAATCTACAAAGAAAAAAGGTTCATCCAGTAGTCTGTGTAATCCCACTGCTTTCCATCTTTTATAATTGACTACAATTTTTTGAAATTTGTAAAATTCCTGACATAGCATTGTATACTTATGACCTCCAACTCCTACTGTAAAGATATGCTGACCAATGACACTAAGAGTTTCCTTCAGTTCTTTGGCTATCTTCTCGGCTTCTAGAATATCCTGCTCTTCCTCTGATTCTAGTTCTATATCTTCTATCACTGCTTCATTGTCCAAAAACCAATGTCCTCTAGACAAGGTTACTGAGTCTACTTTGAAGTCATGAACTGGTAATTCTTTTGCATTCACCATTCTGAAAAAATGTATCATAACCAAAAGAAAACTCCACCCACATGAGTCACAAGAAACATAAAAGAAATCACATTTGACTTGAGATGTAATGAAAAAAGATATAACTCAATTGAAGTGATCATCACATGTGTAGCAAGATGTCTAGTGCTCTCTTCCCTTCTCTCTTTTTTTTATTTTTTTAATAATAAAAAGAAAAAATGAATGAATTTTTAAAGAAAATTTAGATTTTTTTAGAAAAACAATTAAACAATGACCAAAAGAATAGTGACAGTTTAATCCTGCCAAATTATAACCTATATCTTGCTCGTGCTATATAACTTATGTAAACAAAAGAGTTGTTGTTTTTTCTCTCTTTTTCTTTCTCTTTTCTTTTTGTTTTCTTTTTTTTTTTAAATAATAATTTCCTCTTTTCTCTCTTCCCCTCCTATTTCTTTTCCTAGAAAAAGGATGAGGTAAAATAAATGGAAATAATTTCCAGGATGTCATAATTCCTTTCTGATGAAATTCTGAATTCTTTAATAAGAATCCAAAGTGTGTGTCTCATGACCATTTTGCCCTTTCCTTCATTTGTGACTTATCATGCTTTTGCACTATTTTTGTATCTTGATCCTTATTTTCTTTCCATTGAAGCAGATTTGATTTTTTTACCCAAAAATACTTAACTCCTGTTGATTCCTTTTTTGGAGTATAAAAATCTTCTTTTGATACATAGTACTTGGATGTTTTTGGTTTACACATCCACTTAGTGTTGCTGCATTTTGTTGATAAGCAGTGCTTGGACTTTCTAGGTCTCCACATCCTTTCAGTCTTGATGTCTCGATGTTTCTGATTATTCCACACTTTCCACCTTTCTTCTGTCTGTTCAACACCTTTGGTTTCTTCAACTTTCTCCTATTTTTGATTGAAATAGATTTGGTTATGAAGCAGTTTTGTTTGTGGTTCCTTTGTAGCTTCTAGTGGAAAAGTAAATCCCTCCAAATCTGAGTCATAGATATCCTGTTGATTTTCTTGTTCTTCATCACTCAATAAAAACATTAAAAACCTTTTGCCACTTATTGTCAATTTAAGCTTCATACTTTCAAAATCCAAAATTACTTTACCTTGCCGGAGCATTGGTTGTCCCAAAATCAATTTTTCAATCATCATATGATCAGGCCATTCTTCACAATCTATTTTCATATATTCTTCATTGAACTTAACTTTAATAGATGTTGAGAACAAGCTTTGTATTATCTGTCCTTCCAGTGTTCTGATAAATGTTTTATCTTAGTCCTTTTTAAGTCAAACTTATCCAACAAAACTGAACTAATCAAATTAACTTGTGCACGTGAATCTATCAAAACCTTGATTTTCTCATTATGAAGATCCATTGTTATAACAGACAAATGCTCTTTCACTCTTAAAGGTGTTTCACGCAAGAGAACTTCTCTAATCTCCTTGA
This sequence comes from Ceratopteris richardii, assembly GCA_020310875.1. Classification (NCBI taxonomy): domain Eukaryota; kingdom Viridiplantae; phylum Streptophyta; class Polypodiopsida; order Polypodiales; family Pteridaceae; genus Ceratopteris; species Ceratopteris richardii. The sequence continues at coordinate 94,227,344 of CM035427.1, read as the reverse complement.
TTTTTCTTATCCTTTCCTTTGCCTCCTGTTTGTTGGTGTAATTCACAAGCCTACACATTTGGCTTGATGGATACCTTGAAGTCCATGCACATATGGAGAAGCATAAGAGCTATTGCTAGTAGTTATTTACAACTTTACTTCTTTGTAAAAGTCAAATTGACTTGGAATCTTTGTAAACACCTACCAAAAGGATTTGTGGAAAAATTTAGCTCTTTGATTGAAGGTATATCTCCTAGGATATAGGAGCTTGATCATAGGGAGCCAAAAGTTTGAATTTGAATTCAAATTTTTACTCACTCTCTATAAAAGAGGTCATGAAAAAGTCACGGTTAGAACTCATCACTCCCGAGCTTCTCATTACTGATTCTGAGTGTGTGTGAGGCCTACACTCTAGCCCACACCTATCTACACCATCAGGCAATGACATTCATGCCAAGGGGATTGTATACAAGTGTTCATTAATACATACATTTACATTATTCATCTCTGAGTTCTTTGTCATACTACTGAAAAGTCTGTCAACTTGTGGAGTGCATATCTCGGTCAATTCTTCACCAAATTCAATGATTTAAAGCTTGTTGGATTCAGCTTGAAGTTATTTACATTTTTTCAAAATTTAAGGAGATTATACTCAGCCATTTCAGAGAAATATGCGTTGAGGTGATCACTGGTCAATGTCTGCTACAGTCCTAAAAACTTGGGGGTATAGCTTTACTTGCTAAATTGATTTCTCTTAGCATAGTTTATCTTTTTACATCTTTCCACTTGGAATAGTTATCTTGCTAAGCTAATTAAATACCCCTAAAATGAATTCTTCCAATTCCTACTGTGCTGGTCATACTGAGCAAAAGATCCAGCAGGTGTCAGGACATAAATAGAAGATTTTCATGAGATTTTGAGTCTCAAAGTTATCTGTTTTGATTCAATCATTACACACATCACTTCCAAACAAGTTCAGAAGATGAAGACACTATCAACCTTGAAGAGTTCAAGGCATGGAAGTCCAAAGGCAAAATGAAGATGAAGAAGCTTGAAGACATTCCTGAATCTTCAAATCAGTCAATCAGAAGATCACAAAGAGAGAGCAAGAAACCTATCATATATGGGTATGATACATCTCTTGTTACTAAACAATCTGTTTATCTTGCCAAAGATTTGTCAATTGAAGAACCAAGATCATATGAAGAAGCCACAACCAAGATAGAATCGAAAGAAGCTATGGATGAGGAGATTGAAGCACTCAAGGAGAGTGATACATGGGAGTTAGTACCGAAGAAGGACTTCATGAAGGTAATAGGATCCAGATGGATTTATAAACTTAAAAGAAATTCTGATGGCACAATTAATAGGTACAAAGCCAGATTGGTAGCCAAGGGTTTTGCACAAACCCAAGGCATTGATTATGAAGAGACATTCTCTCCTGTGGCCAAGATGCCAACCATCAGAGTGTTGGTTAGTGTGGCTGCATCAAAAAATTGAAAGATGTACCAATTGGATGTCAAGAATGCTTTCTTGAATGGATGGATTTCAGAGGAGGTATATATGTCACAACCTCCTGGCTATGAGGACCCTAAGAAGGTAACATATGTTTGCAAATTGAAAAAGGCTTTATATGGATTGAAGCAGGCACCTAGGGCATGGAATCACAGATTAACCACTTATCTTCAAGACCAAGGGTTTGTCATGAGCAAGGCAGATACTTCTCTATTCATCAAGAGAAGTAATTCAGAAGTAATATACCTTTGTGTTTATGTTGATGACATCATACTTACAGGTAATGATGTCAATGGAATCAAACAAATCAAGAGCCAGATGATGAAGGAGTTCAAGATCAATGATCTTGGTCCATTGAAGTATTTTCTTGGGCTTGAGTTAGCCTATACTAACTCAGGAATATACATTACTCAGAAAAAATATATACAGGATATGTTAAAAAAGTTTCACTTGCAGGATGCTAAAGTAGCAAGTTCTCCAATGGAGGTAAACTTAAAATTAAGTGCCCATGAAGGTGATGAAGTTAATGACATTACAGGTTATCAAAGTATGGTGGGTAGCTTGAACTATGCTACCTTAACAAGGATAGATATTGCATATGGAGTTAGTCTGCTAAGTCAGTTTATGCACAAGCCAAGGATACCTCACTTAGAGGCTTCTTAGAGAATCTTGAAGTATCTCAAGGGTACACAACATCATGGTTTGTATTTTCCTTACACTTCAGACATTGATATCAAGATCTATTCAGATGCAGATTGGGCAGGATGCAAGGATGATAGGAGGAGCAATTCTGGATACATTTCTTTTGCAGGTGATAAACCAATTTCATGGTCTTCAAAGAAGCAACCTACTATTGCTTTGTCTTCTACAGAGGCAGAGTATAGAGGACTGGCTAATGCCACACAAGAAGCCATTTGGATTAAGCTTTTGTATACAGAATTAGGTTTATATACTAGGTCACCAATAATCTTTGGAGACAATACAAGCTCACTCCACCTTGGAGCTAATCCTATCTATCATGCTAGGACCAAACATAAAGAGGTCCATTACCATTATGTGAGAGAGAAGTTGTTAAGCAAGGACATTCAACTAACCTATGTATCAACCAACATGCAATGTGTAGATTTGTTGACTAAAGCTTTGGATGGAACCAAACTTTGCAGGTTCAAAGCAATGATTGGATTGCAGGATATACATGAAGAATGAAGAATGAAGACCAAGCCAAAATGTTTGGCTTGAGGGGGAGCTGTTGGTGTAATTCACAAGCCTACACATTTGGCTTGATGGATACCTTGAAGTCCATGCACATATGGAGAAGCATAGGAACTATTGCTAGTAGTTATTTACAACTTTACTTCTTTGTAAAAGTCAAATTGACTTGGAATCTTTCTAAACACCTACCAAAAGGATTCGTGGAAAAAGTTAGCTCTTTGATTGAAGGTATATCTCCTAGGATATAGGAGCTTGATCATAGGGAGCCAAAAGTTTGAATTTGAATTCAAATTTTTACTCACTCTCTATGTATCAGGGTAGCTGTACTATGTTTATTCCAGTTTTTGAAAATTCTCCTATGAAGGCTTCAAGGAAAGATTCAATATCTAGATACATTTCCTTTCTCAATGGAATGAACCAAGATAATGTAGGTCTAGTTAGGGTTAGACCAAATGCTTCAAATTGTACTTTGTAATCCTCTACTTCTTCTGCCCTAATTAATTGTTTGAATTCTGTAGCATGAGCATGAGGACCAGAATATCCTTCATATTGATTCTTCATGCATTTTGCTACTTGATAGGGCCTAAGCATTCTTCCATGGTTTTGCCGCTGATGTCTCCTTCTGATTGGAAAATCATTCATTCCTTCTGCTTCTCTTTCAAAAGGATTTGGGGAAGTGTGTACTCTCCTACCTTGTTGTTGTTCAATATTAGTTTGGTTTCCATTTTGTCTTGGTAAGTCTGGTAGCCCTAGGTTTTGTTCCCAAGGTCTCTTGTCTGCACACTGCCCTAAATCATTAGAGTTTTTTGGATCTTGTGAGAACATGTATACACATCCTTGTCTATCCTCATATCTTCCATCCTTAAATTGTGCTTGTGGGGTTATATTTAAGGGAACTTCTAAGTTTCTCATCCTAATGAGAAACTTATGCATCCCATCTTTATACGTTCCAAACCTATTTGTATACATGTACTTGAGAATATTTCTATAATCACTAGTTTCAGAGACTTCATTTGTTTCATTTAGGTTTTCCATGTTATCTATCCGTCCTAAATCCTTTCCTTGCAAATCTCATAATACTAGCTCTATCTCCTTCCTTTTTAACTCTTGTTTATCAGGTGTGAACAATTTGTTACCAGATCTCAAAATCATTCAACTAATTCACAATTTTGTGAAGAGAATCGTGTTTGTCACGATCCTGTGAATAGAATCGTGTTTCCCACGATCCTGTGAAGGAAATCATGTTTTTCACGATCCTGTAAAGGAAATAGTGTTTTTCACGATTTTGTGAAGGGAATCTTGATTTCCACGATCCTGTGAAGGAAATAGTGTTTCTCACGATTTTGTGAAGGGAATCGTGATTTCCACGATCCTGTGAAGGGAATCGTGATTTCCATGATCCTATGAAGGGAATCGTGTTTTTCACGATCCTGTGAAGGGAATCGTGATTTCCACGATCCTGTGAAGGAAATCGTGTTTCTCACGATTTTGTGAAGGGAATCGTGTTCTCCACGATCCTGTGAAGGAAATTGTGTTTCTCACGATTTTGTGAAGGGAATTGTGTTTTCCATGATCTTGTGAAGGAAATCAGGTTTTCCACGATCCTGTGAAGGAAATCGTGTTTCTCACGATTTTGTGAAAGGAATCGTGTTTTCCACGATCCTGTGAAGGAAATCGTGTTTTTCACGATTCTGATCCCAGACAATCATGATTGCTCACAATCGTTAAAAACACAATTTTCTTATGAAAATCGTATTTTGGGAATCGCGATTTGAGTTCAGAATCGTGATTTTGAGGTTGTTCTCAGAATCGCGATTCTGAGTAGATTCTTATAATTTTTTAGTTTTTGATTTTTTAAGTTCTTTCTTCTCTATTAGAAGCTCCTTATTAAAATATTAACATGCAATAAAAGATCTTTCATCAAAAATATTAATTTACCTTCAAAAAATTCAAAAAACTGAAAGTTGCGATTCCGTGTTTTTCAACAATTTTCTATGAATTGTGCTTTTACCAAAATGTTGAACTTGAAATTATGCAAAAACTTTTGTAAGAAAATTACCTTTATGCCTGATCAAGAAATGTCCAAAAAGCTTTGTATTTGCAAAAGGTCGCGATTCTGTTAGCTCCTCTCACTCACTCTTTCACTCACTCAAATGAATATTTTTCTGAGATTTCAGGCTTTTATAGTCTTCAGACAATCGCAATTGTGAGTGATTTTCACAAAATTTTAAATTCTCACTATATGATTCTTGTCCCTTAGCAATTTTGTGGTTTTAATTCATAAATCGTATCCGTACCAACAAAATTTGCTCTCTTTATTCTACTGATGAAAATCACGATTCTGTACCTAATTTTCCAATTTGATCACTTGATGCTCAATTCTTACTGAAATTTTGAAATTTTGATTTCCTTTACTCATGCAACTTATGAAACCTTTTAAAATCACTTACCTCAGTACCCAATAGTGCAACTAAGTCAAAATTCTTTATCTTACTGACAATTGCGATTTTGTGATGAGAATCGTGTTTTTCTCTGAACTTCCTGCTTTTGCACTTTTTGACTTTTCTTCCCTTCTGGTCTTCTCCAATGTTCTTCACCAACTCCAGATCACTTGTCACCTGCAATTTTACACCACCAAACTCATTCAAAGAAATTTTTGAAAAATTTAAACAACAACTTTTACTCTAGATATTTTATTATTATTATATTTTTTTTAATTTCTGGATTTTTCTTTCACTATTCCCCTTCCCCTTTTCAACACAAATCCTCCTTCAAAATTTCCTAAGAAAAAGAAATTTGTTTAGATTTTTAATAGATTTTATGAATTTTTTTAGTATTTTAACCCTAAATCAAGGAAAACACTTCACTGAGGGTTTTCTTGTTTCAAGATCCATTGATTTTTTGTTTCATGATTGGTTATACTCTTTTATGCTTGCAATCTAATCAGTTTGGAAGTAGAGCTTTTCAAGAAAATATGTGCTAAGAAGTACAAGTATCAATTCATGCAAAGATAAACTCAAATACCTTTTTTTTCAAGAGCCAAATAAAATTTTTCAAGATTATTATCCTTCCTTGAATAAACAAATGGATCAATCAATTTGCACATAGCTACTTTACTTGACTTTCCTCATTGCAACCTTGTCATCTTGTCCAAGATTTGACAAATTTTGCTTGGTACTTAGTCAAAAAGCAATCTACTTATGCAAAGACAATCACATTTTACCTTTCCTTTAACAATCTTGATTCAATTTTTTCCACACACCTGCACTTTACTCTTAAAAGGTATGAGCAACTATCAATTTGCAAAAATTTCACAACTTCTTTATCTCAAAAGGTTAATTCATGCTTCCTTTTCCCAAAAGACAAGCAAAGAAACCTACCTTTTCAATTTTTCTTTCTTGATTATAGAGTAGTACCTTTTCAATGTGCTTAAATACCATCAACAATGGAAGATCCAGCAAGGTCCAAAACTTCAATGAAGCTTTTGCTTTGTTCCCCCGCAACAGTGCCAAAAAATGTTTGTTGTTATCCTTTGGAGTTGTCCTCTCCAATCATTATAGCACAAAGGATCAACTACACATCTTTAAATTGTCAATCCAAGAAGTATGCAAAGACCACAGCCCCTTCTAGTTAATGGAATCCAAGAATAAGAGTTAAGATGACTGTTTTTCTCAAAATTATGAAGAAGGAGAGAAATATCTAGGGTTTTGATTATCTTGAGTTCTACAACAACATTTTCAATGATATTTGTGCCTAAAGTGTGCCATTTCCACAGTAGAATAAAATTATGAAGTCAAATTTCAAAAACAACCTATATCACACAGACGAGATAATCGAGATTCTGTTAAAATTGAGAATTTCCATTTCCAGCTTTGTTCTTCTACACTTTCTTATTCAATACACTGAGAATCACCTCTCTTCATACATCTTACTCAGAAATACACAACTAAAGCTCACAAATTCCATGGATCACACAAAGAATAAACTCAACAAATCAAAAGAAAGAGCGTGAAAGGGGAAAACACGATTTTCTGCAGGAGAGCTCTTCACATTACTTTGGATAGCAAAAATAATACAATCAACCCTCTCAAAATAGAGGAAATTATCTTTTATACTTTTTCAAGTGTCCCTTTTCACACTTGACTTTTTGTCCTTTTCATCTTCTATTCTAAAAATATGCTATCTAAGAGCTTCTAAAAATTCTAGAAAATATACATATGATTCTAATTTACATGAGGAAGACTCTTCCTCAATTTTACATCATTTGTATAAATATTTCTACAAATTTTTGACATTTTACAAATAATTTCCCTTCAAAAAAATGCTTCTTCTAGCGGGCCCATAGAAAAACCAGTTTAGTTTCAGAAACTATAACTTGCGTTGTGTTTGGCGACACTCATATATTCCAGATCCAGAGTTTCAAGTGATTCCATGTACTGTTGATACACGAAAACTATGTTTTTTTGAGATCGGACTGTCACGTCATAGTGCAATAGTGTTCAAGCAGAAGTGCTGCTTGTAGTGTTTTGTAGTGTTGTGAATTGCTGTAGAAATGGCAAACGCAGATGGAATGAGTCAGGTTATGAGTGATAAGATGGACAAGAACAACTTCCATGCTTGGAGATTCAGAATGACGAATTTCTTGATGGGAAAAGGCTACTGGAAGTACATCGAAGGAGAGAATGAAAATGCTCCACAGTTTACTAGAAAGGAATCGGACTGCAGACTAGTTAAGAGCATATGAAGAATGGAATCAAGGAGCATGAAAGGTAATGTATTGCCTATCTGTTAGCATACAAGATAGCATGATTGGACATATACAGGATGCCAAGACTCCAAAAGAGGCTTGGAACAGTTTGGTCACTTTGTATGAGACTAATACAAAGGCATGGAAATTGCAACTCAAGAACGAGCTGCATACATTGGAAAAGAAGAGCATGTCAGTAAGTGACTACACTCTAAATTTCAAAAGCATATGTGAGTCACTTGCATCTATTGGCGTGAATGTAGATGATGATGATAAGGTCAAAGTGTGCCTTCGTGGTTTAGGAGCTACATATAAGTAGTTCAGAACTTCCATACATACCAGGGAAAATATTTCGAATTTTGCTGATCTGGTGTCTATGCTGATTATTGAAGAAAAAAATCTTGGTGAGGATTCAAACTCCCAAGGAAAGCCCAGTTTTGAGCAGGTATTGTACTCTCGCAGAGGAAGAGGCAGAGGTAGAGGTTTTGAAAGTGGAAGAGGAAACAGTAACCAAGACCAAGGTCAACAACAAAATCATGCAGGAGGAAGAGGAAAGTTTGGAGGCAGGGGGAGCCAAAGTGGTCACAGAAATTTCCAAAGAAATGATTCAAGTAATGATAATAAAGGATGCTGGAATTGTGGTAAACCTGGACACTTTGAACGTGATTGTAGGTTGAAGAATCAAAATAACAGAAGGCAACAAAACAACTATGCATCCACAAGTGCAGATGATTCTGAGAAGCTGTTCATGGTTCAACATCACATGATGAATACGATGTCTAGTGGTATCTCAAAATCAAATGATAATGTCTGATATGTTGATTCAGGTGCTTCAAATCACATGACCAATCACGCAGAATGGTTTAGTAGTTTGCAAAAAATGCCAGTTCCTGGATATGTTGAAACAGGAGATGATACTATATAGGAAACATAGCATTGTCTATGGAGGACGGGAAGGTAAAACATCTTGCTGATGTGCTGCATGTTCCAAACATAACAAAGAATCTAGTTTCTATTGGACAAATGGTTGATCAGGGATTACAAGTCAGGTTCAATGCTGATGGGTTATATGTAGAAGAATACAAACATGGTGGACGATTGATTGCGAAAGGAAACAAAGTGGGTAGGATGTTCACCTTAAATGTGAAAGTTCCTGAAATGAATGCAACCATGTTTGCAAAAGATGCAGGAGTTATTGCTGATATAGAGATCTAGCATAAATGAATTGGGCATGCAAATCTGCAAAGGCTAAAACTGACGCAGTCAAAGGAGATCGTTCATGGACTACCAAATTTCAAGGTTTCAGAGATGCAAAAGGTATGTGCAGCATGTAAATTTGGTAAACAGTCAAGATCATCATTTCCACATGACAAGCATATCAGTGAGAATGTGTTAGAAATAGTACATACAGATGTTTGGGGTCTTGCAAAGACCACATCTATGGGTGGATGCAAGCTTTATGTTACTTTTATTGATGACCATACACGGAAAGTATGGGTATATTTCATGAAAGAGAAGAGCGAGGTGTTCACCCACTTCTAGAATTTTAAAGTTGTGGTGGAAAAGCCGATAGGGAAGTACATTCACACATTAAGATCTAATGGAGGAGGTGAATACATGTCAAATGAGTTCAGCAGTTTTCTAAAAAATCATGGAATTCGGCGTCAGTTTTCATGTAGGTGTTGGTGCAAAACAAGCCTACACACATTGGCTTGGAAAATTGGAACCTTGGAAGGCTAAAACTTGAACCCTTGAAGAATGTATTTACATGAACCATGAACCATAGGAACCAATGCTTAATTGGTTATTACCTTTTATCCAATGTAAAAGTCAATATGACTTAATCACTCATGTAATCACACCTACTAGTCTAAGTCGTGGAAAAAGCAGATGGTATGATTGAGAGAATATCTCCCTAAGTTTAGTAGAGAGATTCAAGGGAGCTTCAATTTGAATTTCAAATTCAAATGACCAATCAATTCTTATAAAAGCTATGAAGAAAACTCGCGGGCTAGTCTCACTCATTGAGCTCATCTCCCGAGGCATTTTACTACTGTATCTGTGTGTGTGTTAGTGCTACATCTTAGCCTACACCACAATACCTCATTTAGCTATGCTTGGCATGCTAATGAGCTTGTACATCTACATTAATCAATAGATACATTCACACTTTTTCAACTCTGGTTTCTCTGAGTCATCTACTTCAACTCTGTCAACTTCAACAGCGCATATCTCAAGATCTACTGAACCAAATTGGATGAATCAAAGTGCATTGGATTCAGCTCAAAGTCTACTATACACCTACAAAGTTTCAAGGCCATTGGATCTACCATCACAGAGAAATCTCAGTCGGGGTGCTCACTGGTCTGTGACTGTAAGTCTCCTAAAAAGTCGGGGGTACACCTTAGTTTACTAAATTGATTTCTCAGAGTGTGGTTTGTTATTTTCCTTCATTCCACTTGCAAATGAAAGCTTGTTAAGCTAATTGAATATGTCCAAAAGCAATTAGATCAATTTTAAGTGTGCTGGTCACACTGAGCATAACATTGAGCATGTGTCAGTACCAATATAGCAAGTTTTTCAGGATCCTTGAAATCACAAGTAGTCTGTTTTGATCTAATCATTACTCAACTCATTTCCAAAGTACATATAGCATATTTTGGTGTCATTTGGAAGCTCAAGGAGTCTACTAAGAATATCTGGAGTCAAAGGAGGGCAGGTGTGATGCAGGTTTTGCAGCACCAGCTTGATCTTCTAAGTGTATCCAGCCATCACATCCAACAGTGGTATCAGAGCAAATAAGGTAATCATGGGTGATGGTTTCCCTTCCTTCATTGAAAAATTGGATAGAAATAATTACCAGGCTTGGTCATTGAGAATGAAGACCTATCTACAAGGGAGAAGCTTGTATGGATACATATCAGGAGATGAGGAGTTGCCCTCATTTAAGACCAGAGGCCTACCTACAAAGGATGAACATGAGAGGCTCAACCAATGGTGTGCAAAAGATGCTTTGGCAAGGTCATATCTTCTAAACTCTATTTCTGATTTCCTTCTACCTCATGTGAGGAATTGTAAGACTTCCCAAGAGACTTGGGAAACCTTGTCAACATATTTTTCATCAAGCACAAGGGCCAGAAAGAATCAGCTATGGATTGAGCTTACAACTCTTAGGAAGCAATCAAAACAATGTGTCTCAGATTTTGTCACCAAAGTCAAAGACATTGCAGATCAACTTGCAAGTGTTGGAGAAGAAATTGAGGAAGAGCAGATAGTCAGACAAGTGATCAATGGACTAAAGGCAGATGACAAGTGGGAGAGCTTTACCACTGCAATGGACTTGTACATGGACATCCAAGCACCTGATCTAACAACTCTGATTGGACAACTCTTTACACATGAAGCAAAGATCACAAAGAATGGAGAGCAATCAAAAGGTAACAATCCCTCTGCCCTATATACTGATAAGAAGACTAAAGACAAGGGTAAAAGCAAGAAGGTTGATGAAGAAGGCTCTACCTCCCAAGCAAACTATGCAGGGAGAGGTAGATCATCTAGAGGTAGGGGCAGAGGAGGTAAGTCAGGTAGGGGGAGACCCTATAACCAATCTCCATGCAATATTTGTGGCTTGTCTAACCATACTACAGATGAATGCTACAAAAACTACAAGAACCAAAGAGGAAGAGGTCACCAAAGAGGAGGATACTCTCAAGGCAGAGGCAGATTCAACCAATCTCAAGGCTACCATGGCCACAACAATAATTACAACAATAGCTACAATCACAATGGCAATTATCAAGGTGGATACAGGAATAGGAAGGATTACAAAAATTATGCAGAGGAGCAAGATGATTCCTTGTTGATCATGAACATGACATCTAAATCAGGTATCAATGATGATCACTTATTCTATATTGATTCAGGTTGCTCTAGTCATGTAGCTAGAAATGTTGCCTTACTCTCTGATTTGGAAGAACCTAAAGGCAAGCACCAAGTGCAGACAGGTGATGACACTAAACATTTAGTTGTTAAAGTAGGCAATGTCAAAACAAGTGATGGTAATCAGAATTTACTAAGCAGAGTGTTGTATGTTCCAACAATCACCAAGAATCTGATGAGTGTAGGTCAGATTGTTGAAAAAGGTCTACAGGTCAGGTTCACTCAACATGGTGCATATGTGGAGGATCCAAGACATGGATTCAGAAGGATAGCCAAGGGAGAGAAATCAGGTAGATTGTTTACCTTTGAACTTGAAGACACTAAGAATATTGCTTTGTACAACTATAAAGACCAAACCCTATCAGAATTGGAGATTTGGCACAAGAGATTAGGTCACATTGGAGAGAGAACCATAAAACAAATGAGCAGGAATCAATGTGTGCTTGGGATACCTAATGTATCCAAGCAACACATGATATACAAGTGTGGGGCTTGTCAATTTGGTAAGTCACATAGATTGCCCTATACCAAGAAAGGTTTTATGCATGAAGATTATTTGGAATTGGTGCATACAGATGTTTGGGGACCTAGCAAGGAGCCATCCATATCTGGATCAAGGTACTATGTGTCCTTTATTTCTATAGCAGATGGACTGTCTTATACTTCATGAAACATAAGGATGAAGTATTTAATTGTTTCAAAAGGTATCTTGCATTAGTTGAAAATCAAACAGGTAGACATTTGAAGAGGCTAAGGTCAGATGGTGGTGGAGAATACTTCTCCAATGACTTTGAAGATTTCTTGCAGGAAAGAGGCATCAAGAGGGAGATTACTACAAGGTACTCACCTGAACAAAATGGGGTAGCTGAAAGGAGGAATAGACTCATTGTAGAGACAGCTAGGTCTATGCTTAATGAGAAAAAATTGCCAAATTATCTTTGGGCAGAGAGTGTATCTACTGCCACATACTTAATTAACAGGTTGCCATCAAAGACACTTGATGGAATGACACCCTATGAGGCTTGGTATGGTAAGAGACCATCTCTGGATCATTGCAAAATCTTTGGGTGTGTTGCATATGTGCATATTCCCTCACAGGTAAGGGGAAAGCTAGACCCTAAGGCTGAAAAGTGTATCTTCATTGGTTATGATTTGAACCAAAAGGGAATCCGATACAGATTATACAACCCCTCAAACAAAGGCTTCAAGGTAAGCAGAGATGTCATATTTGATGAGAATGATTCATGGTATGAAAATGAGTGCAGGAAAGTTAGCCTACCTTATGACATGGAAGAAGACTTTCCAAAGCTTATCAGGCAAGAACCAATTCAAAAAGAGGACACAAGCTCAGATGATGAAGACACCATCAACATTGAAGAGTTCAAGGCTTGGAAATCCAAAGGGAAGATGAAGATGAAGCAACTAGAAGACAATCCAGAATCCTCAACTCAAGCTATGAGGAGATCTCAAAGAGAAAAGAAGAAACCTATTAGGTATGGGTATGATACTTCACTTGTAACCAAGCACTCTGTATATCTTGCAAAGGATATCTTGAATGAAGAACCAGGTACATTTGAAGAAGCAATCACTAAACCAGAATGGAAGGAAGCAATGGATGAAGAAATGGAGGCTCTCAAGGAGAGTAATACTTGGGACTTGATACCCAAGAAGGACTCCATGAAGGTGATAGGATCCAGATGGATCTACAAACTCAAGAGGAACTCAGATGGTACAATAAACAGGTATAAAGCTAGGTTGGTAGCCAAAGGTTTTGCACAAACCCAAGGCATTGATTATGAGGAGACATTTTCTCCTGTGGCCAAGATGCCAACTATCAGAGTTATGGGTGTGTAGCTGCATCCAAAAATTGGAACATGTACCAATTGGATGTGAAGAATGCATTCTTGAATGGATGGATATCTGAAGAAGTCTACATGTCACAACCACCTGGCTATGAAGATCCCAATAAGGTAAATCATGTTTGTAAATTGAAGAAAGCTCTATATGGATTGAAGCAGGCACCTAGAGCATGGAATTACAGGTTGACAACCTATCTCCTAGATCAAGGATTTGTGATGAGTAAAGCAGATACTTCATTGTTTATAAAAAGGAACAATTCAGAGGTAATATACTTGTGTGTCTATGTTGATGACATCATTATTACAGGAAATGATGTTCAGGGAATTAGACACATCAAAGGACAAATGATGAAGGAATTCAAGATCAATGATCTTGAAGTACTTCCTAGGACTTGAATTGGTATACACAAATTCAGGTATCTTTATTACTCAGAAGAAGTACATTCAGGACATGGTCAATAAGTTTAATTTGCAGGAAGCTAAAATCTCAAACATTCCTATGGAGGTCAACCACAAACTCAGTGCACATGAAGGAGAAGAACTCAAGGATATTACAGGTTACCAAAGTTTGGTAGGTAGTCTTAATTATGCTACCTTAACCAGGATTGATATATCATATGGTGTTAGTGTACTTAGCCAATTTATGCATAAACCAAGAATACCACATTTGGAGGCAGCAAAGAAGATAGTAAAGTACCTAAAGGGAACACAAAATCATGGTTTGTACTTTCCATATTCATCAGACATTGATATTAAGGTATACTCAGATGCAGATTGGGCAGGTTGCAAGGATGACAGGAGGAGTACATCTGGTTACATATGCTTTGCAGGTGATAAACCAATTTCTTGGTCATCCAAGAAACAACCCACAGTAGCTTTGTCATCTACTGAGGCAGAGTACAGAGGGCTAGCCAATGCCACTCAAGAAGCCATATGGTTGAAGCTATTATATTCAGAATTGGGTCTATACACAAGGCCACCAATCATATTTGGTGATAACACAAGTTCTCTTCACCTAGCAGCTAATCCAATTTATCATGCTAGGACAAAACACATAGAGGTTCACTACCACTATGTGAGGGAGAAGTTACTTAACAAAGAAATTCAGTTATCATATGTGTCTACTAATATACAATGTGCAGATTTTCTTACTAAAGCTCTGGATGGAAGCAAGCTATGCAAATTTAAATCCATGATTGGATTGCAGGAAATAATTGAAGAATAGAGATGAAGACTTGAGCCACAGTGTTTGGCTTGAGGGGGAGCTATTGGTGCAAAACAAGCCTACACACATTGGCTTGGAAAATTGGAACCTTGGAAGGCTAAAACTGGAACCCTTGAACCCTTACATGAACCATGAACCATAGGAACCAATGCTTAATTGGTTATTACCTTTTATCCAATGTAAAAGTCAATATGACTTAATCACTCATGTAATCACACCTACTAGTCTAAGTCGTGGAAAAAGCAGATGGTATGATTGAGAGAATATCTCCCTAAGTTTAGTAGAGAGATTCAAGGGAGCTTCAATTTGAATTTCAAATTCAAATGACCAATCAATTCTTATAAAAGCTATGAAGGAAACTCGCGGGCTAGTCTCACTCATTGAGCTCATCTCCCGAGGCATTTTACTACTGTATCTGTGTGTGTGTTAGTGCTACATCTTAGCCTACACCACAATACCTCATTTAGCTATGCTTGGCATGCTAATGAGCTTGTACATCTACATTAATCAATAGATACATTCACACTTTTTCAACTCTGGTTTCTCTGAGTCATCTACTTCAACTCTGTCAACTTCAACAGGGCATATCTCAAGATCTACTGAACCAAATTGGATGATTCAAAGTGTATTGGATTCAGCTCAAAGTCTACTATAAACCTACAAAGTTTCAAGGCCATTGGATCTACCATCACAGAGAAATCTCAGTCGGGGTGCTCACTAGTCTGTGACTGTAAGTCTCCTAAAAAGTCGGGGGTACACCTTAGTTTACTAAATTGATTTCTCAGAGTGTGGTTTGTTATTTTCCTTCATTCCACTTGCAAATGAAAGCTTTTTAAGCTAATTGAATATGTCCAAAAGCAATTAGATCAATTTTAAGTGTGCTGGTCACACTGAGCATAACATTGAGCAGGTGTCAGTACCAATATAGCAAGTTTTTCAGGATCCTTGAAATCACAAGTAGTCTGTTTTGATCTAATCATTACTCAACTCATTTCCAAAGTACATATAGCATATTTTGGTTTCATTTGGAAGCTCAAGGAGTCTACTAAGAATATCTGGAGTCAAAGGAGGGCAGGTGTGAAGCAGGTTTTGCAGCACCAGCTTGATCTTCTAAGTGTATCCAGCCATCACATCCAACAGTAGGTACACACCACAACAGAATTGCATTGTTGAATGCAAAAATAGATAGATTGCAGAAATAGCAAGAGCCTTGATGGCTGAGAAGAATATGCCTCATTGTTATTGGGTAGAAGTTGTGCATACTATTGTATACATCATGAACATAACTCTGACTGTTGTTGTACATCAAGTTACACCTGAAGAGAAGTTTACAGGTAAAAAGCCAAACTTATCACATCTGAAAGTTTTTGGCTGTATTGCATATGTACATGTCCCAGATGAATTGAGGACGAATCTTGATCGAAAAGCAGAAAAGTGTGTCTTCATTGGATACTCCCTTGAGCAAAAGGGATATAAATGTTATAACCCACTAACACGACAGTTAAAGGTGAGTAGAGATGTGGTAATTGATGAAATGTCAAGCTTCTATGCAGATGCCAAAGAAGGACTGAGTCTTGAACCAAATGACAAAGAAAATGCTGAAAAATTAAGTGCAAAATCTCAAGTTTTGAGTGGACCGGATGCATCACCAAGCAATAGTTCCAACTCAAATCCATGGAGTGGAAGATTACGTGGAAATTTCAATCCAACAAATTCATCAAATACATCCAAGAAAGGTTAAGAAAAGCTTTCTGCTGGTCATAAAACATGTGTAGTTTTTGAAGACGATGGAGATTCAAGCGGTTCAGAAACGAGTCTTGATGAGGAACTTGGATTGCCCTCTGTGAAGACTCCAGGAGTAAGAAGGGCACATGCAGATGTTACAAGGAGAAGTGACCCAAGACCAAGAAGATCTAGGAGGATGCCCAATTCAGTGCAATGATTGACATATGATAGTTACATGGCTCGTCATTATGCCTACATGACAAAGGTAATAAAAGATGTTGAACCTTCTTGCTTTGAAGGTGCAATTGGAATTGCAGATTGGGAAAAAGTTATGGATGAGGAGATGGCTTCACTTTATGGAAATGATACATGGAAGCTGGTTCCATTGCCGCAAGGAAAGAAACCCATAGGCTGTAAATGGGTTTACAAGGTAAAGCATAATGCCGACGGTAGCATAAGCAGGTATAAAGCATGATTGGTAGCTAAAGGATATGCACAGATATATGGCATTGATTATGAGGAAACATTCAGCCCTATAGCTAAAATGTCTACTGTCAGGATACTTGTTGCATTAACTACAACAAAAGGATGGACTTTGCATCAGATGGATGTGAAGAATGCTTTCCTACATGGTGAGTTACAGGAAGAAGTATATATGGACCAGCCACAAGGATATGAAGATTCAAAGCATCCAGAATATGTTTGCAGGTTGCAAAAAGCTTTGTATGGGTTGAAGCAGTCTCTGCGTGCATGGCATGCAAGGATTGCTGATTACTTAACCAACACTGGGTTTTCTATGTGTGATGCAGATCATTCACTATATGCAAGGAAGGCTGATGATGGCATCACGATTGTGGCCATTTATGTTGATGACTTGATTGTAGGTGGCGATAATGAAGAAAGCATCAAAGAGGTAAAGCAACTTCTTATGCAGGAATTTGACATGAAAGATCTTGGTGTGCTACGCTATTTCTTGGGCATTGAGTTTATACATACAGAAACAGATATATGGATGTCGCAAAGGCACTATGCCTTGAATATGCTGCAAAAGTATGGTATGGCTGGTTGTAAGCCAATTTCTATGCCATTAGATCAGAATTTGAAGTTGGATACTACATCAGGTGAAGCATTGGAAAATGCTATTATGTACAGGAAAATTATGGGAAGTCTTATATATCTTACAATTACAAGGCCTAATTTAAGCTATACTGTTGGACTTGAAAGTTAGTTTATGTAGGTTCCCAGGAAGCCACATTTGGATGCTCTGAGGCGCACTCTATGTTATGTGAGTGCTACTTTGGATTATGCATTGTTTTATGAAGCTGGTGTAGATTTGCAGGTTCATGGATACACCGATGCAGATTGGGCTGGTAGTACTCCAGATAGAAGATCTACTAGTGGCTTTCTTTTCTCACTTGGAGGTGCCGCTATTACATGGAGCAGTAAGAAGCAACCCACTATTGCTTTGTCAAGCACAGAGGCTGAGTATAGAGGTGCTGCAATGGAAGCATGTGAGGCATCATGGATGGAGATGTTACTTGCAGATTTAGGTGTGGACGTGCAAAAGCCTATCACTATCTATTGTGATAATCTTAGCAACATACAATTAGCACGGAACCCTATTTTCCATGCTAGAACAAAGCATATCGAGGTACATTATCACTTCATCAGAGAGAAGGTATTAGCAGGTGATATTGATCTTGTTTATGTGAGAACAGATGAGCAGGTTGTTGATATTTTCACCAAAGCACTTCGAGCTGAGAAGTTGAAGAAGTTTCAAGAGATGCTTGGATTACAGGATATGTCATTGAGCTTGAGGGGGAGTGTTGAGATATCAAGCTCAACATGTGATGATCCAAGATGACACGTACGAATTTTTCGTTTCTCTGAAATGTATAGTGGTCATGCCGATATATGGGATACTTCATTGAGCTTTATTAGATTTATCTACCGAGAGTGATGGCACATTTGTTCCTTGCCAGCTCACTCATTCGCGGACATTAGGTTTTTCCTTATGTACTGATCTTTATATATTGCACTTGTTGTATTCTTGTTTTTAGGTCATTCTTGTACATTCTGTTGTTAGGATCTTGCTCACGCGCAAACAGAGGTTACGAACACAAAAACACACAGAGAATAGACGCAACAAGAGATGAGACATAACACAGTATTGGGTGCAATCTCTCCCCATGCACTCTGTTTCGACAGTCCACAGAGTGCATGTATTTATAGGAATTTTGATTATGTTGAAAAGAGTGGTTACATGAGAGTGGCTTCGAAAAGCAAGCATGAAACTAAAAGTTGGTAACTTTTACAGAAAGTCGTTGCTTTCAATATCAAAAACTGCGGTCGACAACGACCTTTCTTCTAACCATTACTTTTCTAGCTATTTCTAACAATAGAACCTTCTACGTAGGTTTATTTACAAGCTAAATAATAATTATTCGGATTATTGATGTCCACCCCTTCACGCCTTGGATGCTCCTCACGAACCTTCAGCTGCTATACCAAAAACATCAAAAACACATTAATACATTAATAATATAACACTTTAACAATGCATTGTTCAATAATAATTTAACACTCCAACAATGCATTGTTCAACATATTCCATGTTACAATCCAACAATGCATTGTTCAACATATTCCATGTTACACTCCAACAATGCATTGTTCAACATATTCCATAAGTTATAACATGCCCCTCAGTTGAAAAAGCAACTGACCTCAGTTGATAAAATAATAAAATGGATGGCCAGTCACATGTTTCATCACTGAATAAAAAATAAGCATCCATGTAAAAACACATGCATGGAAATGTTCATGGAGCTGTTACATTAATGTGTTTGTGTTTTATGTATCCATTGACATTCTTCAATAGAGTGATTTTTGTACTTAACCAAATATCAATGATATTGAGTACCTGTGCCTATAGTAGTGAAATCATGATCAATGATTTTCTCAGGGACTAAGATTTCAGATTGTTCTTCAATTAAAGGAGGGTCATCAAGAAGTGGAGCAAGTGGTAAAGTTCCTTTAAATGGTTTAAGTAAACTAATATGAAAAGAGTTATGTATAGTCCAATGAGATGGAATATCTAATCGAAATGAATTATCATTAATTTTTTTCTATAAGGTGAAACGGTGCATAATAGCATGGTGCAAGTTTAATTTTAGGATGCTGCAAAATATTTTTGAGACATCTTTTAATGATACGCAACCATACAAAATCATTTTCCTTGAATTCTTTGGCTAATCGTTTAGTATTGATATTATGTGTATATCATTGTTGACTTTTCCTAATGTGCTCGTGAACATCATGAAGTATAGACACGTGATCATGAGCAATAGAATTAGTCATCGGAATGTCAGTTTGGGTGAGGGACATGGGGGTGGGAAGCTTTTTACCAAAAACAATTTCAAAAGGTGCATGACCAGTAGTAGTGTGTGCAGTGTTATTGTAAGCAAATTGAAGCAATGAAAACTTTTCATCCCAGTTATTAGGATTATCTAATGAATAACAATGCAATAAATCAAGAATAGTACTGTTTGTAGCCTCACTCTGTCGATTACTTTCAGGATGAAATGCAGAACTAAAATCTATTTTAGAACCAAAATGTTGAAATAAGGCCACCCAAAAATGATTACAAAATCTAACATCATGATCAGATAACATTACTTTAGGAAATCCATGATATGGGAAAATGCATTTAATGAATAATTTTGCAGCTTGAGGTGCAGTCAAAGTTTTTCTACATGGAATGAAATATGCATATTTACTAAACCTATCAACTATTGTCCAAATCATATCATTATGTGATGAAGTGATGGGAAGACATGTGATAAAATCCATAGAGATTTTTTCCCATGGTTCATTTGGAATGGGAAGTGGCATTAATAATCCAAATGGTTTACCATGATGACGTTTGACATGCTGACAAACAATGCATTGAGAAACATAATGTGCAATATCCTTTTCCATGTGTGGCCAAAAGAAGAAATCTTTGCAAGCAGAAATGGTGCTCTCTATGCCTCTATGACCCATGTAAGATGGTTCATGCATTTCTTTAATGACAAAATCTTTAAAAGCTTGGGTTATGCACAATTTATGTTGAAAATAAAGAAAACCATTATGAAATGTATAATGTTCATCAGATAAAGATGCACCATTGTTGAAGTCATGCTTGCACGTGAAAAATACAAATCAGATGCATAAGTGGAAACCATTTATTGAAAAGAATGTATTTGGCAAAACAACAGAATGCGAAGGAAAACGGCTAAGAGCATCAGCTATAACATTAGCTTTACCAGGCTGATATTGTATCATGGGTTGGAAATTTTGAATGAATGATGCCCATTTAAGATGCCTATCAGAGGTTAAGGCTGATTTAATAAATGCTTAATAGCCTGTTGATCCGTTTTGATTAAGACCTCAGAGCCCATAAGATAGTGTTTCCAAATTCGCAAAGCATGCACAACTGCTAACAATTCTTTATCATACGTACTATAATTCTGTTCTGAGGGCTTAAGCATCCTACTCTCAAATGCAATGGGATGGTCATTTTGCATTAAAACTGCACCTATTCCTAAACCACTAGCATCAGTAACGCCATGAAAGGGTTGTGAAAAATCAGGTAATTGTAAAATAGGTGCATGTGAAAGTGCTTGTTTAAGTTTTTCAAAAAACTGTTGTTGGGTAAGTCCCCATGCAAATTTTATTTTCTTTTTCAACAACAAGGTAAGAGGCAATGCTAAATAAGAAAAATTTCGAACAAACTTCCTATAGAAACTAGCCAACCCAAGAAAAGAACAAACATCATTGACTGATTGTGGTGTAGGCCATTCTACTATAACTCTAATTTTTTTTTTCGGATCCACATGCACACCTTCACTTGAAATAATATGTCCTAAATATCTAGCTTACATTGAAAGAAGTAACTCTTTTCAGGATTAGCATAAAGTGTGTTCTTTCGTAACAAATGAAAAACTATTTCAAGATGCTTTACATGTTCACTATCATTCTTAGTGTAAACAAGTATATCATCAAAGAATACAAGAACAAAAGCTTGATAATCAAAAACAATATTGTTCATCATTCGTGCAAATGTAGCAGGGGCATTAGTAAGTCCAAAGGGCATTACCATAAATTCATGATGGCCAGTTTGAGTTCTAAATGCAGTCTTAAAAATATCACTTTGTGTCATACGAATCTGATGGTAACCCAATTTAAGATCAATTTTACTAAAGACACGAGCTCCTCGTAACTTATCTAAGAGATCATCTATTCGTGGAATAGGGTATCTATTCTTTATTGTGATCTTGTTAAGGGCTCGATAATCAATGCACATTCGATACGTTTTATTTTTCTTCTCTACTAAGAGAACTGGTGCTCCAAATGGGGAAGAACTAGGCCTTATAAGTCCTTTCTGTAGTAGGTCTTTTACTTGGTTTTCTATTTCTTTTGGTGTAGTGGGCTATGTGTATAAGGTGCTTTATGAGGAGGAGAACTACCAGGGACTAAGTCTATGCTATGGTCAAAGGATCCTCGAGATGGTGGTAGTTCAGAGGGATACTCAGACATAAAACAATCCTTATAACTCCTCATGAAAGGTTTATATGCATCAGGAAGTGTATGCGTATAATCATTGATGACATTGACAAAAAAAATGCATGAATTGAATCCTTTCCTAAATGCACGCTTTACTTGAGTGGGACTAATCAGTGGAAATGGCTGAAGATCATGTCGTGCAGATAAAGTAATGATTTGACCTTTGAATTCAAAGCTAAAGGTATGCGTATGGTAGTCAATACGTGGGTATGGTGGCGAAAAGGCATACCTAGTATAACATCGTAAGATTACAAAGGTGCAATTAAAAATGTTTGTGAATCAACATATGGGCCTATGCTAATCGTAACATCTTGCACTTCTCGTGTTACATTATAACGACTACCTTGAAATGCAGCTTACTTTATACAAGGAAGGAAACGTTTGTAATTTAAGTTCTTGTACTAATAAATGTGAAATGAAGTCATGTGAACTACCATTGTCATGTAGAATTTTAACTAGTTTGTTATTTATTGTACCCTGCATGCAAAGTAGAGAGTGAAGAGAGATATCGTTACCCAAGGTACTTAAGTCCTTCTCCAATGATTCCTCTGTCCAAACAGGAGGAATTTCTTCATTATGGACCTCTATGTTATGCAATTGAGCTGTAGCCGGTTTCATGTGAAGAGGTCGCAATCTGCACCTTATTTTTGTATGTCCAAGTTTACCACAATTCCAGCAAGTGATTCGTGGTCGCTTCTGTTGGGCATCCACCACTGAAGTTTGAAGGGTAGGTGGTTTGGTTGGTTGGAAAGATGACGCAACAGGTGGAGTTGAGTAATTGGATTGTGGAGGACGAGGAAAACTAGGGTAAGATGGGGCATTAAAATTACGCTTGAGAGGAAGATGTGGTTTAACAAAAAATGGCCGTTGACATGGTTGTTGTAATCGAAGTGACTTGGTTATGGACTAGAGTTCTTTTTCTGCATCATAGGTGAAAGATATAGCCTCGTTGAGGGTTGTAGGTCGTAGGGTATGAAGCTTAGCTTGGATTCCCACCTTCAAACCATCTTCATATTTCTGCTACAAGATATCTTCCGATACTTCTTCAAGCATTCGAACAAGTAGTAAATTTTGCCAGAACCGCTCCGTATAGGTAGTAACCGTATCACCCTCCTTCCATGTAAGGGTCTTCCATGCACGTCAAACATGCAAATGGTATTGAGGAGGAAAAAAAGAATCCTTCACTTTCTTTCGGAAAGGCTTCCACGTTGTTGGACGCTCCATACTCTGCCGCAGGACATTCCACCAAAGTTGAGCTTTACCTACTAAATAGTTAGTGGCAAATTTAACTTTTTCACTTTCAACATACATTTCGTTAGTATAAAAATCATCAAACTGTGACAGCCAAGAAAGGACTAAAGGCCCATCCTTTCGGCCATGAAATCGTAAAAACTGATAGTTTCTAGTACCAATCTTCGAATGAGTAACATCAGATTGGGCAGAAACAATAGCTTTTACTACTCTCGTAAGGTTGTCTTCCTTAGTTTGTATCTTTTGGAGGACTTCATCACGTTGCCAGATTTCATTATGAGCTCCTCGAAGCTCATGCCGCAAAAGCTCTAGTTGTTGTTCGAGTGTTGCCTCAGGTAGAGGTGAATTACTATAATCCTCCATAGTGCTCTTGGACCCTTAAGCTAGTGCTTTCCTCTCGGGATGTACCCTCAGGAAATGTACCTCAGCAAAATGTAGCCTGTCTGGATGTACCCTGATGTACCCTGACAAGATGTACCCTGTCTGGATGTACCCTGGTGTACCCTGAGAAGTGTACCCTGACAGGATGTACCCTGAGACGTGCCGCGTTGTGGGAGCGAGTTCTGACGATTGGCGGGTCAATTCAGTCGTCTCGCTAACGGCGCACGCAGGGTGACTATGCAGAACAAGTATAACTTTTCCTAAGGTCCGTAGGGCAAAGCGTTCCTATATCTTTCTATAGCGTCAAAATAAGATGGTAAGATTAGTTTTTCACTAACTACTTGATCTTTAATGCTTTCAGTTTCGTTTGAATCTTCTTGAAAATTATCGATGTTTCTATCTACAGTTGGTGGGAAAAGTTCTTCACTATTCTCAATGCTAGGTGGAACAATGGAAAGTAAATGTAAAGTTCTATTAGGATCATGCAAAGTTTCTTTTACTATCTTATTTTTAACTAACTCTTCAATTTCTTCAATTGGTTTAGGAAATAATAACTCAAATGTAGTTGGAGGTAGAAAGGAACTGCTTGAAGAAGCCTCTTTAGACATAAGATGAAATGACACTAGATTAATGATCAAATTCCTATACACAGCTATAAGATAATATTCATAAAATGAAAACCTATTGAAGCTTAAAGGATAACCTATACAAGCTAATCAATAGTTTAAGCTAAGTAAATTCTTCACGCTTCAAATCTTCAGTTCACCAACAGGGCTGCAATTCATCAGGAAATCACATCTGAAAATCACATGAGAAATATTAGTATGCATCTATAAAATATTTACACTCATTTAGAACTTAAAACAAACTTAGTTAATTCATTTATTTAAACATACATATTACAATAAAATAATACATTCATACAATTACATTAGCATACATCAATCATTCATATAAGTACATTGTTTCATTTACTTATACATATTTAAACATATTATATAAGCTAACATGCATTACATGCATATACATACACTTAACATAAATGACACGCATACCACACATAATCATACATTCACAAACACACATGCAAAACATACATGCACTAGCATAACTCTCATGCATACATGCACATGCATAAATGATCATGCATACATGCACACTAACATACACTTAACATAAATGATCATGCATACATGCATACTATGACATAAATGAACATGCATATATACATGACACACACATGCATAATTGAATTACACTAACACACATATGCATATCATATATATACATGCATACATACATGACATGCACACAAACATGCATAAACATGTATACATAACATACATATATATGAACATGCATGCACTATCTTTCACCCTTACACACATACACTCAGGCACATGCACTAAATGAACATGCATACAACATGCATACATGCACTAATAACCATGCATAAACATACATGCACTAACATGCAACAAGCAAACATGCATGACATGCATACATACATGCAAACACTATCAACATGCATGCACACATGATATACACATAACATCTAAAGTATATACATTAATTAACATGCATGAACTTAAACATGGATAAATTCCTAGCATGCATTAGCTAAATATACATTTACATGCAAAACCATATTCATGCACTTAATATACCTCTAACATTCATACCTATCATTTACATGCATATCCTATCATCTAACATGCACTATCTTAACTAACATGCATTAACATTCCTAACTTCTAACATGCACTACCTAACATATACATTCATTACTTAACACCTAATAACATGCGAACATACACTATCATGTCTAATATGTGCTAACATACTTATCATGCACTAACATGCACTAAAATCATACATGGGTATATGCACTAACAACTAACATGGGTACAATTAATTACTAACATGCCTATCATGATACATGGGTATAAGAATCACATATTATTTGACGACATTGAGAATGAAACATGGCATGAAAGCATATTTTGGAAGGTTTAATACTTAGAATAGCATTTAAATAATTATTATTTTTCTTCATAATTTTTTATTCCACCTTTGGAGCTATGTTCTTTTTGTGAACATAGAAATATATGCTTTGCCAATTCAACACGAAATTCGGCACCACATGTAATGGCTACTAGTTCAAATTAGAGGCCTTTTAACTTTGAATAAAAATATGTATTCAATTAGTATGAATGTTATTCATTGATAACTTGCCAATTCTCTGCAATCTCACTTACACACATGTTATAGTGAGCCATTCTTTAAAAAGTGCGATAAATGGTAGTGCTCTAGAGAAGAAAAGTTTTGAGTCCATGTTTATCACTTATGTAAGTGTTCAACCTTCTCCAAAGATCCCTAGACACTTGTTTTACACTGCCAAAGTCCATGAATAGCTTTCCATTTCCTAAAACATATCCAATTTGTCAAAATGTTTGAATTGTATTATTTTTTCAGTTATGCTAAAAGTTGAGCTTTCAAAAATCCCCATTTTTTTCTTCATTTAATAACCCATGTGAAGTTGTAAAATGTCAAAGATTATATTTTTCTCTAGAAGTACATGATGTGGGCTATCAAATCCAAGTGAGTATGCCATCAAAGCCTCAAGGGTGTCATCAAGAAAAATCAATCAATTTGGTGTAAAAGCAGGACACTTAAGTGTCCCAGGACACTCAAGTGTCCTAGTACAAAACTAGTGTTAAAGCCATATAACTCTAGTATAAATTTATTAAGTATTATTTATATTAATATATAAAATAACCATATAATATATATATATAAAATAAACATAAAGTATTTAAAACATAATATAGATAAGACATAAAATATAACTACTAACATAAATAAAAAAGAAAACAAAATGTAAATAAACCTCACTCTCCCTCTCTCTCCCTCTCTCTCTCTCTCTCTCTCTCTCTCTCTCTCTCTGCTGCGCACACAGCTCTGCTGCACCGCCGGCAGAGGAGAAAGGGAGGAGAGTAAAAAAAGAAAAAACAAATAAAAAATAATAATATAAAAAAACATAAACTCTCATTTCACTTTCTCTCTCTCTCTCTCTCTCTCTCTCTCTCTCTGTTGTCGGACTGCTGCACCGTCGGCAGGCTGCAGAGGGAGGGAAGAATAAAATAAAAGGAAACTAAAAAAATAGGAAAAATAATATAATAATAAAAAATTATCATTACTTTCTCCTCTCTCTCTCTCTCTCTGTGCTGCGCATGCAGCGCTGATGCGCCACCGGCAGAGAAAGGGAGGGAGAGGAAGAAGAGAAAGGACAAAAAAAGAATATATTAAAGAAGAGGGAGAAGAAAGAAAAGGACAAGACGAAGGGGAAAAAGAAGAGGAAAAGGGAAAAAAAAAGAATGGGAAACAAATGGATAGAAAAAAAAACTAACGCCTCCCTATAATTCTCTGCATTCGATCAATTTCCAAGAATAAAAAATTGCTCTCAATTAATTGAAGGACAAGAGATGGCCTTCTCTCTCCTCCTGTCAGAGAACTGTCATAGAACTATATGCAAAATTTGACTATAGTCTAGAGCAAAAAGTAAGTACCTGAAAATCACATGAGCTTGTGAGTACGTACTCCCCTCTTTAATAGATGAGGGTAGCCCACCATAGCCCACATTTTCCTTTAGATAACTGATCCATGCTACCTAAATTAACTTCTCTTCAACTCCACATCACTCCAACAAGAAAAATAGGCATGGGATTTTCTCCTAGTTCTTTTTCTCAAAAATTACTCACAACCATACAATTAAATATTTATTGGACCATAGACTTTAGAGTTAAATACAACCTTTCTTTTTTATTCATTTAAATACTTTAGAATAAATCCAAACCTTTAGAATAAAATAAATTTAACCCTATCAATAAATTAAATTATAACTCTAGTGAAACTTCATAATTAACTTATTTTTTATTTGAAATATTTTGCTAAGGTTCCATTTGTTATATTTACCTTATCTAATAATTCATTTATAGACTAAAACTTACTTAGTTAATTATTTAACCTTAGGTTTACCCTTCAATTAACTTCAAATCATGTTAATTAACCCCAATTAACCCTTAAACATATCTTCTACCCTTCCATAACCCTCTAGATTGAATAATTAACCCTTAATTAATCTTAAAATTAAACTAGAACCCTATAAAACATGATCAAGACCTACAATTGACCCTTAAATACCCTTGCATTTACTTTCAAAACATAAACATACCCTTAACTGATCCTTGATTTTTCATCTATACCCTTAATTAAATTAAGAAAACACTTAGATAAATACTTCCCATCTTGATATTATTTAGCAAACTTCTTTTCTTGTAGAAATTAAAATCAAACATTAGTCAAAAATTTCATAATTTAACCAAACTTATATCAATCAATTAATCTTTTAATTTTTGCAATATTTTAAGAGTAACAAATTCTCTCCGACATCCGCCCCCACTAAACCTGCACATCGTCCCGATGGGCCAACCTGTAGATTCAAGTGGAACATATCAAATTCTTTTAAAAATAAGTTTTAAATTTTTCAAAATTTTATTTCATCATGCATTCAAACTTTATGCAATTAAAAAGATTAGTACAAATCATTTAAAAAACACAAAGTAGATATAAATTATAAAATATCACGTCATATTTCTGAATCCACATTTAAACAGGCATTTATAAGAATAAATCATAAGTTTTATAGTCCTTCTGTTCATGTCACTTGCTTAGAATAAGTATCTTATCCCGCATAACAGTATATACCAAAACTTTGTTCATCAGGTAATAGAATTATGTGCCTCCTACTTTTATATCCTATGGTCTGACTCTCTTTTCATTGCTTTTTTCATATCATTTTTCTTTTACTTTTTTACTTCATCCCAACTTAGCTTTTTCTTTAATTTTCACAAATCGGCCTATACCAAAATTGGGTGCGACGCCTGGACTTGTCCACCTGGCCAAGTTTATTCCACTTGTCTACCAACCCGGCATAGCGCACGACAAAACTATGTCAGCCCTACATAAAATCGACGTCAGCTCATGGCTCTGATCACCCGACCAGAGTAACTCCACCCGCCTATCGACCCATGCAGGCGCATGACAACATATAGGTTAGGCCTATGATGAAACTAGCGTCAGCTCGTGGCCTTGATCACCCGACCAAGGTTGGTCCACCCGCCTACTAGCCCAACATAGCACACCAACAACAAACACATACATATATGCTAATTGGGTATGAAGTTTTATTTATTTTTTTATTTCATTTAGAGGTCAGATCTCATAAGAAATAAATAGCAGAATACAAAATCCCATATACTAATGGATAAAATTTTAAGCATATACATGTATTCAAAATAAGGCTACCTTTTCTTTTACAAGCTTCCAATTCCAAAATTTCTATTTAACTTTCTGATTCAGTTCATATAAATATGAGTTTTTATGCTTCAATCATAAATATTTCAGATATTTCTACATCTTAATTCTATTTAAGTTTTCTAAATAAATTCGAACATATCCTTTTAATCCATGCAGTAATGCCATGCATAAACACAAAAAATCAAAGAATCTTTAATCAAAACTGTTTCACCTGATATTTTAATCATCATCTTCATTTTCATCAGCATCATCATCATCATCAATCTCGTCAATTTCATATTCTTTGTTATTTCTCTTCTTAAATAGTTTAACTCTTTTTCCTGCAATCAAATTTTTCAGCAAAGAACCATCAAACTCTCTAAGTTTAAATGTACCATTTTCAACTACATACGAACCAAACCATCTTTTAATTAACTTTTTTCTAGCATTATACTGAGTTTCATAATTTTCCTAGGAATATCTTTACTATTTAAAATTTGTAATTTTGAAGATGAAAAATTTTCTATTTTATTTACACATGTGTAATCTTCCTCTCAATGTCATCCCCTGTCTCTACATGTCCTCTAGTGATGGGTGATTGTAAATTAAAGAAAACATCTTTATTCAAAATCATATGGTTGCCGCTACAACCACTATCAATGTACCATGTAAAATCTGAATTGACTCTTTCACTTGAACCATACATCATAAGAAAGTTCTCATTTTTTGAATTTGTTGAAGTACTCACAGAATTACCTTGGTTCCTTCCTCGATTGCCTCCTCCTTTGGACCAACAATCTCTTGCACAATGGCCTGGTTTTTCACAATTGTAGCATTCTCCATTGGATGCTTCTCTTCCATGTGATCTTCCTCCTCTTCCTCTACTCCTTCCTCTTCCTCTTGATCCATAGCTTTGGTTGGAGCCTTCTTGGTTGCTTGAGTTTGAGCTTGACCTTCCTCTCCCTCTGCCTTGGGAGTTTTTTCCACCTCTTTTGCCTTTGCCTCTACCTGCATAGAAAACTTGGGCTTGGCTGCCCTTTGATTGTGAACCTCCTTGGTTCATCTCCTCGGTCACCATCAGTGTGACGAATTGATCAAATTCTGATAGGGAATCCATCACATAAACTTATGTGGTGAATGCTTTCCACCTTTCATCCTCTCTCAAGCTATTGAGAGTGTGCGCAACAAGATCATCGTCTTCGATTGGGCTCCCAATTGAGCCTAAAGCATCTGCAAGCTCCTTAACCTTCAAAACGTACTCATTTAAGTTAGTACTTGGTGATTTCCTAAGATTATTCAGCTCATTCTTGAGCTGAATCTTACTTTCCTTAGTTGATGAAGAGTACAATCTTTCCAAGGTCTCTGAAACCTTCTTGGATGTGTCCAAGTCTTGTATATGCCCTATCATGCTATTGATTATGTGTTGGGATAGAATGAATATGACTCTCATATCCCTTTATATCCATTCATTAAGTGCCTTGACCTGGCCTTGAAGTGGTGGATCATGTACATGAGGCATTGGCTCTGTGCCGCTCACTAATCCCCACAATCCTTTGCCCATAAGGTAGTTGCTAACTCTAGATTTCCATGGTTGATAATTGCCTTTCTCTAACTTCTCTATTTGTGCATTATAATCAGCCATAATAAGCTCTAAGATGCTCCTCTGGCTTCTCCTCAAGTTCTTGTATGCTTTAGAAGGTGTGGACATTACCTTTTGATAGCTTCTCCCTTGCTAACCTTCGACTAGTTGAGATCTCGATTGACGTAGCCCCCTTTTGATGTCTTCTTGCTTTGATGAGTCCTCCTTGTGCTTCCACGAGTTGTCTTGATCCCTTCAAGTCTTCAATATGATGCCACTGATGTCTCCAAGCCTCCAAAATGGCTCTGATTCCACTCATGGGGGATGATTCTAACACCCCAATGCAAAAATGGAAGATGGCTCCCTCCACTAGGTCCACAAGCAGTGATATATGCTCATTGTTCTGAACGTTTCTCTACACCAGTATAGAGAATTAAAATAACATTTTGTAGACTTGTAGTAGAGCTACCCAACAAGCTCTAAATCATCCCAAATCAATATTCCAGCTAGGAGAACCACTCTCTGCAAAACAGGGTACCTGTTTGCAACATTCTCTGCCTATGTGCAGAGATTTATCTTCATAAAGTTGGCAATTTCTCACAACTCACTCAACCAAATAACTTGAAACTTTGGCAAGGTTGAGGGCACAATATGAGAGATTAAATGAAGCTTGAAATCAATGAAAATGAGTAGAATGAGAGAGCAAAATGCTCTGCAATTGGGTACAATCAGATTTGGAAAAGCCTTACTACACCTCTAGATAGTGAGGAGCAAAATCATGAGAAAATGAGGTAAGAAAGCAACGGGGCTACTTGCTAGAGTTTATGAATTCACTAAACTAAGTGGGAAACTTGTGGAATGCATACAACTCAAGAAACAAAGGCAGGATGATGCTTATATAGAGTTTTACTTTTCCTACAATCTAGCTAACCACCCACCAATCAATGTAGGTGCACTTTTTGGTGGCTGATTTGATGATATTTGAATTTGATTGAGTTTGGTGGAGCTTAGAACTTTATTCCACGAC
This sequence comes from Ceratopteris richardii, assembly GCA_020310875.1. Lineage (NCBI taxonomy): Eukaryota > Viridiplantae > Streptophyta > Polypodiopsida > Polypodiales > Pteridaceae > Ceratopteris > Ceratopteris richardii. The sequence continues at coordinate 94,195,940 of CM035427.1, read as the reverse complement.
TTTTGGTCCTTGTTTTTTATTAGTTCACTTGCAAAACTCATGGTTGAGCCTTTTTGCATGATTGAGACTTGATTTTCAACACTCTTGACTGGGTCATGTGATGCAAAACTTTGTTGAAGAAACAATCACTAACTGGACATATATTTGAAGGTCAAATCTTAGGAAGAAAACCCCATGCCTATGTGAAGGGACAAATTCACAAATGTATTATACTTGTAAAGTTAGTTCACTTTAGTTCTAGAAGTTTTTTCAAAAGTTACGAGAATGAGAAAATCTATATAAGTTAGTTAGTATTAACTGATGTGTAGAGAGAGAGAGAGGAGAAGAAGAAGGAGGAAGACAATGAGAAAGTGAGAAGAACTCATTTTTGTATGACTGAGTATAGTCGGGCTTCTCTGAGTGAGAAAGCCTTTGTAAAACTTCTGAGTTTTTTATAGTTATGAGAAGAACTGAATAAAGTTCTGTGTATGAGCCTCTCTCCATCATCTTCATGATTACCTACTATGTGATGAGTTACAAAGATCAAGTTTTCCAAGCAACTCGATGCCTGGCATCGAATCTCTGCTGATAAGTCATATTTTCATTTATATTTTTCATCCAGTACTGAAGTGTTTGAAAAACATGATGTTGTTGGAGCAACTCGATGCCTGGCATCGAATTCCAGTTGATAAGTCCTATTCTAAGTGTGCATGAAATCACCTCTAGTTTTGGTGTCCAAAAGATCAAGACTTTATGCGGGAAGTCGATGCCCGGCATCGAATCCCTGCTGAAAAGTGGCCAAAAACATCCCAAGTCGATGCCCGGCATCGAATTCTCGTTGCAAGTCGATGCTAGGCATCGAATTCTAATTTTAAACAGGCGCTCTTACTAAAACAGGCAAGTTTTCCAGTTTTGGAAGGTCATACAGGGTCATCTTGTGAGGGCCATAACTTGAGTTCTAGAGCTCCGTTTGATGCATATGATAGCTTGTTGGAAAGCTCTACTCTTCTAGTTTCAGCCTATAAAGTTTCATAGAGAAATAATATGTGAGCTAGGAGAAATTAGCAAAATACTGAAGGTATGTCATTTCGGTGACTAGGAATTTCTGTAGAAGCAAAGTTCTTACTTTAAGCTATCATTTCTCAAAGTTTGGAGTGGCAATGAGTTAATGGTGACCATAGAGGTGTTCTAGTGTCACATTAATTCATTTCTTGTGGTGTTTTATACATCAACAAGTGGTATCAGAGCAGAAAGATTCTCGAGAGCAGAAGACAACAAAGGTACGAGAAGTTTTGTAAAGTTTTCCATTAAAGTTTGAAAGGTGAAGCATTTGAAGACACAAGGCATCAAAAGGTTACTTCAAAAGTATCCTCATACAAAAAGAACTTCAAAAGGTATTATCCTTTATCCTTTAAGCTCACAGGTTGCAGCAGAAGGAAAGAACTATGGCAGATCATATCTCCATTGACAAACTGGACAGAGATAATTACCCCGCATGGGTAATGAGAATGGAAGCCTTACTTATGAGTAAGGATCTCATGGTATATGTTGTTGGAGCAGAGCAATCATCAATAGGTGATTACATGAAGTCCAAAAGTGAAAAGATATGTGGAAGGATGAAGATTACTTTCAAAGGAAGAAAATAGAATCAGAAATGTTTCTTTTGTATATTATTCTTGTAAATAGTTCAATGTATTTTGAAAAAGATGACGAGTTAGACTCGTATATATATCTACAGATATGTATTCGTAAGTAGAGAGAGTGATATAGATCAGATAGAGAAGAATAGGTGAATAGGTGATGAACTTTGTATGTATCATCAACCATATGTATGGAAAGTAATGAAGAAGAAAATGTTGTAGATTTCTGCGCGTCGATCTTCTCTCCCATTCTCCTTCTGTGCTTAATCTCTTGAGAAATCCTTCTGCACGTATCTAAGTTCATAGCTAATCTATCTATGGCTAGAATTTGAGAGGTCAATTGTAATCAGGTTGAGAGAATTTTGTTTAGGAACATTCATATGTGAAGATGTTCTGAGAGTCGACAAAACTGGCGCAGATTTCATGTTCAGAGAAATGAAGATTTCTCAGTGTGTGGTGTAAAGTTTTACACAAGTGAGAGCTTAAAATCTAAGTTGAAAGGTAAGCCATCTATGGCTAAAAGATCTTGATCAAACGGGTTCGACATTGTGAGAACCAGTGCTAAGAAGTTGCAGGTGTCAAAGTCGCTACTGCAGAGAAGGTGTTTTACACATAGGTAACTTGTTTGTATGATTTCTCAAAGTGTACTCAATCATTTTGAGAAATTTAACTTGGTAAAGTTGCGCAATCTCAAGGCAAAGCGTTGTACAAAGTTTTGTCAAAAACTTTACAGAATTGATTAGTCAATGAGTGATTAATCTGCAGCAGACTTTTCTGAAGAAGTTGAATTTTTCAGAATAATCAATTTTCTGATAATTTGGTAAATGATCTCTAAGTTTGGTGGAGTCTAAGGTTAATCTTGATATAGAGGTGATCTAAATTCAAGGTTAACTTGTTCTTTTGGAGATTAACACTCTCCATCAGTGGTATCAGAGCAGGTTGTGTCAAAATTGAGAAGAAGAAGACTCCGACTATTGCAGAAGTACAAATCTTTACATTTTGAAGGTGCAGAAGGGTAAAGGTTGAAGAAAAATTGAAGGAAGACATACAAAGAGTATCAAAAGGATCAGAAGGAGCAACATTCGAAGTAAAGGTACATTCATTATCTGTAAAGGTTAAAGTTTTGAGACTACAGGTGAAGCAAGGATGGGAGATAGTCTCCAAATTGAAAAGTTGGATAGAGAGAACTATCCTGCATGGTCTATGAGGATGGAAGCTCATCTTATGAGCAAAGATCTGATAGGATACATCACAGGAGATGAAGAAAAGCCAGAATTCAGAGATCCTAGTGTTCCAACTAGGGAGGAGCTTGCAGACTTGAAGAATTGGATGAAGAAGGATGCTCAAGCAAGAAGCATCATCTACATGGCAGTCAATGACTATTTGCTTCCTCACATTAGAGGACTTGAAAGTGCATGTGACATTTGGAATGCTTTGGAGGAGCATTTCGAAAATACAACCAAATCAAGGAAGGCTTCACTATGGGCAGAATTTACTACTTTCAAGAAGAAGGCCTCACAATCAATCTCTGATTATGTGACAAAGATGAAGGATATTGCAGATTCTCTAGGTGCAGTGGATGAAGATATTGAAGAAGACAAATTGGTAAGACAAATACTCACAGGGCTAAGAGGAGATGAGAAATGGAAGCCTTTCATTTTATCTACAGAACTTTCATTAGATCACTTTACTCCTGATTTGAATCAATTGTTAGGTCATATGCTAACTTTTGAGAATGATGTCAAAGGAGATGTTGATAAGAGTGCAGGTCATGCAATGTACTCTAAAGACAAGAAGAAAGCTAACAAAGGAAAGCAACAATCAGGTGAAGAAGAAGGTACATCAAACCAAGCAAATTTCATAAGAGGAAGAGGAAATGGCAGAAGTAGAGGAAGAGGCAGAAACAACAAAGAGAATGCAAGAGCTTGTTGGATATGTGGTAAGACCAATCATCTATCTCATGATTGTTGGCATAATAATCAAAACAATGGTAATTATCAGAACTTTAATCAAAGAGCAAGAGGTGGTAGATTTCAGAGAGGAAACTTCAGAAGTAGAGGTGGTAGGAATTCTTTTGGAAGAGGTGGTGGAAGAAACTTCCAAAGTCAATCCTATAATAACACCTACTACAACTATGCATCAGATCAGAAGGAGGACTCGACTCTCATTATGAATACATGTGAAACCTCACATGAGGACATGAGAGTGTTCTATATTGATTCAGGATGTAGTAATCATTTGAGTGGAAATATTGCTTTGATGACTGATCTAGATCATAATGCAATTAATCATACAGTTCAGACAGGTGATAATACAAAGCATAAGGTAAAGTCAATTGGTTCAGTCAAAGCTAAGGATGGGAGCACTCTTCTGAGTAAGGTACTTTATGTTCCCACAATTCCAAAGAATTTGATCAGTGTAGGTCAAATTGTGGAAAAAGGTTATGAGGTAAGGTTTACCAATGATGGAGTTTATGTGGAAGACCCTAGTCAAGGGTATAAACAAGTTATTGCAGGAAAGAAAGAAGGAAGGCTCTTCACATTGAAGGTACAAGGAAATGTTGGACATGCTATGTTCACATATAGAGAGCAGAAGGTGTCAGAATTGGATCTTTGGCACAAAAGACTTGGACACTTTAATGAAAGAGGTATCAAAGAAATGATTAACAATGATTCAGTGCTTGGAATGCCTAATATTGCAGGTCAACACATGACATACAGATGTGAGGCATGTCAATTAGGTAAGGCTCATAAGCAATCCTATTCCAAGCATGGGTTTATGTATTCAGAAAGACTTGAATTGGTGCATACAGATGTGTGGGGTCCTTCAAAGGACTTTAGTATAAATGGTTCAAGATATTATGTCATATATGTTGATGATGCTACCAGGTGGATCACAATTTATGTGATTAAAGAAAAGTCAGAAGTGTTTAATACATTTAAACACTATCATGCATATGCAGAAAGGATTACAGGTCAACAATTGAAGAGACTAAGGTCAGATGGAGGGGGAGAGTATTTTTCAAATGAGTTCAATGATTATTTGTGGAATGCAGGTATAAAGAGAGAAGTTACTTGCAGGTACTCTCCTCAACAAAATGGGGTAGCAGAAAGAAGAAATAGGACACTTGTTGAATTTGCAAGGTCCATGATGAAAGAGAAGAATTGCCCAAATTATTTGTGGGCAGAGGCTGTAAACACAGCTACATATTTGGTTAATAGATTGCCTTGTAAAGCTTTGCAGGGTATGACACCATATGAAGCTTGGTGGGGTAAGAAACCTACCTTGGATCATTGCAGAATATTTGGATGCTTGGCATATGCATATGTGCCATCTCAATTGAGGCATAAGTTGGAGCCTAAGGCAGAAAAGTATGTGTTCATTGGTTATGATGATAAGCAAATGGGATACAGGTTGTGGAGTCCATCCACAAAACAATTCCTTGTATCCAAGGATGTTACATTTGATGAACAAGGTATTTGGTATGCAGGTAAATATAATGTACATGCAGATGATGAAGAAGTAGTGGAACAAAGAAAAGGTAAAGCAAAGATTCAATTACTTGATGAAAGTGAGAACAATGAAGCACAGATTGAAGTTGAAGAGAGGCCAAGGTTTGATTCAGAATGTGATGAACTAGAGACCTCAAGAAGTGCAGAAGTTAGGAGGTCATCTAGGCACAAATGGCAACCTACAAGGTATAGCTATGACACTTCATTCTTGACTACTAAAGATTATGCTTATTTGGTAAAAGCAGATGAAGACCCTTCTACATATGAAGAGGCCAAAGGGAAGAAGAATTGGGAAGATGCTATGCAAGAGGAGTATGATGCATTAATAGAGAATCAGACTTGGGATCTGGTTCCTAAACCTAATAGCCAGAAAATCATTGGTTGTAAGTGGGTTTACAAGACTAAAAGATTTGCAGATGGAAGTGTGTCTAGGTACAAAGCTAGACTTGTTGTGAAAGGATATGCACAGACATATGGAGTGGATTATGATGAGACTTATAGTCCTGTGGCAAAGATGACAACCATCAGGACACTCATAGCAATTGCTGCTTGCAAAGGTTGGAAGTTATCTCAATTAGATGTAAAAAATGCTTTCTTGAATGGTTACATTTCAGATGAAGTCTATATGGAGCAACCAGATGGGTTCAAAGATCAAGTGAGTCCAAATTATGTGTGTAAGCTCAAGAGAGCTTTGTATGGGTTGAAGCAAGCCCCAAGGGCTTGGAATTATAGGCTTGTAAAATTCTTGAATGATCTTGGATTTCAAGCATCAAAGGCAGATAGTAGCTTGCTAGTTAAAGCAAGTGAAGATGGATTCATTTATGTGTGTATTTATGTTGATGACATAATACTTACAGGAACAGATGATAAGGGGATACAAATGATCAAGAAGCAGATGGAGAAAGAGTTCAAAATCAGTGATTTGGGGAACCTATCATTCTTCTTGGGAATGGAGATTTCTTATACTCAACATGGAGTATATGTGACCCAAGAAAGGTATCTTAAAAATTTGCTAACCAAATTTAAAATGGAAGATTGCAGGGTTGCACCTACACCCTTGGAAGTGAATCATAAATTGTCTAGGTTTGGAGGAGAAGAGTTCAGAGACATGAAACTCTATCAAAGTTTGGTTGGTAGCTTGATTTATGCTACATTAACAAGGCCTGACTTGTCATATGCAGTTGGTGTGCTTTCACAATTCATGCATTGTCCTAGAAAGGAACATTGGATTGCAGGACAAAGAGTACTTAGGTACATCAAGGGTACACTCAAAGAAGGGTTGTACTATGGGTTTACTTCAGATACAAGAATCAAGATATATAGTGATGCAGATTGGGCAGGTAATGTGGATGATAGAAGATCAACACATGGATACTTGTGCTATGTAGGAGACAAATTGATTTCATGGTGTTCTAAGAAGCAACATACAGTTGCTTTGTCATCCACAGAGGCAGAATATAAAGGTATGGTGGAAGCTGCAAAGGAGGTAATATGGCTAAAGACACTTATGAAAGTTTTTAATGTGGTTCAAAGTACTCCTATTGTTTGTGGAGACAACATGAGTTCTCTATACTTGGCAGCTAATCCTGTGTTTCATGCTAGAACTAAGCATATTGAAATACAGTACCATTTCCTGAGAGAGAAGGTCGTTGAGAAGGAAATTGAAGTCATACACACCCCTACAAAAGATCAACTTGCAGATATGATGACTAAAAGTTTGGATGGACCTAAATTGCAGAGGTTTAAAGATATGGCAGGAATAAAGAAGATGCAAGTAATCACAATTGAAGATTGAGGGGGAGCTGTTGGAGCAGAGCAATCATCAATAGGTGATTACATGAAGTCCAAAAGTGAAAAGATATGTGGAAGGATGAAGATTACTTTCAAAGGAAGAAAATAGAATCAGAAATGTTTCTTTTGTATATTATTCTTGTAAATAGTTCAATGTATTTTGAAAAAGATGACGAGTTAGACTCGTATATATATCTACAGATATGTATTCGTAAGTAGAGAGAGTGATATAGATCAGATAGAGAAGAATAGGTGAATAGGTGATGAACTTTGTATGTATCATCAACCATATGTATGGAAAGTAATGAAGAAGAAAATGTTGTAGATTTCTGCGCGTCGATCTTCTCTCCCATTCTCCTTCTGTGCTTAATCTCTTGAGAAATCCTTCTGCACGTATCTAAGTTCATAGCTAATCTATCTATGGCTAGAATTTGAGACGTCAATTGTAATCAGGTTGAGAGAATTTTGTTTAGGAACATTCATATGTGAAGATGTTCTGAGAGTCGACAAAACTGGCGCAGATTTCATGTTCAGAGAAATGAAGATTTCTCAGTGTGTGGTGTAAAGTTTTACACAAGTGAGAGCTTAAAATCTAAGTTGAAAGGTAAGCCATCTATGGCTAAAAGATCTTGATCAAACGGGTTCGACATTGTGAGAACCAGTGCTAAGAAGTTGCAGGTGTCAAAGTCGCTACTGCAGAGAAGGTGTTTTACACATAGGTAACTTGTTTGTATGATTTCTCAAAGTGTACTCAATCATTTTGAGAAATTTAACTTGGTAAAGTTGCGCAATCTCAAGGCAAAGCGTTGTACAAAGTTTTGTAAAAAACTTTACAGAATTGATTAGTCAATGAGTGATTAATCTGCAGCAGACTTTTCTGAAGAAGTTGAATTTTTCAGAATAATCAATTTTCTGATAATTTGGTAAATGATCTCTAAGTTTGGTGGAGTCTAAGGTTAATCTTGATATAGAGGTGATCTAAATTCAAGGTTAACTTGTTCTTTTGGAGATTAACACTCTCCATCATATGTAACAGGTGAAGAAGAGAAGCCAGTATTCGAAGATGAAAGCCGACCAAAGAAAGAAGAACTAGATGCTTTAAAGCATTGGTAGAAGAAGGATGCAAGTGCAAAAGCCTACAATACAATCTCAGATCATTTGCTACCACACATCAGAGGATTGGAATCATCAGAAGATATATGGAATGCATTGGAATATCATTTCCAAAGCACTACTAAAGCACGGAAAGCAAGTCTATGGTCAGAGTTTACAACATTCAAGAAGAAGCCAAGTCAAACCATTAGTGATTATGTCACTAAGATGAAGGATCTAGCAGATAGTCTTGGATCCATAGATGAAGATGTTGAAGATCACAGATTGATTGCTCAACTACTTGCAGGCTTGAGAGGGGATGAAAGGTGGAAACCTTTTGTCTTATCAACAGAACTTTCATTAAATCATTATGTTCCAGATTTGAACCAGTTGCTTGGTTTGATGCTCACATATGAGCAAGACTTGAAGGGAGATGGAGATAAAGGTCAAAGTTCTGCAATGTACATGAAGAATAAGAAGAAAGGAGATAAAGGTAAAGCAAAGGATGAAGAGGAGTCTAATTCTCAAGCTTATTATGCAAGAGGTAAAGGCACTGGCAGAGGAAGAGCAAGAGGTTTTGGAAGAGGAAGAGGTAATCAAAATAACAACAAAAAGGCTTGCTGGATCTGTGGATTGAGTAATCATTTGGCTCATGACTGTTGGCACAACCAACAAGGATCAAACCAGAATCAAAACAACAATAGCAGAGGTCGAGGTGGAAGATATCAAAGTAATTTTCAAAGAGGTAGACAAAGTCAAAGAGGAGGCTATGGTAGAGGTGGAGGAAGAAGTTGGGGACAGAATCAATCCTACAACACCACCTACTACAACTATGCAAATGACACACAGAATGAAAGTCATACATCATTGATGATGAATTCAATCAGCACATCAGATAAAGAAGATCTAAAGGTATTTTACATTGACTCTGGATGTTCTAATCATTTGTCAGGAAACATAGAATTGATGTCAGAATTGGAAAAAGGCATTTCTAGTCACACAGTTCAAACTGGTGATAATACAAGACATAGTGTACATTCAATTGGAAAAGTGAAATGCAAGAGTGGAGCAGATTTGCTAACCAATGTTTTGTATGTTCCTACAATACCTAAAAACTTGATTAGTGTGGGACAGATAGTTGAAAAAGGTTTTCAAGTTAGGTTTACAAATGAAGGAGTATTTGTGGAAGATCCAGAGAATGGATATAATCAGATTGTCTCTGGTAAGAAAGAAGGTAGACTCTTTACTTTAAGAGTGCAAGGGAACATTGGTCAAGCTTTGCTCACACATGGTGAAGCAGTGATTACAGAACTTGATCTCTGGCATAAGAGATTAGGTCATTTCAATGAAAGAGGAATTAAAGCTATGGTTGCTAATCAGTCTGTACTAGGATTACCAAATGTGCAAAGTCAACATATGGTTTATAAATGTGAAGCATGTCAAATGGGTAAAGCACACAGGTTACCATTTCAAAAGAAAGGATTCAAACATGATGGAGTACTTGAGCTCATTCATACAGATGTATGGGGACCAGCAAAAGAAGGATCTATCAGTGGCTCAAGGTATTATGTTCTTTTTATTGATGATGCTACAAGATGGATAACATTATATGTTTTGAAGGAAAGATCAGAAGTGTTTGGAGCTTTCAAGCATTTTCATGCATATGCAGAGAGAGTCACAGGTCAAAAGCTTAAGAGACTGAGGTCTGATGGAGGGGGAGAATACTTCTCCCAAGAGTTCAATGATTATCTTTGGAATGCAGGTATTAAGAGAGAAATAACTTGCAGGTATACACCACAACAAAATGGTGTAGCAGAAAGAAGGAACAGGACTCTGGTTGAGTTTGCTAGAGCTATGCTAAAGGAGAAGAATTGTCCAAATTATCTTTGGGCTGAGGCTGTAAATACAGCTACATATCTTGTGAATAGATTACCATGTGCAGCTCTGAATGAAATGACTCCATATGAAGCTTGGTGGGGTAAGAAACCAACACTAGATCATTGTAGAGTGTTTGGATCAATTGCATATGCTTATGTGCCATCACAACTTAGGCATAAACTTGAACCAAAGGCAGAAAAATATGTGTTCATTGGTTATGATGAAAAGCAGATGGGTTACAGATTGTGGAATCCTCTAACCAAACAATTTATTGTTTCTAGAGATGTTACATTTGATGAACAGAAAAGTTGGTATGCAGATCAAAGTCATACAGCTGAAGAATTTGAAGAAGAGGTAAGAAGATGTGAGAAAGGAAAATCAATTGTGCAGGTGAATAGAGATGAAGATTATATGCAAGCAAGTACATCCAGAAGTGGATTAACAAGAATGAATGAAGAAGCTCCTATATTTGATGAAGAGGTGTATCCAGAAACTTATGAAGAATGTGAACCAAGAAGGTCAAGCAGGACAAGGAGACAACCAGAAAGGTATTCTTATGATACTTCTTACATAACTCAGAAGAACTATGCATATATGGTCAAAGATGATGAAGAACCTCAGAACTATGATGAAGCTAAAGGTAAAAAGCAATGGGAAGAAGCAATGAAGGAAGAGTTCAATGCACTGGAGGAGAACAAGACATGGGAACTTGTTCCTAAACCAAATGGTAAGAAAGTAATTGGAAATAAATGGGTTTATAAAGTGAAGAAGCTTGCAGATGGAAGTATAGCCAGATACAAAGCTAGATTGGTGGTGAAAGGCTATGCCCAGACCTATGGCATAGATTATGATGAGACATTCAGTCCCGTAGCTAAGATGTCAACTATAAGGACAATCATTGCTATTGCAGCTTCAAAAGGATGGACTCTAAGTCAATTGGATATAAAAAATGCATTCTTGAATGGATACATATCAGATGAGGTATACATGGAACAACCTCAAGGGTTTATAGATTCTAGGTATCCAAATTTTGTTTGCAGGTTGAGAAGAGCATTGTATGGATTGAAGCAAGCTCCAAGAGCTTGGAACTATAGACTGGTAAAGTATCTCAATGATCTTGGACATCAAAGTTCAAAAGCAGACCCAAGTCTACTTATCAAAAGAACAGAGGAAGGTACAATCTACATTTGTATTTATGTAGATGACATTATAATCACAGGTACTTCAGATGAAGGAATCAAGGAGGTAAAGAGATTACTTGAGAAAGAGTTTAAGATCAGTGACCTAGGAAAGTTATCATACTTTCTTGGAATGGAAGTTACTTATACAGATCATGGCATATATGTGTCACAAGAAAGGTATCTTCTGAACTTGTTGAAGAAGTTTGATATGGAAAATTGCAGAGAAGCTTCAACTCCACTTGAAGTTAATCACAAGCTCAGTAAATATGATGGTGCAGACTACAAAGATATGAGGAAGTATCAATCTCTTGTGGGTAGTTTGATTTATGCTACACTAACAAGACCTGATCTTAGTTATGCAGTGGGAGTTTTGTCACAATTCATGCATTGTCCAAAGGACCCACATTGGATTGCAGGTCAAAGAGTTCTCAGATATATCAAAGGAACTATAAAGGAAGGATTATATTATCCTTTTACATCAGATTTGAAGTTGAGAGCCTACAGTGACTCAGACTGGGCAGGTAATCAAGATGACAGAAGATCAACTCATGGTTACATGATATATATTGGTGATAAGCTTGTAAGTTGGTGTTCAAAGAAACAACATACAGTAGCATTATCATCAACTGAAGCAGAGTACAAAGGACTTGTGGAAGCAGCTAAGGAAGTCATATGGATGCAGACATTGTTCAAGAGCTTAGGCATTGATCAAGGTACACCTACAATACATGGAGATAATATGAGTTCACTTTATCTTGCAGCAAATCCAGTATTTCATGCAAGAACGAAGCACATAGAGATACAGTATCATTTTCTCAGAGAAAAGGTAATGGAGAAGGAGATTGAAGTGGAATACATTTCTACTAAAGATCAATTAGCAGACATAATGACAAAGACCTTGGATGGTGTGAAGACCAGCAGATTCAAAAGCATGGCAGGAGTAAAAGAAAAGAAGAAGATATGAAGAAACAGGGAATGTCAATTAGTGATTGAGGGGGAGCTGTTGAAGAAACAATCACTAACTGGACATATATTTGAAGGTCAAATCTTAGGAAGAAAACCCCATGCCTATGTGAAGGGACAAATTCACAAATGTATTATACTTGTAAAGTTAGTTCACTTTAGTTCTAGAAGTTTTTTCAAAAGTTACGAGAATGAGAAAATCTATATAAGTTAGTTAGTATTAACTGACGTGTAGAGAGAGAGAGAGGAGAAGAAGAAGGAGGAAGACAATGAGAAAGTGAGAAGAACTCATTTTTGTATGACTGAGTATAGTCGGGCTTCTCTGAGTGAGAAAGCCTTTGTAAAACTTCTGAGTTTTTTATAGTTATGAGAAGAACTGAATAAAGTTCTGTGTATGAGCCTCTCTCCATCATCTTCATGATTACCTACTGTGTGATGAGTTACAAAGATCAAGTTTTCCAAGCAACTCGATGCCTGGCATCGAATCTCTACTGATAAGTCATATTTTCATTTATATTTTTCATCCAGTACTGAAGTGTTTGAAAAACATGATGTTGTTGGAGCAACTCGATGCCTGGCATCGAATTCCAGTTGATAAGTCCTATTCTAAGTGTGCATGAAATCACCTCTAGTTTTGGTGTCCAAAAGATCAAGACTTTATGCGGGAAGTCGATGCCCGGCATCGAATCCCTGCTGAAAAGTGGCCAAAAACATCCCAAGTCGATGCCCGGCATCGAATTCTCGTTGCAAGTCGATGCTAGGCATCGAATTCTAATTTTAAACAGGCGCTCTTACTAAAACAGGCAAGTTTTCCAGTTTTGGAAGGTCATACAGGGTCATCTTGTGAGGGCCATAACTTGAGTTCTAGAGCTCCGTTTGATGCATATGATAGCTTGTTGGAAAGCTCTACTCTTTTAGTTTCAGCCTATAAAGTTTCATAGAGAAATAATATGTGAGCTAGGAGAAATTAGCAAAATACTGAAGGTATGTCATTTCGGTGACTAGGAATTTCTGTAGAAGCAAAGTTCTTACTTTAAGCTATCATTTCTCAAAGTTTGGAGTGGCAATGAGTTAATGGTGACCATAGAGGTGTTCTAGTGTCACATTAATTCATTTCTTGTGGTGTTTTATACATCAACAAACTTGACATTCTTATGGCTGATTTGAAGCATACTTTTGATGTCACTAGAAAAGAGTCTTGATGAGGAACTTGGATTGCCCTCTATGAAGCATCGAGGAGTAAGAAAGGCACATGCAGATGATACAAGGAGAAGTGACCTAGGAACAAGAAGATCTGGGAGGATGCCCAAGTCAGTGCAACGATTGACATATGATAGTTACATGGCTTGTCATTGTGCCAAAATGGCAAAGGTAATACAAGATGAAGATTGGAAAAAAGCTATGGATGAGGAGATGTTTTCACTTTATGGAAATGATACATGGAATCTCGTTCCATTGCCCCAAGGAAAGAAACCCATAGGTTGTAAGTGAGTTTAGAAGGTAAAGCACAATGCTCATGGTAGCATAAGTAGGTACAAAGCATGATTAGTAGCAAAAGGATATGCACAGACATATGGCATCAACTATGAGGAAACCTTTATTCTTGTAGCTAAAATTTCTATTGTCATAACACTTGTTGCAATAGCTACAACAAAAGGATGAGCTTTGCATCAGATGGATGTGAAGAATGCTTTCCTACATGGTGAGTTACAAGAAGAAGTATACATGGACCAGCCACAAGGATATGAATATTCAAAGCACCAAGAATATGTTTGTAGGTTTCAAACGGCTTTGTATGGACTTAAGCAAGCCCCTCATGCTTGGCATGCAACAATTACTAATTATTTGACCACCATTGGGTTTCTGTGTAATGCAGATCATTCATTATATGCAAGGAAGGGTGATGATGGCATCATGATTGTGGATATTTATATTGATGAATTGATTGTAGGAGGTAACAATGAAGCAAGCATTAAAGAGGTAAAACAACTCATTATGCAGGAATTTGACATGAAAGATCTTGGTGTGTTGCACTATTTCTTGGGCATTGAGTTTATACATATAGAAACAGATATATGGATGTCATGAAGGCAATATGACTTGAGTATCTTGCAAAAGTATGATATGGGTGATTGTAAACCAATTTCTATGCCATTAGACCAGAATTTGAAGTTGGATACTACATCAGGTGAAGCATTGGAAAATGCTACTATGTATAGGAAAATTGTTGGAAGTTTGATATATCTCACATTTACAAGGCCTGATCTAAGCTACACTATTGGACTTGAAAGTCAATTTATGCAGGTTCCTAGAAGCCACATTCGAATGCTCTCAGGCACACTCTATGTTATGTGAGTGCTACTTTGGATTATGCATTGTTTTATGATTTTGGTGTAGATTTGTAGGTTCAAGGATACAGTGATGAAAATTGTGTTGGTGCATTTTGCCCAAGCCTCCATGCTTGATATGATGTTCATTTTTAGTCATATGTGAAGATATATGAACACCTGTTGTAAAAGAGTACACTTTACCTCCTGTAATTGTAAAAGAAAGAATGGCTTAAGTCATCCATGATGTAAAGAGCAAATTCGTGGCTCTAACTACCCAAAACCACGGATCCATTAGTTGAGAAAATATTTCCTAATTCCTAGCATCACTTTTAGGTGAAGTCATTTGAAATTCAAAACTACCTCCAAAAGTAGCTATAAAAGGAACAAGACGGAAGTCACCAAAGGAGTGCTTGATTCATGCCCATTTGTAGAGATTGAAGAGCTTACTCCATAGCTCTACCATTCTACTTCCATTGTGCAAGTATTCATTGCCAATGAGGTTGTAATTATATGTGAATCTATACATTCATCATTTACTTCTTCTCTGATTTGTTCTCTGCTATACTCACTCAGAATGGTAAACTTCAAAAGCTCATATCATGGACTATACATATCCGTTTTTAGAGTTTTAAATTGCATTGGATAGATCTCTACGTCTAATTTAGGCTCACAAAATTTCATGTCCGTTGCGTTTATGATTTGTGAGAAATCTACATTTTACTGCTCACTAGTCTATCTCTATAGAGCCCGAACATGGCAGGAGTGTTCTAGATTTTGCTAAAACTTTTTCTTAGTGGTCACTTTATGAATTGAAGGGTTTTAACTTGCAGTGCAAATCTTGCTAAGTCTATCTTCTATGTCCAAAATTAATCTTTCTAATCTCTACCAGGTTGAGAGAATTGCTCATTTTGTCCAGCAAGTGTATGTACAAAAATAGCAAGTTTTGGGAGCTCTTCATTTTGCAACTAGTCTGTCTTGACTCAAACTTTTGAGATAGTTGTTCCAAAGCACTTGGGTGATTTTTTTGTGGATTTAGGAAGCTCAAAGTGTCTAATAACCAACTCTAAAGTCTGAGTTGGCTGGTGTGAAGCTAGTTGTCACAGCACAAATTCATCTTCAGGTTGCATCCACCATCTCTCTCCACAATGGTATCAGAGCATAGTCAATCAACATGGGAGATGGATTTACATCAACAATTGAAAAATTGGATAGAAACAAATACTCAAAATGTTCTCTAAGGATGGAGGCTTATCTTCAAGGGAGGGATCTATTTGGATACACATCTGGAGATGAAGCTATGCCAACCATGAGGAACAAAGGGCAAGCATCACATGAAGAAGAGGAAAGACTTTCAAATTGGTGTTCAATGCAAAGGTCTTGAGTCCTCAAGAGGTAATAAAACTTCTGCCTTATATTCTCATAAAGCTAAGGTCAAGGACAAGTCAAAGAATAAGAAGAATGAAGATGAAGGTAGCTCTTTCCAAGCAAACTTTGCAGGTAGAGGAAGAGCTAGAGGAAGAGGTAGAGGTGGAAAGCAAGGTAGAGGGAGATTCCAATCATCTCAACCTTGCAATATGTGTGACTTATCTAATCATACTACTAAAGAATGTTTCAGGAACCCGAGGAACTCAAGAGGAAGAGGATTCAATAGAGGTGGCTATGGATCAAATAGAGGCAGATACAATGGAGGCTACAACAACAACTACAACAACAATTACAACAACAACAACTATAAAAGTGGCCATAGAGGAAGAAGAGATTACAATAACTATGCAGAGGGCCAAAGTCAAGAAGATTCATTATTTATTATGAATCTATCAGTGAAGAAGGGTAAGGACGATGATGATCACATCTTTTACATTGATTCGAGATGCTCAAATCATGTAGTAGGAAACGTGGCTTTACTTTTTGATTTGGAAGATCCTCACAACAAACATGAAGTGCAAACAGGAGATGATACAAAGCACTGGATGGAGAAGATAGGTAATGTGAAGATATCAGATGGGAATATTAACGTCCTAAGCAAAGTCTTGTATGTCCCTAGAATTACCAAAAATTTAATAAGTGTTGGGTAGATTGTTGAAAAAGGATTGTAGGTTAGATTCAACCAATTTTGATCATATGTTGAAGACCCAAGGTAAGGATTTAGAAGGATTGCCAAAGGAGAAAAGACAAGAAGACTTTTCACTTTTGAAGTGGAAGATACAAAGAACATAGCCTTATTTAGCGATGGATCTCAAACTCTAATAGAGTTGGAGATATGGCACAAAATGCTTGCTCACATTGGTGAGAGGGCACTCAAACAAATTTGTAGGGACCAAACTGTACTTGGTTTTCCTAATATCACAAGGCAACACATGATTTATAAGTGTGAAGCTTGTCAATTCGGCAAGGCTCATAGACAACCTTTCAATAAGAAGGGATATGTGTATCAAAATCTTTTGGATCTAGTGCACACGAATGTGTGGGGCCTAAATAAGAAGCCATCTATATCAAGGCTCAAGATATTATGTGTCTTATAGATGATTGTAGTAGGTGGACCATTCTGTTCTTCATGAAGCATAAGGATGAAGTTTTTAATTGCTTTAAGAAGTATGTTGCTCTTGTTGAAAACCAAATAGGTAGGACTTTGAAAAGACTCAGATCAGATGATGGAGGAGAACACTTCTCTTCTGAATTTGATGCCTACTTGCATGAAACAGACATTAAAAGGAAAGTCACTACAAGGTATACACCCAAACTCAATGGTGTAGCAAAGAGGAGAAACAAAGCTATTGTTGAAGTAGAAAGTCCATGCTCAATGAAAAGGTATTTCCAAACTACCTATGGGTAGAGGCTGTGTTTACATCCACATATCTCATAAATAGACTTCCACATAAGTCACTAGATGGAACTATGAAGAGATGGATTTGCGTTGGTGAAGATGAAGTGGTGCTGCAAAACCTTTGCACTACACCAGCCAAAAGAACTCCATAGATATGTAGTGGGCCCTTTTAGCTTGCAAAAGGATGTATTAGACACCCTATGTACCTTGGAAGATCACTCTCAAAATGTTTAATCAAAATAGATAAGTTGAAGTAGATTCAAGAGCCAAAAACTTGCTATTTATGTTCATACACCTGTCCAAAGTTTTGAACAATTCTCTAGCCACAACAACAATTAACTTAATTCCTTTTGGGGAACTCTTATGCACTTAATAAGCTAAGAATCATGAGTGATTTGATAGAAAAGGATGAGCCACACAACATAAAAGAACTTAGCAATTCATAGGACCATCCCCATTTTCACGGGTTGTAGCAGTAGTCAGACCCGTGAGCAGCAAAATTACAATATCTCAAGATTGAAAATTGAATGCTTATGAAATTTTGTAAGCATATAGTAGACAGTAGGCTGGTTCTAATAAGCTTTGAATCATGGAAAATGGTGAAGTACACATTGCGAAACAGCTCTGGGATGATGACTGTTCTAAGAGTAGTGTTGACAGAGAAGTAGAAAATGAAGTGATACAGTCAACTTCAAATGAACATAGCTGACGATTGAAACATCCAATTGCAGAGAAAATTTTTGCGTATATAGTAGACATAGAGAGCTAATGTTACCGAGTCAAATCACTGAAAATGTGGCACCAAGATCAGAGAAATCATCTCTGCAATCTGACTAAGAAAATTGAGAGATATGGCAGTGAAGAGTACACTTCACAAGAGCATGAAAATTTGAACTCAAGTGATCATGAAAATGAAAGTATATTGATTGTAAATTACAATGGACTTACTGACACATATGTGTGCCTTGAAACCAAACCTTGATATGGCATAAATCTCAGCTCATGGAGGTCTCCTAAATGCGACTTAAGAGCCATGTATTTATAGTCATCTTTGGAGCCAAGATTTGAATTTTAATCTTGCCTAAAATCACTCTCCAATCTTTTGGTGATTGATTCTCCTACTCACCTAATCAAAATTTTTGGATTTTCTTTCCTTTTTCATCAAGTGGACTCAATTACTTAGATTGCTTTACTTTTACATCAAGTAAAGACCCCAAAAAATTACAAGGGATAGTTCACAAGTGAACTCTTCAATTTCTATACATTGTATTCTCTTTAAAGCTTCTCTTATGACCTTGTGAGACTCAAGCTAATACTTAGGCTTGTCATAAACTTGCTCCAATAGCTCCCCATCAAGCCAAGTATGCTTGAGGTCTTCAATCTTTGAAGAGTACCTACAAACCAATCATGGCTTTGAATTTGCAAAGCTTTGTACCATCCAAGGCTTTGGTTAGAATATCTGCGCATTGTCGATGAGTCGACACATAATTAACTGAATTTCCTTGTTCACAATTTTCTCTCTTACATAGTGATAATGTACTTCAATATGTTTAGTCCTTGCATGAAAAACTGGATTAGCACCTAGTAAGTGAATGGATCTCATATTGTCACCAAAAATAGTTGGAGTTACAATCTCCAAACAAAGATCTGTGAACAGTGTCCTCATCCACATTGCTTCTTGAGTAGCTACAGCAAGACCTCTATATTCAAATTTAGTAGATGAGAGTGCAACTGTGGGTTGCTTCTTGGATGACCATGAGACAAGTTTTGAACCTACAAAGGTAAGATAACATGAGGTGTTCCTTCTTTCTTCCTTGGATCCAACCCAATCTGCATCAGAGAACAACTTCAAACTTAAATCAGATACATAAGGGTAATATAAACCTTCATTCATGGTTCCTCTAAGATATCTGAGTATCCTCTTGGGTGCTTCCATGTGAGGTTTCGTGGGTGTGTGCATAAATTGACTCAGCACACTCACACTATAACATATCAACCCTTGTCAATGTGGCATCGTTCAAACTACCCACAAGGCTTTGATAACATGTCACATCTTCTATGAGTTCATCTTCATGTAAGCTCAATTTATGATTAAACTCCATTGGATTACCTGCAATCCTGCAATCTTGTATCTTGAATTTTGCCAACATGTCTGTAATGTACTTTCTTTGAGTAAGAAACAAACCATGATCTTTGTAGATAACTTCCAATCCTAGGAAGTAGGTAAGAGAACCCAAATCACTTATCTTGAATTCGTTTCTCATCTGTTCTTTGATTCTCTTCATGCCATCTATATCATTTCTTGTAAGTATAATATCATCTACATACACACACAAATAGATGACTTCAGAATTACTTATTTTTATGAATAGTGATGGATCTTCCTTGTTAGGTTGAAATCCTTTGTCCTGCAAGAATGAGACAAGCCTATGATTCCAAGCCTTGGCGCTTGTTTGAGTCCATAAAAGCTTTATTAAGTTTACAGACATAATCAGGATATATGTGATTCTCAAAACTAGGTGGTTGTGCCATATATAACTCTTTTGTTATCCATCCATTAAGAAATGGATTTCTTACATCCAATTGAAGTATCTTCCAATTCTTGGAAGAGGCAATACTAAGCAAAACCCTAATTTTGGGCATCTTTGACATAGGAGAGAAGGTCTCTTCATAATCAATTCCTTGAGTTTGTGCAAAGCCTTTTGCCACAAGCCTTGGCTTGTACCTCTTAACGAAAACATCTCAATTCTTCTTCAATTTGTAAATCCTGATGGAGAGTGTTAATCTCCAAAATAACAAGCTATCCTTGAAGTTAGCGCACCTCTATATCAAGAATAACTCAAAACTGTTGAAAGTTTTTCAAGCTCAAGAGTGTGAAAACATGCCCCAAATTGAACCTTCCACATCATCCACAATCAAAGGAGGCTGATTTCCACGAGTTGGAGGCATCAAATCATGCCCATAATGGAAAGAATTTGATTAGAGAAGATTTAGCTCACCTCTTGATGTGATTGGACCTCGCTTTTGAATGTATATGCTTTTGATTGGTTAAAGAGGTTAGTATGAGGTCTTTAAAACCTCTAATGAGTTGTATTATGACTAAGAGTCGTGGAAATACGTGCCCAAGCTGCCCCCTTGCTTAAGCACACCCCCTACTAGCTGTTCTCTGCATATTTTGCAGAAATTTCACTTTTACACACTCTATCTATCTAGATGTTTTTGGCAGACCCCCCGGTCTTGTAATTGTTGTTTCTCCTTCATCCGGAATCCATTTGCAATGATTTTTGTCTTGTTGGAAAGCTTATAAGTTCTACTTTGTCTGGTATAAGTCTCAGGTTCAGTGCCTGCACATGTGCAGAGAAATGTCCAGAACAGTGTCTGTCCAATTAGCTCATACTCTGTGAAGAGATCAAGTTATCTGTTTTGTTGCAGCTGGTTGAGGCATCATCCAGTATCCAAATGGAGTGATTTTACTCTCATTTGAAAGCTCGTAAAGTCTAGTTTATGCCTGCAAAATTTCATTTTCAGTCTCTGCATATACTCAGAGAAACTCAGAAAATACAGAACCTATGTCTGAAAAATTTCAGGATCCTAGGAGGGTTCATTTGCTTTTGTTGTGCACATAGGAGTGTTTATCCTCCAACAAAAACCGTTACCAATTTGGAGGATCAATGCTCAATTACCAAAATCTTGACCAAACTGTGAAGTAGATGACTACACAGAAAGTCTGTTGCACATAACTCACTCATTGACTTATCAAATGTGTAAAGTTTTTAATAAAACTTTGCACATGGTGTTGTCTATAGTTTTTGCACCTCCTCCAAGTTAAATCATTCCAAAAGACTCAGTAGATCTTGAGAAATGATCTCAACAAGTCACCTATGTCTAAAACTGTAGTTCTTTACAATCGACTTTGACACCTGCAACTTCTAAAGCTTGGTTCTCCCAAACTAGAATCCGTTTAAGCAAATGATTTTAGCCATAGATGGCTTACCTTCCAACTTAAATTTTGACTCCTCATTTGTGCAAAACTTTACACTATGCATTGAGAACTGATCAGTTCTTTGACGTTGACCATCGAGATTGCGCCTGTTTCAGAAGACACTCAACACTTTCTCACATATGAATGTTCCTACACATAATTCTCACAGCCTATTTACAATTAGGCTCTCAAACTTTAACCATAGACTCATTAACTATGGAGTTAGACATCTACAAAAGAATTCTTGAAATGATCAAGCACAGAAGGAGAACACACAGAAATATCGGGTGCAACTTTTCTTCGTTACTGAAAAGTTTTACATCTGGATGAGAGAGCTATCTTACTCACTTCACAAGTGTCTAATGACTTATTATTCTTCTCAATTCTTGTTCTCTCACACTCTCTCATATTTGTCCCGACATTTTTACTTGTATATATAGGCAAATATGTACAAGCTTATAACCATACAAAAGTATAAGTGAGCTAACTCTAAATTAATGTGCATATGTAAACACATCTTCATCCTCTGAACATGTACTTTCTTCATGATTCATAACTTGATATTTTCTTCAATCCTTGACTTCAAAACTTCATCAAAACTTCAATTATTGATTGCCTTGCACCAACAGCTCCCCCTCAATAATCAATTGAGGTTTTCTCTATCTTCTTTATACCTGCCATGTCTTTGAATCTCTGTAGCTTTGGTCCATCCAAGCTTTTGGTTAGCATATCAGCTATCTAATCTTTTGTTGAAGTATGTATGACTTCAATCTCCTTATCCATCACTTTCTCTCTTAGAAAATGATATTGAATCTCAATGTGTTTAGTCCTGGCATGAAAAATAGGATAAACAACTAAATACAATGAACTCATGTTATCTCCATGAATAGTGGGTGTACTCTGAATGATGTCAAAACTCTTCATAAGAGTCTTAAGCCATATCACTTCCTTTGCAACTTCAACCATACCCTTGTACTCAGCCTCTGTAGATGATAAAGCAACTGTGTGTTGCTTCTTTGAGCACCAAGAAATTAACTTATCTCCCACATAACACAAGTATCCATATGTTGATCTCCTGTCATTAGGATTACCTGCCCAATCTGTATCACTATAAATCTTGATGTTTGTATTTGATGTAAAACCATAATACAAACCTTCTTTGAGTGTACCCTTAATGTATCTCAACACCCTTTGTCCTGCAACCCAATGTTCTTTCCTAGGACAATGCATGAATTGAGACCACACTCCTACTGCATATGACAAGTCAGGCCTAGTTAATGTAGCATAGATCAGACTACCAACCAAACTTTGATATAGCTTCATGTCCTTGAATTCTTCTCCTCCATATCTGCTCAATTTGTGATTCACTTCCATTGGAGTAGGTGCTACCATGCAATCTTCCATTTTAAACTTGATCAATAGGTTTTTCAAATACCTTTCTTGAGTTACATACACTCCATGTTGAGTATATGAGATCTCCATTCCCAAGAAATATGACAAGTCTCCCAAGTCACTAATCTTGAATTCTTTCTCTATTTGCTTCTTTAGGCTTTGAATGCCTTTCTCATTTGTACCTGTAAGAATTATATCATCAACATATATGCACATTTAAATGAACCCATCATCACTTGCTTTGATAAGCAAACTACTATCTGCTTTAGATACTTGAAAACCAAGTTCCTTCAAGAAATTCACAAGTCTATAATTCAATGCCCTTGGGGCCTGCTTCAAACCATACAAAGCTCTCTTGAGCTTACATACATGATCTAGATACCTTTTATCTCTGAATCCTTATGGTTGCTCCATGAAAACATCATCTAAAATATAACCATTTAGAAAAGCATTCTTCACATCTAATTGACATAATTTCCAACCTTTACATGCAGTAATGGCTATAAGTGTCCTGATGGTTGTCATCTTTGCCACGGGACTACAGGTCTCATCATAATATATACCATATGTCTGAGCAAACCCTTTCACAACAAGTCTAGCTTTATACCAAGACACACTTCCATCTGCAAACCTCTTTGCCTTGTAGACCCATTTACATCCAATGATCTTTTGACTATTTGGTTTAGGAACCAAATCCCATGTCTCATTTTCCATCAATGCATCATACTCTTCCTGCATAGCTTTCTCCCAATTTTCCTTATTTTTGCCTCTTCATATGTAGAAGGATCTTCATCTTCCTTCACCATATAAGCATAATCTTTACTAGCCAAAAGAGAAGTGTCATAGCTATACCTTGTAGGTTGCCATTTATGTCTTGATGACCTTCTGAGTTCTCCACTTCTTGATGTTTTTGGTTCATCACATTCTGGATCAAACCTTGGCACTTCTTGAACTTCAACCTGTACTTCATTATTCTCTTCTTCATCAAATATCTGAACCTTTGATTTACCTTTCTTTTGATTCACAACCTCTTTATCACCTGCATGAATATTGATTGTACGTGCATACCAAGTACCTTGCTCATCAAATGTAACATCCTTTGACACAAGGAACTGTTTTGTGGATGGACTCCACAACCTATATCCCATCTTCTTATCACCATATCCAATAAACACATATTTTTCAGCTTTAGGTTCCAATTTGTGCCTCAATTGAGATGGCACATATGCATATGCCAAACATCCAGATACTTTGCAATGATCTAGAGTAGGTCTCTTACCCCACCATGCCTCATATGGTGTCCTACCCTGCAAAGCTTTACATGGTAACCTATTGACCAAATATGTGGCTGTATTTACAGCCTCAACCCACAAATAATTGGGACAACTTTTCTCCTTCATCATGGATCTTGCAAACTCAACAAGAGTTTTATTCCTCCTTTTTGCTACACTAGTTTGTTGAGGAGAGTACCTGCAAGTAACCTCTCTTTTTATACCTGCATTCCACAAGTATTCACTGAACTCATTAGAAAAATACTCTCCCCCTCCATCTGACCTTAGTCTCTTCAACTTTTGACCTGAAATTCTTTCTGCATACACATGATAATGCTTGAATGTATTGAAAACTTCTGATTTATCTTTAATCACATAAATAGTGATCCACCTGGTAGCATCATCAACATAAATCACATAATACCTTGAACCATTGATAGGGAAATCCTTTGATGGTCCCCACACATCTGTGTGTACCAACTCAAGCTTCTCTGAATACATAAAACCATGCTTGGAATAAGATTGCTTATGAGCCTTACCTAATTGACATGCCTCACATCTGTATATCATATGTTGACCTGCAACATTAGGCAATCCAAGCATTGAACCATTGTTAACCATATCTTTAATAACTCTTTCATTAAAATGTCCAAGCCTTTTGTGCCAAAGATCTAACTCAGAGATCTTATGTCCTCAATAAGTGAACAAGGCATGACCAACATTATCTTGAATCTTCAATGTGAAGAGTCTTCCTTCTTTCTTTCCTGAAACAATTTGTTTATACCCATGGCTAGGGTCTTCCACAAATACTCCTTCATTAGTGAACCTTACTTCATAACCTTTTTAAGCAATTTGTCCTACACTTATCAGATTCTTTGGAATTGTAGGAACATACAAAACTTTACTCAAGAGAGTACTTCCATCCTTGGCTTTCACTGATCCAATTGACTTCACATTGTGCTTTGTATTGTCACCTGTTTGAACTACATGATTAGTTAGCTTATTCTCCAAATCAGTCATCAAAGCAGGTGATTGCTACACCCTGAGTCAATGTAGAAGACTCTTTGGTCTTCACTTTGCCTTTCGCAAGTTGCATTCATTATCAATGTTGAATCCTCTTTCTGATCTGAAGCATAATTGTAGTAGGTATTGTTGTATTGTTGGCTTTGGAATCCTCTACCTACATTTCTTCCAAATAGCCTCTACTACCTCTACCTCTGAAATTACCTCTTTGATTTCTTCCACCTCTTCCTCTTGAATTAAAGTTCTGATTATATCCACCATTATTCTGAGTATTATGCCAACAATCATGAGTTAAGTGATTTGTCTTACCACAAATCCAACAAGCTTTAACTCCATCTTTATTACTTCTGCCTCTTCCTCTACCTTTGCCACCTCCTCTTCCTCTTAGGAAGTTAGCCTGGCTAGTTGTACCTTCATCTTCATTTGCTTGTTGCTTCCCTTTGCTATTCTTCTTCTTATCCTTTGAATACATTGCTTGACCTGCACTTTTATCACCTTCACCTGTGACATCCTGCTCAAAGGTTAGCATGTGTCCTAGCAACTGATTTAAATCAGGAGTAAAATGATCTAGTGATAATTCAGTAGACAAAATGAATGGCTTCCATTTGTCATCACCTCTCAAACTTGTGAGGATTTGCCTTACCAATTTATCCTCCTCAATATCTTCATCAACTACTCCTAATGCATCTGCAATGTCTTTCATCCTTGTTACATAATCTTAGATGGATTGAGAAGCCTTCTTCTTGAATGTAGTAAATTCTGCCCACAAGGATACCTTCCTTGACTTTATGGTGTTTTGGAAATGCTCCTCCAAAGCATTCCATATATCACTTGCACTTTCAAGACCTCTAATGTGAGGTAGCAAGTAGTCATTAACTCCCATATAGATAATGCTTCTAGCTTGAGCATCTCTCTTCATCCAAGTCTTCAAATCTGATAATTCATCCCTAGTTGGAACACTAGGATCTCTGAACTGAGGCTTTTCTTCTTCACCTGTGATATAACCTATCAGGTCTTTGCTCATAAGATGAGCTTCCATCCTCATTGACCATGCTAGATAGTTCTCTCTATCCAGTTTCTCTATCTGAAGAGAATCTCCCATCCTTTGTTCACCTCTGTATTAAATCCTTCAAGCTTTATGAGAAATAAGGTTACCTTTGCATGGAATGAAGTTCCTTTTCTCTTCCTTGATATCTTCTGACCTTGTTCTCCGGCTTTTACTCTCAAGCTTTCACCTTTTGTATCTTCAAGTGTTGAATTCTTTATGACTGCAGCAGTCGGGATCCTCCTTTCTTCAATTTTGGTGCTTCCTACTCTGATACCACTAATGGAGAGTGTTAATCTCCAAAAGAACAAGCTATCCTTGAAGTTAGAGCACCTCTATATCAAGAATAACTCAAAAGCTTTACCAATTTAGAGGATCAATGCTCAATTACCAAAATCTTGACCAAACTGTGAAGTAGATGACTACACAGAAAGTCTGCTACACATAACTCACTCATTGACTTATCAAATGTGTAAAGTTTTTAATAAAACTGTGCACAAGGTGTTGCCTATAGTTTGCACACCTCCTCCAAGTTAAATCATTCCAAAAGACTCAGTAGATCTTGAGAAATGATCTCAACAAGTCACCTATGTCTAAAACTATAGTTCTTTACAGTCGACTTTGACACCTGCAACTTCTAAGCTTGGTTCTCCCAAATTAGAACCCGTTTAAGCAAATGCTTTTAGCCATAGCTGTCTTACCTTCCAACTTAAATTTTGACTCCTCATTTGTGCAAAACTTTACACTGTGCACTGAGAACTGATCAGTTCTTTAACCATCGAGATTGCACCTGTTTCAGAAGACACTCAACACTTTCTCACATATGAATGTTCCTACACATAATTATCACAGCCTGTTTACAATTAGGCTCTCAAACTTTAACCATATACTCATTAACTACAGAATTAGATATCTACAAAAGAATTCTTGAAATGATCAAGCACACAAGGAGAACACACAGAAATATCGGGCGCAACTTTTCTTCATTACTAAAAAAGTTTTACATCTGGATGAGAGAGCTATCTTACTCACTTCACAAGTGTCTAATGACTTCTAATTCTCCTCAATTCGTGTTCTCTCACACTCTCTCATATTTGCCCCGACATTTTTACTTGTATATATATGCAAATATGTACAAGCTTATAACCATACAAAAGTATAAGTGAGCTAACTCTAAATTAATGTACATATGTATACACATCTTCATCCTCTGAACATGTACTTTCTTCATGCTTCATAACTTGATCTTTTCTTCAATCCTTGACTTCAAAACTTAAATTGTTGATTGCCTTGCAGCGACAAATCCACCTTGAGCCTATCACTTTCATTGATGGAGACTTGGGAACCAACTCCCAAGTGTTATTCTCTTCAAGAGCTTCAATTTCTTATTCCATTGCATGCCTCCATTCTGATTTCTTCTTTGATTCCTCAAATGTTGAAGGTTCCTCTTGATTTATGTCCTATGCTAGATAGATTGAATGTTTAGCGACTAGATAAGTATCAAACCCATACCTTTTTGGTTTTTGTTTCTCCCTCATGGACCTTCTTAGGCCCTGATGTGATGATTCTGCCTCTTGTCCAAGCTCCTGCACTTTTGCTTTACCTTTAGACTTCCACATTTTGAGTTTTTCATACTGATTTGCTTCATCATCTTCTGAGGTATCCTACTTTTCAACTTTAGAAGAATTTTCCTTAACAAGTTTTGGAAAATCTTCTTCAAGATAATAAGGTAGGTTGACCTTTCTACATGAATATTCATGCCAAGAACTATTCTCATCAAATACTACATCTCTACTCACCAAGAATCCTTTGGTTGTTGGGTTGTATAATTTGTAGCCCTTTTGATTGTTGTCATATCCAATGAATACACACCTTTCTACTTTGGGATCCATCTTGCCTCTAACATGTGAAGGAACATGCGCAAAAGCAACACATCCAAAAATCTTACAATGATCCAAGCTTGGTCTTCTTCCATTCCAAGCCTCATATGGTTTCATGCCATTAAGTGATTTTGATGGTAACCTATTAATCAAATAAGCGGTTGTGGATAGAGCCTCAGCCCATAAGTGTTTAGGTAAGTGTTTCTCATTTAGCATAGACATTGTAGCTTCAACAATTGTCCTATTCCTTCTTTCTGCCACTCCAGTTTGCTCAAGAGTGTACCTTGTAGTGATCTCTCTTTTGATTCCCCTCTCTTGAAGAAAGGAGTCAAATTCATGGGAGAAGTACTCTCCCCCTCCATCTGTCCTTAGCCTTTTTAGTGTTTTACCTGTTTGATTCTCCACAAGAGCCAACTATCTTTTGAAGCATGAAAAGACTTCATCTTTGTGTTTCATAAAGTATAATATAGTCCACATACTGCAATCATCAATGAAGGAGACATGATACCTTGATCCAGCTATTGGAGCATCCTTGCTAGGTCCACATACATCTGTATGAACCAAATCCAAGGGATCTCCATGCATATATCCTTTCTTCATGAATGGTAACTTGTGAGACTTTCCAATTGACATGCACTACACTTATAAATCATGTGTTGTTTTGACAAGTTAGGGAGTCCAAGTACACTGTGGTCCCTACAAATTTTCTTTAATGATCTTTCACCAATATGTGCTAACCTTTTGTGCCATACTTCCAATTTAGTGAGTGTCTAACTACCATAATTAAAGAGAGCATTGTTTCTAGTGTCTTGTAATTCAAATGTCAACAATCTACCTATATTTTCACCTTTTGCAATCCTTATAAATCCTTGACTTGGATCTTCAACAAATGCTCCTACTCTTGTAAACCTAACTTGCAATACTTTCTCTACTATCTGCCCAACACTTATCAAATTCTTTGTAATGGTAGGGACATAGAGTACCTTACTGAGTAAATTGATGTTTCCATCAAGTGCTTTGACATTTCTTATTTTCTCCACAAGGTGTCTTGTATCATCTCCTATTTGTACCTCATTCTTGTTCCTTGGATCTTCTAAATCTAATAGGAGGGCCACATTTCTTGCCACATGATTGGAACAACCTGAATCTATGTAGAAAACATGCTGATCAGATTTACCTTGTGGCATGGGCATATTCAGGATAAGCAATGAGTCCTCTTGATTTGAGTCTTCTGTGTAGTTATTGAAGTCTCTTCTTTCTCTATTGCCTCCGTGATAGTTTGAATGGTTG
Source organism: Ceratopteris richardii (assembly GCA_020310875.1). Lineage (NCBI taxonomy): Eukaryota > Viridiplantae > Streptophyta > Polypodiopsida > Polypodiales > Pteridaceae > Ceratopteris > Ceratopteris richardii. The sequence goes on along the minus strand of CM035427.1, from coordinate 94,166,867 downwards.
TAATTAATATGGTTGCCATGGTAATTGTTGAACCTTTCTCTTGAGTAGCCATAGCTTCCTCTTTTGTAGCCTCTGCTTCTTTGATTCCTAGAATTCCCAAAGCAATTTTCAGTTGTATGATTAGTTAATCCACAAATAGAGCATGAATTAGATTCTTGGAATCTCCCCCTGCCTTGTCTTCCTCCTCTGCCTCTACCTCTACCATGTCTTCCTCTACCTGCATAATTTGCTCGATGTGTACGTGCTTCATCATCCACTTTCTTTACTCTTCCTTTGTTTTTTTTACTTGCTTTTATCAGTATACAAAGATGAAGATTGATTACCTTTGGAGCTTTCTCCATTCTTGATAAGCTTGGCCTCTTGAGTAAGTAGTTGTCCTATGGGTGTGTTGAAATGTGGTACATGCATATCCATGTATAGATCCATAGCTGTGGTGAATGCTTCCCACTTGTCATTTGTCTTCAATCCATTGATGACCTACCTTACAATTTGTTCTTCATCTATTACCTCTCCAATGCTTCCCAACTGATCTGTTATGTCCTTGAGTTTTGTGACAAAATTAGTCACATTTTACTTGGGAGCTTTCTTGAGAGTTGTGAAGTCTAGGCATAGTTGATGCTTCCTGGCCTTTGTACTTGAAGAGAAGAAAGCTTCAACTGCATTCCACACTTCATGAGATGTTTTACAACTTCTAATGTGAGGCAAAAAAAAACTGAGATAGAGTTGAGGAGATGATACCTTGCAAGTGCATCCTTGGAGTAGCATGTGCTAAATCTTTCTTGCTCTTCTTGTGTTGGTTGACCTTTGTTCCTTAAACCTGGCATAACTTCATCTCCAGCTATATAACCATATAAATTCCTTCCTTGAAGATAAGCTTCCATCGTTAATGACCAGGCTCAGTAGTTACCTTTATCCAATTTGTCAATTGATGAAGGAAATCCATCTGCCATGTTGTCCAACCTTGCTCTGATACCACTGTGAAGAGATGGATTTGTTGTTGATTAGAAAGGTAAAAATCCCTTGTACTTTAACATTAGAAGAACTGTTGAAGGTCAAACCACATTTAAAAGAGAAACTGACTAGTCAATTGGAGGTCAAGACTAGAGAAAAAGAGATGTCTGATGAAGTAAATACTATAAAGATCCTAGTGGATAAAGTAGGAGATTTTAGTGAGGGTGATGAAGGAAACACCTGCCTTCCAATTACTTATAGGGGATATACCACCAAAGCCATCTTAGATTCAGGAGCTGGAGTAGGTTTTGCTACCAGAGAAATCTGGGAGAAATGGGGAAAACCAGCTTTACGACCAACGCGTATGAAAATACAAATGGCTGACGGGCACACAGAAAGACCCTTAGGATTATTGGAACGAGTAGTTTTCACCACCTGCGGAGTTGAATTTGAACACACCTTAGCAATATGTCAATTTGAAAGGGCGAGCAACTATGAAATGATACTTGGAAGACCTTTCATGAGACAGCTAAAGGTTGTGCAAGATTGGGGAAAAGATGCTGTATACCTACAACATGAAGGAACCACCACAAGAATAAATCTCCACACTTATACATATCAAGATGTTCCTCCCTTACAATGGAATCAAATTCATAAGGAGGAAGACGACCAATCAATTCACAGCATAGGTTCTAGTGACCAATCTTGGATGAACGAGGACACTCATCTATGGATACGCCAAACTGCCCAAAAGGAAGAGGATAGGAGAAAGGGATGGCAGCAAAAGCAAGGAGTAGCTAGGTCTGTACAAGATCCAGCTTACATGCCTCAAGTCTTTTTAGATGAAGAGTTTGAACCTCATGGTTGGATGGAGATTTTAGCGACTCTCGATGTCTGTGTGAATGAAGAAGTGATAACCATGAATGAATGTATTGATGAGGAAGGATACGATGTTAGTCTCTATGTAGTAGTTCTTCAGGAGGCTGAAGAGGGAGAAGTGATAGAGAAAGAATGGAAGGAGGACTATGAGAGCATTGAAATGGAGCCGGAACCCATGGAACGTGAGGTTGAAAATCCAAAAATAAGCGTCACAACTAACGAAAACAGCCAGGAATTCACACTGGAAGAAGAGATAGAGTTAAATAAAGAACGAGAGAATGAAGAAAACAAGCCACAAGATCAGTTTGAGGTGCCAGCTCACTTCAAAAAATATGAAGTAGAAGAGAGAAAAATTGCTATTCAAATGCCTAAAAGAGAGGCGCAGCCAGGAATGGCTAATGACAATAAAGAACAAACCAAGAAGATAGTAGTAACGTTAGAAGAAGGAGAAGAACGATGTACTTTCATAGGACAGGACGTCTCCATGGAGGAAGAACAAGAGTTAATACGCCTCATAAGGGAATATCGGGATGTTTTTGCATGGACCTATAAGGATCTGAAGGGAGTAGATCCATCTATATGTGCCCATAGAATTCCCATGACATCAGAAGCCAAACCTTCTAAACAAAGACCATATACATACAATGATGTGTATTCAGCAAAGATAAAGGAAGAGATAGACAAATTGTTAGATGCTGGATTCATATATGAGATTGAGCACACGGAATGGGTGTCACCTTTGGTGGTTGTACCGAAAAAGAATGGAAAGTTAAGAGTATGCATCAATTTGAAGAAAGTAAATGATGCAACCATCAGGGATAGTTACCCATTACCAATTACAGATCATCTGTTGGAAAGAGTGGCAGGGAAGGAAGTTTATAGTTTTCTGGACGGCTTTTCAGGGTATAATCAGGTAGCTATTGCTCCTGAGGACCAACATAAAACAGCGTTCGCAACTGAATGGGGAGTATACGCCTTTAGAGTCATGCCTTTTGGTCTGACGAATGCCCTCGCCACTTTCCAAAGATTGATGTGCCATGTATTCAAAGAATTCCTGAGAAAGAGTATGGAGGTATATGTGGACGATCTTTGTACTTATTCAGCTATACGATCAGAGCATATCCCGGAACTAGAAAAGATCTTTGCTAAATGTCGACAGTATCGAGTATGCCTTAACCCAGAAAAATGCGTCTTCATGGTTAGGCAAGGGAAAATATTAGGACATATTGTCTCTAAAAATGGAATCTCAACTGATGAAGACAAAATCAAAGTAATTCTGGATTTACCAAGACCAAAGACTGCTAAAGAAGTTCAAGCATTTATGGGACACTGTGGATACTATCGAAGATTTATACATATGTATGCCATAATTGCTAGACCTCTTTATGCATTATTGACACAATTTATGTGGACCGAGGAATGCGAGAGAGCCTTCAATGAGTTAAAGAGTCGATTGAGTTCAGCACCAATACTTCGAGTACCTAACTGGAATAAACCATTTCACATTCATGTGGATGCTTCCAAGTTTGCCATTGGTTGCATCTTAGCTCAACCTGCCGATACAGGGAAACTAGACCACCCTATAGCCTATGCTAGTAGGCAATTAAATCAAGCAGAACGCTTTATACTACCACGGAGAGAGAAGGCCTAGGGATGGTGTATGCTGTCAAAAAGTTCAGACATTACCTGTTGGCAAACAAATTCAAATTCTTCATTGATCATCAAGCCCTACTGTACTTAGTCAATAAGCCTTGCAATACTGGAAGACTAGTACGATGGTTTTTACTGCTAATGGAATTTGATTTTGAGGTAGTAGTCAAGAAAGGAAATACCCACATAAGAGTAGATCACTTATCTAGGATGACCCATGGAGAACCACCCATAGGAGTACCCGATGATCTGCCAGATACGTATCTTTTTAACGTGGAAGTATGTCCCCAATGGGCAGAAAAGTTGATCCCTATACTTACACATGGACCTAAAGATGGAATCTCACCTAACCAAACCCAGGACCTTTGGAAGACTAAAAACCTTCATATCATTGCATGGAGTTTGTATTACCAAGATTCGAGTGGATTACTCATGAGATGCGTAGAAGAAGAGGAACAAGAAATGTGGCTTCAGAAAGCACATGTGAACCAATGGAAAACTCATTTGAATGCAAATGGAACATGGCAAACCCTGAAGAGGTTAGGCATATATTGGCCGACCATGCAGAGAGACGCACATAATTATGTGTCAGCTTGCCACATTTGTCAAGAACAAAATCCAGAAGAGAACTCAACTCTATGCTATTCTACAATAGCACCGAGATGGAGCATGCCTCTGGTAAAGTTCTTAAAAACTCAAGAATACCCAGAAGGAGTCACTTCAGCGAGGAAACGTGCACTTGTAGAACAAAGTAAGGATTATGCCATTATAGGAAAACAACTTTTTAAACGAGGGAGAGATAATCAATTACGAATGTGCATTCATGAAGATGAATATCTTTCTGTTTTAGAGATGGCACATACACGAGCTGCAGGAGGGCACTTCTCTATAGATAAAACTGCAAAAATGATCCTCTTTGCGGGAATGTGGTGGCCAACCCTACATCAAGATGATGTAACATATGTGCAACGATGTGATACGTGTCAACGAACCAAATATCCTATTCGAAGAGATGAGATGCCACTGAGACCCATGATCAGTGCTAGAGCTTTTACGAAATGGGGAATAGACTTCATAGGACCTATTAGCCCACCAGCGAAAGGTTCCCATGCCGAGTATATAATTGTAGCCATAGACTATCTAACCAAATGGGTAGAAGCCAAAGCAACCAAGAAAAATGACGCGAGAATCACGGCCAAGTTTCTCTTTGAGAACATTTTCACTAGATTTGGATTACCGATAGAAATTGTGAGTGATAGAGGTACGCACTTTGTGAATGAAGTTATAGAAGCCCTACTGAATGAATTCTTGGTAATTCATAAGAAATCAGCTCCATATCACCCACAAGCCAATGGACAAGCCGAAAGTTCGAATAAAATCTTGTGTACAGTTCTCACCAAAATTGTTAACGATGGTAGATCAGATTGGGATAAACAATTACATCATGCTTTATGGGCATTTCGAGTAGCCTATAAAACTGCCATAGGCACTACTCCTTTTAACTTAGTCTATGGACAAAATGCTATTTTGCCAATTGATTTCTTAATTCCCACCCTCAGAGTAGCAACTACTTACGAGTGGACGGGACATGAACTGTCAGCTCAATTGGATCAAATAGAGAAGCTTCACGAAACTAGGTTACAAGCTGTAGCAGGCATTTATGCTGCTAAACGGCGACAGAAAGCCTATTTTGATGCTCACATCAAGGACAAGAATTTGAAGGAAGGAGATTTAGTTCTGGTATATACCCTGAAACAACACACTAAGAAGTTGCAGAAGAGAGGATATGGCCCATTAATCATCAATCGCATATCAACAAGTGGAGCCATCAGCTTAGCAACTATAGATGGGGATGTATTACCAAACTACATCAGTGGATGTCGAGTAAAAAGGTATCTAGAACCATTGACAGAAGAAACAATGTCTCGACTAATCAAAGGCAAGAATCGACGTATTGAAGAGGAAAGGATACGAGAAGAAGAGAGACAGGAAGCCCTAGAACGAATTAAGAAACGGAAGGAGTGGATGAGAGAGAGAGATGAGAGATACCGACTAGGAGAAGCACTCATCCCAATGGCTAATTTTAGAGCCAATCAAAACCTAGGTTCACATAGAACGCAACCATATTTAAATTTGGGAGCAGGTAAAAAGGAGTACCACTTGGTGGATGCTCTCATTGACACAGGAGCTGCCATAAGCTGTATCAAACTTTCCTTGACCCACAAACTCAAAGAGGAAGTACGCCCATCGATGGCACAGCTGATAGGAATAGGAGGATCAATAACTCAATGCATAGGTGAGATCACCTTACCTTTGCATCTTGGCAACAACACTATGGAACAAAAGCTATTAGTGTGTCATGATCAGGATTTACTTGAAGAGGTAGTGTTAGGTCAAGACTGGATTTACGAATATGAGGTGACCATTCAATTCGATTTAGGATACATCTCAGCCAGAATAGGACATCGTGAAGTATTCAGTCTGCTAGACGAACGACCAATCAAAGCCGCTAGTATAGAGCCAAAAATTCATTACAATGAACAAAGTCATGAAGGTATGTTCGCTAGCACTATAGAAACACTTTCGTCAAGTACTATATGTACTGACACATTGAGTTCTACTTGCACACCATCTTCTAGTCTAGCAAGTCACGAGAGTGTCAATCATTCCGAAGACAACCACAGTGAAGCACCACGCACAAGAGAGTCAAGTCCTCTGAGTGATTCAAAACCTGTACCTATAAAAATATACCCTATTCCGTACACTCAACAAGCTTGGATAAGGAAGGATCAAGTGAGGGAATATCTTCGACAACAGAAGCACTATCGACATTGGAGCAACCTATTAAATGACAAAACAAATCATTTTGAGCATCAACGTCAACAACGAAGTGCTACAATATGGATTCCAAAGAAAGTAGTAGCCGCTCAACCAGATCGGTCGCAGATATGGATTCCTAAATCTTGTGCTCCAAAGAAGCTAAACCGAAACGAGGAACCTCTACATAAGAAGAACCAACATGGTCTACGAGCAAAACAGACACCGAAGAATAGCTACAGGAAAATACAGGAGTCTGCAGTTGCTACACAAGCTAATCTGAGATTCAAAAATCAGAGAGAGCAGACATACAACAAGAGGAGAACCACATTCACCAAAAAGGTGGAGAATACACTACATCCCAACGGAGTGAAGCAGATTTGGGTGCCGAAAAATAGGACAGATGGCATGCATCAAACAACTACTTCCAATTGCACACATATGGAGTTGTCAGGACCCAAAGTATGCATGATAGGGCCTCATTACAAGGCCAAGCATTCGGCACCTCTTTCTTCTATTTCAGGATAGTAAAGCACATTTTCCCCTTGGGAAATAGGAGAGCACCTGTGCATATACTAAGAAAATTACCCCAAAAGTAATAACCGCTTCGGCTATGAACTAACTTTTCTGTTTTCCTTTTCAGATGAAAATATAAAAATATCAAAAAAAAAAGTGAGAAATCCAGGTATTACCTTTCTCACACCCACGAGAAAGGGACGACACTACCCACTCGGAGCAATATCGAACTTATGACAAACAAATAAAGGAGGATTTCTGATAAAATATAGCAACTAATTCATGCTCTATATTGAGTGCAGATGGCATCTACTAATTCAGAAGCTACACAAGTGGAAGAGGTCCAGCTTCTTCCATTGGAATCAGTAACAAAAGTCAGAGGCCATTGGTTTCGTGATGACCAACCTGTCTCGGAGCTAATTTTCATGGCAACTATCAAGATCATGGATAGGGATCACTACTTCCCTATTATGTCTCAAGATTTCAAGACCATAATCCAAGGATTACCACATATTGAAGAGGTATGGACACAGGCAGGCATAGAAGCATTTCTCAAATTGCCGATCTATGTCCCAGACTTCCAAAGATGTACACAAGTAATGAATACCATGCAACCCGCTGTGACAAAAATATCAGTTCCCGCTTCGGTACCCTCTTTGGGTTGAGCTCCCTAACCTTCCTTACTTCTTGTACAACTTCGTGTGGGACATTGTCTCTCCTATCGGCAAACCGCTCGCTTCACGCGAAGACATTGGTGGTCTCATCTATGAAGGTGCAAGACACTCGTTCAACGCTAGGTGGCACCCCCAAATCTGTGTCGAGGCCGACCTCAGCTCGCCGCTTCCATCAATGATCAAAGTGGACATGGGCGAAGGAGATGTATGGGAGCAAGACATCACCTACAAAAACCTTCCCAACGCGTGCTTTCGTTGTGGCCAGCAAGGTCACAGGATTAAAGATTGCCCTTTCAGGCAAAAAAACAAGCGCTTTCAAGAAGCCTCCAAAACTGCTCAAGACAACATTGGCGATTTGACCCACTCGACCAAGGAAGGGGAAGGCAAGGGCCTCCTTAATCCACAAGCAGATGCTGATGGCTTTATTGAAGTTAGAAGAAGAAGGAAAAGAAGCCCTAGGGCCAACGGTGAGAGAAACAACCTGCCACTTAACCCCTACAGCAATTTGTATTGCAATCTAGGAAAGGAGATCAATGAGCTTGACTACCTAGGTGGGAAGCTACTTGAGGTAGACACCTACGACAAAGCCCTAGAGATCCCTGACAATAAAGAAACACCCCAGGAGGGTTACACTACAAGCAAAGAAGATGGTTTCACCACTAGTAACGAAGACAACATGGATAGTGAAAGTTCCATCATTGGATCGACGATCCCAGAAACGGTACCGAGCACGGGGCCCAAGTCTCCCCAGCAAGGGGCATCCCGCAAAGGAAAACAGCCTATGGAGTTACCCTGGAAAAGCCCCCACAAGAACCGACTTCTAAGTCGGGATCAGATCCCAGCGAAAAAGAAAGACGAAGCCAAGAGAAGAAAGGACAAAGCTCCCTCCCGCAAAGAGGGATCAATACAAAAATGATTGTCATCTCGCTAAATGCTAGAGGGCTAACCGACCCCTCAAGAGCGACCATCATTGGTCAATGGCTTCGCGACATTAGCTTAAACCCAGACTTTATATGTATTCAAGAGATTAAGATTGACGGAGAAGACCTCCAGAAGCGGCTCAGACAGGTCTCCTCGGCACATGTGTGGATCTCAACGAAGCACCAGCGGGGGTCTGGAGGAACGGTTATCGGTGTTAAACAACTCTGGTTTGAAAAGCTTGAGAACTCCATTGAAGATGTAAGTCACCGTTGGATTGCTGTTTCTTTTGGTGCTCCTCTTTGTGCTACTATTGTTTCTTTGTACGCCCCTAACGGGGATTTGGAGAGACTGAACACATGGGCTTCCTTAGACTCACTTCCTCCAACGTGCTTATATGTGGAGACTTCAACATGGTGGAGGACCCTATGGACAGATGGATGGGCAAGGGCAGGGTCATCGACAGTCGGGAGAAAGAAACGTGGGACATGACCAAACTCCACTTGGATTTGGTTGAATTCAAAGACTCGAGTGGCTTTTCTTGGTCGAATCTCCAAGCGGGCGAGGACCTGAGGAAAGCTAGACTCGATAGATGCTACATCTCTCAGAGTTTTACTCATCAGTGGGGCCACCCTACCATCACGCAACGCACCGACCTCACTATCTCTGATCACTACCCGATCGTTATCACTTTTCAACCTTCCAACAAGATCCGCAAGGCTCCGTGGTTCCATGCCAACACAACCACCTTCTCTCTCCCCTCCGTCCATCAAGAGATTGCCGATGTGTGGAAGGTGGCGTTCGCCTCTGGCTTGGCCCCAGCCAAGTGCTGGAGAAGTGCGGTCGACAAGTCTCGTAAGATCATGATCAGAACTAAGAAGATGCTCGAGACTGTGCGGCGGGCTCGCAGGGAAGCTCTTTACCACAGACTCTGGCGGCTCGAGGAGGAAGTGAACAAAGGAAAACACCAAGCCCAGAAAGGTCTCCGAAAAATCAGAGCAGTGTTGAGATACGAGGAAGAAATACGAAGGAAAAACTTGCAAATCTTCTTCAAGGAGTGGTGGGCTCGCAAAGCCGATAAACCCACCAAAGAGATGTGCCGTATCCTTAAAAGGAAACACAACAGAGAATCGATCCCCCTACTGCTAGATCCACATGGCAATGTATGCAATTCGGAAGAAGATAATTTTGGCATCATCGAAGGGCACTTCACGAGACTCCTGGGAACCTCGAACCCCCTCTCCCACCATAGAAGGGACTGTATGGCTGCCATTTCTAGGGTTTCCCCCCGGAGAATACCACCCAACCTCCACTCCCTGCTTCATGCCCCTATCTCTGAATCAGAAATCATTGAGGTCATTGATGCCCTCCCTCTCGGTAAAAGCCCGGGACCCGACGGACTCACTAACGAGTTCTTTAAATCCTTCAAGCTGGTTGTCGCCACCCCTCTTCGGATGGTTTGGCAAGAAGCGCTAAAGTTTGGTGCTCTTCCTTCTTGTCTAAATAATGGAATTATCAAGTTGATACACAAGAAGGGGGAAAAGAACAGAATCGAGAACTGGCGACCTATTACGATGCTCCAAACAGGATACAAGATCATCGCCAAAGTCATCGCCAACAGACTCTCGTGCCACCTGAGATCTTGGCTTAGTGAGGACCAAAAAGGTTTCATCAAAGGCAGGTCTATCCTGGAAACCATTATGGATATTTGGGAAGGTATTCAATTTGCAAATGAGTCTAATCAAGATGTGGTTTTCCTCAAGATCGACTTTGACAAAGCCTACGACAGGCTAGAATGGAACTATATTCTGCAGTCGCTCCAAGATCTCGGATGTAGTCAGAAATTCACCAAGATGATCGCGACCCTTCTCGGAAACGCAACGACCCAAATTAATGTTAACGGCAAACTTTCGAAGGCGATCCATCTTAAAAGATCTATTAGACAAGGGTGCCCTCTGGCCCCCCTTCTTTTTGCCATCACCACTGAGGGGCTGAGCAGACTTGTGGCACATCATGTGGAGGCTGGCAATATCAAAGGCCTCCGGCTGCCTCACGACCACAGTCAAATCATCATGAGACTTTTTGCCGATGATATGAACGCGTTCGTTCACAATGATAATACCAGCCTGGAGACTTTCTGGAGGTGTCTTGCTACCTTTTGTGATGCCTCTGGATCCAAAATCAACCACTCTAAGACCGCCTTTAGGGCTATTGTGGGACATCATCCTGGCCTTCTCATTGATCATGGCTGTCAAATCATTTCAGAGGGCCAAATCTTTCGACTTCTTGGAATCCCCTTGGGGTTTGGCGTCTCTATGGAGCAGCGATGGAACTGGGTGCTGGCCAAACTTGAAAACAAGCTTAACTATTGGAGAGGTATGCAAATCAATCTCGCTGGACGTGCGATGGTTATCAACACGTTCCTCCTCTCTTCTACCATCTATTTCCTTTCTTGTTGGAGACCGAATGAGCAAGGCCTGTCCAAACTAAATAGTATTTGTAGAAACTTTCTTTGGACGGGCGATCATAACAGAAGGGGGGTGCCTAAAATCAAATGGGCCATCTGCACTAGCCCTAGAGATAGTGGGGGGGCTTGGTATCCTGGACATCGGGTGTATGGCTAACAAACTGGCAGCCAAATGGATGATTAAGGCTTGGTGCAATAGGGAGGCCTCGTGGGCCAAGCTGATCTTCAGAAACAAGAATGAGTTGGCCCTCATGGGGTTCCCGAACTGGAAGAACCTTGACATCATGACCCTGCTATTCTCCCCGATCCCCGTCTTCCCGAAAGGCTCCAATCTCGTGTGTTCCCTTTGGAAGGGCTGGAATAAAGTCAAAAGCTTCACAAGAATTAGTGAGGACTGGAAGTGGGCGGCCAGAATCAGACAAAACGACTCTATCTGGTTTCCGATACATGGCATCAGGAGTGTGGAGTCGTGGAACATTCAAAATGCCAAGAAGTTATGGAACAAAGGATTCAAAAAATGGAAACACCTCTGGAAACATGACACCAACAGCTGGATCAACTTCGAGGATATTGACCCTCGCTTAAACATCTCCTACGAAGAATGGAACACTTTGCAAAGCAGATGCCTCACTTGGGATCGTCACAAGACTCGCCTTCTCATGGGATAAGACACACCGAACTCGCTTGGTCTCAAATGGCACAATGGAAATAGCCTACTCAAAATCCCGAACATCAAAGAAACGGCTGACCTCCAGATCAGCCTCAACAAGAAGTGGTGCCTGTCTTGGACGCGGCTTCGGTGGGACATGAAATTCATGGGTATCTGGCACCCCCTTATAGAGATTAAGAAGTCTGTCCTCTTATGGCAAATTCTTCATCGAGGAATTTGGACCAACCATAAGGCTAGCAAACTTTGTGGGATCCCTCCTTGGTGCAAACGCTGCCACCGTGCTATCGAAGATGTCCCACACATCTTCCTTACTTGCCCCAACTCCTACAGAATCTGGCAGACGGTTGGAATGAAAATCAGACTTCAAAAACAGCTTAGTTGGAAACAAGTCCTTTTGGGAGAAGCGATCGGCTGCTCTGCGACACTCTGGAACGCCATCAGAGGGGAAGTCCTGTGGAAAATTTGGCGGGAGAGGTGTGCTCTCAACTTTGGCGATCCCCCCAGGGAGTGGTCGATTGAGAAATCACTATTCCTCCTTGGCAAAAGGATCGTTAACAATAAGAAATCCCCCCCCCTTCAGGCACCATCAAGTCCTCCTTTTGATCAACAACAAGCTCAAACCCAAGTGGGCCCCGCATGAGGGCAATGAGAGGGTGATTAACCTTCTCTGTAATGCAACCTAGGATTCAATCAAGCTTCCCCTGCTTTGTGGGATTTGGGGGGTCCCGTGGGCACTAGTCCCCTTCTATTGTACCTTTGTTTCTTAATTTAATTCAAGTCCGGGAGAGTAGGCTATTGCCGAACTTCCTTTATAAAAAAAAATATCAGTTCCAGAAGCACAGGTATTGGATAAAGTAGGGACATGGAAGACAATTCAATTCACTCATGAACTGATCAACAAAGCCTTTGGATGGAATCAAGAGGGAATTACTAGTGTCAAGGAAGAATGTCATGATCCTAAGAAGAGATCCTTTGTGGAGATTAACAGAATAGACACCGAAGATGCTGTCCGTCTGGTGCACCAACATTTCTGCTTCCCAAGTATTCACAGATACACAGCTCCACAAAAGATCGTAGTACAACTACTGTCTCATGCCATGCGACAAATAGGAAACGAAATTAATTTGACTGGCTATGTACAAGAAAGGTTATTTGAAGCCTAGAAGAAATGGGGCCAGAAGAAGTTCCTGAATGGCAGTTCTGCATTGACATTACTGATATATGAAGCTCTAGACATGAAAAATTGCTTACGAGAGATGCCAACATCAGAAGGGTTAGCCAAGTATGCAAAGTCCGCTACGGTCCCTAAGAAAAAGAAAGTAGTGGTTATGGTGGAAGAAGCTGGAACTAGCTCACAAAAACCCATGAGGGGTACAAAGCGTCTATGGGAGGAGGAAGCCCAAGCTACACCACAATCAAAGAGAACACATGTATTACCGAAGATCACGACAGCTCAAATGCCTATCACTAGAAGAGATCTTTCCTCTGCCCTCGAAGAGACACATCAGTATATGCAAGGGCAGGTGAATCTAAATGTCCAAGGACACCATTATAAACAAGCAAGTCAAGCAAAACAGCAACATAGTACAGAGAAGACGCCAAAACAAGCTGGAAGATACAAAGAACTTGGAATAGATGATTCTAGTACAAATACAGAATCCAGTCCTGAAAAGGATACCTTGGATACTGATATAAAAACAGAAACTCAAGAAGAAGAATGGAATGAAATTGATCAAGTCGAAGGGACGCCGGACAACCATGAGGAAAAGGACAAGAACGTAGAAGATTCTATTGAACCTGAGCATGTCCTTCAATTAAATGATACTACAAAGATAAACATCAAGGAAGCTCCAACCAATGTTACAGCTGCTAAAGAACCTATTAAAGAGGAAGAGAAAACTCCAGTGAGTAAGGAGGCAGAGGAGCTACAAAATCAAGAACAAATTGTGATCGAGGTGCCAGATGACACACCTCAAGGGAACAACGAAAACATGGTGGCTGAGCATACAGCTTCAGATTAGGCAGCCCCATGACACTACATTACACGTGGCACATGGAAAAGATGTCAATACCGGCGAGGAACCGAGTATGCCAAAAACATGGCTAAATGTGGATGTTACTCAGTTGAAGCCTGTAGTAAAGCAGATGATTCAGACAACCATGGATACACAACAGCAAATGATGGACATAGATGCAGATTATGATAAGGCTATGAGAGCAAAAAATCAATTCCAGATAATGAGCGAACAACTGTCTTCACAGCTCATCGAGGCACAGAAGAAGATAACGACCAAAAGCACTGATTTGCTTGAGAATAAAATGCAATATGACACATTAGTCGCTCAGCATCATCAACTACAAACACAGCTCGCGGAACTACAAAGATTACATGATGCAAGCGAGGCGGACAAAGAAAGAATGAGAGCTAGAAGTACGTTGCTCGAGACACAGCTAAAAGTATATATGGAAGAAAATGACACGTTACGAAGCAGGAATAAGGAATTAATGAAGTCATTGTTATATGATCAACCGACCGAGCAACAGGAATCCTTAGAAACAAAAGACAAAGAATTAAGAGAGCAGATCGCACAACATGCAGATTTGCTGCGACAAGAGCGAGAGGTAAGAGAAGAATCAGAAAGGAAGTACACTCAGGAAATATGTGAACTAAAAAAGCAGTTGAATACAGCACATGCTAAACTCGCAGCAAGTTACAGTGAAAACATGGATACTGTGGCTGAAATTGGAAATGAGTTACTCGCAGCTAAAGAGGCACTCAGGGCAGCCATGCAAGAAGTAAAAGAGAAAGATGAATGCATAGCACAGTTAAAGACTCAAATAAAAGATAAAGCACCGATCGGGACACTAGTAGAGCCAACAAAGGAAAATCCTACTGACGAGGTAGAGGTAAGCCCTCTATCTCACCCGATCTATAATTCTCCAATACATGAGCAGATGGCGGACATACATGATGATCATCCGATGCCATACACTGCAGAAATAAGTCAAAAGGAACGGGCACTAGTGGTGTCCCGATTGACGGAGAATTTTGAAAATGAAGTCATCAAGGTAATGAAAGAGGCCAAGATCAAAGGCAAAGACCTGGACAAGATCATGAAGCCATTTAATATTCCATACGGACTCTTGAAGGAGAAAACGAGACGATACATAAAGAAGACCACAAAGAAGAGTCCAGATGAGCAGCTCAATTTTACACAAGACACATTCACATACAATCAAGAAGAGTTCGAAGCTACACAACCGATTTGGAGAAGAAAATTCTTGGAGAAACATCCAACACTACGGGTGCATTGGCAAGCAGCACCATATCTATTACAGGTAAACCCTTCATTTTGTCCAATACCACGCAGAAGGGATACAAGAGAATTTTTGGATATGCAAAAGAATGGCACTATAAATAAACAGTGGCTGAACTATCCTATGCTTCCGAGCCCGCCACATAACTACTTGCCAACCGAAGAGTATATGGTCAAAACAATCGAATTTTGGCTACAAAATTACGCAACAGTACTCGATTTGACCGTCAAGATGACCAATAAAATACTTAGTATGATACTTAAAGTTTTGAAAATCTTCAAGCATGCGGCCTACACCTTTTTGAATTTCATCGGCATTAACCAGGGCACAGATATCCTCATTTTTTATCTATCAGTTATGCCCAGCCGCCCCACAATAATGGCGTACTATTCCAGACTAATGTTTTTGCCCAGTGTATATATGCAAACTTTCGAAGAAGCTTTCTTTACAGGATTTTTTGAGATTGATTCGGAAATCTTTTTGAAGATGTCATCAAATTTAAATGCCAGATTAGTAGCATATGAACTTAGCTTCTTCGCAGATCACAGACAGCCACCCAATGACGGTGTAAAGGCAGAACAATGGAAACAACTCATGATACGTGAGGCCAATCTGCTAAATGATACAGAGCAAAGAGTATATAAAACATATGCCCGTCGCTTATCAAAGCCTGTCGGGGACGACAGAGTCCAGGAGGGGGGCAGTGTTAAGGGAGAATCAAGCAAAAAGAAGAAAAGAAGAAGGCAACGAAAGAAGCAGCTTCACTAAACTGAAATATCTGAAGATATATCTCTGCAAGAAGCCCCGCAGGGGCGCAACACCCATCTCTGCACAGAGCCCCGCAGGGGCACGCATCAGGCAACAACGCGAATCATCCAGGTCCTACGCGGTGAAACAAAGAAAACAGGCTTAAAGCAATACAACAGGGTGAGATGTGTGCAACCAGGACAAATCAGAGGACCAAAAGTTAGAAAGGGGTAGAGGCTGAAAAGTTTAAGAGGGTGACTAAGAACAGCACATTCCTAGTCACTGGTGGCGTGCGTGGCAACCCAAATCAACAGGCAAGACAAA
>CM035427.1:94110601-94113101 GCA_020310875.1 Ceratopteris richardii | reverse complement strand
CACTCTCAGAGTTAGAGATATGGCATAAAAGACTAGGGCACATAGGTGAAAGGACTATCAAGCAAATGTGCAGGGATCAGTGTGTGCTTGGGATACCTAATGTATCCAAGCAACACATGATTTACAAATGTGGATCATGTCAATTTGGTAAGTCTCACAGATTACCCTACTCAAGAAAAGGTTTCATGCATGAAGACTACCTAGACTTAGTACACACAGATGTTTGGGGACCTAGCAAGGACCCCTCCATTTCTGGTTCAAGGTATTATGTGTCCTTCATTGATGACTATAGCAGATGGACCATTTTGTACTTTATGAAGCATAAAGATGAAGTGTTTAATTGTTTCAAAAGGTATCTTGCACTTGTTGAGAATCAAACAGGTAGAAGCTTGAAGAGGCTAAGGTCAGATGGTGGAGGAGAATACTTCTCCAATGAGTTTGAAGATTTCTTGCAGGAAAGAGGCATCAAGAGGGAGATCACTACCAGATACTCACCTGAACAAAATGGGGTAGCAGAAAGAAGGAATAGACTTATAGTGGAAACAGCTAGGTCTATGCTCAATGAGAAAAAATTGCCAAATTACCTATGGGCAGAGAGTGTGTCCACTGCCACCTATCTCATCAATAGGTTGCCATCCAAATCACTTGATGGCATGACACCATATGAAGCATGGCATGGTAAGAGACCCTCTCTAGATCATTGCAAAATCTTTGGATGTGTAGCATATGTACATATTCCCTCACAGGTAAGAGGTAAGCTAGACCCAAAGGCAGAGAAATGTATCTTCATTGGTTATGATTTGAACCAAAAGGGATACAGATTCTACAACCCCACAAACAAAGGCTTTAAGGTAAGCAGAGATGTCATATTTGATGAGAATGACTCATGGTATGAGAATGAATGCAGGAAAGTGAGTCTACCTTATGACATGGAGGAAGATTTTCCAAAGCTTACCAAGGAAGAGCCAACTCAGCAAGAAGATTCAAGCTCAGATGATGATACCATCAACCTTGAAGAGTTCAAGGCTTGGAAATCCAAAGGAAAGATGAAGATGAAGCAATTGGAGGACAAGGCAGAAACTTCTACTCAAGCTATGAGAAGATCTCAGAGAGAGAAGAAGAAGCCTATCAGATTTGGGTATGACACATCACTTGTAACTAAACATTCTGTATACCTTGCAAAAGATTTGTTGAATGAAGAACCAGGTACCTATGAAGAAGCAATTACAAAGCCAGAATGGAGAGAAGCCATGGATGAGGAGATAGAAGCCCTCCAAGAGAGTGATACTTGGGACTTGGTACCCAAGAAGGATACTATGAAGGTAATAGGATCCAGATGGATCTACAAATTGAAGAAGAATTCAGATGGAACTATTAACAGGTACAAAGCTAGGTTGGTAGCCAAGGGTTTTGCACAAACCCAAGGCATTGATTATGAGGAGACATTTTCTCCTGTGGCCAAGATGCCAACTATCAGAGTATTGGTGAGTGTAGCTGCATCCAAGAATTGGAACATGTACCAATTGGATGTGAAGAATGCATTCTTGAATGGATGGATATCTGAAGAAGTCTACATGTCACAACCACCTGGCTATGAAGATCAAAAAAAGGTACATTATGTTTGTAAATTGAAGAAGGCTCTGTATGGTTTGAAGCAGGCACCTAGAGCATGGAATTACAGATTGACCACCTACCTCCAAGACCAAGGATTTGTGATGAGCAAAGCAGACACTTCTCTATTCATAAAGAGAAGTAGTACAGAGGTAATCTACTTATGTGTTTATGTTGATGACATCATCATTACAGGTAATGATGTCAATGGGATTAGACACATCAAGGGTCAGATGATGAAAGAATTCAAGATTAGTGATCTTGGATTACTAAAATATTTTCTAGGTCTTGAATTGATCTACACAAACTCAGGTATATACATTACTCAAAAGAAGTATGTACAGGATATGGTCAAGAAGTTTGGTTTGCAGGATGCTAAGGTATCTACTACTCCAATGGAGATTAACCAAAAGCTAAGTGCTCATGAAGGAGAAGAACTCAAAGACATTACAGGATATCAAAGTATAGTGGGTAGCTTGAACTATGCTACCTTGACAAGAATTGACATAGCATATGGAGTAAGTGTGCTTAGTCAATTCATGCACAAACCTAGAGTACCTCACCTAGAGGCAGCAAAGAAGATCTTGAAGTACCTCAAGGGAACTCAAGGTCATGGTTTGTATTTTCCTTACACATCAGACATTGATATTAAAGTCTATTCAGATGCAGATTGGGCAGGATGCAAGGATGATAGGAGGAGCACCTCAGGGTACATTTGTTTTGCAGGAGATAAGCCTATCTCTTGGTCAGCTAAGAAGCAACCTACAGTGGCATTGTCATCCACTGAAGCAGAGTATAGAGGACTTGCAAATGCTACTCAAGAAGCTATCTGGTTGAAGCTTCTATATACAGAGTTAGGTCTATTCACAAGACCACCTATCATATTTGG
>CM035427.1:94083101-94085601 GCA_020310875.1 Ceratopteris richardii | reverse complement strand
CTTCTCCTTTAGCATAGCTCTAGCAAACTCAACCAAAGTCATGTTCCTTCTTTCTGCTACACCATTTTGTTGTGGTGTATACCTACAAGTTATTTCTCTCTTAATACCTGCATTCCAAAGATAATCATTGAACTCTTGGGAGAAGTATTCTCCCCCTCCATCAGACCTCAGTCTCTTAAGCTTTTGACCTGTGACTCTCTCTGCATATGCATGAAAATGCTTGAAAGCTCCAAACACTTCTGATCTTTCCTTCAAAACATATAATGTTATCCATCTTGTAGCATCATCAATGAAAGGAACATAATACCTTGAGCCACTGATAGATCCTTCTTTTGTTGGTCCCCATACATCTGTATGAATGAGCTCAAGTACTCCATCATGTTTGAATCCTTTCTTTTGAAATGGTAACCTGTGTGCTTTACCCATTTGACATGCTTCACATTTATAAACCATATGTTGACTTTGCACATTTGGTAATCCTAGTACAGACTGATTAGCAACCATAGCTTTAATTCCTCTTTCATTAAAATGACCTAATCTCTTATGCCAGAGATCAAGTTCTGTAATCACTGCTTCACCATGTGTGAGCAAAGCTTGACCAATGTTCCCTTGCACTCTTAAAGTAAAGAGTCTACCTTCTTTCTTCCCAGAGACAATCTGATTATATCCATTCTCTGGATCTTCAACAAATACTCCTTCATTTGTAAACCTAACTTGAAAACCTTTTTCAACTATCTGTCCCACACTAATCAAGTTTTTAGGTATTGTAGGAACATACAAAACATTGGTTAGCAAATCTGCTCCTTTCTTGCATTTCACTTTTCCAATTGAATGTACACTATGTCTTGTATTATCACTAGTTTGAACTGTGTGACTAGAAATGCCTTTTTCCAATTCTGACATCAATTCTATGTTTCCTGACAAATGATTAGAACATCCAAAGTCAATGTAAAATACCTTTAGATCTTCTTTATCTGATGTGCTGATTGAATTCATCATCAATGATGTATGACTTTCATTTTGTGTGTCATTTGCATAGTTGTAGTAGGTGGTGTTGTAGGATTGATTCTGTCCCCAACTTCTTCCTCCACCTCTACCATAGCCTCCTCTTTGACTTTGTCTACCTCTTTGAAAATTACTTTGATATCTTCCACCTCGACCTCTGCTATTGTTGTTTTGATTCTGGTTTGATCCTTGTTGGTTGTGCCAACAGTCATGAGCCAAATGATTACTCAATCCACAGATCCAGCAAGCCTTTTTGTTGTTATTTTGATTACCTCTTCCTCTTCCAAAACCTCTTGCTCTTCCTCTACCAGTGCCTTTACCTCTTGCATAATAAGCTTGAGAACTAGACTCCTCTTCATCCTTTGCTTTACCTTTATCTCCTTTCTTCTTGTTCTTCATGTACATTGCAGAACTTTGTCCTTTATCTCCATCTCCCCTCAAGTCTTGCTCATATGTGAGCATCAAACCAAGTAATTGATTCAAATCTGGAACATAATGATTTAATGAAAGTTCTGTTGATAAGACAAAAGGTTTCCACCTTTCATCTCCTCTCAAACCTGCAAGTAGTTGAGCAATCAATCTGTAATCTTCAACATCTTCATCTATGGATCCAAGAGTATCTGCTAGATCCTTCATCTTAGTGACATAATCACTAATGGTTTGACTTGGCTTCTTCTTGAATGTTGTAAACTCTGACCATAGACTTGCTTTCCGTGCTTTAGTAGTACTTTGGAAATGATACTCCAATGCATTCCATATATCTTCAGATTATTCCAATCCTCTGATGTGTGGTAGCAAATGATCAGAGATTGTATTATAGATGTAGGCTTTTGCACTTGCATCCTTCTTCTGCCAATGCTTTAAAGCATCAAGTTCTTCTTTCATTGGTCGGCTTTCATCTTCAAATACTGGCTTCTCTTCTTCACCTGTAACATATATCATGAGATCCTTACTCATAAGTAAGGCTTCCATTCTCATTACCCATGCGGGGTAATTATCTCTGTCCAGTTTGTCAATGGAGACATGATCTACCATAGTTCTTTCCTTCTGCTGCAACATGTGAGCTTAAAGGATAAAGGATAATACCTTTTGAGGTTCTTTGTGTATGAGGATACTTTTGAAGTAACCTTTTGATGCCTTGTGTCTTCAAATGCTTCACCTTTCAAACTTTAATGGGAAACTTTACAAAACCTTCTCGTACCTTTGCCGCCTTCTGCTCTTTAGGACCTTTCTGCTCTGATACCACTTGTTGATGTATGAAACACCACAAGAAATGAATTAATGTGACACTAGAACACCTCTATGGTCACCATTAACTCATTGCCACTCCAAACTTTGAGAAATGATAGTCAAAACCAAGAACTTTGCTTCTACAGAAATTCCTAGTCACTGAAATGACATACCTTCAGTATTTTGCTAATTTATCCTAGCTCACATATTATTTCTCTATGAAACTTTATAGGCTAAAACTAGAAGAGTAGAGCTTTCCAACAAG
>CM035427.1:94075601-94078101 GCA_020310875.1 Ceratopteris richardii | reverse complement strand
GTGTATGTGATTTCCATTCCAAGAAAGTATGATAACTTTCCTAGATCAGTGATCTTAAACTCCTTTTCAAGCAATCTCTTTACTTCTTTAATTCCTTCATTTGACGTACCTAGGATTATAATGTCATCTACATAAATACAAATGTAGATCATACCTTCTTCTGTTCTCTTGATGAGTAGACTTGCATCTGCCTTCGAACTTTGATATCCAAGTTCATTTAGATATTTCACAAGTCTGTAATTCCAAGCTCTTCGAGCTTGCTTCAGTCCATAAAGTGTTTTCCTTAATCTGCAAACAAAATTTGGATATCTGGAACTTACAAACCCTTCAGGTTGTTCCATGTAGCCTTCATCTGATATATATCCATTCAAAAATGCATTCTTTATATCTAGCTGACTTAGCTTCCATCCTTTTAATGCTGCTATAGCAATCACTGTCCTTATGGTTGACATCCTTGCCACCGGACTAAACGTCTCATCATAATCTATGCCATGCGTCTGAGCATAGCCCTTGACAACCAGTCTAGCTTTGTATCTAGCTATCCTTCCATCTACAAGTTTCTTAACTTTGAAAACCCATTTATTTCCAATTACTTTCTTACCATTTGGTTTAGGAACAAGTTCCCATGTCTTGTTCTCCTCCAGTGCGCTGAACTCTTCTTCCATTGCTTCTTTCCATTGCTTCTTGCCTTTAGCTTCATCATAATTCTGAGGTTCTTCATCATCTTTGACCATATATGCATAATTTTTCTGAGTTATATACGAAGTATCATAGGAATACCTTTCTGGTTGTCTTCTAGTCCTGCTTGACCTTCTCGGTTCACATTCTTCATAAGTGTCTGAATACACTTCTTCATCAAGTATAGGAATTTCTTCATTCCTTCTTGTTAATCCATTTCTGGACATACTTGCTTGCATATAGTCTTCATCTCTATTCACCTGCACAATTGATTTCCCTTTCTCTTTTCTTCTTACCTCTTCTTCAAATTCTTCCGTTGTCGGACTTTGATCTGCATACTAGCTTTTCTGTTCATCAAATGTAACATCTCTGGAAACAGTAAACTGTTTAGTTAGAGGACTCCATAACCTGTAACCCATCTGTTTTTCATCATATCCGACGAACACATATTTCTCTGCTTTTGGTTCAAGCTTATGTCTGAGTTGTGATGGTACATAAGCATAAGCTACTGATCCAAACACTTTACAATGATCAAGTTTTGGTTTCTTGCCCCACCAAGCTTCATAAGGGGTCATTCCATCTAAAGTTGTACATGGTAATCTGTTTACCAAGTATGTAGCTGTACTTACAGCTTCAGGCCAAAGATAATTTGGACAATCTTTTTCTTTGAGCATAGCTCGTGCAAACTCAACTAGAGTTCGGTTCCTTCTTTCTGCTACACCATTTTGTTGTGTTGTATACCTGCAGGTTATTTCTCTCTTAATACCTGCATTCCAAAGATAGTCATTGAACTCTCGGGAGAAGTATTCTCCCCCTCCATCAGACCTCAGTCTCTTAAGCTTTCGACCTGTGAGTCTTTCAGCATATGCATGAAAATGCTTGAAGGTTTCAAATACTTCTGATCTTTCCTTCAAAACATATAACGTTATCCATCTTGTAGCGTTATCAATGAATAAAACATAGTACCTTGAGCCACTGATTGATCCTTCTTTTGTTGGACCCCATACATCTGTATGAATGAGTTCAAGTACTCCATCATGTTTGAAGCCTTTTTTCTGAAAAGGTAACCTGTGGGCTTTTCCCATCTGACATGCTTCGCACTTGTGAATCATATGTTGGTTCTGTACATTCGGTAATCCCAATACTGACTGATTTGAAATCATAGCTTTAATTCCTCTTTCATTAATATGACCTAATCTCTTATGCCAGAGATCAAGTTCTGTAATCATCTTTTCACCATGTGTGAGCAACACTTGACCAATGTTCCCTTGTACTCTTAAAGTAAAAAGTCTACCTTCTTTCTTACCAGAGACGATCTGATGATATCCATTCTCGGGATCTTCTACAAATACTCCTTCATTTGTAAATCTAACCTGAAAACCTTTCTCAACTATCTATCCCACACTAATCAAATTTTTAGGTATTGTCGGAACATACAAAACATTGGTTAGCAAATCTGCTCCACTCTTACATTTCACTTTTCCAATTGAATGTACACTATGTCTCGTATTGTCACCTGTTTGAACAGTATTGTCACCTGTTTGAACAGTATGACTGGAACTACTTTTTTCCAATTCTGACATCAGCTCTATGTTTCCTGACAAATGATTAGAACATCCAGAATCAATGTAAAATACCTTTAGATCTTTGTTATCTGATGTGCCGATTGAGTTCATCATCAATGATGTATGACTTTCATTCTGTGTGTCATTTGCGTAGTTGTTGTAGGTGGTGTTGTAGGATTGATTCTGTCCCCAACTTCTTGCTCCACCTCTACCATAGCTGCCTCTTTGATTCTGTCTACCTCTTTGAAAATTACTCT
>CM035427.1:94045601-94050601 GCA_020310875.1 Ceratopteris richardii | reverse complement strand
AATGTAGATCATACCTTCATCTGTTCTCTTAATTGTTGGTGCATTTTACCCAAGCCTACATGCTTGATATGCTTGATATTATGATCATTTGTAAGTCACATGTGTAGTCATGTGAACACCTCTACGGTAAAAGAGTACATTTTATCTCTTGTAATTGAAAAAAGGAAAAAGGAAAAAGATGGCTTATCTCATCCATGATGTAAAAACAAACTCGTGGCTCTAACTACCTAAAACCACGAATTTTTGAGCTGAGGGAATATCTCGTAACTTTGGGGATCACTTTTAGGTGGAGCCATTTGAATTCGAATTCAAAACTCCCTCCAAGAATAGCTATAAAAAGAGCAAGAAGGAAGAGGTGATTAGCAAGCCTTGTACCTGACCACTTCATGTCATTTTATAGAGATTGAAGAGCTTACTCCATAGCTCTATCATTCTACTCCCATTGTGCAAAGAGTCATTGCCAATGTGGTTGTAATCATATGTGAATCTATACATTTGTCATTATCTACTTCTCTGTTTTGTTCTCTGCTATACTCACTCAGTAACTTCAGAAGGTCATGTCTCGAGTTCTACGCAACCTTTTTCCGTTTTGTAACGTGTCTTGGATAGCTCTTACTGTCTTCTTTCTGCATATAAATTTTCAAGGTCATTGAATTAATAGTTTTGGAGATATCTACATTTTACTGCTCACTGGTCTATCTCTACAGAGCCCCGAGAATGGCGGCCATGTTCCAGAAATTGATAAATCTTCTTCTCAATGCTCAGTCCATCATTTGACGTGTTTTGACTTGGATTGGGAAGCTTGCTAAGTCTATTTGCTATGCCCAAAAGGAATTTATCTAATTCCTACCAGGTTGAGAGCATTGTTCAATTTTTCCAGCAGGTGTATGTCCAAAAATAGCAAGTTTTGGGAGCTAGTCATTTCGCAACTAGTCTTTCTTGACTTAAACTTTTGGGATACATGTTCCAAAGTACTTGGCTGATATTTTGGTGGATTTAGGAAGCTCAAAGGGTCTACTAGTCAACTCTGAAGTCTCAGTTGCCTGGTGTGAAGCTGGTTGTAGCAGCACCTACTCATCTTTGGATTGCATCCACCATCTCTCTTCACATTAATGAGTAGACTTGCATCTGCCTTTCAGCTTTGGTATCGAAGGTCATTGAGATACTTCACAAGTCTGTAATTCCAAGCTCTTGGAGCTTGCTTCAATCCTTAGAGTGCTCTTCTTAATCTGCAAACATGATTTGGGTAATTGGAACTTACAAACCCTTCAGGTTGTTCCATGTAGACTTCATCTGATATATATCCATTCAGAAATGCATTCTTTATATCTAGCTGACTTAGCTTCCATCCTTTTGATGTTGCTACAACAATCAATGTCCTTATGGTTGACATCTTTGCCACCGGCCTGAATGTCTCATCATAATCTATGAGATGCGTCTGAGCATAACCTTTGACTACCAGTCTAGCTTTGTATCTGGCTATCCTTCCATCTGCAGGCTTTTTAACTTTGTAAACCCATTTATTTCCAATCACTTTCTTACCATTTGGTTTTGGAACAAGATCCCAAGTCTTGTTCTCTTCGAGTGCATTGAACTCCTCCTTCATTGCTTCTTCCCATTTTTCCTTACCTTTTGCTTCACTGTAATTCTGAGGTTCTTCATCTTCCTTTACTAAGTAAGCATAGTTTTTCTAAGTCAAATAAGAAGTATCATAGGAATACCTTGTTGGTTGTTTCCTAACGTTGTTTGACCTTCTTGGTTCAAACTCTTCATGTGTATCTGAATACACATCTTCATCAAATCTCGGTCCATCTTCGTTTCTCATACCTGATCCGATCCTGGACGTACTTGCCTGCATATGATCTTCATCTCCATTTACCTGCATATGTGATTTACCTTTTTCAATTCTTCTCATCTCTTCTTCAAGTGTTTCAACGCTATGCTCTTTATCTATATACCAACTCTTTCCTTCATCAAATGTTACATCTCTGGAAACAATAAACTGTTTGGTTAAAGGACTCCATAGTCTATAACCCATCTGCTTTTCATCATATCCGATGAACACATATTTTTCAGCTTTTGGTTCAAGCTTATGTCTAAGTTGTGATGGTACATAAACATAAGCCACTGATCCAAACACTTTGCAGTGATCAAGAGTTGGCTTCTTACCCCACCAGGCTTCATACGAGGTCATTCCATTTAAAGATGTACATGGTAATCTATTTACAAGATATGTGGCTGTATTTATAGCTTCAACCCAAAGATAGTTTGGAAAATTCTTCTCCTTTAACATTGCTCTTGCAAACTCAGCTAGAGTTCGGTTTCTCCTTTCTGCTACTCCATTTTGTTGCGGTGTATACCTGCAAGTTATTTCTCTTTTGATACCTGCATTCCACAGATAATCATTGAACTCTTGAGAAAAATATTCTCCTCCTCCATCAGACCTTAGTCTTTTGAGTTTTTGTCTTGTAAGTCTTTCAGCATATGCATGAAAATGTCTGAAAGCTCCAAACACTTCTGACTTCTCTTTTAAAAAATAAAGTGTTATCCATCTCGTTGCATCATCAATAAAAAGAACATAATACCTTGAACCGCTGATAGATCCTTCTTTTGTCGGTCCCCATACATCTATATGTATGAGCTCTAGCACACCATCGTGTTTGTAACCATTTTTCTGAAATGGTAACCTGTGTGCTTTTCCCATCTGACAGGCTTCACATTTGTGAATCATATGTTGATTCTTCATATTCGGTAATCCTCTTACAGATTGTTTTGCCACCATCATTTTGATTCCGTTTTCATTAAAATGCCCTAACCTCTTATGCCAGAGGTCTAACTCTGTAAATGCTTTATCACCATGTGTGATTAAAGCTTGAGCAACATTCCCTTGTACTTTAAGAGTAAAAAGTCTACCTTCCTTTTTACCATGGACAATTTGTTTGTATCCTTTCTCTGGATCTTCAACAAATACTCCTTCATTTGTAAACCGGCCTTGAAAACCTTTTTCTACTATCTGTCCCATGCTGATCAGATTCTTCGGGATTGTTGGAACATACAAAACATTTGTTAGTAGGTCAGCTCCATTTTTACACTTTACCTTTCCAATTGACCTTACATTATGTTTTGTGTTATCACCTTTTTGTACTGTATGATTTGACATACCTCCTTCCAGTTCTGATAACAATTCTATATTTCCTGACAAATGATTTGAACAACTAGAGTCAATATAGAATACCTTGAGGTCTTCATTCTCTGACGTACTTATCGAATTCATCATCAACGTTGTATGATTATCGTTCTGCGTATCATTCGCATAGTTGTAGTAGGTAGTGTTGTGAGATTGATCCTGTCCCCAACTACTTGCTCCACCTCCACCATGTCCACCTCTTTGGCTTTGTCTGCCTCTTTGATATCTTCTACTTCTGCCTCTGCTATTGTTATTCTGATTCTGACTTGATCCTTGAGAATTATACTAGCAATCATGAGCTAAATGATTGCTTAGTCCACAGATCCAACAAGACTTCTTCTGATTACCTCTTCCTTTTGTATTACCTTTTTTCCTGACATTACCTCTTCCTCTTGCATAATTTGCTTGAGTAGTCATCTCTTCTTCATCTTTTTCTTTTCCTTTATCACCTTTCTTATTATTCTTTGCGTACATAGCAGAACTATGTCCTTTATCTCCATCTGTCTTCAAGTCTTGCTCAAATGTTAGCATTAGTCCAAGAAACTGATTTAAATCTGGCACAAAATGATTTAATGAAAGTTCCGTTGAAAGTACGAAAGGTTTCCACCTTTCATCTCCTCTCAGTCTGACAATCAATTGCGCTATCAACCTATGGTCTTCAATATTTTCGTCAATTGATCGAAGACTGTCTGCCAAGTCCTTCATCTTAGTGACATAATCACTAATGCTTTGACTTTGCTTTTTCTTGAACGTTGTGAACTCCGACCATAAGCTAGCCTTCCTAGCTTTAGTAGTGTTTTGGAAATGATCTTCCAACGCACCCTATATGTCTTCCGCTTTCTCCAGACCTCTAATATGTGGTAGTAGATGATCTGCAATGGTATTGTAGATATACGCTCTTGCCGTTGCATCTTTCTTCTACCACAGCTTCAAGACTTCTAACTCTTCTTTCTTCGATTGACTGTCATCTCCAAAAGTAGGTCTCTTTTCTTCTCCTATTACATATTTCAATAATTCCTTACTCATAAGTAAGGCTTCCATTCGCATTACCCATGCGGGATAGTTATCTCTATCCAATTTATCAATAGAAATGTGATCTCCCATAATCTTCTTCTTTCTGTTACTGCCGGTGAGTATAATGTTAAAGAATTTTACCTTTTGTAAACCTTTACCCTTGAGAATGACTTTGGAACACTTCTCTGATTCCGTTTGTTGTTGATCACCTCAACTTTCACCTTTCTTATGAAGAATTCTTTAAATTCTTTTGTGTCTTTACTTTCGTTTACTCTTGAGAACCTTTTCTGTTCTTTAGAACCTTTAGCTTTGATACCACTTGTTGAGGTTATGTGATGTTGCGGCAAAAGCTTGTTCACTAACAATACTGCGGAAAATTGCCACGGCTCAACTAGAACTAAGCTAGAGTGATATTAGAACACCTCTATAATCATCAGTAGCTTAGCAACCTTCTGAACCTAAAAACTTTATAATTGTATTTAATGAAAACTGAAAATTCACTTTACAGAAAGCTTCGTGTTTCCTTCAAGCTTTAATTTTGAACTGATTTACTTCAACTTTACACTACTCTATTTGCTTACAGTTAAATAATCTTTCCTTCACTTAACTATGCCAAAAACTGTGTTTTGAACTCACCGTAATTTCACCAGAACTTCATTGGACTATTACCAGACTTACCGTAATCTTACCAGAATCTTATTGGAATCAACTGCAATTCTGTTTGTATTTACTTCAAATGTTTGTAATTGAAGTAAGGAAGTAATACCTAAGCTTCATTCAGTGAATGAACTTTATCTGA
>CM035427.1:94030601-94040601 GCA_020310875.1 Ceratopteris richardii | reverse complement strand
CGACCAAAGAAAGAAGAACTAGATGCTTTAAAGCATTGGCAGAAGAAGGATGCAAGTGCAAAAGCATACATTTACAATACAATCTCTGATCATTTGCTACCACACATCAGAGGATTGGAATCATCTGAAGATATATGGAATGCATTGGAGTATCATTTCCAAAGCACTACTAAAGCATTGAAAGCAAGTCTATGGTCAGAGTTTACAACATTCAAGAAGAAGCCAAGTCAAAGTATTAGTGATTATGTCACTAAGATGAAGGATATAGCAGATAGTCTTGGATCCATAGATGAAGATATTGAGGATCACAGGTTGATTGCTCAATTCCTTACAGGTTTGAGAGGAGATGAAAGGTGGAAACCTTTTGTATTATCAATAGAACTTTCATTAAATCATTATGTTCCATATTTGAACCAGTTGCTTGGTTTGATGCTCACATTTGAGCAAGACTTGAAGGGAGATGGAGATAGAGGACAAAGTTCTGCAATGTACATGAAGAACAAGAAGAAAGGAGATAAAGGTAAAGCAAAGGATGAAGAAGAGTCAACTTCTCAAGTTTATTATGCAAGAGGTAAAGGCACTGGTAGAGGAAGAGCAAGAGGTTTTGGAAGAGGAAGAGGTAATCAGAATAACAACAAGAAGGCTTGCTGGATCTGTGGATTGAGTAATCATTTGGCTTGACTGTTGGCATAATCAACAAGGATCAAACCAAAATCAAAACAACAATAGCAGAGGTCGGGGTGGAAGATATCAAAGTAATTTTCAAAGAGGTAGACAAAATCAAAGAGGAGGCTATGGTAGAGGTGGAGGAAGAAGTTGGGGACAGAATCAATCTTACAACACCACCTACTACAACTATACAAATGACACACAGAATGAGGGTCATACATCATTGATGATGAACTCAATCAGCACATCAGAAAAAGAAGATCTAAAGGTATTTTACATTGACTCTGGATGTTCTAATCATTTGTCACGAAACATAGAATTGATGTCAGAATTGGAAAAAGGCATTTCTAGTCATAGTGTTCAAACAGGTGATAACACAAGACATAGTGTACATTCAATTGAAAAAATGAAATGCAAGAATGGAGCAGATTTGCTAACCAATGTTTTGTATGTTCCCACAATACCTAAAAACTTGATAAGTGTGGGACAGATAGTTGAAAAAGGTTTTCAAGTCAGGTTTACAAATGAAGGAGTATTTGTTGAAGATCCAGAGAATGGATATAATCAGATTGTCTCTGGTAAGAAAGAAGGTAGACTCTTTACTTTAAGAGTGCAAGGGAACATTGGTCAAGTTTTGCTCACACATGGTGAAGGAGTGATAACAAAACTTGATCTCTGGCATGAGAGATTAGGTCACTTCAATGAAAGAGGAATTAAAGCTACGGTTGAAAATCAGTCTGTACTAGGATTACCAAATGTGCAGAATCAACATATGGTTTATAAATGTGAAGCATCTCAAATGGGAAAAGCACATAGGTTACCATTTCAAAAGAAAGGATTCAAACATGATGGAGTACTTGAGCTCATTCATACAGATGTATGGGGACCAACAAAAGAAGGATCTATCAGTGGCTCAAGGTACTATGTTCTTTTCATTGATGATGCTACAAGATGGATAACATTATATGTTTTGAAGGAAAGATCAGAAGTGTTTGGAGCTTTCAAGCATTTTCATGCATATGCAGAGAGAGTCACAGGTCAAAAGCTTAAGAGACTAAGGTCTGATGGAGGGGGAGAATACTTCTTCCAAGAGTTCAATGATTATCTTTGGAATGCAGGTATTAAGAGAGAAATAACTTGCAGGTATACACCACAACAAAATGGTGTAGCAGAAAGAAGGAACAGGACTTTGGTTGAGTTTGCTAGAGCTATGCTGAAGGAGAAGAATTGTCCAAATTATCTTTGGGCTGAGGCTGTAAATACAGCCACATATCTTGTGAATAGATTACCATGTGCAGCTCTAAATGGAATGACTCCATATGAAGCTTGGTGGGGTAAGAAACCAACACTAGATCATTGTAGAGTATTTGGATCAATTGCATATGCTTATGTGCCATCACAACTTAGACATAAACTTGAACCAAAGGCAGAAAAATATGTGTTCATTAGTTATGATGAAAAGCAGATGGGTTACAGATTGTGGAATCCTCTAACCAAACAATTTATTGTTTATAGAGATGTTACATTTGATGAACAGAAAAGTTGGTATGCAGATCAAGGTCATACAACTGAAGAATTTGAAGAAGAGGTAAGAAGATGTGAGAAAGGAAAATCAATTGTGCAGGTAAATAGAGATGAAGATTATATGCAAGCAAGTACATCTAGAAGTGGATTAACAAGAATGAATGAAGAAGCTCCTATATTTGATGAAGAGGTGTATCCAGACACATATGAAGAATGTGAACCAAGGAGGTCAAGCAGGACTAGAAGGCAACTAGAAAGGTATTCTTATGATACTTCTTACATAACTCACAAGAACTATGCATATATGGTCAAAGATGATGAAGAACCTCAGAACTATGATGAAGCTAAAGGTAAGAAGCAATGGGAAGAAGCAATGAAGGAAGAGTTCAATGCACTGGAGGAGAACAAGACATGGGAACTTGTTCCTAAACCAAATGGTAAGAAAGTAATTGGAAATAAATGGGTTTATAAAGTGAAGAAGCTTGCAGATGGAAGTATAGCCAGATACAAAGCTAGACTGGTGGTGAAAGGTTATGCCCAGACCTATGGCATAGATTATGATGAGACATTTAGTCCTGTAGCTAATATGTCAACTATAAGGACAATCATTGCTATTGAAACTTCAAAAGGATGGAACCTAAGTCAATTGGATATAAAGAATGCATTCTTGAATGGATACATATCAGATGAGATATACATGGAACAACCTCAAGGATTTATAGCTTCGAGGTATCCAAATTTTGTTTGCAAGCTGAGAAGAGCACTCTATGGATTGAAGCAAGCTCCAAGAGCATGGAACTATAGGCTGGTGAAGTATCTCAATGATCTTGGATATCAAAGATCAAAAGCAGATCCAAGTCTACTTATCAAAAGAACAGAGGAAGGTACAATCTACATTTGTATTTATGTAGATGACATTATAATCACAGGTACTTCACATGAAGGAATCAAGGAGGTAAAGACATCACTTGAGAAAGAGTTTAAGATCAGTGACCTAGGAAAGTTGTCATACTTTCTTGGAATGGAAGTCACTTATACAGATCATGGCATATATGTATCACAAGAAAGGTATCTTCTGAATCTATTGAAGAAGTTTGATATGGAAAATTGCAAAGAAGCTTCAACTCCACTTGAAGTTAATCACAAGCTCAGTAAATATGATGGTGCAGAATACAAAGATATGAGGAAGTATCAATCTCTTGTGGGTAGTTTGATTTATGCTACACTAACAAGACCTGATCTTAGTTATGCAGTGGGAGTTTTGTCACAATTCATGCATTGTCCAAAGGACCCACATTGGATTGCAGGTCAAAGAGTTCTCAGATATATCAAAGGAACTATAAAGGAAGGATTATATTATCCTTTTACATCAGATTTGAAGTTGAGAGCCTATAGTGACTCAGACTGGGCAGGTAACCAGGATGACAGAAGATCAACTCATGGCTACATGATATACATTGGTGATAAGCTTGTAAGTTGGTGTTCAAAGAAACAACATACAGTAGCATTATCATCAACTGAAGCTGAGTACAAAGGACATGTGGAAGCAGCTAAGGAGGTCATATGGATGTAGACATTGTTCAAAAGCTTGGGCATTGATCAAGGTATACCTACAATACATGGAGATAATATGAGTTCGCTTTATCTTGCAACAAATCCAATATTTCATGCAAGAACAAAACATATAGAGATACATTATCATTTCCTGAGAGAAAAGGTAATGGAGAAAGAAACTGAAGTGGAGTACATTTCTACAAAAGATCAGATAGCAGACATAATGACAAAGAGCTTGGATGGTGTGAAGACCAGCAGATTCAAAAGCATGGCAGGAGTAAAAGAAAAGAAGATGATATGAAGAAACACAGAATGTCAAATAGTGATTGAGGGGGATCTATTGGAGAAACAATCACTAATTGAACATATATTTGAGGGTCAAAGCTTCAGAAGAAAACCACATGCCTATGTGAAGGGACAAATTCACAAGTGTATTATATTTGTAAAGTTAGTTCACTTTAGTTCTAGAAGTTTTTTAAAAATCACGAGAATGAGAAAATCTATATAAGTTAGTTTGTATCAACTGACACGGTGAGAGAGAAGAAGTGGAAGAGAGTGATAGAATGTGAGAAGGAGTTCATTTTGTATGACTGAATAGAGTCGGGCTTCTCTGAGTGAGAAAGCACCTGTAAAACTTCTGAGTTTTTCATAGCTATGAGAAGAAATAGTTAAAGTTCTGTGTATGAGACTCTCTCCATCATCTCCATGCTTGCCTATTGTGAAATGATTTCAAAAGGTCAAGTTTTCCAAGCAACTCGATGCCTGGCATCGAGTTTGTGCTAATAAGTCTGTTTTATTCTCTGAGTTCTAACTCTTGCTAAATCTTCTTGAAAAGATGATGTTTTTGGAGCAACTCGATGCCTGGAATCGAGTTCCAGCATAAAGTTGATGCCTGGCATCGACTTCCCACATAAAAGTGGTCTTGTTCATGTGTATGTTCAAGGGGGTATTTCTGGTGCTAAAAAAGTGGCTGAAAAAGCTCAAAGTCGATGCCTAGCATCGCCTTTTGGTTGCAAGTCGATGCTAGGCATCGATTTTTTATTTTTAGATAGCGAAATTTACTAAAATAGGCAAAATTTCTAGTTTTGGCAAGTCATACAGGGTGATCTTGTGAAGGCCATAACTTGATTTCTAGAGATCCGTTTCATGCATATCATAGCTTGTTGGAAAGCTCTACTTATCTAGTTTCATCCACTAAAAGATTTTGGAAAAATAATATTTGAGCTAAGAGAAATTAGCAAAATACTGAAGGTATGTCATTTCAATGACTAGAAAAATCTGAAGAAGCAAAGTTCTTGGTTTCGGCTATCATTTGTCAAAGTTTAGAGTGGCAATGAGTTAATGGTGACCATAGAGGTGTTCTAATGTCACATTAATTCATTTCTTGTGGTGTTTTACACATCAACAGTAGGTAGGTAGGTAGCTAGATAGATAGATAGATAGATAGATAGATAGATAGATAGATAGATAGATAGATAGATAGATAGATAGACAGATAGATAGATAGACAGATAGACAGATAGATGTGAAGAGATGGATAGGTATGTGCTTGAAGATGAAGAGGTGTTGCAAAATCCTTGATCTACACCAGCCAAATGAACTCTAGGAGTATATGGTGGGCCCTTTTAGCTTGCCAATGGATGTATTAGACACCCTATGTACCTTGTAAGATCACTCTAAAAAAGATAGATCAAAACAGATAAGTTGGAGTTAGCTCAGAGAAGAAAACTTGCTATTCTTGGTTCATACACCTGCCCAGTGTTTCACATAATTCTCTAAGCACAACAGCAATTAGCTTACTTCCTCTTGGGGAAGTCTAGGTAACTTAAAGAGCTAACCTTCAAGAGTAATCTCATCAAAAATAATGAACCACACACTGAGAATGAGTTTTAACAACTGATGACATCATCCCGAATTTCACGGGCTGCTACAGTTTGAGACTAGTGAGCAGAAAAATCAACATAACTCAAAATTTAGGAATCCAATGATTATGAAACTTTGTATGGTTATACTAGACAGTAAGTTGAATCCAACAAGCTTTAAATCACTGAAGTTAGATAAGTAACCACTGAGAAATGGCTCTGACAAGATGAGTGAAAAAGTCGGGTACCTGACAGAGAAGTGAAGATGAACAGACCCTGTTGACTTCAAATGAACATAACTGAAGATTGCAACATCCAAATGACATGAAAATTTGTGAGCATATAGTAGACTTATAGAGCTAACTTTAACAAGTTAAATCACTGAAAATGATGCACCAAGTTCAGAGAAAACATCTCTGCAAGCTGACTGAGAAAACTGAGAGTAATGGCAGTGAGTAGTACACTTCACAAGAACATGGAAAGATGAACTCAAATAATCATGAAAATGGAAGTATATTGCTTGTACAATACAATGACTTACTGATACATATGTGTGCCTTGTAATCACACCTTGATATGGCATAAAGCTCAGCTCTTGGAGGTCTTCACATAGGTCTCTCTAACCACGACTAAAACTGCCATCTATTTATAGTTGAGTTTGGGAGGCTAACTTCCCTCAATCACTCTCCAATCAATCAATGATTGATTTGATTCTCTACCTACCACAAATCACAAATTCGTGGCTCCTCTTTCCATTCTTGATCAAGTGGACTCAACCACTTAAGATTCTCTTACTTTTACATTAAGTAAACTCTTCAAAAGTTACAAGAGGTAGTTCACAAGTGAACTTTACATAGTCTTCATTTTGAAGCTTCTTTTAAGACTTTGTGAGACTCAAGCCAATACTTAGGTTTGTCATAGACTTGCTCCAACAGCTCCCCCTCAAGCCAAGTATGCTTGAGGTCTTCAATCTTCCAAGATTACCTGCAAACCAATCATAGCCTTGAATTTGCAAAGCTTTGTACCATCCAATGCTTTGGTTAGAATATCTGCACATTGTTGATGAGTGGACACATATGATATTTGAATCTCTTTGCTTAGAACCTTTTCTCGTACATAGTGATAATGAACTTCAATATGTTTAGTCCTTGCATGAAAAATAGGATTAGCAGCCAAATGAATAGAACTCATATTGTCACCAAAAATAGTTGGAGTTCCAAACTCCAATCTAAGATCTTTGAACAATGTCTTCATCCACATAGCTTCTTGTGTAGCTATGGCAAGACCTCTATATTCAGCGTCAGTAGAAGAGAGGGCAACTGTGGCTTGCTTCTTGGATGACCATGAAATAAGCTTTGAACCTGCAAAGGTAAGATAACCTGAAGTGCTCCTTCTATCTTCCTTGGAGCCAGCCCAATCTGCATCAGAAAATAGCTTCAAACTAAATCAGATACATAAGGATAATAAAGTCCTTCATTTATGGTTCCTTTGAGATACTTGAGAATCCTTTTGGCAGCATCCATATGTGGTTTCCTTGGTGTGTGCATAAATTGACTTAGCACACTCACACTGTAACATATATATACTCTTGTCAATGTGGCATAGTTGAGACTACCCACTAGACTTTGATATGATGTGATGTCCTCTATGAGTTCACCTTCATGTGAGCTCAATTTGTGATTGACCTCCATTGGAGTACCTGCAATCTTACAATCTTGCATCTTGAATTTTGCCAACATGTCCTTAATGCACTTTCTTTGAGTGAGAAACAAACCATGATCTTTGTAGACAACTTCCAAACCTAGGAAGTAGGTAAGTGAACCCAAATCACTTATCTTGAACTCTTCTCTCATCTGATCTTTGATCTTCTTCATACCATCTGCATCATTTCCTGTCAATATAATATCATCTACATATACACATAGGTAGATGACCTCGGAATTACTCTTTTTAATAAAGAGTGAAGGATCTGCCTTGCTTGGTTGAAAGCCTTTGTCCTGCAAGAATGAAACAAGCCTGAAATTCCAAGCTCTTGGAGCTTGCTTGAGACCATACAATGCTTTGTTAAGTTTACACACATAATCAGGATAAACTTGGTTCTCAAAACCAGGTGGTTGTGCCATATATACCTCTTCTGTTATCCAACCATTCAAGAATGCATTCTTTACATCTAGTTGAAGTATCTTCCAATTCTTGGAAGAGGCAATACTAAGCAAAACCCTAATAGTAGGCATCTTTGCCACAGGAGAGAAGGTCTCCTCATAATCAATTCCCTGAGTTTGTGCAAAGCCTTTTGCTACAAGCCTTGCCTTATACCTGTTAATTGAACCATCAGAATTCTTCTTGAGTTTATAGACCCATCTTGAGCCTATTACCTTCATGGATGAAGTCTTGGGCACCAAATCCCAAGTGTTGTTTTCCTCAAGTGCTTCAATCTCTTCCTTCATTGCATGCTTCCATTCTGTTTTTGCTTTGGCCTCTTCGAATGATGATGGCTCCTCTTGGTTTATGTCATGTGCTATGTAGATAGAATGTTTAAGTACTAATGAGGTGTCAAACCCATACCTTTCTGGTTTTTTCTTTTCCCTCATAGATCTTCTTATTCCATGATGTGATGATTCTGCCTCATTTCCAAGTTCCTGCAATTTTGCTTTACCTTTAGACTTCCATGCTTTGATCTTTTCCATATGAGATTCTTCATCATCCTCCAAGGTGTCTTGTTCTTCAATCTTTGGTTGTTCTCTACCAAGCTTTGGAAAATCTTCTTCAAGATTATATGGTAAATTGACCTTCCTGCATGAATCTTCATACCATGAATTGTTCTCATCAAAAACTACATCTCTGCTTACCAAGAATCCTTTGTTGGTAGGGTTGTATAACCTGTAGCCCTTTTGATTGTTGTCATATCCAATAAATACACACCTTTCTGCCTTTGGATCCATCTTGCCTCTAACCTGTGAAGGAACATGAGCAAAAGCAATACATCCAAAAAAAATTTTACAATGATCTAAGCTTGGTTTTCTTCCATTCCAAGCCTCATATGGAGTCATCCCATTAAGGGATTTTGAAGGCAACCTATTAATCAAGTAAGTGGCTGTAGATACAGCCTCAGCCCATAAGTAATTAGGTAAATGCTTTTCATTTAACATAGACCTTGCAGCTTCAACAATTGTCCTATTCCTCCTTTCCGCCACTCCATTTTGCTCAGGAGTGTACCTTGTAGTTACCTCTCTTTTGATTCCTCTTTCTTGAAGAAAAGAATCAAACTCATGGGAGAAGTATTCTCCCCCTCCATCTGACCTTAGCCTTTTTAGTGATTTACCTGTTTGATTCTCCACAAGATCCAAATATCTTTTGAAACATGAAAAAACTTCATCTTTGTGTTTCATAAAGAATAGGATAGTCCATCTGCTGCAATCATCAATAAAGGAAACATAATACCTTGATCCAGATATTGAAGCTTCCTTGCTAGGTCCCCATACATCTGTATGAACCAACTCCAAGAGATCTCCATGCATATAACCTTTCTTCATGAATGGTAACCTGTGAGACTTTCCAGATTGACATGCACTACACTTATAAATCATATGTTGTTTTGACAAATTAGGAAGTCCAAGTACACTTTGGTCCCTGCAGATTTGCTTTAATGACCTTTCACCAATATGTGCTAACCTTTTGTGCCATACTTGCAATTCTGTGAGTGTCTGACCACCATAATTAAAGAGAGCAATGTTTCTAGTGTCCTATAATTCAAATGTGAACAATCTACCTATCTTTTCACCTTTCGCAATTCTTCTGAATCCTTGACTTGGATCTTCAACAAATGCACCTGCTTTTGTGAACCTGACTTGCAACCCTTTCTCTACTATCTGCCCAACACTTATCAAATTCTTTGTAATGGTAGGGACATAGAGTACCTTACTGAGTAGGTTGATGTTTCCATCAGGTGCTTTGACATTGCCTATTTTCTCCACAGGATGTTTTGTATCATCTCCTGTTTGTACCTCATGCTTATTCCTTGGATCTTCTAAATCTGATAGGAGTGCCACATTTTCTGCCACATGATTTGAACAACCTGAATCTATGTAGAAAACATGCTCATCAGATTTACCTTGTGGCATAGCCATGTTCATGATCAATAATGAATCCTCTTTGTTTGAGTCTTCTGTGTAGTTATTGTAGTCTCTCCTTCCTTTGTAGCCTCCTTGATAGTTTGAATGATTGTAGTTGTTGTAGTTGCCATGATAGTTGTTGAACCTTCCTCTTGAGTAGCCATAACTTCCTCTATTGTATCCTCTGCCTCTTTGATTCCTGGAATTCCTAAAGCAATTTTCAGTTGTATGATTAGTTAATCCACAAATAGAACATGAGTTGGAGTCTTGGGATCTCCC
>CM035427.1:93933101-94025601 GCA_020310875.1 Ceratopteris richardii | reverse complement strand
TGAAGACAAGGACTTATCAGGTGAGATTCGATGCCAGACATCGACTTCCCGCATAAAACTCAACCTTTCAACATACATTCGATGCCAGGCATCGACTTGCTTGAAAAACTTCAATTCTTCAAAACATTACAGAGAAGACAAACACTGGAGTGGAAGAAGAAGACTTATACACAGAACTTTAATATACTCTTTCCATAACTATGAAACCTCTGAAATGCACAGGTGCTTTCTCACGCAGAGAAGCCCGACTATTCTCAGTCATACAAAATGAGTTCTAACTCACTCTCTCATTGTCTTCCCCTTCTTCTCGTCAGTTGATACAACTAACTTATATAGATTTCTTATTCTCGGGATTTTTAAAAAACTTCTAGAACTAAAGTGAACTAACTTTACAAATATGATACACTTGTGAATTTGTCACTTCACATAGGCATGTGGTTTTCTTCCTAAGCTTTGACCTTCAAATATATGTCCAATTAGTGATTGTTTCTCCAACAGCTCCCCCTCAATCACTATTTGACATTCTCTGTTTCTTCATATCATCTTCTTTTCTTTTACTCCTGCTATGCTTTTGAATCTGCTGGTCTTGACACCATCCAAGCTCTTTGTCATTATGTCTGCTAACTGATCTTTAGTAGAAATGTACTCCACTTCAATCTCCTTCTCCATTACCTTTTCTCTGAGAAAATGATACTGTATCTCGATGTGCTTTGTCCTTGCATGAAATACTCGATTTGCTGCAAGATAAAGTGAACTCATATTATCTCCATGTATTGTAGGTATACCTTGATCAATGCCTAAGCTTTTTCACCGTGTTTGCATCCTTATGACCTCCTTAGCTGCTTCCATAGGTCCTTTGTACTCAGCTTCAGTTGATGATAATGCTACTGTATGTTTTTTCTTTGAACACCAACTTACAAGCTTGTCACCAATGTATATCATGTAGCCATGAGTTGATCTTCTGTTATCCTGGTTACCTGCCCAGTCTGAGTCACTATAGGCTCTCAACTTCAAATCTCAT
This sequence comes from Ceratopteris richardii, assembly GCA_020310875.1. Taxonomy (NCBI): domain Eukaryota; kingdom Viridiplantae; phylum Streptophyta; class Polypodiopsida; order Polypodiales; family Pteridaceae; genus Ceratopteris; species Ceratopteris richardii. The sequence goes on along the minus strand of CM035427.1, from coordinate 94,024,580 downwards.
GTAAAAGGATAATATAATCCTTCCTTTATAGTTCCTTTGATATATCTGAGAACTCTTTGACCTGCAATCCAATGTGGGTCCTTTGGACAATGCATGAATTGTGACAAAACTCCCATTGCATAACTAAGATCAAGTCTTGTTAGTGTAGCATAAATCAAACTACCCACAAGAGATTGATACTTCCTCATATCTTTGTATTCTGCACCATCATATTTACTGAGCTTGTGATTAACTTCAAGTGGAGTTGAAGCTTCTCTGCAATTTTCCATATCAAACTTCTTCAATAGATTCAGAAAATACCTTTCTTGTGATACATATATGGCATGATCTGTATAAGTAACTTCCATTCCAAGAAAGTATGACAACTTTCCTAGGTCACTGATCTTGAACTCTTTCTCAAGTAATCTCTTTACCTCGTTGATTCCTTCATCTGAAGTACCTGTGATTATAATGTCATCTACACAAATACAAATGTAGATTGTACCTTCCTCTGTTCTTTTGATAAGTAGACTTTGATCTGCTTTTGAACTTTGATATCCAAGATCGTTGAGATACTTCACCAGTCTATAGTTCCATGCTCTTGGAGCTTGCTTTAATCCATATAGTGCTCTTCTCAACCTGCAAACAAAATTTGGATACCTGGAATCTATAAACCCTTGAGGTTGTTCCATGTATACCTCATCTGATATGTATCCATTCAAGAATGCATTCTTTATATCCAGTTGACTTAGGGTCCATCCTTTTGAAGCTGCAATAGCAATTATTGTCCTTATAGTGACATCTTAGCTACAGGATTGAATGTCTCATCATAATCTATGCCATAGGTTTGGGCATAGCCTTTCACCACCAGTCTAGCTTTGTATCTGGCTATACTTCCATCTGCAAGCTTCTTCACTTTATAAACCCATTTATTTCCAATTACTTTCTTACCATTTGGTTTAGAAACAAGTTCCCATGTCTTGTTCTCCTCTAATGCATTAAACTCTTCCTTCATTGCTTCTTCCCATTGCTTCTTACCTTTAGCTTCATCATAGTTATGAGGTTCTTCATCATCTCTGATCATATATGCATAGTTCTTCTGAGTTATGTAAGAAGTATCATAAGAATACCTTTCTGGTTGTCTTCTAGTCCTGCTTGACCTTCTTGGTTCACATTCTTCATAAGTGTCTGGATACACCTCTTCATCAAATATAGGAGCTTCTTCATTCCTTCTTGTTAATCCACTTCTGGATGTACTTGCTTGCATATAGTCTTCATCTCTATTCACCTGCACAATTGATTTTCCTTTCTCACATCTTCTTACCTCTTCTTCAAATTCTTCAGTTGTATGACTTTGATCTGCATAACAACTTTTTTGTTCATCAAATGTAACATCTCTTGAAACAATAAATTGTTTGGTTAGAGGATTCCACAACTTGTAACCCATCTGCTTTTCATCATAACCAATGAACACATATTTTTCTGCCTTTGGTTCAAGTTTATGCCTAAGTTGTGATGGCACATAAGCATATGCAATTGATCCAAACACTCTACAATGATCTAGTGTTGGTTTCTTACCTCACCAAGCTTCATATGGAGTCATTCGATTTAGAGCTGCACATGGTAATCTATTCACAAGATATGTAGCTGTATTTACAGCCTCAGTCCAAAGATAATTTGGACAATTCTTCTCCTTCAGCATAGCTCTAGCAAACTCAACCAGAGTCCTGTTCCTTCTTTCTGCTACACCATTTTGTTGTGGTGTATACCTGCAAGTTATTTCTCTCTTAATACCTACATTCCAAAGATAATCATTGAACTCTTGGGAGAAGTATTCTCCCCCTCCATCAGACCTCAATCTCTTAAGCTTTTGACCTGTGACTCTCCCTGCATATGCATGAAAATGCTTGAAAGCTCCAAGCACTTCTGATCTTTCCTCCAAAACATATAATGTTATCTATCTTGTAGCATCATCAATGAAAAGAACATAGTACCTTGAGCCACTGATAGATCCTTCTTTTGTTGGTACCCATACATCTGTATGAATGAGCTCTAGTAATCCATCATGTTTGAATCCTTTTTTCTGAAATGGTAACATGTGTGCTTTACCCATTTGACATGCTTCACATTTATAAACCATATGTTGACTCTGCACATTTGGTAATCCTAGTACAGATTGATTAGCAACCATAGCTTTAATTCCTCTTTCATTAAAGTGACCTAATCTCTTATGCCAGAGATCAAGTTCTGTAATCACTCCTTCACCATGTGTGAGCAAAGCTTGATCAATGTTCCCTTGTACTCTTAAAGTAAAGAGTCTACCTTCTTTCTTACTAGAGACAATCTGATTATATCCATTCTCTGGATCTTCAACAAATACTCCTTCATTTGTAAACCTGACTTGAAAACCTTTTTCAACTATCTGTCCCACACTAATCAAGTTTTTAGGTATTGTAGGAACATGCAAAACATTGGTTAGCAAATCTGCTCCATTCTTGCATTTCACTTTTCCAATTGAATGTACACTATGTCTTGTATTATCACCTGTTTGAACTCTATGACTGGAAATGCCTTTTTCCAATTCTGACATCAATTCTATGTTTCTTGACAAATGATTAGAACATCCAAAGTCAATGTAAAATACCTTTAGATCTTCTTTATCTGATGTGCTGATTGAATTCATCATCAATGGTGTATGACCTTCATTCTGTGTGTCATTTGCATAGTTGTAGTAGGTGGTATTGTAGGATTGATTCTGTCCCCAACTTCTTCCTCCACCTCTACCATAGCCTCCTCTTTGATTTTGTCTACCTCTTTGAAAATTACTTTGATATCTTCCACCTCGGCCTCTGCTATTGTTGTTTTGATTCTGGTTTGATCCTTGTTGGTTGTGCCAACAGTCATGAGCCAAATGATTACTCAATCCACAGATCCAGCAAGCCTTCATGTTGTTATTTTGATTACCTCTTCCTCTTCCAAAACCTCTTGGTCTTCCTCTGCCAGTGCCTTTACCTCTTGCATAATAAACTTGAGAACTCGACTCTTCTTCATCCTTTGCTTTACCTTTATCTCCTTTCTTCTTATTCTTCATGTACATTGCAGAACTTTGTCCTTTATCTCCACCTCCCTTTAAGTCTTGCTCATATGTGAGTATCAAACCAAGTAATTGATTCAAATCTGGAGCATAATGATTTAATGAAAGTTCTGTTGATAAGACAAAAGGTTTCCACCTTTCATCCCCTCTCAAACCTGCAAGTAGTTGAGCAATCAATCTGTGATCTTCAACATCTTCATCTATGGATCCAAGACTATCTGCTAGATCCTTCATCTTAGTGACATAATCACTAATACTTTGACTTGGCTTCTTTTTGAATGTTGTAAACTCTGACCATAGACTTGCTTTCCGTGCTTTACTAGTGATTTGAAAATGATACTCCAATGCATTCCATATATCTTCAGATGATTCCAATCCTCTGATGTGTGGTAGCAATTGATCAGAGATTGTATTGTAGATATAGGCTTTTGCACTTGCATCCTTCTTCTGCCAATGCTTTAAAGCATCAAGTTCTTCTTTCCTTGGTCGGCTTTCATCTTCAAATACTGGCTTCTCTTCCTCACCTATAACATATATCATGAGGTCTTTACTCATAAGTAAGGCTTCCATTCTCATTACCCATGCAGGATAATTATCTCTGTCCAATTTGTCAATGGAGATATGATCTGCCATACTCCTTCTCATCTGCTGCAACCTGTGAGCTTAAAGGATAAAGAATAATACCTTTTGAAGTTCTTTCTGTATGAGGATACTTCGAAAGTAATATTTTGATGCCTTGTGTCTTCAAATGCTTCACCTTTGAAACTTTAATGAAAAACTTTTCATAACTTCTCGTACCTTTGTCGCCTTCTGCTCTTTAGGACCTTTCTGCTATGATACCACTTATTGATGTGTAAAACACCACAAGAAATGAATTAATGTGACACTAGAACACCTCTATGGTCACCATTAACTCATTGCCACTCCAAACTTTGAGAAATGATAGCCGAAACCAAGAACTTTGCTTCTTCAGATTTTTCTAGTCTCTAAAATGACATACCTTCAGTATTTTGCTAATTTCTCTTATCTTAAATATTATTTCTCCCAGATCTTGTATAGGCTGAAACTAGAAGAATAGAGCTTTCCAACAAGCTATCATATGCGTGAAACGGATCTCTAGAACTCAAGTTATGGCCTTCACAAGATGACCCTGTATGACCTTCCAAAACTGGAAATTTTGCCTATTTTAGTAAATTTCGCTATCTAAAAATAAAAATTCGATTCCTAGCATTGACTTGCAACCAAAAGTCGATGTCGGGCATCGACTTTGAGCTTTTTTAGCCACTTTTTCAACACCAGAATTAGCCTCTTTTACACACACATGAACAAGACCACTTTTATGTTAGAAGTCGATGCCAGGCATCGACTTTATGTTAAAACTCGATGCCAGGCATCGAGTTGCTCCATAAACTTCATCTTTTCAAGAAGATTTGGCAGTAGATAAAAATCAGATATGAAGACAAGGACTTATTAGGTGAGATTCGATGCCAGGCATCGACTTTCCGCATAAAACTCAACCTTTCAACATACATTCGATGCCAGGCATCGACTTGCTTGAAAAACTTCAATTCTTCAAAACATTACAGAGAAGACAAACACTAGAGATGGAAGAAGAAGACTTATACACAGAACTTTAATAAACTCTTTCCATAACTATGAAACCTTAGAAATGCATAGGTGCTTTCTCACATAGAGAAGCCCGACTATTCTCAGTCATACAAAATGAGTTCTAACTCACTCTCTCATTGTCTTCCCCTTCTTCTTGTCAGTTGATACAACTAACTTATATAGATTTCTTATTCTCGGGATTTTTAAAAAACTTCTAGAACTAAAGTGAACTAACTTTACAAATATGATACACTTGTGAATTTGTCCCTTCACATAGGCATGTGGTTTTCTTCCTAAGATTTGACCTTCAAATATATGTCCTATTAGTGACTGTTTCTCCAACAAGATAGATAGATAGATAGATAGGTAGGTAGGTAGGTAGGTAGCTAGATAGATAGATAGATAGATAGATAGATAGATAGATAGATAGATAGATAGATAGATAGATAGATAGATAGATAGATAGATAGATAGATAGATAGATAGATAGATAGATAGGTAGGTAGGTAGGTAGGTAGGTAGGTAGGTAGGTAGGTAGGTAGGTAGGTAGGTAGGTAGGTAGGTAGGTAGGTAGGTAGGTAGATAGATAGATAGATAGATAGATAGATAGATAGATAGATAGATAGATAGATAGATAGATAGATAGATAGAGAGAGATAGATAGATGAATGGATGGATGGACGGACGGACGGACGGACGGACGGACGGACGGACGGACGGACGGACGGACGGACGGATGGATGGATGGATGGATGGATGGATGGATAGATAGATAGATAGATAGATAGATAGATAGATAGATAGATAGATAGATAGATAGATAGATAGATAGATAGATAGATAGATAGATAGATAGATAGATAGATAGATAGATAGATAGATAGATAGATAGATAGATAGATGGAAGGATTCATGGATGGACGGATGGGTGGGTGGGTGGATGGGTGGATGGATGGATGGGTGGATGGATGGATGGATGGATGGATGGATGGATAGGTTGATAGATAGATAGATAGATAGGTAGATAGATAGATAGATAGATAGATAGATAGATAGATAGATAGATAGATAGATAGATAGATAGATAGATAGATAGATAGATAGATAGATAGATAGATAGATAGATAGATAGATAGATAGATAGATAGATAGATAGATAGATAGATAGATAGACAGATAGACATATAGATAGATAGACAGATAGACAGATAGACAGATAGACAGACAGACAGACAGATAGATAGATAGATAGATAGATAGATAGATAGATAGATAGATAGATAGATAGATAGATAGATAGATAGATAGATAGATAGATAGATAGATAGATAGATAGATAGATAGATAGATAGATAGATAGATAGATAGATAGATAGATAGATAGATAGATAGATAGATACATAGATACATAGATAGATACATAGATACATAGATAGATACATAGGTAGATAGATACATAGATAGATAGATAGATAGATAGATAGATAGATAGATAGATAGATAGATAGATAGATAGATAGATAGTGTTGATATATTTAGGTAGTGATGTGTGTGAACACTCTTGGACCGTTGGGGCACTTTTTCCCCTCTTTAGGAGGTTTTTTTCCCCCGGCTTGTATATACACTTATTGCCCTAATGGACTACTTATCTTTGCACATTCTCTAGTAATACATTTAGTATTGTGTGTTGTGCTCCAAGCTTCTTCTTCTTCCTTGTGTTGTTCACGTGCTTCCATAGACGTCTAACTCCAACAATTGGTATCAGAGCAGGTCATCGCTTCATCTAGGGTGCCATCGACACTCCTCCGTTTGCAATCTCAGAATCACACGAATTTTGTTGAGCATACTCAAAATGTTTCCGAGATCAAAACAGCTTCGCTATGTGGTGCGGAAATCAGGATCTGAGCTCGTTTCGGCCTCCGAACACACTATCGCAGTGCTTGTGTAGGCTATTTTGCCTTTTTGTGCCAAAGGTATATACTAGTTTTTGTTCGCCAGTATAAGCATCTCGAAGTCTGCTACATGTCTAGTGGAATTCATCCGGGCAGTTCTGTTCAACTTTTTGAGATACAGTCAATTTTCTGCATCAAGGTATTTTAGTCACCGGCCATGGCTGAAAGCAGTGATGTATTTCGTATGTTTGTTGTTGAGGATAAGTTGGATGGTACCAACTACCCATTATGGGCTTATATGATGCGACATGTGTTGGTTGCAAGAGGACTGTGGAACATTGTGCAGGGTGTCGAAAAACGTCCTATCACACCTGCAACTATTACAACTGCAGGTACTGAAGTTGATGGAGAAGGTGTCGAAGATGATGATATTCTGCATATTCAAATATGACAAGTCTCCTTAACACTGATCTTGAACTCTTTCTCCATCTGCTTCTTAAGACTTTGTATACCCTTCTCATTTGTACCTGTAAGAATTATGTCATCAACATATATGCAAATGTAAACAAACCCATCATCACTTGCTTTAACAAGCAAGCTACTATCTGCCTTAGACACTTGAAAACCAAGCTCTTTCAAGAACTTCACAAGTCTATAAATCCATGCCCCTAGGGTCTGCTTCAAACCATACAAAGCTCTCTTGAGCTTACATACATTCTTTGAATAACATTTATCCTTGAAACCTTCTGGCTGCTCCATGGAAACATCATCTAAAAGGTAACCATTTAGAAAAGCATTCTTCACATCTAATTGACATAGCTTCCAACCTTTACATGAAGCAATGGCTATGAGAGTCCTTATAGTTTTCATCTTTGCCACACGACTATAAGTCTCATCATAATCTACACCATATGTTTGAGCATGCCTTTCACAGCAAGTCTAGCTTTATACCTAGACACACTTCCATCTGCATACCTCTTTGTCTTGTAAACCCACTTGCATCCAATGATTTTTTGATTATTTGGTTTAGGAACCAAATCCCATGTCTGATTCTCCATCAATGCATCATACTCATCCTACATAGCTTTCTTCCAATTTTCCTTACCTTTTTCCTCATCATATGTACAAGGATCTTCTTCTACTTTCACCATGTAAGCATAATCTTTAGTGGTCAAAAATGAAGTATCATAATTGTACCTTATGGTTTGCCTTCTGTTCCTTGTTGAACTTCTACCTTCTCCACTCTTTGAAGTTTCTGGTTCTTCATATTCTCGATCAAATCTTGGCAACTCTTCATTATCAATTTGAGCATCAACAATCTCTTCATCATCAAGAATTTGAATCTTTGATTTCCCCTTTCTTTGGGTCATGACTTCTTCATCACCTACATTAATATTAATTGTACCTACATACCAAGTACCTTGCTCATCAAATGTAACATCCTTTGACACAAGGAATTGCTTTGTGGATGGACTCCACAATCTATAACCCATCTGCTTTTCATCATAACCAATGAACACATACTTTTCAGCTTTAGGTTCCACTTTATGCCTTAATTGAGATGGTACATATGCATAAGCCAAACATCAAAACACTTTGCAATGATCTAAGGTAGGTCTCTTATCCCACTGTGTACCTAAGTATCAACTTAGGGACTTGAGGAGAAAGAGACTATACCTCGATCCCCTACAAGTGCATATAGTGGGGATTCACGCTTTAATTATCAATCCAAGAAGTATCATAACCTAGCCGACTGTATGAGTACATGCATTAAAATGATGGTCAATGCAAATGCAAACTAACCATGATGAAAACAAGTGTAAACTATCACATTCAAAGCTTTCATGGTCGGCTATGGTGTCACGATACTTAAAGCAGCAGCGAATAGTAAATGGCGCTTTTCTCTCAGCTCCAAACTCGAAATATAGTGAATAGTGGGTCCATTTTGAAATCTCAAGAAGACGCATCCAATGGTGGTATTTTCACTTGATTTTGACACTTTTGCTTCAAGCTATGACCAAAATACTGAGCCACGGGAATGACCTACCTACGCTTTAACACTTCCTACACTTTGCACACACATTACCAACAACAAACAAGCACTACCATGGATAGATAAAACTTCAAAGCACTCTTTTCAAGCCACATACATGCATGCAAGCTCACAAGAAAGAAGATACAGAGAGGAGAAGACACAAATTCGAAATTTTGTGCTCTTGATTCTCGCAATGGAAAAAAGTGTCCCTACAAAGAGTCACAAAATGACTCATATACATGTGCCCTAAAAATGGTCCTTTCACACAAGAGACCGACAGTTTATTGACTAAAAGACTAATTCCCTACTAGTTTACAAGGGTAATAATACAGATATCTATGGATTTGCATCTAGAGGACTCCTCTAGTGCATTTACATTGGAAAAATATATTACAAGGTGACTATGTTACAAAAATAAAGTGTCCAAATTGGAAAAATTTTGGGGCCCTTCTTTTTCTCTGCATCTCTTCTCTTCTTTGCTCTGCAACACTCTCCCCCTCTTTGTCTTTGTCGTCCCTTGGCAGGCTTTGCTTCTTGTCTTTAATTCTGTGTCTGTGGTCGATCTGGTTTTTTATTAACTGATAGCCTCTTAATAGTTGACCACTGTCATTCCTATGGAAGTCATAATGCTATAGTTTTACCAGTGGTCAAGGAACTGATCATAACTTTCAGGACTTGTTGCATTGGTTTCGGCCTATTCTTTTCTTTCCACATGCAACCAGTGGAGATGGACTACAATAGATTTGTAGTCTAGCTCACCAATAACCTCTTTAAATCTGGGTTGCTATGTTAAGTTGGCTTCCACGCATGCAACCAGTGGAAGGTATGAAGGTCTGGATTTACAGCCTTCGACCCGAACCTCCTGAAGATCAAGAGGTTGAAGCACCTTCCAGGGCTTGGGATCTGTCAGATATCTTCTTGCACTTCTTCATGGATAATTGCTCGCCTTGATCTGTCCTTGCCTGTTGCGTACTTCCCACTATTGTGTGCCCATACGGGGCTCTGTGGAGAGATGGCTATCGTGTGCCCCTACGGGGCTTCCTATAGAGATATGTCTTCGTATATATTCTGTTTAGTGAAGCTTCTTTCTTGGTTTTCTTCTTCTTTTCTTTTTGCTTGACTCTCCTTCAACACCACCCCCTCCTAAACTTTGTCATCGCTGATACCTATATACCTTTTGCGCTATTTCATTAAGCAAATTGGCTTCATGTATCATGAGTTGCTTCCATTGTTCTATTTTACATCGTCATGTGGTGCATGTCGGTGGTCTGCAAAGAACCTTAATTCATAGGCCACAAGTCTGGCATTCAGATTAGTTGACATCTTCAAGAAAATTTCTTGAGTCAATCTCAAAAAATCCTGTAAAAAACGCTTCCTCAAAAGTTTGCATGTATGGGCTTGGCAAAAACATAATTCTAGAGTAATATGCCATAATCTTAGGAGGACTAGGCATAACAGATAGATCAAAAATGAGGATCTCAGTGCCTTGGTTAATGCCGATGAAATTCAAAAATGTATATTCTACATGCTTGAAAACTTTGAGTACTGTGAGTATCATACTGAGGATTTTATTGGTTTTCTTTATTATGAGATCGGGTACTGTCGCATAACGGTTTAGCCAAAATTCAATGGATCTCACCATATATTCTTCAGTCGTTAAATAGTTGTGCGGAGGACTTGGAAGTAAAGGGTAATTCAACCATTGCTTATTGAGCTTACCAGTGGTTTGTAAATCCAAAAATTCCTATACATCACGTCGATGTGGTGTTAGGAAAAAAGAAGTATTCACCTGAAATAAATATGGTGCAGCTTGCCAATGCACTCCTAATGTTGGATTCTTTTCCAAAAACTTTCTTCTCCATAATGGTTGTTCCGCCTCAAATTATTCTTGAGAGTAAGTGAATGTGTTTGTCTTGAAGTTCAACTGGTCATCTGGATCTTTTTGTGTAATCTTCTTTATATAACGATGCGTCTGCTCTTTCAACAACCCATAAGGTATGTTGAACAGCTTTATTATCTATTCCAAGTCTTTGCCTTTAATTTTTGCTTCTTTCATTACTTTGGCTACTTCGTTTTCAAAATTTTCTGTCAATCGGGACACCACTAGTGCGTGTTCCTTCTGACTTAGTTCTGCAGTATACGGCATTGGATGATCATCACTAGGCTCCGCCATCTGCTCTCTTATTGGTGAATGATAGATCGGGGGAGATAGAGGACGTACCTCTACCTCGTCAATAGGATTTCCTTGTTGCTGCACTACTGATGTCTAGATCGTTGCCTCTTGTTTTATTTGAGCTTCTAATTGTGTAATGAGTTCATCCTTTTCATTGATTTCATTGGTAGCCTTTGTGAATGCTTCTTTGGCAGTCAAAAGTTCATTTTCGTTGGTGGCTATTTGGTCAGAGTCTTCATTATATACCACAAGAAGTTTGTCTTCAGCCGATTTCCATCGTTGTCTGAGTTCGTTAGTGTCATGCATATAGTTTCTTTCCATTCTTCTCTGATGGCTTGCTCTTGTTTCAGCTGATCTTCATACTTCGAAATTTGATCTTCCAATACCTTTATGTTGCTTGTGGTCACTGCTTGTACTTCTATAGGTTGGTTGCACAGTATGGCATTCATAAGTTCTTTATTTCTATTTCGTAAATTGTTGGTTTCCTCCATATATACTTTGATTTGAGTTTCGAGCAGCTTACTTCTAGCATTCATTCTTGTTTTTTCCACTTCACCTACTTCATATTTTCTTTGTAGCTCTATGATTTGATCTTTGAGCTTTTGGTTCTCGTGTGTTAGCGAGGTGCATTGCTCCATGGCTTCTTTGACTTCTGATTCTTTGGTTGAGAGTGCCTATTGCACATGAATCAATTGTGCAGACAAGTTTTCACTCATCACTTGGAATTGGCTTCTCTCTCTCATAGACTTTTCATAGTCTGCATCCGTTTTGAGCATTTGTTGTTGCATGTCCATAGCTTTTTGTATCATTTTCTTCACTATCGGCTTTAATTGAGCTACATCCACATTTAACCATGTTTTGGGGATACTAGGTTCTTCACTTGTGGTCACGTCTTTTCCTTGTGCCACATGTAGTGTTGTTTGGTGGGGCTGTCGAATGTGGAGCTGTATTGTTGGCTCAGCCTCTTTAGTTACTCCCTTCCCTTGTGGCGTATCATCTGGAATTTCAATCACAGTTTGTACTGGTGTTTGTTGCGATAGTACCTCCGATTCTACATTCCTTTGCAATTTGTCCTTGATGGGTGGTCCCACATTTGTTTTTGGTGGAGATGCTTCTTTTACACTGATCTTGGATTGGGTATTCAACTGCATGACATGTCTTTCTTCAGATGGTGTTTCCTGATTTTGTACTTGTGATTTTTGATTTTCGAGAATGGTTTGGAATTGATGGATCTCTATCCAATCTTCATTATTCCTCTATGTTCTTATATATGTGTCCAATGTATCGTGTTCATGGCTAGATTCATCATTGGATCTTGAATTGTCATAATTCCTTGTATCGAGCGACTTGTGATGCACTGTGCTCTTTTTGACTCTTTGTCTACAAACGTTTGGATTGCCTGTATTGGTGTCCTTGTACAGTAAGATTTACCTACCCGTGCATGTAAGTGTGTGTTTCTTCTAAAGTGGCTGATAGATCCCTTTGTGTTATTGGAGGTTGAATTAACGAGACTTTTGGTAGTACATGTGTTTGTTTAAATTGGGGGGTCTCTTGTGGTCCTTCTTCTCTAACCCGCTTGTCTCCACGCATCGTAGTTCTCGAACTTGTTTCCACTTCTTCTCTTGATATGGATGTTTTCTTCTTTCTTGGAACTATTGTGGACTTCACATATGTGGCCATTTCAATAGAGGTTGGCATTAATTGTAAGCACTTCTTCATTTCTAGTGCTTCGTAGATCAATAGGGTCAAGGCAGAGCTCCCATTCAAAAACTTCCTATGGTCTCATTTCTTCTTCGCTTCGAATAAACGTTCTTGTATGTATGGCGTAAAGTTGACTTGGTTCCCGATTTTCCTCATAGCATGAGATAGCAATTGAACTACAATCTTTTGAGGTGTTGTGTATCTGTTCATACTTGGGAAACAGAAATGTTGATGCACTATACGAATTGACTCTTCAATATATGTCCTATTGATTTCCATAAAGGTCTTCTTTTTAGCATCATGACATTCATTTTTGAGATTTTTTAGGCTGTCTTGATTCCATCCAAAGGCTTTGTTGATGAGCTCATGCATAAATCTAACATGTTTCCCTTCTCCTATTTTATTCAGAACTATAGCTTCTGGTACTGAGGGCATATCCACCACTGCGTGCAGCGTGTTCATCACTTGGGTACATCATTGAAAATCTGGTACATAAATTGGAAGTCGTAAAAATGTGTTAATTCCTGCCCTTGTCCATAGTTCATTAACGTTTGGTAATCCATGTTGTAGAGATTGAAAATGCTACGACACCAATGGAAACTGATGGTCTCGGTCCATAATCTTGATTGTGGCCAAAAAGTTAAGGTCTACCACCAGTTGGTCTTCACGGAACCAATGACCTCTTGCTTTCATAATTGACTCCAAAGGAAGAACTAGGACCTCTTCCTCATGCGTAGATTCTGAATTAGATGATGCCATCTGCACTTAAAGCACACCACAATCAATGTTAAAGTAGTTGCATGATTTATCTCCTATTTAATCGTTCTCCGAGTGACTTGTGTTGTCCTTCCTCGTGGGTGTAAGGAAGGTAATACCTGGGATTTTTTTTCATATAATTTTTCTTATTTTTGCTAAAAAAAAACAAAAATGTTAGTGAATAGCTGAAGCTTTACTTTATTTCTAATTATTTTCCTTGAGTTATTGTACAAGTGCTCTCCTATTCCCTGGGAGGAAAACGTGCATCACTAATAAGTAGAATAAATTTATGTGCCGAATGCATGGCCTTGTAATGTGGCCCTACCATGCACGTTCGAGATGCATGGAATTCAAGATGTGTGCAAGAAGAAGTTGCTGGCGGGTTTGTTGATGGCAATTGAGATTTGGGTATCCAATTCAGCTTTACCTTGTTGTTCGTGACTGCAACTTTGTCTCCTCTTTTGCTTTGTGTAGCTGTCGTATTGTGATTCTTCTTTGCTCGCCATACATATCTTTGAGTTGATTGCTTTGAGTACTCCTATTTCTGCAATTTTGTGTTATCCCGTCTTTCTTGCTCCTTTGACTTCATTTTGGATGGATCTTTCCTTTGTACTGGTGTCTTAAGTTTAGTTTTCTTCACTGACATAGTTGATTTGGGAATCTATATTTGCATTCTGGAGGATTGAGCAGCCATCAGTTTCTTCAAGATCCACAATTGAACAATCTTCTATAGACCTAGTGATCCATCTTGGCTGGTAGGCTTGAACTATGGTTGGTTCCTTTGTAGGTTATGTCTTTGTTTTTTATGATATGCTGCTACTTGATCTTTCTGAATCCATGCCTGTCTGGTTCGTGGAATGGGGTATACTCTAATGTGGGAGGTTTTGGGTTGATTCCTATGATTAGTCACTCTTGGGCTCAATTCCTCACTGTTGATGTATGAAACACCACAAGAAATGAACTAATGTGACACTAGAACACCTCTATGGTCACCATTAACTCATTGCCACTCCAAACTTTGATAAATGATAGTCTAAAGTGAGAACTTTGCTTCTATAGAAATTCCTAGTCACTGAAATGACATACCTTCAGTATTTTGCTAATTTCTCTTAGCTCAAATACTATTTCTCCATGATCTTTTAGTGGATGAAAACAGAAGAATAGAGATTTCCAACAAGCTATCATATGCTTGAAACCGATCTCTAGAACTCAAGTTATGGCCTTCACAAGATCACCCTGTATGACTTCCAAAAGTGTAATTTTGGCCTGTTTTAGTAATCCTGAGTGTCTAAAAATGAAAATTCGATGCCTAGCATCGACTTGCAACCAAAAGTTGATGCCTGGCATCGACTTTCAGCTTTTTTAGCCACTTTTTCAGTGCCAGAATTACCCCCTTGAACACACACATGAACAAGACCACTTTTATGTGGGAAGTCCATGCCAGGCATCGACTTTATGCTGAAACTCGATGCCAAGCATCAAGTTGCTCCACAAACCTCATGATTTTAAGAAGTTCTAGCAGTACATAATACTCAGAGAATAAAACACGGACTTATTAGTACAAACTCGATGCCAGGCATCGACTTTCTTGGAAAACTTCAACTTTTGAAATCATTTCACACAAGACAAACACTGGAGATGGAAGAAGAAGACTTATACATAGAAATTAATAAACTCTTTCCATAACTATGAAAACTCAGAAATGCACAGGTGCTTTCTCACGCAGAGAAGCCGGACTATTCTCAGTCATACAAAATGAGTACTAACTCACTTTCTCATTGTCTTCCACTTCGCGTCAGTTGATACAAACTAACTTATATAGATTTTCTCATTCTCGTGATTTTAAAAAAAACTTCTAGAACTAAAGTGAACTAACTTTACAAATATGATACACTTGTGAATTTGTCTCGTCACATAGGCATGTGGTTTTCTTCCTAAGATTTGACCTTCAAATATATGTCCAATTAGTGATTGTTTCTCCAACAGCTCCCCCTCAATCACTAATTGACATTCCCTGTTTCTTCATATCATCTTCTTTTCTTTTACTCCTGCCATGCTTTTGAATCTGCTGGTCTTCACACCATCCAAGCTCTTTGTCATTATGTCTGCTATCTGATCTTTTGTAGAAATGTACTCCACTTCAGTTTCTTTCTCCATTACCTTTTCTCTTAGGAAATGATAATGTATCTCTATATGTTTTGTTCTTGCATGAAATACTAGATTTGCTGCAAGATAAAGAGAACTCATATTATCTCCATGTATTGTAGGTATACCTTGATCAATGCCGAAGCTTTTGAATAATGTCTGCATCCATATAACCTCCTTAGCTAATTCCACAAGTCCTTTGTACTCAGCTTCAGTTGATGATAATGCTACTGTATGTTGTTTCTTTGAACACCAACTTACAAGCTTATCACCAATGTATATCATGTAGCCATGAGTTGATCTTCTGTCATCCTGGTTACCTGCCCAGTCTGAGTCACTATAGGCTCTCAACTTCAAATCTGATGTAAAAGAATAATATAAGCCTTCCTTTATAGTTCCTTTGATATATATGAGAACTCTTTGACCTGCAATCCAATGTGGGTCCTTTGGACAATGCATGAATTGTGACAAAACTCCCACTGCATAACTAAGATTAGGTCTTGTTAGTGTAGTATAAATCAAACTACCCACAAGAGATTGATACTTCCTCATATCTTTGTATTCTGCACCATCATCTTTACTGAGCTTGTGATTAACTTCAAGTGGAGTTGAAGCTTCTCTGCAATTTTCCATATCAAACTTCGTCAACAAGTTCAAAAGATACCTTTCTTGTGACACATATGCCATGATCTGTATAAGTAACTTCCATTCCAAGAAAGTATGAAAACTTTCCTAGGTCATTGATCTTGAATTCTTTTTTCAAGTAATCTCTTTACCTCCTTGATTCCCTCATCTGAAGTACCTGTGATTATACTGTCATCTACATAAATACAAATGTAGATTGTACCTTCCTCTGCTCTTTTGATGAGTAGACTTGGATCTGCCTTTGAACTTTGATATCCAAGATCATTCAGATACTTCACCAGTCTATAGTTCCATGCTCTTGGAGCTTGTTTCAATCCATAGAGTGCTCTTCTCAACCTGCAAACAAAATTTGGATACCTGGAATCTATAAACCCTTGAGGTTGTTCCATGTATACCTCATCTGATATGTATCCATTCAAGAATGCATTCTTTATATCCAATTGACTTAGGGTCCATCCTTTTGAAGCTACAATAGCAATAATTGTCCTTATAGTTGACATCTTAGCTACATGACTGAATGTCTCATCATAATCTATGCCATAGGTTTGGGCATATCCTTTCACCACCAATCTAGCTTTGTATTTGGCTATACTTCCATCTGCAAGCTTCTTCACTTTATAAACGCATTTATTTCCAATTACTTTCTTACCATTTGGTTTAGGAACAAGTTCCCATGTCTTGTTCTCCTCTAGTGCATTGAACTCTTCCTTCATGGCTTCTTCCCATTGCTTCTTACCTTTAGCTTTATCATTGTTTTGAGGTTCTTCATCATCTTTGACCATATATGCATAGTTCTTCTGAGTTATGTAAGAAGTATCATAAGAATACCTTTCTGGTTGTCTTCTAGACTGGATGCTTGATCTTCTTGGTTCACATTCTTCATAAGTGTCTGGATACACTTCTTCATCAAATATAGGAGCTTCTTCATTTCTTCTTGTTAATCCACTTCTGGATGTACTTGCTTGCATATAGTCTTCATCTCTATTCACCTGCACAATTGATTTTCCTTTCTCACATCTTCTTACCTCTTCTTCAAATTTTTTAGCTATAGGACTTTGATCTGCATACCAACTTTCCTGTTCATCAAATGTAACATCTCTAGAAACAAGAAATTGTTTGGTTAGAGGATTCCACAACCTGTAACCCATCTGCTTTTCATCATAACCAATGAACACATATTTTTCTGCCTTTTGTTCAAGTTTATGCCTAAGCTGTGATGGCACATAAGCATATGCAATTGATCCAAACACTTTACAATGATCTAGTGTTGGTTTCTTACCCCACCAAGCTTCATATGGAGTCATTCCATTGAGAGCTGCACATGGTAATCTATTCACAAGATATGTAGCTGTATTTACAGCCTCAGCCCAAAGATAATTTGGACAATTCTTCTCATTTAGCATAGCTCTAGCAAACTCAACCAAAGTCCTGTTTCTTCTTTCTGCTACACCGTTTTGTTGTGGTGTATACCTGCAAGTTGTTCCTCTCTTAATACCTGCATTCCAAAGATAATCATTGAACTCTTGGGAGAAGTATTCTCCCCCTCCATCAGACCTTAGTCTCTTAAGCTTTTGACCTGTGACTCTCTCTGCATATGCATGAAAATGCTTGAAAGCTCCAAACACTTATGATCTTTTCTTCAAAACATATAATGTTATCCATCTTGTAGCATCATCAATGAAAAGAACATAATACCTTGAACCACTGATAGATCCTTCTTTTGTTGGTCCCCATACATCTGTATGAATAAGCTCTAGTAATCCATCATGTTTGAATCCTTTCTTGTGAAATGGTAACCTGTGTGCTTTACCCATTTGCCAGGCTTCACATTTATAAACCATATGTTGACTCTGCACATTTGGTAATCCTAGTACATACTGATTTTCAACCATAGCTTTAATTCCTCTTTCATTGAAGTGACCTAATCTCTTATGCCAGAGATCAAGTTCTGTAATCACTCCTTCACATGTGTGAGCAAAGCTTGAACAATGTTCCCTTGTACTCTTAAAGTAAAGAGTCTACCTTCTTTCTTACCAGAGACAATCTGATTATATCCATTCTCTGGATCTTCAACATATACTCCTTCATTTGTAAACCTGAATTGAAAACCTTTTTCAACTATCTGTCCCACACTAATCAAGTTTTTAGGTATTGTAGGAACATACAAAACATTGGTTAGAAAATCTGATCCACTTTTGCATTTCACTTTTCCAATTGAATGTACACTATGTCTTGTATTATCACGTGTTTGAACTGTATGACTAGAAATACCTTTTTCCAATTCTGACATCAATTCTATGTTTCTTGACAGATGATTAGAACATCCAGAGTCAATGTAAAATACCTTTGGATCTTCTTTATCTGATGTGCTGATTGAGTTCATCATCAATGATGTATGACTTTCATTCTGTGTATCATTTGCATAGTTGTAGTAGGTGGTGTTGTAGGATTGATTCTGTCCCCAACTTCTTCCTCCACCTCTTCCATAGCCTCCTCTTTGATTTTGTCTTCCTCTTTGAAAATTACTTTGATATCTTCCACCTCTGCCTCTACTATTGTTGTTCTGATTTTGATTTGATCCTTGTTGATCATGCCAACAGTCATGAGCCAAATGATTACTCAATCCACAGATCCAACAAGCCTTCTTATTGTTATTTTGATTACCTCTTCCTCTTCCAAAGCCTTTTGCTCTTCCTCTACATGTGCCCTTACCTCTTGCATAATAAACTTGAGAACTCGACTCTTCTTCATCCTTTGCTTTACCTTTATCTCCTTTCTTCTTGTTCTTCATGTACATTGCAGAACTTTGTCCTTTGTCTCCATCTCCCTTCAAGTCTTGCTCATATGTGAGCATCAAACCAAGCAACTGGTTCAAATCTGGAACATAATGATTTAATGAAAGTTTTGTTGATAAGACAAAAGGTTTCCACCTTTCATCCCCTCTCAAACCTGCAAGTAGTTGAGCAATCAATCTGTGATCTTCAACATCTTCATCTATGGATCCAAGACTATCTGCTAGATCCTTCATCTTAGTGACATAATCAATAATACTTTGACTTGGCTTCTTCTTGAATGTTGTAAACTCTGACCATAGACTTGCTTTCCGTGCTTTAGTAGTGCTTTGGAAATGATACTCCAATGCATTCCATATATCTTCAGATGATTCCAATCCTTTGATGTGTGGTAGCAAATGATCAGAGATTGTATTGTAAATGTAGGCTTTTGCACTTGCATCCTTCTTCTGCCAATGCTTTAAAGCATCAAGTTCCTCTTTCTTTGGTCGGCTTTCATCTTCAAATACTGGCTTCTCTTCTTCACCTGTTACATATACCATGAGATCCTTACTCATAAGTAAGGCTTCCATTCTCATTACCCACGGGGGGTAATTATCTCTGTCCAGTTTGTCAATGGAGATATGATCTGCCATACTCCTTTCCTTCTGCTACAACCTTTGAGCTTAAAGGATAAAGAACAATACATTTTGGAGTTTGTTGTGTATAAGGATACTTTTGAAGTAACCTTTTGATGCCTTGTGTCTTCAAATGCCTCACCTTTCAGACTTTAATGGAGAACTTCACAAAACGTCTCGTACCTTTGCCGGCTTCTGCTCTTTAGGACCTTTCTGCTCTGATACCACTTGTTGATGTATGAAACACCACAAGAAATGAATTAATGTGACACTAGAACACCTCTATGGTCACCATTAACTCATTGCCACTCCAAACTTTGAGAAATGATAGTCTAAAGTGAGAACTTTGCTTCTAGAGAAATTCCTAGTCACTAAAATGACATACCTTCAGTATTTTGCTAATTTCTCTTAGCTCAAATATTAATTCTCCATGATCTTTTAGCGGATGAAACTAGAAGAGATATGCTTTCCAACAAGCTATCACATGCTTGAAACGAATCTCTAGAACTCAAGTTATGGCCTTCACAAGATCACCCTATAAGACTTCCAAAAGTGGAATTTTGGCCTGTTTTAGTAATCCTGAGTGTCTAAAATGAAAATTCGATGCCTAGCATCGACATGCAACAAAAAATCGATGCCTCGCATCGACTTTCAGCTTTTTTAGCCACTTTCTCAATGCCAGAATTACCCCCTTGAACACACACATGGACAAGACCACTTTTATGTGGGAAGTCGATGCAAGGCATCGACTTTATGTTGAAACTCGATGCCAGGCATCGAGTTCCAGAACATAATACTCAGAGAATAAAACACGGACTTATTAGTACAAACTCGATGCCAGGCATCGACTTGCTTGGAAAACTTCAACTTCTGAAATCATTTCACACAAGACAAACATTGGAGATGGAAGAAGAAGACTTATACACAGAAATTAATAAACTCTTTCCATAACTATGAAAACTCAAAAATGCACAGGTGCTTTCTCGCGCAGAGAAGCCCGACTATTCTCAGTCATACAAAATGAGTACTAACTCACTTTCGCATTGTCTTCCACTTCGCGTCAGTTGATACAAACTAACTTATGTAGATTTTTTCATTCTCGTGATTTTTAAAAAACTTCTAGAACTAAAGTGAACTAACTTTACAAATATGATACACTTGTGAATTTGTCCCTTCACATAGGCATGTGGTTTTCTTCCTAAGATTTGACCTTCAAATATATGTCCAATTAGTGATTGTTTCTCCAACAGCTCCCCCTCAATCACTAATTGACATTCCCTGTTTCTTCATATCATCTTCTTTTCTTTTACTCCTGCGATGCTTTTGAATCTGCTGGTCTTCACACCATCCAAGCTCTTTGTCATTATGTCTGCTATCTGATCTTTTATAGAAATGTACTCCACTTCAGTTTCTTTCTCCATTACCTTTTCTCTTAGGAAATGATAATGTATCTCTATATGTTTTTTTCTTGCATGAAATACTGGATTTGCTGCAAGATAAAGTGAACTCATATTATCTCATGTATTGTAGGTATACCTTGATCAATGCCCAAGCTTTTGAATAATGTCTGCATCCATATAACCTCCTTAGCTGCTTCCACAAGTCCTTTGTACTCAGCTTCAGTTGATGATAATGCTACTGTATGTTGTTTCTTTGAACACCAACTTACAAGTTTATCACCAATGTATATCATGTAGCCATGAGTTGATCTTCTTTCATCCTGGCTACCTGCCCAGTCTGCGTCACTATAGGCTCTCAACTTGAAATCTGATGTAAAAGGATAATATAATCCTTCCTTTATAGTTCCTTTGATATATCTGAGAACTCTTTGACGTGCAATCCAATGTGGGTCCTTTGGAAAATGCATGAATTGTGACAAAACTCCCACTGCATAACTAAGATCAGGTCTTGTTAGTGTAGCATAAATCAAACTACCCACAAGAGATTGATACTTCCTCATATCTTTGTATTCTGCACCATCATATTTACTGAGCTTGTGATTAACTTCAAGTGGAGTTGAAGCTTCTTTGCAACTTTCCATATCAAACTTCTTCAACAAGTTCAAAAGATACCTTTCTTGTGACACATATATGCCATGATCTGTATAAGTAACTTCCATTCCAAGAAAGTATGACAAGTTTCCTAGGTCAGTGATCTTGAATTCTTTTTCAAGTAATCTCTTTACCTCCTTGATTCCTTCATCTGAAGTACCTGTGATTATAGTGTCATCTACATAAATACAAATGTAGATTGTACCTTCCTCTGCTCTTTTGATGAGTAGACTTGGATCTGCCTTTGAACTTTGATATCCAAGATCATTCAGATACTTCACGAGTCTATAGTTCCATGCTCTTGGAGCTTGTTTCAATCCATAGAGTGCTCTTCTCAACCTGCAAACAAAATTTGGATACCTGGAATCTATAAACCCTTGAGGTTGTTCCATGTATACCTCATCTGATATGTATCCATTCAAGAATGCATTCTTTATATCCAATTGACTTAGGGTCCATCCTTTTGAAGCTGCAATAGCAATAATTGTCCTTATAGTTGACATCTTAGCTACATGACTGAATGTCTCATCATAATCTATGCCATAGGTTTGGGCATAGCCTTTCACCACCAATCTAGCTTTGTATTTGGCTATACTTCCATTTGCAAGCTTCTTCACTTTATAAACCCATTTATTTCCAATTACTTTCTTACCATTTGGTTTAGGAACAAGTTCCCATGTCTTGTTCTCCTCTAGTGCATTGAACTCTTCCTGCATGGCTTCTTCCCATTGCTTCTTACCTTTAGCTTCATCATAGTTTTGAGGTTCTTGATCATCTTTGACCATATATGCATAGTTCTTCTGAGTTATGTAAAAAGTATCATAAGAATACCTTTCTGGT
Organism: Ceratopteris richardii; assembly: GCA_020310875.1. NCBI lineage: Eukaryota > Viridiplantae > Streptophyta > Polypodiopsida > Polypodiales > Pteridaceae > Ceratopteris > Ceratopteris richardii. The sequence continues at coordinate 94,002,252 of CM035427.1, read as the reverse complement.
TGTCTATTAGTTCTCCTTGACCTTCTTGGTTCACATTCTTCATAAGTGTCTGGATACACTTCTTCATCAAATATAGGAGCTTCTTCATTTCTTCTCGTTAATCCACTTCTGGATGTACTTGATTGCGTATATTCTTCATCTCTATTCACGTGCACAATTGATTTTCCTTTCTCACATCTTCTTACCTCTTCTTCAAAAATTTTAGTTGTATGACTTTGATCTGCATACCAACTTTTCTGTTCATCAAATGTAACATCTCTAGAAACAAGAAATTGTTTGGTTAGAGGATTCCACAACCTGTAACCCATCTGCTTTTCATCATAACCAATGAACACATATTTTTCTGCCTTTGGTTCAAGTTTATGCCTAAGCTGTGATGGCACATAAGCATATGCAATTGATCCAAACACTTTACAATGATCTAATGTTGGTTTCTTACCCCACCAAGCTTCATATGGAGTCATTCCATTGAGAGCTGCACATGGTAATCTATTCATAAGATATGTAGCTGTATTTACAGCCTCAGCCCAAAGATAATTTGGACAATTCTTTTCATTTAGCATAGCTCTAGCAAACTCAACCAAAGTCCTGTTTCTTCTTTCTGCTACACCATTTTGTTGTGGTGTATACCTGCAAGTTGTTTCTCTCTTAATACCTGCATTCCAAAGATAATCATTGAACTCTTGGGAGAAGTATTCTCCCCCTCCATCAGACCTTAGTCTCTTAAGCTTTTGACCTGTGACTCTCTCTGCATATGCATGAAAATGCTTGAAAGCTCCAAACACTTCTGATCTTTCCTTCAAAACATATAATGTTATCCATCTTGTAGCATCATCAATGAAAAGAACATAATACCTTGAGCCACTGATAGATCTTTCTTTTGTTGGTCCCCATACATCTGTATGAATAAGCTCTAGTAATCCATCATGTTTGAATCCTTTCTTCTGAAATGGTAACCTGTGTGCTTTACCCATTTGACATGCTTCACATTTATAAACCATATGTTGACTCTGCACATTTGGTAATCCTAGTACATACTGATTTTCAACCATAGCTTTAATTCCTCTTTCATCGAAGTGACCTAATCTCTTATGCCAGAGATCAAGTTCTGTAATCACTCCTTCACCATGTGTGAGCAAAGCTTGACCAATGTTCCCTTGTACTCTTAAAGTAAAGAGTCTACCTTCTTTCTTACTAGAGACAATCTGATTATATCCATTCTCTGGATCTTCAACATATACTCCTTCATTTGTAAACCTGACTTGAAAACCTTTTTCAACTATCTGTCCCACACTAATCAAGTTTTTAGGTATTGTAGGAACATACAAAACATTGGTAAGCAAATCTGCTCCACTTTTGCATTTCACTTTTCCAATTGAATGTACACTATGTCTTGTATTATCACGTGTTTGAACTGTATGACTAGAAATACCTTTTTCCAATTCTGACATCAATTCTATGTTTCCTGACAAATAATTAGAACATCAAGAGTCAATGTAAAATACCTTTAGATCTTCTTTATCTGATGTGTTGATTGAGTTCATCATCAATGATGTATGACTTATATTCTGTGTATCATTTGCATAGTTGTAGTAGGTGGTGTTGTAGGATTGATTCTGTCCCCAACTTCTTCCTCCACCTCTACCATAGCCTCCTCTTTGATTTTTTCTTCCTCTTTGAAAATTACTTTGATATCTTCCACCTCTGCCTCTACTATTGTTGTTCTGATTTTGATTTGATCCTTGTTGATTATGCCAACAGTCATGAGCCAAATGATTACTCAATATTCCGTCTGCTCCAACCTTTGAGCTTAAAGGATAAAGAATAATACCTTTTGGAGTTTTTTGTGTATGAGGATACTTTTGAAGTAACCTTTTGATGCCTTGTGTCTTCAAATGCCTCACCTTTCAGACTTTAATGGAGAACTTTACAAAGCGTCTCGTACCTTTGCCGCCTTCTGCTCTTTAGGACCTTTTTGCTCTGATACCACTTGTTGATGTATGAAACACCACAAGAAATGAATTAATGTGACACTAGAACACATCTATGGTCACCATTAACTCATTGCCACTCCAAACTTTGAGAAATGATAGTCTAAAGTGAGAACTTTGCTTCTACAGAAATTCCTAGTCAGTGAAATGACATACCTTCAGTATTTTGCTAATTTCTCTTAGCTAAAATATTATTTCTCCATGATCTTCTAGTGGATGAAACTAGAAGAGATGCGCTTTCCAACAAGCTATGATATGTTTGAAATGAATCTCTAGAACTCAAGTTATGGCCTTCACAAGATCACCTTGTATGACTTCCAAAAGTGGAATTTTGGCCTGTTTTAGTAATCCTGAGTGTCTAAAAATGAAAATTCGATTCCTAACATCGACATGCAACAAAAATTTGATGCCTGGCATCGACTTTTAGCTTTTTTAGCCACTTTTCAGCACCAGAATTACCCCCTTGAACACACACATGGACAAGACCACTTTTATGTGGGAAGTCGATGCCAGGCATCGACTTTATGCTGAAACTAGATGCCAGGCATCGAGTTGCTCCACAAACCTCATGATTTTAAGAAGTTCTAGCAGTACATAATACTCAGAAAATAAAACACGGACTTATCAGTACAAACTCGATGCCAGGCATCGACTTGCTTGGAAAACTTCAACTTCTGAAATCATTTCACACAAGACAAACACTGGAGATGGAAGAAGAAGACTTATACATAGAAATTAATAAACTCTTTCCATAACTATGGAAACTCAGAAATGCACACGTGCTTTCTCACGCAGAGAAGCCCGACTATTCTCAGTCATACAAAATGAGTACTAACTCACTTTCTCATTGTCTTCCACTTCGCGTCAGTTGATACAAACTAACTTATATAGATTTTCTTATTCTTGTGATTTTTAAAAAACTTCTAGAACTAAAGTGAACTAACTTTACAAATATGATACACTTGTGAATTTGTCCCTTCACATAGGCATGTGGTTTTCTTCCTAAGATTTGACCTTCAAATATATGTCCAATTAGTGATTGTTTCTCCAACACTCACTAGGGCTCTCAATGGAAATGTATCACCTTTAGTGGTGGTACCGAAAAAGAATGGCAAATTAAGGGGTGTGCATCAACCTTAAAAAGGTGAATGCCACCACCATACGTGATAGTTACCCATTACCCATCACAAATCATTTGTTGGAAAGGGTTGCAGGCAAGGAAGTCTATAGCTTCCTTGAGGCCTTTTCAGGATATAATCAGGTACCCATTGCTCTTGAAGACCAACATAAGACAAGCTTTGCAACTGGATGGGGAGTTTATGCTTTTAGAGTTATGCCATTTGGTCTAACTAATGCCCCAACAACTTTCCAAAGATTGATGTGCCATCTGTTCAAGGAAATTTTGAGAAGAGTTATGGAGGTATACATGGATGAATTATGCACCTATTCAGCTATAAGGCTAGAGCACATCCCAGAACTAAGAAAAATATTTGCCAAATGTCGTCAGTATAGAGTATGCCTTAATCTGGAAAATTGCATCTTCATGGTGCAACAAGGAAAGATCTTAGTACACATTGTCTCTAAGAATGGAATTTTCACTGATGAAGACAAAATCAAAGTAATTCTGGATTTGCCAAGACCTAAGATCGCTAAAGAAGTGCAAGCATTTATGGGACATTATGGATATTATCGGAGGTTTATTCTCTTGTATGCCATAATTCTGAGGCCTCTTTATGGATTGCTAACTCAGTTTACTTGGACATAAGAATGTGAAAAGGCATTCAACTAATTAAAGAGTCGTCTGAGTTCAATAACAATTTTGAAAGTGCCAGATTGGAATAAACCATTTCATATTCATGTGGAGGTTGCATCTTAGCATAGCCAACAGAAACAAGAAAACTAGACCACCCTATAGCCTATACTAGTAGACAATTAAACCAAGCATAGTGTAATTATACCACTACGGAACAAGAAGGCTTAGGAATGGTATACATAGTGAAGAAATTTAGACACTACTTATTGGCAAACAAATTCAAATTTTTCATTAATCATCAGGCTCTATTGTATCTAGTCAATAAGCCTTATAATACCAGACAACTAGTACGATGGTTTCTATTGTTAATGGAATTTGATTTTGAAGTAGTAGTAAAAAAAAGGAAAACACACACATCCATGCTGATCACCTATCTAGAATGACACATGGAGAACCTCCCACAAGAGTGCCAAATGAATTGCCGGATACTTATCTTTTCAACTTGGAAGTATGTCCACGATGGGCTGAAAATTTGATTCCCATACTCACGCATGGACCTCAACATAGGATTAATTTAGACAAGAGCCAGGAGTCATGTAAAACTAAAAAGGTCCATATCATAGCTGGGAGCCTATACCATCAAGAGTCAAGTGGATTTATTTTAAGATGTGTGGAAGAAGATGAGCAAGAGATGTGGCTTCAAAAGGTACACGTGAATCAATGGAAAACCCATCAAAGTGTTAATGGAACCTGGCAAGAGCTTAGAAGATTAAGAATATATTGGCCAACTATGCAGAGAGATACACATAACTATGTCTCTTCATACTCCACTGGTCAAGAAAGAGCACTTGAAGAGAACTCTACTTTGTGTTACTCCACAGTAGCACCCAGATGGAATATGCCTCTAGTGAAATTCTTGAAAACACAAGAGTACCCAGAAGGAGCTAGTTTGGCAAGAAAATGTGCCCTTGAGGAACGAAGCAAAGATTATGTACTCATAGGCAAACAACTTTTCAAGAGAGGAAGGGACAACCAATTAAGAATGTGCATCCATGAAGATGAGTATGTTTTAGTTTTGGAGATGGCTCATACGGGAGCCACAAGAGGACATTTTTCTACAGATAAAATTGCAAAAATGATTCTCTTTGCTAGATTGTGATGGCCAACTCTATATCAAGATGCAGCCACATATGTCGGACAATGTGATACGTGTCAACGAACAAAGTATCCTATTAGAAGAGATGAAATGCCATTACAACCTATGATAAGTGCCAGAGCATTCACCAAATGGGGAATAGATTTTGTAGGACCTATTAGCCCACCAGCAAAAGGTTCCCATGCAGAATACATAATTGTAGCAAAGCACTATTTGACCAAATAGGTAGAAACCAAGGCAACTAAGAAGAATGATGCAAGGCCCATGGCTAAATTTCCCTTTGAGAACATATTCACTAGATTTGGATTGCCAATAGAAATTGTGAGTGATAGAGGCACACACTTCATCAATGAAATAATAGAAGCCTTGATGAACGAATTCCTAGTGATTCACAAGAAATCAGCTCCATATCACCCACAAGCCAATGGACAAGCTGAAAGTTCAAACAAGATCTTCTGTACGGTGCTTACAAAGATTGTTAACAAAGGAAGATCTGATTGGGATAAGGAGTTACACCATGCTTTATGGGCATTCAGAGTAGCATACAAGACAACTATAGGAAATACTCCTTTTAATCTAGTGTATGGCCACAATGCCATCTTACCAATTGATTTCCTAGTTCCTACTCTTAGAGTAGCCTCGAACTACGAATGGACTGGACATGAGTTATCTAATCAATTGGACCAAATCGAGAAGCTACATGAAACTAGATTACAAGTTGTAGCAGGCATTTATGCTGCAAAAAGGCGACAAAAGTCATACTTTGATGCTCATATTAAGGATAAAGATTTGAAAGAAGGAGATTTAGTCTTGGTATATACATTAAAGTAACATGCGAAGAAATTGCAAAAAAGAGGATATGGTCCCTTAGTGATCAATCACATATTGACTAGTGGAGCCATCAATCTAGCAACCCTAGATGGAGAAGTACTACCAAACTATATAAGTGGCTGTCGAGTGAAGAAGTATTTAGAGCCATTAATAGAGGAGATGTTGTCAAGACTTCTGGCAACAAGGAATAGATGAGAAGAAGACAAACAATATGCGAGGAAGCATGACAGGAAGCCCTAGGATGAATAGGGAAACGGAAAGAATGGATGAGAGAGAGGGATGAATGACATAGGAGAGGAGCCCATCACAATGGCTAATTTTAGAGCCTCAGAAACCCTAAAACATCAAGTGCAACAACCTTATTTGAACCTAGGAGTGGGAACAGGGGAGTATCAACTATTGGATGCCCTCATTGACACAGGAGCTCAATTACATCCTCTTTGACTCATCAACTCAAAGCTCAATTACATCCAACCAAAGCACATCTTATTGGAATAGGAGGCAATGTTACTGAGTGCATAGGTGAGATAACCTTATCATTGCACCTAGGCAATAATGCGATGCAACAAAAGCTATTAGTGTGAAATGATCAAGATCTATTAGAAGAACTTGTGTTAGGACAAGATTGGATATACGAATATGAGGTGACTATTCAATTGTCCTTAGCCTACATCTCAGCCAAGATAGGACATCGAGAAGTGTTTAGTTTATTAGATGAAAGACCAATCAAATCAACTTGCTTAGCTTTGAGAGATCAATTAACCATGCATGGAAGTGATTGTGCATCTACCTCTACTGTAGAATCCTCACCTCCAAGTCCTTCACCTGTGTTTACACCGATTATTAGTATCACACCTCATCATCCATTGGACCTTTTTTTTACTTGAATCATGGAGTGAAGAATGATTCGTCCTCCTTGAGTTATAGTTTCAAACAAGATAGTCATGAATCTCTGAGGATGTAGCTAGGAAATACAAAAAGTACATTGAAAAATTCCTTGCCATTGAGAGAACCTCATAAAAGAAGTAGACCTCATTATTCTTGGATGGACTCACAAATTGTTAAATGATATCCCTAGTCTATATTCATGGATAGGCCACATTAAATGAGTGTATCAATGAGTTTGTACACTTGGAAGAAAACTAGTTGCTGACCTTAAGATTTTTTCATCAAGATGTGAGAATTAAACATGTAGCACCTACTAGTGTTTCTTCATCAATTGAATATACAACTTACTAGGTAGTGGAAAAAGTTTCAACAAGGAAGAGAGCAAATATGCTCCTCATTCATAAAGAATCCAAGCTTAGGAGATGTAAAAAATGTAGTACTCATCATTGTTGGAACATCAAGCTTACACTATGCTTGAGGTGGATTTGATCTACATCAAAGGCTATCGCGTCGAAAGAATATCTGTTGGAGAGCTCTTTTTCATATGCTCATTTATTGTATTTTTTTGAGAGATTTTTGATGGTTCATTTACCATTGTAAAAGCCTTGAGCTTTACACATGTAAAGGTAGAAATATAGAGCCCAAATCCCACGAATTTGTGGTGGTTGAAGTTGCATTCAATCAAGAAATCAATCACCTAAAAGTAGATCAAACTAGATCTTCACTTTTCCTAGATTGTAGGAAAGTGAATTGATTCCCTCCAACAACCATTCCCACCTTCATTTGAATTCAAATTCAACTTGTAAAAGTCATGGAACACTCCTAGAGGCTATATAAAGACTTGAAATCACTTGTACATTACATGGAAGCAATATACATACACTTGTGACCATCATTGTCTTGCTCCTTCAATTCTCTGCATCATCTTCTTCACCAACAGTAATCTTGCAGAGGCTGCTGCTCTCTCTCCAGAGCTCCAAATTCAGTGCAAGATAACTTACTGAAAAGGTATTAGGGTCTAGTTTATGCCTATAAATTTTCAAAGCATTTGGTTTAGTAGATTGGGATAAATCTGAGTTTTTCTGTCTCAGGGTCAATCTCTATGTATTCCTGAAAAATAGGAAGTACCACCGGTGAATGTCGCATTCATTCCTATAGCATATTTTGCGTATTCCTTATACTTTTGTGCATTCCATACACTCAACCCTATGTGTATCACTCCCATAAAAGGATGTTTTCTAATTGTAATCACGCTGGTCCCTATGGGCATTTGAAGTTCATTGTCTCTTCCATAGATAGTAAGTTTTTTTAGCTAGTTGACCCGCAAACCTATCTGTTTTGTATCGACTCATTCTCCTTGATGCTCCAAAGTACATAGTGTGTTTCTTTGCACTTATAGCATGCCTATAAGGTCTATTTGAGTCTCCATAAGCTCAAGGGCTGGTCTTGTGCCGGTTGGCTTGACCAAACTTCGTCGCTTCGAAACGCACTTTTCTACCTTCTACAAGCTTCTCCAAGTTCTTTCAGTGGTATCAGAGCTAGATCAAGATGGGTGACATCTTTCCCTCAATGATCGAGAAGCTTGATCGACACAACTACGCGGCTTGGCAAATCAGAATGGAGACCTATTTGCAAGGTAGAAATCTTTATGGAATTGTAGCAGGTGATGAAGCTATGCCTATTCCAAGATCCAAAGGAGGACCTACACAAGAAGAGACAGATAAGCTCACACTTTGGTGCACAAGGGATGCTCAAGCAAGGTCGTACATACTAAACTCTATCTCTGACTTTCTATTACCACATATTAGAGGATGCAAGACATCTCAAGAGACTTGGGATGCCCTCGAGACGTTCTTTTCTGCTAGTACCAAAGCAAGAAAGAATCATCTTTGGAAGGAGTTCAACCAAATGAAGAAGACACCTAAACAAACCATCACAGAGTTTGTTACCAAGGTCAAGGAGGTTGCGGATCAGTTAGCATCCAATGGAGAGCTGATTGAAGAAGAGGTCATCATGAGGCAAATTCTCAACGACATTCGAAGTGATAAGCAATGGCAATCCTTCACGACGGCTTATGATCTCATCATGGATGTGCAAACTCCAGACGTCAACATCTTTCTTGGACAACTCTTCAATCAAGAAGCCAACAATAGCATAAAGTGTTGAAGAATCACTCACGAATTCGACATACAGACAGACATAAAGAAAAAGAAAGATAAAGAGAAGCGGAATCAAATATTCCGAAAATCAAAAGCCTTAATGGACAGACAAATTCACGACCATTATGTACAGCGTAACATCTTCCAGAATCAGAGTTTGTTAGAGTTCGTTACACCGAATCAAACTGTATATAAAGAGAGAACGTGCATAAGGAACAGAGAGCGGGAGAGCGCAAGTATGAAGAGGGGAGTGCGAGCAAGAACGTGCGTGAGAAGAGCACGCAGTTTGAAATATAGTGCATATAGAAATCGAGAATAGTTTTAGAAGAAACCTAAAACGTTAGGTATTCATCTGAGAGAGATGGTAAGAAGAAGCTACTCAGTGTAGGAGAGTTTCTATAGCTTGAGCAAGAAGAGGCCAAGCTAGTTTGTACACATCTTCTCTAATAGAAAACACATGTTCATGTGGAAGTTTGCGCGCACTGTTTGTATGTGAAGAACTCTGAGTATTTTCGTGTTACGGTATAAAGTCAGTTAACAGTTACAGTTCGTTCAGTAAACATGTCTCCCGGTACTTTCTCAGTAAACGAATGTCTCGATCAATTACAGTTGTCTCTGTAAACGTATTTTTCGGTCAGTTACAGTTTTCTCAGAAAATGTGTTTTCCGGTAGAACAACGAAGTATATCTCGCATAATAAATTAAGGGTTTGTATGAGAGATAGCTTATCTTATAGCTAGACATCTCTACTATCAGTTCATCAAAGATTTCGGTGAAATGGATATGTACACACAGTACAAAGTCTAACCGAAAAGAGACATTCTGAACCGGAGAAGTTTTTTCTTAAACTTCAGAAAGTGTTCATTCAATGAAGGAAGTTCACGCATCACTTCCTTACTTCATGTATATTCACTTGAAGTAATTATAAACAGAATAGGAGTTGATTCCGGTAAGATTCCGGTATAATTACGGTGTCAGTCTGGTGACAGTCCGGTGAAGTTCCAGTTGAATTTCAGTGAATTCAAAATACAGTCTTATATGGTTGAGTGGCAGTAACCTTGCTAAGCTATTGTTGATTATGGAGGTGTTCTAATATCGCTCTAGCTTAACATCTTTTTGGTGGTGTGGCGATTTCCATAGGCTTGACAAGGTTCGGGCCTTTGCCATGTCGTCACCAATAGGTGGTTTCAGAGAGAGCAAAGGAACCACCATTAGTGGTATCAGAGCCGTGAGATCTAAGAAGAGGGTTCAAAGCCAGTTAACCACACAAGTGGTTTCAGAACGAGAAAGATTTTGAAGAGCAGAAAGATTCTCAAAAGGTCATCGGAAGTAACAGAAACAAGAAGATCATGGCAGATCATGTCCAAATTGATAAATTGGACAGAGATAATTATCCCGCGTGGGTAATGCGCATGGAAGCCTTACTTATGAGTAAGGACTTAATGATGTATGTGATCGGAGAAGAAAGAAGCCGACCTTCGAAGATGATAGTCAACCAAAAAAAGAAGAATTAGAAGCCTTGAAGTTGTGGCAGAAGAAAGATGCAACGGCAAGAGCTTACATTTATAATACCATTTCAAACCATCTACTACCGCACATTAGAGGTCTGGAGAAAGCGGAGGACATATGGAGTGCATTGGAAGATCATTTCCAAAATACTACGAAAGCTAGGAAGGCTAGCTTATGGTCCGAATTCACAACGTTCAAAAAGAAGTCGAATCAAAGCATTAGTGACTATGTTACTAAGATGAAGGATCTAGCAGATAGTCTTGGATCCATAAATGAAGATGTCGAAGATCACAGATTGATAGCGCAATTGCTAACAGGTTTGAGAGGAGATGAAAGGTGGAAACCTTTTGTACTCTCGACTGAACTATCTTTAAATCATTTTGTACCAGATTTAAATCAGTTGCTTGGTTTGATGCTCACATATGAGCAAGACCTGAAAGGAGATGCAGATAAAGGACAAAGTTCTACAATGTACATGAAGAACAAGAAGAAAGCAGACAAAGGTAAGTCAAAAGATGAAGAAGAGTCGAGTTCTCAGGCTTATTATGCAAGAGGTAAAGGCACCGGCAGAGGAAGAGCAAGAGGTTTTGGAAGAGGAAGAAGTAGTAAGAATATCAACAAGAAGGCTTGCTGGATTTGTGGACTAAGTAATCATCTGGCTAATGATTGCTAGCATAATTCTCAAGGATCAAATCAAAATCAGAACAGTAACAGCAGAGGCAGAAGTGGAAGATATCAGAATAACTTCAAAGAGGTAGACAGAATCAAAGAGGAGGCTATGGTAGAGGTGGAGCAAGAAGTTGGGGACAGACTCAATCCTACAACACCACCTACAACAACTACGCAAATGACACTCAGAATGAAAGTCATACATCATTGATAATGAACTCAATCGGCACATCAGATAACGAAGACCTAAAGGTATTTTACATTGATTCTGGATGTTCTAATCACTTGTCAGGAAATATAGAACTAATGTCAGAATTGGAAAAAGGTAGTTCCAGTCATACTGTTCAAATAGGTGACAATACGAGGCATAGTGTACATTCAATTGGAAAAGTGAAGTGTAAGAGTGGAGCAGATTTGCTAACCAATGTTTTGTATGTTCCAACAATACCGAAAAATTTGATTAGCGTAGGACAGATAGTTGAGAAAGGTTTTTAGGTCAGATTTACAAATGAAGGAGTATTTGTAGAAGATCCCAAGAATGGATATAATCAGATTGTCTTTGGTAAGAAAGAAGGTAAACTATTTACTTTAAGAGTACAAGGGAACATCGGCCAAGTGTTGCTCACACATGGTGAAAAGGTGATTACAGAAATTGATCTCTGGCATAAGAGATTAGGTCATTTCAATGAAAAAGGAATTAAAGCTATGATTTCAAATCAGTGAGTACTGGGATTACCAAATGTACAGAACCAACATATGATTCACAAGTGCGAAGCATGTCAGATGGGAAAAGCCCACAGGTTACCTTTCCAGAAGAAAGGATTCAAACATGATGAAGTACTCGAACTCATTCATACATATGTATGGGGTCCAACAAAAGAAGGATCAATCACTGGCTCAAGGTATTATGTTTTATTCATTGATGATGCTACAAGATGGATAACATTATATGTTTTGAAGGAAAGATCAGAAGTATTTGAAACCTTCAAGCATTTTCATGCATATGCTGAAAGACTCACAGGTCGAAAGCTAAAGAGACTGAGGTCTGATGGAGGGGGAGAATACTTCTCCCGAGAGTTCAATGATTATCTTTGGAATGCTGGTATTAAGAGAGAAATAACCTGCAGGTATACACCACAACAAAATGGTGTAGCGGAAAGAAGGAACCGAACTCTAGCTGAGTTTGCACGAGCTATGCTAAAGGAAAAGGATTGTCCAAATTATCTTTGGGCTGAAGCTGTAAATACAGCTACATACTTGGTAAACAGATTACCGTGTACAACATTAGATGGAATGACCCCGTATGAAGCTTGGTGGGGAAAGAAACCAACACTTGATCATTGTAAAGTGTTTGGATCAGTAGCTTACGCTTATGTACCATCACAACTCAGACATAAGCTTGAACCAAAAGCAGAGAAATATGTGTTCGTCGGATATGATGAAAAGCAGATGGGCTATAGGTTATGGAGTTCTCTAACAAAACAGTTTACTATTTTCAGAGATGTTACATTTGATGAACAGAAGAGCTGGTATACAGATCAAAGTCATACCACGGAAGAATTTGAAGAAGAGGTAAGAAGGAAAGAGAAAGGGAAATCAATTGTACAGGTGAATAGAGATGAAGACTATATGCAGGCAAGTACGTCCAGGATCGGATCAGGTATGAGAAATGGAGATGAACAGGGATTTGATGAAGAAGTGTATTCAGATACACATGAAGAGTTTGAACCAAGAAGGTCAAGCAGGACTAGAAGACAACCAGAAAGGTATTCCTATGATACCTCGTATATAACTCAAAAAAATTATGCATATATGGTCAAAGATGATGAAGAACCTCAGAACTATGATGAAGCTAAAGGCAAGAAGCAATGGGAAGAAGCAATGGAAGAAGAGTTCAGCGCACTGGAGGAGAACAAGACATGGGAACTTGTTCAGAAACCAAATGGTAAGAAAGTGATAAAAAATAAATGGGTTTTCAAAGTTAAGAAACTTGCAGATGGAAGGATAGCTAGATACAAAGCTAGACTGGTTATCAAGGGCTATGCTCATACGCATGGCATAGATTACGATGAGACGTTTAGTCCGGTGGCAAAGATGTCAACCATAAGGATAGTAATTGCTATAGCAGCATCAAAAGGATGGAAGCTAAGTCAGCTAGATATAAAGAATGCATTTCTGAATGGATATATATTAGATGAAGTCTACATGGAACAATCGGAAGGGTTTGTAAGTTCCAGATACCCAAATTTTGTTTGCAGATTAAGAAAAGCACTTTACGGACTGAAGCAAGCTCCAAGAGCTTGGAATTACAAACTTGTGAAGTATCTCAATGAACTTGGATACCAAAGTTCGAAAGCAGATGCAAGTCTACTCATCAAGAGAACAGAAGAAGGTATGATCTACATTTGCATTTATGTAGATGACATCATAATCACAGGTACTTCAGATGAAGGAATTAAAGAAGTAAAGAGATTACTTGAAAAGGAGTTTCAGATCAGTGATCTAGGAAAGTTATCATACTTTCTTGGAATGGAAATCACATACACAGATCATGGTGTATATGTTACGCAAGAAAGGTATCTCCTAAACTTACTGAAGAAGTTTAATATGGAGAATTGCAGAGAAGCTTCAACACTGCTTGAAGCAAATCATAAACTCAGCAAATATAGTGGTGCAGAGTTTAAAGATATGAGAAAGTATCAATTGTTAGTGGGAAGTCTAATTTACGCTACACTAACACGACCGGATCTTAGCTATGTAGTGGGAGTTCTCTCACAGTTCATGCATTGTCCGAAGGATCAACATTGGGTTGCAGGACAGAGAGTTCTTAGATATATCAAAAGAACTGTAAAAGAAGGATTATATTATCCTTTTACGTCAGATATAAAGCTGAGAGCATACAGTGACTCAAACTAGGCAAGAAGTCAAGATGACAGAAGATCAACACATGGGTATATGATATACCTAGGAGATAAGCTAGTGAGCTGGTGTTCGAAGAAACAACACACAGTGGCATTATCATCAACAGAAGCATAATATAAAGGACTTGTAGAAGCAGCTAAAGAAGTGATATGGATGCAGACCTTGTTCAAAAGCATGGGTATTGATCAAGGTATACCTATCATACATGGAGATAATATGAGCTCGATGTATCTTGCAGCAAATCCAATATTTCATGCAAGAACAAAGCACATAGAAATTCAGTATCATTTCTTGAGGGAAAAGGTAATGGAGAAGGAGATAGAAATAGTATACACTCCGACAAAAGATCATATTGCACATATTTTGACAAAGAGCTTGGATGGAACAAAGACAAGCAGATTCAAGGAAATGGCAGGTATAAAAGAAAGGAAAATATATGAAAGACAGGAAGAGTCAAATTAGTGATTGAGGGGGAGCTGTTGAAGAATCACTCACGAATTTGACATACAGACAGACATAAAGAAAAAGAAAGATAAAGAGAAGCGGAATCAAATATTCAGAAAATCAAAAGCCTTAATGGAGGGACAAATTCACGACTGTTATGTACAGCGCAGAATCTTCCAAAATCAGAGTTTGTTAGAGTTCGTTACACCGAATCAAACTATATATAAAGAGAGAACGTGCATAAGGAGCAGAGAGCGGGAGAGCGCAAGTATGAAGAGGGGAGTGCGAGCAAGAACGTGTGTGAGAAGAGCGCGCAGTTTGAAATATAGCGCATATAGAAATCGAGAATAGTTTTAGAAGACGCCAGAGATCGTGTATGTACAGATGAATAACAGAAACCTGAAATGTCGAGTATTCATCTGAGAGAGATGGTAAGAAGAAACTACTCAGTGTAGAAGAGTTTCTATAGCTTGAGCAAGAAGAGGCCAAGCTAGTTTGTACAATCCTTCTCTAATAGAAAACACATGTTCATGTGGAAGTTTGCGCGCACTATTCGTATGTGAAGAACTCTGAGTATTTTCGTGTTACGGTATAAAGTCAGTTAACAGTTACAGTTCGTTCAGTAAACGTGTCTCCCGATACTTTCTCAGTAAACGAATGTCTCGGTCAATTACAGTTGTCTCTGTAAACGTATTTTTTGGTCAGTTACAATTTTCTCAAAAAACGTGTTTTCCGGTAGAACAATGAAGTATATCTCGCAGAATAAATTAAGGGTTTGTATGAGAGATAGCTTATCTTATAGCTAGACATCTCTACTATCAGTTCATCAAAGATTTCGGTGACATGGATATGTACACACAGTACAAAGTCTAACCGAAAAGAGACATTCTGAACCGGAGAAGTTTTTTTCTTAAACTTCAGAAAGTGTTCACTCAGTGAAGGAAGTTCACGCATCACTTCCTTACTTCATGTATATTCACTTGAAGTAATTACAAACAGAATAGGAGTTGATTTCGGTAAGATTTCGGTATAATTACGGTGTCAGTCTGGTGACAGCCCGATGAAGTTCCAGTTGAATTTCAGTGAATTCAAAATACAGTCTTATATGGTTGAGTGGCAATAACCTTGCTAAGCTATTGTTGATTATGGAGGTGTTCTAATATCGCTCTATCTTAGCATCTTTTCGGTGGCGCGGCGACTTCCGCAGGCTTGACAAGGTTCGGGCCTTTGCCGTGTAGTCACCAACAGGTGGTTTCAGAGAGAGCAAAGGAACCACCATCATAAAGGAAGGTAACTCTTATCATGGTAATTCAACTAGTGCTCTATATGCAGATAAGAAGGATAAGAAGCAGAAAGGCAACAAGAAGGAAGAAGATGAAGAAGAGACTTCTCAAGCCAACTTTGCAAGCAAGAGCAAATGGAAAGGGGAGAACAAAGGACCAAATGAAGACAAATCCAAAGGTCAAAATGTTCAACCTTGTGCCATATGCGATAAGACCAACCACACCACTTACAATTGTTGGTTCAATGGGAAGACCCAGAAAGGAAGTGGAAGAGGTGGATATGGAAGCAATAGAGGCAGAGGTGGACACAACTTCAACAATAACAATAGAAGCTATAATAGAAGGGACTACAACAATTATTCAGAACATCAATTTATGAAGACTCATTGCTTCTTATGAATCTAAGGCACAAAGAAGGTAAAGAAGATGATCATTTGTTCTACTAGATTCAGGATGTTCGAATCATGTTGCAGGCAACATTGCTCTTCTATCTGATTTGGAAAGTCCAAAGCATAGACATGAAGTGCAAACAGGGGATGACACAAAGCACAATGTGGAGAAGATTGGTAATGTCAAAGCTTCTAATGGCAGGACAAACATTCTGAGTCAGGTTCTCTATGTACCCACTATCACTAAAAACCTAATAAGTGTAGGCCAAATAGTTGAAAAAGGCTTGCAAGTTAGGTTCACCCAACATGGAGCTTTTGTGGAAGATCCATGTCAAGGCTTCAAGAAGATAGCCCGAGGTGAGAAGCATGGTAGGCTCTTTACTTTTGAAGTAGGAGAAACCAGGAACATAGCTCTATTCAACTTTGGGTCTCAAACCCTAAGTGAGCTTGAAGTGTGGCATAAGAGACTTGCTCATGTGAATGAAAGAACCTTGAAGGATATATGCAGGGATCAAAGTGTTCTAGGACTGCCGAACATATCAAAGCAACACATGATCAACAGGTGTGATGCATGTCAGATTGGGAAGGCACAAAGACAACCCTTCAACCACAAAGGCTACATCCACAACAACTTATTGGACTTAGTACATACAGATGTATGGGGACCAAGTCAAGAACCTTCATTGGCAGGATCAAGGTATTATGTCTGATTTATTGATGACCATAGTAGATGGACTATTCTATACTTTATCAAAAGTAAGAATGAAGTGTTTGATTGCTTCAAGAAGTATCTTGCACATGTGGAGAATCATACATGTAGATCCCTAAAGAAGCTCAGATCTGATGGAGGGGGAGAATACTTCTCCAAAGAGTTTGATGAGTTCTTGCAGGACAAAGGTATCAAAAGGGAAGTGACTACTAGGTACTCTCCTCAACTAAATGGAATTGCAGAGAGGAGAAACAAGACATTGGTTGGATCAGCCCGAAGAATGCTTGAAGAGAAGAAGTTGCCACATTATCTATGGGCAGAAGCTATTTCAACTACTCTGTACCTTGTCAATAGACTACCATCAAAATCACTTCAAGGTATGACTCCTTATGAATCATGGCATGGAAGAAAACCTAGTCTTGGACATTGCAAGGTTTTTGGTTGTTTAGCTTATGTTCATGTACCATCACAAATAAGAGGTAAGCTAGATGAAAGGGCAACAAAGGCAGTGTTTATTGGATATGATTCAACTCAGATGGGTTACAGGTTCTTCAATCCTTCAACTAAGCAATTCACTACAAGTAGAGATGTTGTGTTTGAAGAACACGGGTCTTGGTATGATGAACACAAACAAAAGGTAACACTACCATATGATCTTGATTCTTACTCTCCTCAATTAGGAAGCAAGCATGATACACAGGTCCAGGATCCAAGAAGTGATACAGACAATGACCAAGATGAAAGAGAAAGGGATTACAAGCTATGGAAGTCAAGAGGCAAAGCAAAGATGCAAGAGGTTGGAGAATGCTCCAAACAAGCACCTAGAAGATCAGCAAGAGAGAAGAAACAACCAGAAAGGTATGGATATGATTCCACATTTGTTACGAAGCATTCAATCTACTTGGCAAAAGACTCTATTTCAGAGGAACCCTCAATCTATGAAGAGGCGAAGGGAAACCCTAATTGGGAAAAGGCCACGAACGAAGAGATAGATGCATTGAAGGAGATGGACACTTGGGATTTGGTTCCAATGTCACCGAATCAAAAGATAATTGGTTGCAGATGGGTATATAAAGTTAAAAGAAATTCAGATGGATCAGTTTGCAAGTACAAGGCAAGATTAGTTGCCAAAGGATGCTCACAAACTCATGGTATAGACTATGAGGAAACATTCTCGCCAGTTGCAAAGATGACTACAATCAGGACATTGATAAGTGTAGCTGATGCAAGGAATTGGAGACTCCTCCAACTTGATGTGAAAAATGCATTCTTAAATGGTTGGATAAGTGAAGAGGTATACATGTCACAACCACCAGGTTTTGAAAACCCTAATCATCCATCTTATGTTTGCAGACTTAAGAAAGCATTGTATGGATTGAAACAAGCTCCAAGAGCTTGGAATTACAGGTTGGTTACATATCTTCAAGACCAAGGGTTCAAAGCTAGCAGCTCAGATCCTTCTCTATTCATCAAAAGGGATCACAATGAGGTTATCTATCTATGTGTATATGTAGATGATATTATTGTGACAAGTGATGATCTAAATGGCATTCAAAGGATCAAGAGACACATGCAAGAGGAGTTCAAAATCAGTGACCTAGGTGAGCTCACATATTTCCTAGGTATGCAGGTGATATACACTGATGAAGGAATGTATTTGACTCAAAGAAGATACATTTAGGATCTTCTTCTCAAATTCAAAATGGAGAACACTAAACCTATAGGTACACCTTTGGAGATGAATCATAAACTTAGTGTTTATGAAGGTGAGAAAATTGAAGACATTAAAGAGTATCAAAGCTTGGTAGGTAGCTTGATATATGCTACTCATACAAGGGTAGAGATCTCATATAGTGTGGGAGTGCTTAGTCAGTTCATGCACTCACCAAGAAGACCACACATGGATGCGGCTAAGAGAGTACTTAAGTATCTCAAAGGTACAATCAACGAAGGTATATTCTATCCTTACTCTTCATATTTGGATATCAAAATCTACTCAGATGTAGATTGGGCAAGAGCTAAGGATGATAGAAAAAGTACTTCTGGTTACTTAGCATTTGCAGGTTCAAAGCTAGTGTCATGGAGTTCCAAGAAGCAACCAACAGTTGCTTTATCTTCAACTAAAGCAGAGTACAGAGGCTTGACCATAGCAACTCAAGAGGCAATATGGTTAACAGCATTGTATACAGATTTGGGACTTGTGAGTTCCAAACCTCACATATTTGGAGATAATGTAAGTTCCATGCATCTAGCGGCAAATCCTATTTTCCATGTGAGAACCAAGCACATAGAAGTCCATTACCACTTCATCAGGGAGAAGCTCATGGCAAAGGAGATTGACATTTCTTTTGTTCTGGCTGAAAAGCAAGTAGCAGATATGATGGCGAAGGCACTTGATGGAGTAAAGCTTTGTAGATTCAAAGATATGGCAGGTATTCAACCTATCAGAGAATGAAGACTCAAGCATACTTTAGCTTGAGGGGGAGCTGTTGGAACATCAAGCTTACACTATTCTTGAGGTGGATTTGATCTACATCAAAGGCTATCGCGTCGAAAGAATATCCGTTGGAGAGTTCTTTTTCATATGCTCATTTATTGTATTTTTTTGAGAGATTTTTTATGGTTCATTTACCGTTGTAAAAGCCTTGAGCTTTACACATGTAAAGGTAGAAAGATAGAGGCCAAATCCCACGAATTTGTGGTGGTTGAAGTTGCATTCAATCAAGCAATCAATCACCTAAAAGTAGATCAAACTAGATCTTCACTTTTCCTAGATTGTAGGAAAGTGAATTGATTCCCTCCAACAACCATTCCCACCTTCATTTGAATTCAAATTCAACTTGTAAAAGTCGTGGAACACTCCTAGAGGCTATATAAAGACTTTAAATCACTTGTACATTACATGGAAGAAATATACATACACTTGTGACCATCATTGTCTTGCTCCTTCAATTCTCTGCATCATCTTCTTCGCCAACAGTAATCTTGTAGAGGTTGCTGCTCTCTCTCGAGAGCTCCAAATTGAGTGAAAGGTGCCTCATTGGAAAGGTATTAGTTTTTAGTTTATGCCTATAAATTTTCAAAACATTTGGTTCTTTAGATTGGGAGAAATCTGAGTTTTTCTGTCTCATGGTCAATCTCTTTGTATTCCTGAAAAATAGGAAGTACCACCGGTGAATGTCGCATTCATTCCTATATCATATTTTGCTTATTCCTTATACTTTTGTGCATTCCATACACTCAACCCTATGTGTATCACTCCCATAAAAGGATGTTTTCTAATTGTAATCATGCTGGTCGCTATGGGCATTTGAAGTTCATTGTCTCTTCCATAGATAGTAAGTTTTTTGAGCTATTTGACCCGCGAACCTATCTGTTTTGTATCGACTCATTATCCTTGATTCTCCAAAGTACATAGTGTGTTTCTTTGCACTTATAGCATGCCTATAAGGTCTATTTGAGTCTCCATAAGCTCAAGGGCTGGTCTTGTGCCGGTTGGCTTGACCAAACTTCATCGCTTCGAAACGCACTTTTCTACCTTCTACAAGCTTCTCCAAGTTCTTTCAATCATCACACTTACATGTGCAATAGAGTGCCAAAATATTAGCCAATGAAAAGAAAACCTAGGAAGTTCTATGAGACTAAATAGAAAATGAAAATCATCCCATATAGTTTTGTTATTAAACTAGGCAATCATAGAGGTGTCGATATCAACCGTCCCATTTATCCTCTTAGAGACACATAAAGGGACCAAAAGGAGAGACAATTCCATACAAAGAACCCAATCAAAATAGGCTAAGGTACACTCGAGGAAATCAAGAACCACAAAAACTCTTTTTGAAAACTCACCTATAAAATCTTCAGGTAGTGCCCCAATGTAGACAAAACTATCTCTTGTTGAAGGTCAGAACCACATAAGTGTAGGACCTATCAATATTAGTCCAAAGGATTCATACTGAGTAAAGTAATCCTCTACTTCATCAACAATTAGAATTTTCTTAACTTATGCCACATGATCCATCATATTTATTTTTCATATTTATTTTTCATGCTCTTCAAAAATTCAGATTGTCGTAGTCTTCTATATTTTCCTTGAAATCTCCCTCTATTATTTCTCCTTGGAATATTTAGGTTTTCCCAATTTCCCCGATTATTCCACATATCTCTTCCTCGTGTTTGATTTCTATTTATCTAGATGAGTGAAACGTTTGTATGTACAATTTCATTTCTCCTTACTTCAATTCTTTGTTTTCCATTGTTTGAGTAGTTTGTATGTTACATTTTTCGTGCACATTATTTCTCGTGTTTTTAAAATCCATATTTGAATTCATGTTTCCATTATCAAATCGTTGAGTTTGTGGAACTTTTCCTTGTGAATATAGGTTTATTTTGATATGTGTAAGAGCTTCTTGATTCCTCCACAAGTTTCCAAAATCTCTTTCCTTCTTGTTGAGGGTTCAAGGTTCAACACAACTAAATTATACATTCAAAACATCACACTTCTCACACTGGTCTTCATCTGCAGAGACTCTACCCCTAAAACAGATTATTGTCGTTTGTATCTTTACACTTATGTTGAATCAGAAATACCTAACGTCACCAGAAATCTCAATCATGCAATGTACAGAATTCACACACTACAGTTTCATGCATGTTTATGCAAAAAGTTGTTATCATTCACCCTTCATAGATTCGAGAAATGCGTTCAAGAAGATAACATCAAAGGTTTCCAATCTACTGAGAGTACAATGTCGCTAACTGCAAAATTAATAGTTCAGAGTTACATGTCTTGTGAGAGCAAACATCCTCACTACTCCTGTTTTTCACATACTGCGCTCGTATTTTCTACAGACATGTCTTCATCTCTCTCCTCCTAGAACACTTTCGATTCTCGCGTACCCTGATATAACTTTCTTTTCTCCTTATGACGTCCCCATGAACTTCGACATAACTATCTATTAAAATCCGACTCTCCAAAAATAGACATCCAACTAGATAATATCTAAGTTTAAAAATCTTTTCATTATTCAAATTAATCATTTATCTTCCAGATTTCCCTGCCTTCAACACCTGGCACAACCCGGTGGGTAATTTTGTCAAAAATTAGACTCGAATTTAGCAATCCCTTGATCACATAAAATAATTTCCTTCGACTTCTTAGAAATAGCCACATCCTGTGCTTCCACCTATCGACTCTGTAGAAGATTAAAATTCTCCTCAGAACCATGCTGCTGTCCTTGAAAGTGTTTATCAACAATAAATTGCTGCTTTTCAATCATCATATCCACCTTTTCTTCTAGCTTTTTCTGCAACAACTGTTCCTGTAACTCTTTAATTATATGTACCTGATCTTCAATTTGCTTCTGTTGTTTTTCAATAACACAAACTAAATCTTTCTCATACTTTGACACAAAGCATGTCTGCACCTGCTCATACTGAATCTTGAACATACTTTGCCAACGACTTTGAAACACACTCCAAATATCTTGAACATACTTATGCAGCTACTGCTTTAATAATCCTATATCCGACCCTGTCATTAATACAGCATCCAGCTCCACATCTTCACTGCTTAACATCTACTTCTCCAACACCTGCAATACCTGCATCCTGGAATGAAGAATCACTTGTTCAGTCTGCAGAGTAGCATTAAGTGACGAAAAATCCATCATCTCTTTTTGAATTTGTTCTTGCATAGACTTCTGCCACTCATCAAATTCCAGCATAGACCGCTTTATATTGGACAGCTCTATCATTTGTTGCATCTTACTCTGTTGAAATTTCTCTAGTGCTTGCGCCTTCTTATCCAATTCTCCCTGAAGTGTTTCAATCAGCCTCTATAACGACTGATAATCTTCCTTATTAATAAATACTTTTGTCTGCTCATACTTAATCAATCTCTCCTCTTGCAACTCTACAAAATCGAAAATCTCCTGCAATCTCTTCTTCATTCCTAATACATCATTATTTGTATTCTTAATTGTTTGATGCATAACATCCTTCGATAATTTATTCTCGACTGCTTGCAGTTATTCATCCAACTTTCTCTTTTTAGACAACTTAAAAATAGTTCCTAGTATTTTCGAATGCTCGTCTGCATCTGCCACTTGCAGCAAATTTGCTTCCTCTATCACTGTTGTTCGTACATCAGGTTGAATTATTTGCATCACCGGTTTCAATTCTTGTACAGTATAACCTGCTCTGAGAAGATCTTCACATGTCTCTGAAGGTCTGCCCATGACCTCCTTCAATGCTAGTTGTTCCTGATCTTTACCCATCAATTCTTCACTATGAATATTTATGTCCTTTGGCCAGGACAACTTCTAACTATCTTCCAGCTGCACAAACTCAAATAATGCCGCCAAATATGCTGACAACCTACTATTCGATTGTGTTTTACGTCTATCCCCGACAAATATCTCACTATGCAGGTGATCATGTAACCAATGAGCCCAACTAACCTGTTTACCTGCCTCTGCATAAGCCAAAGGTGCAAAATTTTCTTTGGACATATAATCATATTTGATGATGAAACACAACCTTTCCAAATACCATTTTAATTGCTCTCGTCATACATAACCTGCATTCTTCATCATGTAATACTGCCATCCCCCTTCCCTGGGTCCAAAATCTTTCTTCAAGGCCTCCTCCGAGGACTTCCGAATGACGATGTCATTATAAATAAGCAACTTAAATATTTCTGCAACTAATTCCGGTGAAAATTTTACCTGAAGTGCCAGTTGACCTTTCGTTTTCCTGATGATTTCCAACTAACTCCTTGCATAATAGTTACATCTCCATCTCACCCATGGCAAAGTACCAAATTGAAATAAGCCAATCCTTTGGAGCCAATTTTCATTCGTGGTGGACTGTGTATCAACTTCCACCTTAAAATCCGTAAATGGTGCCATAAGAGTTTGTACAAACTTAGTAGTCACTGATGGCGTTGATATCTCCTCTTTGTCATCCTGTAACAGACTATTACTTTCTTCAGTTGTAGTTTCTTCCTTGCACACAACCGCTTCTCTCTTTCGCATACGTTCCCGCATGACTTCTGGTTCAGTCATCAACACAATAGTCATGGGAATGGACATTATCTTGGGGGCCATAAAGTAGAACTGAAAAAAACAGCTCCACGAGTGCGAATGTTCGAACTGCCACTGACAGCAATGGTGGACGTACTCACTCACGTACCACTTCATGCGACGCAATAATATTCTAGTATGGATCACCTAGAAAATCATCAACAGCCTGTCTCCCCGCATTTCCATAACCCACTTAAAAGATCTTTGACACGTGCCTGAATAATCATGGAACTTAAAACTAATGCGCACTTCAAGAATACCAAGCTGATATTTAAATTTCTCAACACTATTTTTTATAGTGCAAAAACTTCCGACCACAAAATTCTGACTAACCGTACTTTGCAAGATAATAGCTAGTGGAGAACTATCTTTCTGTTCATGTTCCTCTTGATCGATCTGCTGCTTATACCTCTGCCCACTTGTACTCTTTGTTATACTTGTCGCCGGAACTTTATTACTTGCTAACTGGGAATACCACTTTATATCTGCACTCTGATCCAGTAACATCTCCTTGACAATCTTTGGCCTTGAAATAACCCTCAGCAAACTGTTGTACTGCAACTTTGGGCATGAAACCCATTGTAATCGTAAGAAATTACTTAATGTAGTTTTGGACCAACACAAACCCAGAAAACAGTTCACCACAGATAAAAATGTAGAGAAATAAACTCTTTTACTACGATTGCAAAAACGTTTCCTCTTCATCATCTTCAATCTCATCCGCTAAGTTAATTGACTGAGCCATGAGTGGTTTCTCCTGTACCGACATATTTCTTCTTCCCCGCATGGGGATTGTCAATTGCTTTTTTCCCTTTGTAATCATCACCACATTTAGACCCCAATCCTGCTTGACTTTAGCCATCCGAAACCAAGGTCTCCCTAACAACATTTCATACTGGTATGCGGACTCAGACATTCTAATAACAACAAAATTTACCATAAATGTCATTCTTGAAATGATAATCTGTTGCTGCTTCAGAATGCCAACCGGCTGTACTCGAGTTTGATCTGCCATTTTTACCTGAAAAGGTGTTGGAGCCAATGCCCCTTTGCCCATTTCTATAAAAATATGCTCAAGTAATATATTTACCCCTGATCCTCCATCAAGCAACACCTCATCAAATCGCCTCTGGTTATACTATACCTGAATTATTGGTACTACAAAGTCAACATCTGCTGGATCAATAGTGTTGGCCGAAGTTGAAGGTACATACCTACTGCCCGGTTGTGCTTGCTGCCCAAGTAACCGCTTCAACAACTTCTCTCGAAATGGTGGTACCAAAGATAACAGTTGATCCAAAGACAACTGTAACGGTGAACTAATGATTACGTCAAACCAATCTTTTTCCTGATCATGCGTACTCTAACCCCTGTGCCCCTCTATTATTGAAGGTATCCCATCCACGCCTTGTTGTTGTTCAGTCTGACTTCCATCCCTTGCCTATTTATGGTGCTCGTCTTGAACTTGCTTCAAGACCTTGTCTCTGATATGCCTTTGTTCTTGCCAATTAATAGGTCCTTTACTTTTTGCTCTTGTAACTGCCAGCACTCCGACTTCTTTACCTTTCCCACATTGTTTACAATCACACTGCCATTGGTTATCCTTCTTAACATGTACGCTCTCAGATGTACTTGTTGCATCCGTCCCTCTATCGTCTTGATCTGGCCATTCAATAAGCATGGCATTTTCTTGAGCCGCCTGCTGCCCCTGTTGTTGATGTTGTCCCTATTGATTATGCTGATTATACTTGATAACGGGTATACCTCTTTCTTCCCTATGCTTTACCCACAAAGGACAATTCGGCCCTATCCAATGATTGGGAGCTTAACAATATCCACAGGGCATTACCCTTGGTGGTCGACCCTGGTGATTCCCTTGTTGGTTATTCCCCTGCTGATTCCCTTGATCTCTCCATGGAGGTCTTACTTGTTGCTGCCTCTGAAAATTAGACCGCCCTTGGACGGGAATAGCCTGATTGGCCACCACTTCATTGATATTCCTATTATCTTGCCGGGAACTTTTCCCTCTATGCTTAGGGTTATACCAACACTGATTTGTTGTATGTCCCTCTTTGTCACAAATATCACAAAATCTCTTTTCCTTTATAGCTACTATGGAATATCCATGTCTTTTTAACTTATCAATCCATGCCTCCTCTTTACTTTGCTTGACCTTATGCTTGCCATGATTTTTCCCCACTATTTCTTCATCATGGTCATCAGAGTCAGAATCGTTCAAACTCTTGCCAGATTCCGTTTCTGAATCAGATTCAATCTTTGAACCAGAATCAGAATGCCTCTTTTTTGCTCGTCCAAACCTTCTTTCCACCCGTGCCGCTGCTAATACTAATACATCAAAGCCATTTGCAATGTCTACACTTGCTACCGCATGTCTAATTGTGCCTGTTAATCCTTTCAGAAAATATCCTGCCAACATCTCATCAGTAGGTCGTTCATTACCTTGCAATCTTTCCATTAAAGTCCTGAACTTCTGAGCATAGTCTTCCACTAACATGGTTTTTTGTTTGATGGCTCTCAACTTCCTTAGTACATCGGAAGGAGTCTTTTCTTTTCTAAATCGTTGCAAAAATGCTATTTTTAAATCATCATATGTAGCAAAATGAGTAATACCATATTGACTCAACCAACTCATAGCTCGTCCTTCCAACGTGGCCGCAAATTGCTGGAGCTTAATGTCATCCCCATAGATAGCTGTGTATCCATTAGCTGTCCATTTGATTTCGAATTGAGCCACATGGCAATCAGCATCTTCCTTAGAACATCCTCTGAAATGGGCTGCTTTGACTTTAGGATTGGGAGGTGGTTGAGCCATTGGTTGTGGTTGAGGTGTATGCCAAGTTCTTTGACCGGTCACCCCTACAAGTGGGTCAAACTGGAGTCGTCTTCTTACACCTACAATTACTTCTGTTAGGAATAACGCTCCAAGTATACCGCACACCAACCTTGCCTCTGCTGCACCTGTTTCCCCCTAATCCTCTTCCGTTTCTAGGTTTTCTTCCTCCTCTGCTTCATACCACTCGTAAAATTCCAAAGATGACTCCACGTTCGCTGCTCGTGCCTGTGCTCTTGTAAAATATACTTTACCAAATCGTTTCCTTCTTTCCTTCATACATTTCTTGCTTAATCAACTGCTTCCCAATGTTTCTTATCAGGGTTAGACATATATCTACTCACAACTCCCATTGCAAATGCAATGTCTGGTCTCATAGCTACCATAGCATACATGAGACTACCAACAACGGACTGATAGGGAATTTAGGTCATGAATTCCTTTTCCTCATCTGATTTGGGATAATCATCCTTGATCAATTTCACATATGTGGATAAAGGTGTAATTAATGCCTTTTCACCCTGCAGATTGAACCTATGAAGTACTTTGTATATATACTCACTTTGAGACAAGTATATGCATCTTTTACTCCTATCATGAGTAATGAGCATGGCAAGAATATGTTTGGCATCCCCCAAATCCTTCATATCAAACGTCTCACTCAACTTCGTTTTAAGAATTGACAAGTCCTAAGAGGACTCCCAGCGATCAGCATATCATCAACATAAAGTATCAAACATATCAAGCTGTCATCTGAGCATCTCTTTGTGTAGAGTCAATGATCCTCATTGCTTCGAGAATAGCCTTAAGAATTCATAAAAGCATCAAACTTTGATACCATTGTCTAGGGGACTATTTAAGTCCATATAAGCTCTTCTTGAGTTTACAAAATAGACTTTCTTTACCAGGAATTACATAACCCTCTAGTTGTTCCATATAGATCTCATATGTAAGATCTCCATGCAAGAAAACAATTTTCACATCCATTTGGACTAGTTCTAAGTCCTCCATTACAACGAATCCAAGCAACATGCATAGGGTAGTCATCTTGACCACTAGAGACAAGATTTCCTTGAAATCAACACCATGTTGCTGCTTAAAAACCTTTGCAACAAGTCGTGCTTTATACTTTGGAGAAGCACTATCAGATGTGAATTTCAGCTTATATACCCATTTACATGGTAATGCTTTCCTGCCCTTTGGCAAAGGTACTAAATCCCAAGTACCATTCTTGTGAATAGAATCCAACTCACTCTTGATGGCATGCTCCCACTTGACATGATCCATTTTCTGCATAGCCTCTTTGTAGCAAGAAGGCTTGCTAGCATCTGTTAGCATAACAAAATCCAATCCTGGAACATATATATCAGGTGGATGTGAGACACATGTAGAGAGTCTCAATGATTGCTGAATAGGAACATTTGCAGAATGATCTGATCGAGCATTCTCTTGAACATCCTTATGTGCAACATCTTTATGCATGCTAACTAGAGGACTAATATCCTCAAACACCACTCTTCTCAATTCAACCTCCTTAATGGGTTGTTTATGCATCTTAGACCATTGAAAATCACATCACTACTTCTGATCACTGATCATGTTTTAGGATCCCATAAGCGATATCCAAATTGTCCTTCTCGACCATATCCAAGAAAAATGCATTTCTTTGACTTATGATCCAACTTTTTCCTAAGATTCTTGGGTATAGGAACATATGCTTCACACCCAAAAATGTGAACATGATCATAATATGGTGGTTTCCCTGTCCATAACTCTCATGCCACTTTCAGACCTTTGGCAGCACTAGGTGAAAGGTTAATCACATGAGTTGCAGTCAATACTTCTTCTACCCAAAAGCCTTGTGAAAGGTTTGCATGATGCAGGATAGAAAGTACTCTATCTAGAGTAGTTCTATTCATCCTTTCCGCTACACCATTCTATAGTGGGGTATCAGGAGCTTTAAACTCTCTACAAATTCCTCTAGACTGATAGAAAAGGTTGAATTCATGTAAGGTATACTCACCCCCATTATCTGAACATAAAGCCTTAAGCTTAGTTCATTTTTTTAGTCTCAACTGAAGCAAGAAATTTTTTTGAAAGTAGGGAATACCTCATCCTTTGCTTTGATACAATATACCAAGACTTTTCTAGTAGCATCATCTATGAAAGTGAAAAAATAAAGATAACCACCTAATCCTTGTGGGCATAGGACCACACATATCTATATGAATGAGATCTAAAGGCTGAAATGAAGAGTCAATGTGCATCTTGTGCACATTCCTAGTTTGCTTTCCATATTGACAATGCTCACAAAATGAAAAATCAGATAAAGGTAACATAGGTAAGTAGCCAAAACAAGAAAGATTTTCCATTCCAGTACATGATATATGGCCCAAACACTCATGCCAAATACAAGCCATAGGCTGTTCAATAACAACTAACAAGTGTTCTTTCTGTGATACAAATAAAGGATAAAGTGAACCAACTTTTCTTCCTCCTGCAATAACCATATTACCCTTTGATATGTGAAAGAACTGAGCATAGGAGACTGCCTTTTAGCCAAGTTCATCAAGTTGACCAAGTAACATCAAACTACGTGATAATTGAGGTACATGTCATACATTATGCATAGTAAACATTGAACCATCATTGAAATGCACAACCACATCTCCAATCCCGACAATATCACACAGGTAAGAGTCATGATACCAAGAGAATTCGCTACATAATTAGAGAACCATTCTCTGTGTGGTGTCACATGGAAAGAAGCACCAGAATCTAGCAACCATGTGTGAGAAAGATAGTCAGCCATAAGGGCCTCAATTGGCACAATGCTATCAAGTGTCAACACATCTGCATCATTAGAAATAGCATTAATTTCTTCAATCTTCACAGTCAAAGTAGATGGTGGAGGTAGCTATTTAACATGCCCATCAACATTCTGTCCTTTACCTTTAGCATTCTTTAATGCATAACAATATTTATTCATGTGTCCTTTATTATGATAATAATGGCATTCAATATCCCTCTTCCTTGATTTACTTCTACTCTTATTCTGTTGACCATTCTTTTCATTATTCTTGCTCCTACCATGTTGTTGATTCTTTCCTTGGTAGAATCACAAACATCATATGCATCTCCACTCTAAGTTCCAACCATAGATTTTCTACAAATCTCCTCACTCAGGAGGGCTCCACATATGTCAGCATAAACCAGTTTACCACCAGGTGCACTATTGCTAATAGATGTGCAAAGCGTATTCCATGATGATGGCAAGATGCATAACAACAAGATTGCTTTCATTTCATTATCCATATCCATTTTTTGAGCCTCTAACTGGGAGAATTTAGCATCAAATTCATTTAGATGAGTTGCAACACTATCTGTGTCCTTCATGCAAAGGTCATATAATTTTCTCATCTGATACACTTTATTTGATGCCGTCTCTTTTTCATATGCATTGCATAACTTCTTCCAAAGATCCTTTGCACTTTCACAATCTAATACTTAAAAGTAAACATTATCTGCCAAGGGCAATCAAATGGTAGACCTTGCCATTTCATATAACTCATCCCAATCATCTTCATCCATGTCAGCAGGCTTCTTTGAGATTCCATTTACTTGCTTTCATTGCCTCCTATGAATAAGCACATCTTTAATCTGATTCTTCCATAGAGCAAAGTTTCTGCCATCAAATTTTCGGATCTCGAAATGGTCTTTTCCCTGCAGGTTATAACTGCTCCCACCACAACTAAAAACCTTTTGAGAAACCTGTAGTGTGACTGAAAACATAGCCCCAAAGGTGAATGTTTATTGTCAGAGAAGTACAAAAAGCACTCTTCTTGATGTTCTTGGACCTGTCTGAAGAGAACTATGCATGAAACTACTCCAAAAATGGCTCCAAAAATCTGTTGATATATTTAGGTAGTGATGTGTGTGAACACTTTAGGACCGTCGGAGCACTTTTTTCCCTCTTTAGGAGGTTTTTTTCCCCTGGCTTGCATATACGCCTATTTTTCACGAGGAAGGAGATAAGGAAGAGAGCTCACACACACACTCTCACTCTCAAGGAGAAGCACACACACAGATTGAAGCAAGGAAGAATGATCTTCTTCTTCTTCTTCTATTACATAAAATGAATGTACAAGAATGACCTAAAAACAAGAATATAACAAGTGCAATATATAAAGATCAGTACATAAGGAAAAACCTAATGTCCAGGAATGAGTGAGCTGGCAAGAAACAAATGTGCCATCACTGTCGGTAGATAAATCTAATAAAGCTCAATGAAGTATCACTGACATATACCAGTGTGACCACTATACGTGTTAGAGAAATGAAAAACTGGTACGTGTCATCCTGGATCATCACATGTTGAGCTTGATATCTCAACACTCCCCCTCAAGCTCAATGCCATATCCTATAATCCAAGCATCTCCCGAAACTTCTTCAACTTCTTAGCTCCAAGTGCTTTGGTGAAAATATCAGCAACGTGCTTATCTATTCTCACATAAACAAGATCAATATCACCTGCTAATACCTTCTCTCTAATGAAGTCATAATGTACCTTGATATGCTTTGTTCTAGCATGGAAAACAGGGTTCCGTGCTAATTGTATGCTGCTAAGATTATCACAATAGATAGTAATAGGCTTTTGCACTTCCACACCTAAATCTGCAAGTAACTTGCCGTTACAGCACCTCTATACTCAGCCTTTGTACTCGACAAAGCAACAGTGGGTTGCTTCTTACTGCTCCATGTAATAGCTGCACCTCCAAGTAAGAAAAGAAAGCCACTAGTAGATCTTCTATCTGGAGTACTACCAGCCCAATCTGCATCGGTGTATCCATGAACCTGCAAATCTACACTAGCTTCATAAAACAATGCATAATCCAAAGTAGCACTCACATAACATAGAGTGCACCTCAAAGCATCCAAATGTGGCTTCCTAGGAACCTGCATAAACTGACTTTCAAGTCCAACAGTATAGCTTAAATCAGGCCTTGTAATTGTAAGATATATACGACTTCCCACAATTTCCTGTACATAGTAGCATTTTCCAATGCTTCACCTGATGTAGTATCCAACTTCAAATTCTGATCTAATGGCATAGAAATTAGCTTACAACCAGCCATACCATACTTCTGCAGCATATTCAAGGCATATTTCCTTTGCGACATCCATATACCTGTTTCTGTATGTATAAACTCAATGCCCAAGAAATAGCGCAGCACACCAAGATATTTCATGTCAAATTCCTACATAAGAAGTTGCTTTACCTCTTTGATGCTTTCTTCATTATCGCCACATACAATCAAGTCATCAACATAAATGGCCACAATCCTGATGCCATCATCAGCCTTCCTTGCATATAGTGAATGATCTGCTCTGCATCACACATAGAAAACCCAATGCTGGTTAAGTAATCAGCAATTCTTGCATGCCATGCATGCGGAGCCTACTTCAGCCCATACAAAGCCTTTTGCAACCTGCAAACATATTTTGGATGCTTTGAATCTTCATATCCTTGTGGCTGGTCCATATATACTTCTTCTTGTAACTCACCATGTAGGAAAGCATTCTTCACATCCATCTGATGCAAAGTCCATCCTTTTGTTATAGCTAATGCAACAAGTTTCCTAACAGTAGACATTTTAGCTACAGGGCTGAATGTTTTCTCATAATCAATGCCATATGTTTGTGCATATCCTTTAGCTACCAATCATGCTTTATACCTGCTTATGCTACCATCAGCATTATGCTTTACCTTGTAAACCCATTTAGAGCCTATGGGTTTCTTTCCTTGTGGCAATGGAACCAACTTCCATGTATCATTTCCATAAAGTGCAGCCATCTCCTCATTCATAGCTTTTTCCCAATCTGCAATTCCAATTGCATCTTCAAAGCAAGAAGGTTCAACATCTTGCATTGCCTTTGTCATGTAGGCATAATGACGAGCCATGTAACTATCATATGTCAATCGTTGCACTGAATTCCTCATCCTCCCAGATCTTCTTGGTCCTGGGTCACTTCTCCTTGTATCATCTGCATGTGCCCTTCTTACTCCTGGAGTCTTCACAGAGGGCAATCCAAGTTCCTCATCAAGACTCTTTTCTGAACCGCTTGAATCTCCATCAATGTCTTCAAAACCTGCACATGTTTTATGACTAGCAGAAAGATTTTCTTTACCTTTCTTGGATGTATTTGATGAATTTGTTGGACTTAAATTTCCATATAATCTTCCACTCCATGGATTTGAGTTGGAACTATTGCTTGGTGATGCATCCAGTCCACTCAAAACCTGAGATTCTGCACTTGATTTTTCAGCATTTTCTTTGTCATTTGGTTCAAGACTCAGTCCTTCTTTGGCATCTGCATAGAAGCTTGACATTTCATCAAACACCACATCTCTGCTCACCTATACCTATCGTGTGAGTGGGTTATAACATTTATATCCATTTTGCTCAAGGGAGTACATTCTCATTAACATGCTTGTCATGTAGAAATGATGCTCTTGACTGTTTACCAAATTGACATGTTGCACATACCTTTTGCATTTTTGCAACTTTGAAATTTGGTAGTCCATGGACAATCTCCTTTGACTGCATCAGTTTCAGCCTTTGCAAGTTTGCATGTCCAATCCGTTTGTGCCATATCTCTATA
Source organism: Ceratopteris richardii (assembly GCA_020310875.1). Classification (NCBI taxonomy): domain Eukaryota; kingdom Viridiplantae; phylum Streptophyta; class Polypodiopsida; order Polypodiales; family Pteridaceae; genus Ceratopteris; species Ceratopteris richardii. The sequence goes on along the minus strand of CM035427.1, from coordinate 93,968,951 downwards.
TCTGCAATAACTCCTGCACCTTTTGCAAACATGGTTGCATTTATTTCAGGAATCTTCACATTTAAGGTGAACATCCTACCCACTTTGTTTACTTTGGCAACCAATCATCCATCCTACTTGTACTCTTCTACATATAATCCATCACCATTGAACCTGACTTGTAATCCTTGGTTAACCATTTGTCCAACAGAAACCAGATTCTTTGTTATATTTGGAACATGAAACACATCAGCAAGATGTTTTACCTTCCCGTCCTCCATAGACACTGCTATGTTTCCTGTATGCTCAATAGGATGTGTTATATCATTCATTCAATTTTGAAACACTAGCAAACATCGTATTCATCATGTGATGTTGAACCATAAACAGCTTCTCAGAATCATGTGCACTTGTGGATGCATAGTTGTTTTGCTACCTTCTATTATTTTGATTCTTCAACCTGCAATCACGTTCAAAGTGTCCAGGTTTACCACAATTCCAATATCCTTTACTATCATTACTTGAATCATTTCTTTGGAAATTTTTGCGACCTCTTTGGCTCCCCCTGCCTCGAAACTATCCTCTTCCTCCTGCATGATTCTGTTGTTGACCTTGGTCTTGGTTACTGTTTCCTCTTCCACTTCCAAAACCTCTACCTCTGCCTCTTCCTCTGCCAGAGTAGAATACCTACTCAGAATTGGGCTTTCCTTGGGAGTTTGAATCCTCACCAAGATTCTTTTTGTCAATAATTAGCATAGATACCAGATCAGCAAAATTCAAAATATTTTCCCTGGTCTGTATGGAAGTTCTGAACTGCTTATATGCATCTCCTAAACCACGAAGGCACACTTCCACCTTATCATCATCATCTACATTCATGCCAATAGATGCAAGTGACTCACATATGCTTTTGATTTTTAGAGTTTATTCACTTACCGACATGCTCTTCTTTTCCAATGTATGCAGCTCGTTCTTGAGTTGCAATTTCCATGCCTTTGTATTATTCTCATACAAAGTGACCAAAGTGTTCCAAGCCTCTTTTGGAGTCTTGGCATCCTATATGTGTCCAATCATACTATCTAGTATGCTAACATATAGCCAATACATTACCTTTCGTGCTCCTTGATTCCATTCCTCATATGTTCTTAACTGGTCTGTAGTCTGATTCCTTTTTGGTAACTGCGGAGCATTTTCATTCTCTCCTTCGATGTACTTCCAGTAGCCTTTTCCCATCAGGAAATTCGTCATTCCGAATCTCCAAGCATGGAAGTTGTTCTTGTCCAGCTTATCTCTCATAAGCTGACTCATTCCATCTGCGTTTGCCATTTCTACAACAATTCACAACACTGCAAAACACTATAAGCAGCACTTGTTCTTGAACACTATTGCACTATGATGTGATAGTTTGATCTCAGAAAAACACAGTTTTCGTGTATCAACAGTACACAGAATGGCTTGAAATTTTGGATCTCGAATATATGAGTGTCATCAAACACAACGCAAGTTACAGTTTCTGAAACTGACTTGGTTTTTCTTGTAGAGAGTATGCATGCGGAAGCAAAATGAAAAGTAAATTACTCTCACAAAACAAAGAATGTGTGAGACACAAAATGAGTAGACCATGAAATGGGTAAACTCATGTGGATTAGAAATGATCTTGCCAAGAGCATGGAGTAGGCTCCTCAAACTTCTAACCAAGTACAAATGAGGGGAGAGGCCCTCCTTATATAGATTTGGGAGGGTCTCTCAAAAGAACATCATATGTGGGATAAGTCTCTTGAAAGGAGAATGAATCCAACTGGTAGAAGCGCACGGCAAGGTACCCAAATACAAAGGAAATACAATATAAAATGGAAATAGACTAGAAACGGAGTGCCTCCTGGATACAAAATGGAGGTGCACTCAGGCGGATACAAATGTAGATGAAGTAGGAGCAATCATGTCGTCAACACCCCCTCTGCAGCTCCATTTTGGAGCGGTTGAATGTTGCAGAGGTCCACCAAGCGTTGAAGCGGAACTGGAGGTAGAGCCTTCGTGAACATATCTTCCAGGTTCTCCTGAGAGGTACACTGCTCCAGAGTAATCTCCTAAGATATGAGCTTCTCACGGATGAAGTGGTACTGGATCTCGATGTGCTTCGTCCGAGCGAGGAACACTGGATTCTTGGCGATGGCCAAGGCTGACTGGTTGTCTGTGCAAAGACATGTCGGAGTATCCTGCAAAACACCAATGTCAGATAATAAACATCGAAGCCAGATGGCCTCACATGCGACAAAGCTGGATGCTCAGTACTCGGCCTCGGTAGATGATAGTGCAATTGTAGGCTGCTTCTTACTTGCCCAAGAGATAGGTCTTGAGCCAAGCAAGAATATATACCCAAAAGTAGACCGTCGAGAATTAGGATCACCAGCCCAATCTGAATCTGAATATCCGGCGAGTTGATGCCCCCTCTATACCAAAGACCATGATGTCGGGTGAGGAAAAGGTCTCGAAGTAGTCTCTGAGTAGCATCCCAATGAGTCTGGCGAGGCTGATGTGCAAATTGACTGAGTATATCAACTGCATAAGCAATATCTGGTCTAGTGTTGGCAAGATAGAGTAATGAGCAACGAGTTCTTGATAGGTATGCACATCCACAAGTGATGATGAGTCCTCCAGTGTAAGCTTGATGTTTGGATCAAGTGGTATAGAAACTGAGCGACACTGATCCATGTTACATATGGAAAGTAAGCCAGAGCAGTACTTCTTCTGTGATAGGAATATACCTTCTTTTGTTTGCCAAACTTCCATACCCAAGAGGTAGTCTAGTAAGCCAAGATATGTCATAGAGTACTCAAGGTGAAGCTGTGTGATGATAAACTGGATGCGTTCTTCGTCTGAGCCTATCAAGATTAAGTCAGCTACGTAGAGAATGATGATGGCTACTAAAGACTCCTTTTGATAGATATATCGATTAGCATTAACATTGCTTCGGTGAAATCCTTTGTCTTCAAAGAACTTGTGAATCTTTTCATACTAGGCCCTGGGAGCTTGCTTGAGTCCATAAAGTGCTTTGTGAAGCTTGTAGACTTGATCTTCTTTGTCTTTGATCTTGAAGCCTTCAGGTTGTTCAACATATACTTCTTCTTGAAGATCTCCATTAAGGAATGCACTTTTGACGTCCAGCTGGTAAATGGGCCACTTAAAGTGAGCACTTAGTGCTAAGATGATTCTTTCTTCATAGTCAATGCCATGTTGTTTCTGGTATCCCTTAGCTACCAACCTTGCTTTGTACTTGTCTAATGTGCCATCTGACTTGTACTTAACTTTATAAAGCCACTTAACTCCTATGACTTGATGATTTGTGGGCTTAGGTACAAGAGTCCAAGTTTTGTTCTTCTCAATTGCATCCATTTCTACTTGCATAGCTTCTTCCCACTTAGGTTGTCCTTGAGCTTCTTTGTAATTAGATGATTCTGGGATTTGTTGAATCTGATGCATTAAGGTATAATTGACATAGTGACTTTGTTCTCACTGTCTTTTTTCAATAAGTCTTTGAGATCTTCTTGGATGACTTGAAGTACTTGCTTCGAAGTTGGAGTTTGGAAATATTGAGTCCCCTTCTGAAGTGTAGATAGGTGGACTAAGACTTGTACTTGAATCTTTTCTTGAGTATGAGGAAGCTTCATTGAAAATCACATCCTTCAAAATGGTGATGGAGTGGTTTTCCATATCATATAGACGATATGCCTTTGATTGGTCATTGTACCCTATGAATATGTGTTTCTTGGACTTTGATTGTAACTTGTTTCTATCTTCTTTTGGTACATGGACAAAAGCTTCACTGCCAAAGACTCGAAAGTAATTCACATCTGGTTTTCTTCCATAGCAGGATTCGAAGGGTGTTTTATTGCATAATGCACTTGTAAATCCTCGATTAAGAATGTGAATGGCAGTATGCATGGCTTTTGCCCAGAACTTGTAGGGTAGATCCTTGTGATGAAGCATTGTTCATGCCATTTCCATCACACTGCGTATCTTCCTTTCAGCTACTCCATTCTGAGAGGGAGTATGAGGCTGAGTGGCTTGTCTTTTGATCCCTTTCTGGTTGAGAAATTTATCAAAGTCATGATTGATAAATTCACCACCTCCATCTGATATGATGGTTTTAACTTTAGTTGAAGCTTCATTCTCAACTTCCTTGATCCAAGTTTGAAACTTAGAGAATGTGTCTGCCTTTGACTTCAAAAAGTATACCCAAATATAGCGAGAGTGGTCATCTAGTAGAAGATAAAAGTAGAGGGATCCACTTAGGGATGGGGTATTCATAGGTCCACATAAGTCCATGTGGATAAGGGCTAGTGGGTTCCTCGCTCGTGTTGAAGCTTCCTTGGGAACTGGGGCCCTATGTTGCTTGCCTTGGGTGCAAGCTTGGCAGACATCAGTAAGTTGCCCGATCTTTGGCAATCCCTTCACCAGTTGGGATGAAGAGATTTTTGATAAGTAAGAAGTGTGGCCAAATCTTTGGTGCCACAAACTTGAGGTTGATTCTTTGGATACAAAGCAAGATAGTTTGTAGAGGCCTTTTTCTTCAATACCTTAAGCAATGACATCCTTTGTATAGGGATCAACTACCTTTACTGAGGTGTTATCAAACCATACTTGTTTGTCCTGATTTGTAATGGCCTTGATAAAAAGTAGATTCATACATAAATTTGGAACAAAGAGAACATTGGATAAAGACTTGCATTCCCCCTGATGGTTGGAAATTTGAACTTTCCCTTTTCCTTCAATGGGTAAACTTTTGTTGTTGCCAAGATAGACTTCTCCCGTGTTCTCTTCGAGTTCCTGAAAGGAGTCCTTGTCTTTGCACATATGGGAGGTAGCTCTGCTATCAAAGATCCACTGATGCGGGGAGCTAGAAGTCACTAGTGCATTGGCTTCTGTGGAGATGAAGAGTTCCTCACTCGAGCAGTGGGATCTATGTTGGGATCCTTTGGATGCTTGCCTAGACATAGAAGCCTTCGATGATTGTTTCTTTTTGTGACAAAACTTTTCTAAGTGTCCTGATTTTCCACAAAAATTACAGGTGAACTTCTTAGATGAATTATGTGATCCTTGCTTAGATCCATTGCTAGCCTGATGACTTGTGGTTTTGCCCTTATTGAATGGGCCTTTGGCCTTCATGGCTGACTCTTGTGAGGAAGTTGATTTGGCTCGCGAGTCGTGAAGGGCAATAGTCGATGATAAGACTTGGCCATGATTATATAAAGTTGTGATAAATGTCTCGTACGACTTAGGTAACTTGTTGAGAAGCCTAATGGCCATGTCTTCACTAGAGATCTACCTACCACAAAGTGCTAATTTACGCTGGTAGTCCTCAAATTGGGCTATGATCTTGGTAATTGTGTCGTGTGGCCTAATGGTCAAATTATGAAACTTGGCCTCTAATGCATATATCTTTGAAGGGGTTTTGTCTTCATACAAAGCGGCTAACGTATCCCAAGCATCCTTGGACGTCTTGCAGGCAGTGATATGTCCTTTCGTCAGTTCGTTGTAGGCAAATAACAGCTGACCTAAAGCTCTTTTGTCCTTGACATTCCACACATGCCAATTCTCTAAGTTGATATCCCTATCGGGTTCGGGGCCTGACCCATCTACTACCTCATGAAGGAGATTTGTGTAGAGATATGCGCGCATGACATCTTTCCATAGATTGTAATTTTTTCCATTGAGGCGTTCATCCTTAGGCATAAAAATAGGGGTGAAAGAGGATAAGAAGTTAGCCATAGATGATGAGATACCTTCAGTTTTGGTCATTACAAAGCTTTGAAGATAACGTGTTTAGAAACACTACCAAAATCTTTGCCAAACGGAGAAGATTTGAAGATAAAGTGTTTAGGAATACTACAAAAATCTTCGCCAAACGCACATGCTTGAAATGAACGACTCGATACCAGACTAAAAAACTCCTTGGGGAGGGGAGGGGGGGGCTTAGAGTAGCCCTTCACTTGCACCAAGAATTAGGAGAGGCACTTCGGGGGGGAGGGAGGGGGGGGGGGGGGGGGAGGGGAGGGGGGAGGGGCTTAGAATAGTCCTTCACTTGTGCAAAGAGAGACACCGTGGAGGGGGGAGAGTCTATGCTCAAAGAGAATCTGTGGGTGGGCTTAGACTAGCCTCCAATCCCACAATCACACACACACACAAAAGTGTCTTCTTCTTATATTCTTGATGTACAAAGATGGAGGCACGTAGTGCCTTGAATGTGCCACAATAGAGTGATTGTGCCCTTGAGGAATACAAGAAAATTACGTTCAATGTGTATAGGGTGGCACAAAACTATAGGTTGAATCCTTGGAAAAAGTACAAAAAGCCTTTGTAAGAATGACAATGAAAGTGTCAAATGATGTGTCAAAGTTTTGATGTGCTGAAATCCTCCTCATCCTAAGCCGAGAGAATAACATGTGATGACAGAAGTGATGCCATCCTATCAAATAATACGATAGCTAGTAGCAACATTGGAATTCGAGAATAGAGATATGTGTCCAGCTCACCCACAGACTAACAAGGTTCAAACTTCTCAAAATAGTGATATGCTCTTGTGAGGAGCTATGCCGATATCGATGGCTGGTACGCTGTATTACAAGATTGTGTTGCAAATGCAGAGATTTCAGAGTCTAAGACTCACGTGCAAATGTGTAATGCTTTTCTCTTTTCCTAAGAAGCGCAGCCGATTGTCAGATATATACTGCCAATTATGCATGCCAAATTAGGATCGCCGACTCCTCACCTGACACCACCTATCGGATTGCAGGCGCCAATCACTCTTCGAGAACTTGGCGAGCGTTACCACAGAGGGAAATGGCCAAAACAGGCTTCTCTCATAAAATGATTGTTGGTGACTAGCTATCTTCGTAACGCACAGGGCTCTCTCTCGATCTCTCTCTCTCTATGCGCAAGATGAAACAGCCCTCTCTTGATTAGTATGTGAATGCTCTATTATAGAGGCATTGCACTATTCACGTACTTCTATCCTTAGAGGAATGTGTAACCTGGGTACTGAGATGACTCGTGTAGCACAACGGCAAGGTGTGAAGCATGTGGTGCTATTCATGCCATAGCGTTGGCAGGTTTGCAGGAATCTGTATCACTCTATCTCATTTGTGTTGTAGGTAGCGTTTGCTTCATACAGACATCAAAGGATGAGGAGTTACAGTGGCTACATCATGTGGCACGTGCGTGACAGGCAGTTGTCCTCTCTCAGAAGAAATTGGTGATGGGAGTAGTGTATGATCTCAGGAGCTGGAGAGATGATGAAAGAGAGCTAATGTCCTTTCTCTATTTTTGAAGACGCACAGAGGACAGATTCGCCCAATTTGTCAGAGGCTGCCCTTCTCACTCTGTCTCCTATAGGTATTGTCGTGCTTGACTGTTGTAGTCAATCTCTTAGAGGCTGTTGTAGGTGTCATCGTGTTGAGCTAGCTGGAGCTTCTGTCATTGAACAAAGTGCTTTTCATTCTTCTCCAGCAACTGGTGTACATTACCAAGTTGTTTTTTTCTTTTGCCTTAGAGCAGGTCAATCGTGTGTTGTTGCGGCTCCGACGACGATAGTGGCATAAAGCAAGGACACCAAAATTACACCCGATGGTTGAGTTGATCTAGCTTTCATCAGACAAATGTGAAAGTTGTGAAAGCTATCTCTTTTAGAGGATTTGCTGCACCAAAATGGATGCGCATGACTTTGTCTGAGAGACTATAAGAGACTATAAACACTTTAACATCGATGAGATGCCAACTTCATGCAAGATGCAGACTTAATGCTTCAAAACTTAGCACACAATTGAGCACCAATTACTAAAGAAAGTCAACAAGAGGGTGGGAAGGTCGGAAAAATGGTGTCGAAGGGGGTATAAAATAATGTAGAATAAGGGTGGGAGGATGAGGAAATGGGAAATATACAACCCAAAAGGAGCACAAAAATGATGGAAAAGGGTCTCTCTCAATGAGTGGAGAGCCACACCACCAAGCTCCACAAGCACCACCACCAAAACATCCACCACAACGACCAAAATGACCACAAAGACCTCCACCTATTGCTCTGATACCATGTAGAGAGTACACACGCGAAAGCAAAATGAAAAGTAAAGCACTCCCACAAAACAAAGAATGTGTGACACAAAATGAGTAGACCATGAAATGGGTAAACTCATGTGGATTAGAAATGAGCTTGCCAAGAGCATGGAGTAGGCTCCTCAAGCTTCTAACCAAGTACAAATGAGGGGAGAGGCCCTCCTTATATAGATTTTGGAGGGGCTCTCAAAAGTACATCATATGTGGGATAAGTCTCTTGAAAGGAAAATGAATACAACTGGTAGAAGCACATGGCAAGGTACCCAAATACAAAGGAAATACAATATAAAATGGAAATAGACTAGAAACGGAGTGCCTCCTGGATACAAAATGGACTCATGCAGATACAAATGTAGATGAAGTAGGAGCAATCATGTCGTCAACATTTCTGTGGGCCCCACCTTGCGGGCTTGAAATGGAGGTCGAGATGGCTCCGAAACTTTGATTTGACAAAAACAAGTGACCCTAAAGGGATAACTCTTGAAAATATTTTGAGGTCTTCTACCTTCATGCCGATTTTTGTAGCAAACCGAGGCCGTTTGTGAAATTGCGTTTTCTCCACGCCTTGCCGCGTAGTCTTCACCGTCACCTTCTCCACAAGCTCTCTATAGCCACGCTGGCTCTGATACCATGTCACGAGGAAGGAATAAGGAAGAGAGCTCACACACACACACACTCTCTCACTCTCAAGGAGAAGCACGCACATAGATTAAGGCAAGGAAGAATGATCTTCTTCTTCTTCTATTAGATAAAAGGAATGTACAAGAATGACCTAAAAACAAGAATACAACAAGTGCAATATATAAAGATCAGTACATAAGGAAAAACCTAATGTCCAGGAATGAGTGAGCTGGCAAGAAACAAATGTTCCATCACTCTCGGTAGATAAATCTAATAAAGCTCAATGAAGTATCCCTGACATATACCGGCATGACCACTATAATGTCAGAGAAACGAAAAACTGGTATGTGTCATCCTGGATCATCACATGTTGAGCTTGATATCTTAGCACTATTGCCCTAACGGGCTACTTATCTTTGTACATTCTAGTGGTAATACATTCAGTATTGTGTGTAAAACATATTTTTGTTGGGTACAGTTCTGAAAGCAAAGGCTATCATCTGTATCATCCATAGACTAAAATGCATTTTGGCTAGCCGTGATGTTGTTTTTGTGCAAGATGCTATTCAGCACTTACTTTCATGTACTAAGGAGACATCTGTTAGCTCCAAAGAGATGTATGATACTTTGCATCCTCTTTTTACAGGTGGATAGTATAGTGCTAGTCCGAATGAGGCAAATTATCAGCCTTTGTAGGTTTCGTGTGATGATGTAGATCATTCCATTTCTGATGCAAATTTACATGATGCACTTGTTGATGAGAGGGCTAATATTGAGCAGGCAAAAACTATGCCAAATTGGATGGTGCAGACTTTGCGTGACAACAAATTAGATAAACCTCTGTCATATCTTACTCGTTGAGGCTCTCATACTGCCTCTTTTGCATTAGATTGCTATGCTATGGCTACCTCTAGTCTCTGTGATGAGACTGAACCTGTTTTGTTTGATGAAGCACAAAATTTTGAACATTGGATGGCTGCAATGCAATCTGAACATGATGCTATCATGAAAAATGGTACCTGGTCTTTAAGTGACTTGCCTCTTAGCAAGAAGGCCATTGGCACTAAGTGGGTATACAAGCTAAAGCGTAAACCTGATGGAACAGTTGATAGGTATAAGGCTAGGCTTGTTGCAAAGGGTTATGCACAGGAAAGAGGCATTGATTTTGATGAAACCTTTTCTCCTACTTGTGGAATGGTTATCGTTCGTAGCATATGTGCACTTGCAGATCATCATGGTTGGAATGTACATGAGTTGGACCTTAAAAACAACATTTTTGAATGGTGACTTGCATGAAGAAGTGTATGTTTTTCAGCCCCGTGGCTTTGTACAGAAATGGCATGAAAACCCGGTGTGCAGGTTAAAGAAGGCATTATATGGCTTAAAGCAAGCACCATGTGCTTGGTATGAAAGGATACATGCCTATGTGATTGCACATGGTTTTGAGAACAATCCAACTGAAAGCACCTTATATGTTAAGCATGCTAATGATGTGCTTCTGATCATTGTGGTGTATGTTCATGACATGCTGCTCATTGGTCCTCATGACACGCATATTGCTGATTTTAAGGCTGATTTGCATGCCTCATTTGAGATGTCCGATTCAGGGCATTTGTATCACTGTTTTGGCATTCAGTTTATGCAAGTTGATGGTGCAATGACTTGTGTCAAAGAAAATATATTGACACATTATTGTAGCATGTTGGCCTTGAAGACTATAAGCCTATTGCCAGTCCTATGGAGAAAGGTTTATGATTGAGTCTTCATGATGCTGGAGATGCATTTGATGATGTTCTCTATCAGTAGGCTGTTGGATGCTTGATTATCATTACTCGGCCAGATATTTAGTTTGTTGTCTCACAAATGAGTAGGTTTATGCATTGCCCAGGTGTCAATGTTGGAGCAGAACAATCAACAATTAGTGATTACATAAAATCCAGAAGTGGAAAAATGATTGGAAGATTGAAGATCAGTTTCAAGAAAGAGGAGATTCAGAAACAAAGTTCTTCTGGTGGAGGAAGAAACTTCCAAAATCAATCATATAATAACACCTACTACAATTATGCATCAGATCAGAAAGAAGACTCGACTCTTATTATGAATGCAACATGTGAAGCTTCACATGAAGACATGAGAGTATTTTATATTGACTCAGGATGTAGCAACCATCTGAGTGGAAGCATTGCCTTGATGATTGATCTAGATTATAATGCAATTAATCATACAGTCCAAACAGGTGATAATACAAAGCACAAGGTAAAGTCAAGTGGTTCAATCAAAGCCAAAGATGGAAGCACTCTCTTGAGTAAGGTTTTGTATGTTCCTACAATTCCTAAAAATCTGATAATTGTAGGACAAATTGTGGAAAAATGATATGAGGTAAGGTTCACTAATGATGGAGTTTATGTTGAAGACCCTAGTCAAGGGTATAAACAGATTTTTACAAGGAAGAAGGAAGGAAGGCTCTTCACATTAAAGGTACAAGGAAACATTGGACATGCTATGTTTGCATATGGAGAGCAAAAGGTGTCAGAATTGGATCTTTGGCACAAAAGACTTGGACATTTTAATGAGAGAGGTATCAAAGAAATGATAAACAATGGTTCAGTACTTGGATTGCCTAACATTGCAGGTCAACACATGACATACAGATGTGAAGCATGTCAGTTAGGTAAGGCTCATAAGCAATCATACAATAAGCATGGTTTTATGTATTCAGAAAGACTTGAATTGGTACATACAGATGTGTGGGGTCCTTCAAAGGACTTTAGTATAAATGGTTCAAGATATTATGTTATATATGTTGATGATGCTACCAGGTGGATCACAATCTATGTGATCAAAGACAAATCAGAAGTGTTTAATACATTTAAACACTATCATGCATATGCAGAGAGAATTACAGGTCAAAAATTGAAGAGGTTAAGGTCAGATGGAGGGGGAGAGTATTTCTCTAATGAGTTCAGTGATTACTTGTGGAATGCAAGTATAAAGAGGGAAATTACTTGCAGGTACTCTCCTCAACAAAATGGGGTAGTAGAAAGAAGAAATAGGACACTTGTTGAATTTGCAAGATCCATGTTGAAAGAGAAAAATTGTCCAAACTATTTATGGGCTGAGGCTGTAAACACAGCCACATATTTGGTTAATAGATTGCCTTGTAAAGCTTTGCAGGGTATGACACCATATGAAGCTTAGTGGGGTAAGAGACCTACCTTGGATCATTGTAAAATATTTGGATGCCTGGCATATGCATATGTGCCATCTCAATTGAGGCATAAGTTGGAGCCTAAAGCAGAGAAGTATGTATTCATTGGTTATGATGACAAGCAGATGGGTTATGGATTGTGGAGTCCATCCACAAAACAATTCCTTGTGTCCAAGGATGTTACATTTGATGAACAAGGTACTTGGTATGCAGGTACATCTAATGTGTATGCAGAAGTTGAAGAAATTATGAATCAGATGAAAGGTAAAACAAAGGTTCAGATATTTGATGAAGAAGAGAAAAATGAAATACAAGTTGGAGGTGAAGAAGTGCCAAGGTTTGATCCAGAATGTGATGAACCAGAAACTTCAAGAAGTGGAGAACTCAGGAGGTCTACAAGGCACAAATGGCAACCTACAAGGTATAGCTATGATACTTCATTCTTGACTACTAAGGATTATGCTTACATGATAAAAGCAGATGAAGATCCATCTACATATGATGAATCCAAAGGGAAGAAGAATTGGGAAGAAGCTATGCAAGAGGAGTATGATGCATTGATGGAAAATCAGACATGGGATCTAGTTCCTAAACCTAATAGTCAGAAAATCATTGGATGTAAGTGGGTTTACAAAACAAAAAGATTTGCAGATGGAAGTGTGTCTAGGTACAAAGCCAGACTTGTTGTGAAGGGATATGCACAGACATATGGAGTGGACTATGATGAGACTTATAGTCCTGTGGCAAAGATGACAACCATCAGAACACTCATAGCAATTGCTGCTTGCAAAGGTTGGAAATTATCTCAATTAGATATTAAAAATGCTTTTTTGAATGGTTACATTTCAGATGAAGTTTACTTGGAGCAACCAGAAGGGTTCAAAGATCAAGTGTATCCAAATTATATGTGTAAGCTCAAGAGAGCTTTGTATGGATTGAAGCAGGCCCCAAGGGCATGGAATTATAGGCTTGTAAAGTTCTTGAAGGAACTTGGATTTCAAGCATCAAAGGTAGATAGTAGCTTGCTAGTCAAAGCAAGTGAAGATGGATTTATTTATGTTGATGACATAATACTTACAAGAACAGATGACAAAGGCATACACATGATTAAGAAACAAATGGAGAAAGAGTTCAAAATCAGTGATTTGGGAAATTTGTCATTCTTCTTGGGAATGGAGATTTCATATACTCCACATGCAGTATATGTAACTCAAGAAAGGTATCTGAGAAATTTTCTAACCAAATTTAAAATGGAAGATTGCAGGTTAGCACCAACTCCAATGGAAGTGAATCATAGATTGACTAAATATGGAGGAGAAGAATTCAAAGATATGAAGCTCTATCAGAGTTTGGTGGGTAGCTAAATTTATGTTACATTAACAAGGCCTCATTTGTCATATGCAGTTGGAGTTCTATCTCAATTCATGCATTGTCCTAGAAAGGAACATTGGATTGCAGGACAAAGAGTACTTAGGTACATCAAGGGTACACTCAAAGAAGGGTTGTACTATGGGTTTACTTCAGATACAAGAGTCAAAATATACAGTGATGCAGATTGGGCAGGTAATTTGGATGATAGAAGATGAACACATGGATATTTGTGTTATGTGGGAGACAAGCTAATCTCATGGTGTTCTAAGAAGCAACATACAGTTTCTCTATCATCCACAGAAGCAGAATACAAAGGCATGGTGGAAGCTGCAAAGGAAGTAATATGGCTAAAGACACTTATGAAGAGTTTTGATGTTATTCAGAGTACTCCTATCATTTGTGGAGACAATATGAGTTCTTTATATTTGGCAGCAAATCCTGTGTTTCATGCTAGAACTAAACATATTGAAATTCAGTATCATTTTTTGAGAGAGAAGGTTATTGATAAAGAAATTGAAATCATGCATACTCCTACAAAAGATCAACTTGCAGATATGATGACAAAAAGTTTGGATGGACCAAAGTTGCAGAGGTTTAAAGATATGGCAGGAATAAAGAAGATGCAGGTAATCACAATTGATGATTGAGGGGGAGTTGTTGGAGCAGAACAATCAACAATTAGTGATTACATAAAATCCAGAAGTGGAAAAATGATTGGAAGATTGAAGATCAGTTTCAAGAAAGAGGAGATAAATGATCAATCAATGAATGATTAATGTGCAGCAGACTTTTTCTGAGAAGTGATTTTTCACAATTGATCAATTTCTTGATAGTTTGGTGACTGTTCTTTAAAATTAAGTGGAGTCTGAAGTTATTCTTGATATAGAGGTGATCTAACATCAAGGATAGCTTGTTCTTTTGGAGATTAACACTCTCCATCAGTCAATCATTTGCAGGCGGTTAAGTGCATCTTTCGCTACTTGAGTGGTACCCGGCTACTTGGATTGTTTTATCCCAAGGGGGGATCACTACCGCGAGATTTGCATGCTTTTGCTAACAGTGATTGGGATGGTTGCTTTGACACTCATGTGTCCACTAGTGGTTTTTGCTTCATGCTTGGTAGCTCATGTATATCTTGGTTGATCAAGAAGCACCCTACTGTGGCCACTTCCAGTTGTGAGGTTGAGTATAGGACAACTTTCACAATGACTGTTGAGTGTCTGTGGCTTAGATGCCTTATCGCTGATTTGGGTGTTGGTTAGTCTTCTACAACCACCATCTTCACTAAGAGTCAGAGCACATTCGCAGCTGCGAGGAACCCTGTGTTCCATGCTCGCACTAAGCACATTGAGGTGCATTATCATTATGTCAAGGAGAGGTTATGTGCTGGGGAGGTCAGCTTGGCATATGTGCCCATGTAGGAGAACATTGTAGACCTTTTTACGAAGTCTCTACCTAGGGAGAAGTTTGAAGCTTTCCACAAAGCTTTGGGCTTACTTCCTTTTGTGGATTGATTCCACATAGCTTGGCACTTCCTTATACATGAGTGCGAGCTCCTTGTTCACCACATCACTCCTAGAGGGATTTGTTGATATATTTAGGTAGTGATGTGTGTGAACACTTTAGGACCATCGGGGCACTTTTTTTCCTTTTTTAGGAGGTTTTTCCCCTGGTTTGTGTATATGCCTATTGCCCTAATGGGCTACTTATCTTTGTACATTCTAGTGGTAGTACATTCAGTACTATGTGTTGTGCTCCAAGCTTTTTCTTCTTCCTTGTGTTGTTTGCGTGTTTCCACGGACCTCTAACTCCAACAAAATCACCCCAAAATTGCTTCAAAAATAGGCTTTGAAAGCAAAGAATGAGGCTTCGAGGGACCAAAACATGTTCAAGGTAATGTTAACCTTAGTCTTTTCCCTTCTTTAGACACCACAAGAGTGTAGCTTAGTGGCAAGAGATTTCCATGGTTAAGTTAGCTCTCTAGGGAACAACACTGGGATGGGTGAAATCATGAGAAGTATTGGGAACCTCTATCTTCCTTGATCGTTGAGGTCCTCCCTCACGTGCAACCAACGACACCAACAGTGACTTTGGAGACTCGGATGACAAGGTATGCCAAGGTCTATGCCTTGGTCGTCGCCTTAGTCATAAGCCTTGGAGAAGCCAGGGGGTCTCCTTCTCGAGAGCTCCACAATGATATCCTCCGAGTAGAAAACCGAGCTCGAAGTGCCCCACACATTACTCCACACAGAGCCTACATAATACGTAGAAAAACACGGTACACAGGGAGCATGAACACAAACTTCTTAGATGTTACAAAGTCACTAGAACTTACAGTCTGTTGCTGACCAAATTACCATGTTTTTATTAAAGAACAATTACAAAAGTGTCCGATGGCCATTTGGCCTTTCACATGGACACTAAATGTAACATCACGTGATAATGCTTGACACCTGGGCAAGGCATAAACTTGCTCATCTATGAGATCGCAAACTGAATATCTAGCTGAGCAATGCATACGTAAATCAAGCATCCAACAGCCTATTGATAGAGAAGGATATGAAATGCATCTCTAGCACCATGAAGACTCAATCGTAAACCTGTCTTCATAGGAGTGACAATGGGTTTATAGTCTTTAAGCCCAAAATGCTTCAATAATGTGTCAATATATTTTGTTTGACACAAAGTTATTCCGCCATCAACTTGCATAAACTAAATGCCCAAATAATGATGCCAATGCCCCAAATCTCACATCTCAAATGAGGCATGCTGATCAACCTTAAAATCAACAATATGCTTCTCATGAGGACCAATGAGTAGCATGTCATCAACATACACAACAATGATTAGAAACACATCATTTCCATGCTTAACATATAACGTGCTCTCAGTTGGACTGTTCTCAAAACCATGTGCAATCAAATAGGCATGTATCTTTTCATACCAAGCACATGGTGCTTGCTTCAAACCATATAATGCCTTTTTCAATTTGCACACTTGGTTTTCATGCCCTTTCTACACAAAGCCACAGGGTTGAAAAACATACACTTCTTCATGCAAGTCACCATTCAGAAATGCAGTTTTAATGTCCAACTAATGTACATTCCAATCATGACAAGCTCTAAGTGCACAGATGCTACAAACAGTAGTCATTTGGCATGTTGGTGGAAAGGTCTCATCAAAATTAATGCCTCTTTCCTTTTCATAACCCTTTGCAACAAGCTTAGCCTTGTACCTATCAACTGCTCCATCAGGCTTATGCTTCAGCTTGTATACCCACTTAGTGCCAATGGCCTTCTTGCCAAGAGGCAAGTCACATAAAGACCAGGTACCATTTTTCATGATAGCATCATATTCTATTGCATAGTGGCCATCCAATTTTTAGAATTTTGTGGTTCATCAAATGAAATAGGCTCATTCTCATAACAGAGACTAGAGGCAGCCATAACATAGCAATCTGATGCAAAAGAGGCACTATGAGAACTTGAACGAGTATGATATGATAAAGGTGCATCTAATTTGCTATCATACAAAGTCTACACCATCCATTTTGGCATAGTTTTTGCCTCCTCAATATCAGCTCTCTCATCAACAAGTGCATCATGTAAATCTGCATCAAAAATGGAATGATCTGCATCATCACATGAAACCTATAAAGGTTAAGAAGTTGCCTCATTAGGACTAGCACTAGATTGTCCACCTATAAAAAGAGGCAGAAAAGTGTCTTACATGTCTTTGGAGCTAACTCATGTCTCCTTAGTACATGAAAATAATAGTTGAATAATATTTTCCACAAAAAAAACATCACGGCTAACCAAAATGCGTTTAGTCTATGGATGATATAGACGATAGCCCGTGCTTTCAAAATTGTACCCAACCAAAATACATTTCACTAATTTATCATCCAACTTCTTGCATTGTTGTTTAGGCTCTAATGATTATGCTAGACAACAGAAAGCCGCTGCTATCGTTGAGTTTGTGGCAAGGAGGAGGGAAAGAAAAATTAGCTCCTTCTTTTAATTAACTAGCACACTTTTCGATGGCACATGTGGAAAGTAATGGGCCGATAAACCTTTAAGTCTCACAATTAGAATTCAGTTTCCTAGTTTTTTTTAATATTTAACCGCGTCTCCAATACATCACTAAAGTGTAGCAAACCTTTGCTCCATAATCTCCACACAGAAACTAATAAAGCCTCAACAAAGCATCACGCATATAAACAATGCATTCTCGAAATCATATAAGTCTTCTTTCATATCATATGTATAGAGTCAGATATATGACTTCCATTTACCTAGAAGATGAGCAAGTTTACTTCGTACGACTACAGAGTCATGTAGTTTAATTCATATGTAACAGCACACATCTCACTTGAATAATTTTGTTTATTCAAGGATGTGTGTTAGAGATCAAATAGTTTTGTTTATTCAAGGATGTGTGTTAGATCATTGATCTCTGCATATTAATACCTTAGTAACTTCTCACAACTTGATATAATAAGTCTTAGGAATTCAGCGTCACTTCAATACATCACATAAGCAGAGCGCTTGCTTTATTTATACATAAAGCAAAAGAACCATAGAACAATCACGTATGCCTTATTTGTATTCATAGAGAACAATTTTTATCACTATGATCATTTGCTTCACATACAGCTGATCTACGTGAAATGTATGTCTTGACTATACTGCAGCAACTCGACTTTTTACTCAATTACTTGCATATAGAGCAGTACTATGTAATTATTCAAAAGCACTTCATGAGTCAAATATATATCTATATCTGTCTGACAGTCATTTTTTATGTAAACTGACATCTGTTCAAACATTTATAAGTCTGGTATTATGCTATTCAATGTGCAACACACGTATCTCACTGTCATGCCTCATACCAAAGTGCAATATATTTTCTGCAATCATATTAATCCTTGACAATCAAAATAAGCATCGAAACCTCTGCACATCAGCTTATCTCAGTACATAAAAAAAAAACATCATATGAACAACGTAGGAGTGCATCCCGTAATACTACAACGTACGACATGTCTTGTATAAACATAAGACAGTCTTTTACCTTTCCTTGAGCTATAGTAAACAATATCTTTGCTTCTCTTGGAGCTGTACTCAGAGATTGTGCCCACTGATGTCAAGCAACTCTGATCATACATACCCTCTCCTTTCAAGTTTCGGGAGCAAAAGAGGACAAATCCTTTATATACAAGGCCAACATCCAATGGATGTCGAACTTGTGACCTTAACCTTAGGTCCATTGAATGAACCATTGTGCATCAGCTTCATTTGTCTGACAAAAAGGAAAATGGAAGATCTCTATGACTCACAAACTCTAAGTGTTAAACTCTAAGTGTTAGCTTTAAATACTTTAGGTTGTCCAAATGAGCATAAGGTTCTACTTAGCCGATGTTGTTGCCGAAAGCTTCATGTATAATTTTCTCGAATTGCTCGACTATGCAAAAGAGATTGTACGCTCTCCCCACGAGAGGTTTATGAGTTCATCCTCTCCTCTTTTAGTTCCCAGGCCTGCCCGTCCTTCCTTTCCTGTTCTGCCAATGAAGACACATAGCACGCCGCCCACAAGGAATTGTCTAGAATGATGATGGTTGTAGTCATAAATTTTCTTGGCAGCTCCAACTCTCGCATGACATAGTGGCCACACCCCCCTGAATATCCTCCCGTATCACTTTTTTTCCTGTGTCCCCCATCTGCCAAGCGTCGACACGCATATATAGTTTCCCAAAATGATCGCCTCCTTCATGAGAACCGTGCACACATGTGTACTTGCCATCTTATGAATTGTTTTTCCTTTTCTTTTGTCTCACTCAATACTTTATATTGTTTTAGTATTTTTATTTTCTTAACTATTAAGAGTTTCACACACATGTTTACAGGTTCACATGCTTGCGACCATACTCATGTGCACACATACATATGCACATACGTAGCATTACATATGGAGACACACAAAACCCCGTATTACATGCAAACATGAATGCACACACATCATGATCATTCATGCATGCACATATGCACCATCAGATAACATACAGAAGTATTCATGTATTTGAATGCACATACATTTTTTTGTATGCTCACACTCTCACATTTCCACCATTGGTACACGTAATGAAATTGAGCGACTCATGCCCTTATCTTAGTTAACCCTTGTAGGCACTAGTGTTTTCACAAGGAGATACCATAAAACACCATATCATTCAAGTATGTTCAAATGCAAAACATTCCCGTTGAACTTCAATACATGCGGAATGATTTTTAAAGGTCAGAATTCACCAAAATTTTAACTATATTGATGTCTTTCCATTTGAATCCATTCGAGGCTTTGTAATGGTGCCCAGACGTAAATGCCTATTCTCAACCACATCCGTCCCCTCTGGACTTGTGCATCCTCCAGATGTGCCAACCTGCATACATAATAATAAACACAAGCAAACATCAAGTAGTCTCAGTAAATAAACACAACTTAAAGAAAAGTTCAATTGGATGCATGAAATCTGAAAATGCATTAGCCATGACATAAGTTAAGAGAAGAAAGTAGACACAAGCATCCGATACAACATAGGAGAATACACTAATGTACTCAGACTAGAAATCACATGAGTGAACCAAAAAATTCTTAGCTCTCTTGTTAACTCGATACGGTCAGATCTAGTAGCCCATCCAAAGCATATGCATATACCAGTCCTTACTAACTCGATTTATGAAGCTCCCATCTGCCTTCCCTATTGATCCCCCATCATTCGGACCCCCATCAGCCTTCACTTATTTTTCTTTTACTTTTGTTCCATTTTTCTTTATATTAATTCTTCATCCCAGCTCAGCCTTCATATTTTTGTTCATACTTTTATTTATTTATTCTTTTTCTACACATGTTGGCCTATGCCAAAATTGGATGTGACTCCTAGACCTGACCACCCGGCTAGGTTTAGTCCACCCATCTACTGACCCGACATAGTGCACAATGCACAGTGTCAGCCTCATATGAAACCAACATCAGCTCGTGGCTCTGACCACCCGATTAGAGTGACTCCACCCACCTATTGACCCATATGAGCGCATAACAATATACAGGTTAGGCGGTACGACACAACTAGCATAAGCTGGTGGCCCTGATAGCCCAATCAGGGTAGTCCCATCCGCCTACTAGCTCATCACAGCACCCAATAACACATACACATACACATACACATAGATAGTTGGCTGGTGCACAAATTCTTTTCTTAAGACATAATCTCCCTGAAGGTCGGATTAGATGAGAGATCAAGAGTAGAAGTCGAAGCCTCTCACTCATCAAGTGCTCATAAACACTAGTATATATAGATACTCACTCTAGGTCTTCCAATCACCTTCTTAGGTCTTGTTTCCGAAAGTTCTAGTCCGTTTTCTAATCCTTCTCCCATAGTTCCGGTCCTTTAATCTCAATAGTCGTACGAGATCCTTGGTCTACTTAATTTTTCTTATTTATGCATTTCTTTATGTTTCATGTGCCCAAGTCATGCAGTCTCTTTTTTATATAGACATATATACACATATACACATATACACATATACACATATACACATATATACAAGAGAAAAAGGAGAGTTGAAGCAATAACATCTTACCAGTTTGAAGTCAGAATTTGCTTGAACTTGTCGTCTCTGATCTCCTCTTCTTCTTTCATTCCAAGTTGCTATCTTCCATTTATTGATTTGATTCATGTTTATTCTAAAAAAAACTTCAATAAAACTATTAAACACTTTATTGCATTATGTACAACTTACTTCCTTTATTCAATTCTCTTACTGACCTGTTCTTGGAAATTGAAAGCTGAAACAAAACATGGTTATGAAACACACATAATATACACTCCTCATATCACAAGTTTAGAAGACATCACTCACTCTTATTTATATACAGTAGCAAACACTGACTCCTAACTCATAATCCTTTAATCTTATTCAATTCTACTCTTGTGGACGCTCAAATACCAAAGCTCTTATTTGGTCCACCAATTTAGAAGGTAAGAAATCACAAATATGGGCATCAATCTCTTCTTCACTTAACGGATCATCTTCACATTGTTCTCAAACCATTTCATGATGTATTCTCATCTGTACTCTTGCTTTTTCCTCTTCAATATCTGTAGGCATAGGAAACAGATATTGAAAATCACGCAAATTTTTTTGGATTGGCAAATCAATTACTAGGTAGACAAGAAAATGTAGTACGTGGATGGGTCAAGAGGCGCACTCTTGGCTCGAGCCAGTTCTCTATTTCTGGCCTCATCTACAAGTCTAGAACTAGGCCGCACTGGATGCGTATCCTTGATATAATTTGAAACAACTCTAGCCGGTGGTCTTTCCTCAATCACTATTCCCTGTGCTAAGGGATCTACAGGTGCGAGAAGTAAGTACTAAAAAATAGATACATCATCTGAAGTTTGTTCTGAAGATGCATTTCTAATTTGAATCAAAGCTCTATTTCTAGCTGAATTTAGATTTGCATTCCTATCTCGGATTGAAATCCTCCGAGATGATGTCTCCGCCTCATCAAAAAAGTCCCTTTCCATGGTTGAATCACACTTCTTTATCTGTAACTATAGTTGCATCTGCAAAGAAGACACATTAGAAATGTTCTTGCATGCAATCTTTATTTATGTACACAAACATGCATTTATGCTAACAACTTTAACTTATTCAATATGCAATTATTCCTTTGGACACTCATTATTCCATATTTAGTTACTCATTCTTATTTATTTACACTTTTTGATATTTACATATGCATATAATTATATTCTTTAGTTCCCTTTTTCATTTATCTCACTTGTCCGTCTTAGATCTCTTCTATAAGCTCCTCGTTTTCTTCATCTTCTTCTTCTTCTTTATCTATCATCATCTCATAATCCTCATTCTCTCTTCTTTTAAAGAGCTTAACTCTCATCCTAGCAATTAGTTCTTTCAATTTGGTTCCATCTAGTTCCCTGAGCGAGTATGTTCCATTGTCGAACACTTTACATATCACATAGTAATTTGGCCAGTTCTTTATCTTTCCCTTGCAAGCCTTAGCCAAAGCTTTAATAATCGGAGGATGTCCGCGCTCAATTTTCCATTGGCTTTAGGATTGTAAGCAGTGGTGAGAGATAGTCGAATTCCATATTTTTCAAAGAAGTCTTTGACTTCCTGAGCATCAAGCTCACCTCTATCAGTGACTATTTTCTCGACATAGCCAAACCTAATAAGCACGTATTCTAGTAGAAACTTGCATACATTGCTCGTATTTTCGTCCTTAGAGCTCTTCCTTGAACATGGTTTGTTAGATCCTCTCTTGCCAGCACAATATTCCTCATCTGTTGCACCCCTAATGGAATTTGTAACCAAATCGACAACCCACTTATAGTGGATATTAAGAGGATATGTCGGATGCAACTCATCTCTATGTCTAACATTCAAGCACACCTAGCAAGGTTTACAAGTGGCTACATATTTCTAGACATCTACATACATCCGAGGCCACCAGTATCTTTCCCTTATCTTTTCATAAGTCCCTTGAAAGCCCTTATGTCCGGCCCATAGTGAGCTATGCATTTCACACATAATCTTACCTTTCATGTCATTGCAACCTACAACTCACTAAGGTACATTACCTATTCCAATCTTTTGCTTCCAAAGTAATCCATCTTTTAGGAAATAATTGCTTGACTTTCTCAGAATGGTACGAAACTTTTCTTTGCTCCAACTAGGATCAAGAGACTTCATGCTTAGGTATCTTTCGATTTCCTTCCACTCATTTTCATATTTGTCTTCATTAAATCTTTCTATTATCCCTATCTGAACATCATAATTTTTCTCTTCTTTCCTTCTATTTTCTTTCTCGCTTCCTAAGCTCCTTTGAGTTCCTTCTCTTGAAGACTCAATCCCAGTCCCAAGTTTTTCAATCTGATGAGTAGGATCTTTTCTATTCAGTCCAGTAGATGCTTCATCTAAGCTTGAAGTATGTACATGTGAAGCATAAAAGTCTGGACCTATCTCTTCATCATTAGAAACCTATCTCTTCATCATTAGAAATTGTCAATTCTTCATTTTCATATATAGCTCGTGATAGCATATCAGCTACTACATTATTCCTCCTAGCAATATGAACAAACACGGGGTTTAGCGACTTAATGTATGCTATCCATCTTAACATGGCAATGTCTGCAGTGGAACAATTCACATTCATTCCCACTAATGGTAAGCAGTCTGTTTCCACAACCACATTTGCCCCATCAAGTATTCTTTATCATTCTTTAGTGCAGTCACTATTCCCCAAAGCTCTCGCTTAATCTGAGGGTAGCCTTCCTGGCGAACATTTAGTACTTTAGCTCTAAAATGGATCGCATACCTCTTTCCCTCATCATCCTCTTGGCCAATTGCCCAGCCTATACCTGTCGGACTCGTATCTATGGTGATGTAAATTTGTTTATTGTCACTGTAATCGGATTTTCTAAGCTTTGGTGCTTCTTCAGGTGCTTTTCTTAATTTCCTCACAGCTTGAGTATGGACATCTTTCCATTGAAATCTTTGCCCCTTCCTAAGCAATTGATAAAGTGGGTCTACAACATGGGCAAAATGAGGAATCCACACAACGTAGAAAACACATGCCCCAAGAAATCTCCTCACCTTAGTGATCGAGGAGCAGACTTCTTTCATGTGTTGAATAGCATCTACTTTCTTCAGATATGGCTTTCTTCCTTTAGGTCCACACAAACTTCCTAAAATCAATACCTCTTGCACTCCAAATACTGATTTTTCTGCAGACAATGTCAAATGAACCTCTTCCAGCTGACTAAGAATGGATTCACAATCATTTATGTGCTTTTTAACAAATTTCCTACATCCATCCTCATGAAGAGCCTCATCCTTATCTTTCTCCTCACAACCTTTAATAGGGACATCATCAATGAATGGCATGGTCAGACATGGAATATAATCCCTAAGCACCTTATGCATACCATTCTTCATATGTCCCATCAAGTTCGTGGTGCCTTATGGCAAAGTGCACATGCGCACCAGCCCAAGTGGTGTCATCATGGTCATCAAGTCACGACTCTCGAGATCTAGCTAGAATTGGTCATATTTAGAGTGCAAATCCCCCATAGAGTAAATGGATCTTCCTACAAAGGCTTCCGCGTACTCATCTACGATAGGCCCAGTTCCCATATTTCTAATTGTCACCTTATTTATCGGTTGTAGATCCTGAATAAATCTCAGTGACGCATTTTTCTTTGGTACTGTGTGTTGGTGTAAATCACAAGCCTACACATTTGGCTTGGAAGTTATCATAAAGACTCTACACACATGAAGAACCATAGGAACATATGCTAGTGGTTAATTACCACTTTATCTCATTTGTAAAAGTCAAAATCACTTAGAATCTTTTTGTAATCACCTACCCAAATGATTTGTGGAAAAGGTAGTTCATTTGATTGAGAGAATATCTCCAAGTTTTTAGAAGCTTGACTAGAGGGAACCAAGAATTTGAATTTGAATTCAAATTCTTACACATCCCATATAAAAGGTGAACTTGAAAAGTCGTGGTGAGAGACATCACTCCCAAGCTTCATTCTACTGTCATTGAGTGTGTGTAAGGACTACTCCATAGCCTACACCTCTCTACACCATTAGGCAATGCTAGTCATGCCAATGGAATTGTAAACAAGTGTTAATTTATAGATACATTTACATTATTCATATCTATATTCTCTGCTAGTCTACTTCAAAGTCTATCAACTTGTCAAGGGCATATCACACTCAATACTCCACCAAATTCAGTGATTCAAAGCTTGTTGGATTCAGCGCAAAGTCATCTACATGCTGACAAAGTTTGAAGTGATTTCATTCAGCCAATTCAGAGAAATCGTCCTCGAGGTGCTCACTGGTCTATCTCTGCTACAGTCCTAAAAAGTCAGGGGTATAGCTAATTTTGCTAAATCAATTTCTCTGAGTATAGTTTGTCATTTTACATCATTCCACTTGCAAATAGTATCTTACTAAGTTAATTGAATACCCCTAGAAGGAATTTTATCAATTGCTACTGTGCTGGTCACACTGAGCAAAACATTCAGCAGGTGTCAAGACCAAAATAGAAGGTTTTCTTGACTTTGTGACTTCCAAAGTTATCTGTTTTGATTCAATCATCACGCACTTCATTTCCAAAGGAAATAGGCCATTTCTTGGTGTCATTGGAAAGCTAAGGAACTCTACTAATCAAGTATGAAGCTAAAGAGGGTTGGTACAAAGCAGGTTTTAGCAGTATCTACTCAATCTCTTGGATCATCCATCCATCTTTCCCAACAGTGGTATCAGAGCAAATAAGGTAAAATGGGAGATGGTTTTCCTTCATTTATTGACAAATTGGACAGGAACAATTATCAATCTTGGTCTCTAAGGATCAAGACCTACTTACAAGGAAGGAGTCTCTATGGATACATCTCAGGAGATGAGGAATTGCCCTCATTCAAAGCAAGAGGTTTTTCAACCAAGGAGGAACAAGAAAAACTCAACACATGGTGTGCAAGGGATGCATTGGCAAGGTCTTATTTACTCAACTCTATATCTGACTTTCTTTTACCTCATATCAGAAATTGTAAGACTTCCCAAGAGACTTGGGAAACCTTGTCATCATATTTTTCCTCCAATACAAGGGCAAGGAAAAATCAGTTGTGGATTGAATTCACAACACTAAGGAAGCAACCTAAGCAAGCTGTTTCAGAATTTGTGACCAAGATTAAAGATGTTGCAGATCAGTTAGCAAGCATAGGAGAAGAGATTGAAGAAGAAAAAATTGTAAGGCAGGTAATCAATGGAATCAAGGCTGATGACAAGTGGGAAAGCTTCACCACTGCAATGGATCTCTACATGGACATGCATACTCCAGATCTTACAACTCTCATGGGACAACTATTTACACATGAAGCAAAGCTTACCAAGAGTGGAGATACATCCAAAGGTAACAACTCTTCTTCCCTATACACTGATAAGAAATCCAAGGATAAAGGCAAGAGTAAAAAGGTGGAAGATGAAGGCTCTACCTCCCAAGCCAACTATGCAGGGAGAGGTAGATCTTCAAGAGGAAGGGGCAGAGGAGGTAAGCAAGGTAGGGGGAGACCCTATAACTCATCACCATGTAACATTTGTGGTTTATCAAATCACCGCAGATGAGTGTTACAGGAATTACAAAAATCAAAGAGGAAGAGGCTACCAAAGAGATGGATACTCTCAGTCTAGAGAAAGGTTCAACCATCACCAAGGCCACAACAACAATTACAACAACAACTACAACAACAATTACAATGGCAACTACCAAGGAGGATTCAGAAACAGAAAAGACTACAACAGGTCAGATTCAATCAATATGGAGCATTTGTGGAGGACCCAAGACATGGATTCAAAAGGATAGCTAAAGGAGAAAAATCAGGTAGACTTTTCACTTTTGAGTTGGAAGATACAAAGAACATTGCATTATACAGTTATAAAGATCAAACACTTTCAGAGCTTGATATTTGGCACAAGAGATTAGGGCACATAGGAGAAAGGACCTTGAAGAAATGTGCAGGGACCAATGTGTGCTTGGGATACCTAATGTATCCAAGCAACATATGATTTACAAGTGTGGTGCTTGTCAATTTGGTAAGTCTCACAGGTTACCCTTCTCCAAGAAAGGATATATGCATGAAGACTATCTAGAGCTTGTACACACAGATGTATGGGGATCTAGCAAAGAAACCTCAGTTTCAGGTTCAAGGTACTATGTGTCTTTTATTGATGATTATAGCAGATGGACTGTATTATACTTTATGAAGCACAAGGATGAGGTATTTAATTGTTTTAAGAAATATCTTGCACTAGTTGAAAATCAGACAGGAAGGAATTTGAAGAGGCTAAGGTCAGATGGAGGAGGTGAGTACTTCTCCAATGAATTTGAGGACTTCTTGCAGGACAGAGGCATCAAAAGGGAAATAACCACAAGGTACTCTCCTGAACAGAATGGGGTAGCTGAAAGAAGAAATAGGTTAATTGTTGAGACAGCTAGAACTATGCTTAATGAGAAGAAATTACCTAACTATCTATGGGCAGAGAGTGTTTCTACTGCCACCTATCTCATAAACAAGTTACTATCAAAGTCACTTGATGGTATGACACCATATGAAGCATGGCATGGTAAGAGACCATCATTGGATCACTACAAAATTTTTGGATGTGTAGCATATGTACACATTCCTTCACAGTTAAGAGGAAAGCTAGATCCAAAGGATGAAAAATGTATTTTCATTGGATTTGATTTAAATCAAAAAGGTTACAGGTTTTATAACCCTACCAACAAGGGATTTATGGTAAGCAGAGATGTGATCTTTGATGAGAATGATTCTTGCTATGAGAATGAATGCAGGAAGGTCAAACTACCCTATGATTTGGAAGAAGAATTTCCAAAACTTACAAAGGAGGAACCTACTCAGGATGGAGAGTCAAGTTTAGATGATGAAGATACAATCAACCTTGAAGAGTTCAAGGCATGGAAGTCCAAAGGCAAAATAAAGATGAAGAAGCTTGAAGACATACCTGAATCTTCAACTCAATCAATCAGGAGATCTCAGAGAGAAAGCAAAAAACCTATCAGATATGGGTATGATACATCTCTTGTTACTAAACATTCAGTTTATCTTGCAAAGGATTTGTCAAATGAAGAACCAGGTTCATATGAAGAAGCAATCACCAAATCAGAATGGAAAGAAGCTATGGATGAGGAGATTGAAGCACTCAAGGAGAGTGATACATGGGAGTTAGTACCCAAGAAGGACTCCATGAAGGTAATAGGATCCAGATGGATCTATAAATTGAAAAGAAATTCTGATGGCACAATTAACAGGTACAAGGCCAGATTGGTAGCCAAGGGTTTTGCACAAACCCAAGGCATTGACTATGAAGAGACATTTTCTCCTGTGGCCAAGATGCCAACAATCAGAGTGTTGGTTAGTGTGGCTGCATCAAAGAATTGGAACATGTACCAATTGGATGTCAAGAATGCTTTCTTGAATGGATGGATTTCAGAAGAGGTTTATATGTCACAACCTCCTGGCTATGAAGACCCTAAGAAGGTAACTTATGTTTGCAAATTAAAGAAGGCTTTATATGGATTGAAGCAAGCACCTAGGGCATGGAATTACAGGCTAACTACATACCTCCAAGACCAAGGATTTGTTATGAGCAAGGCAGATACTTCTCTGTTCATTAAGAGAAGTAATTCAGAGGTAATCTATCTTTGTTTTTATGTTGATGACATAATCATTACAGGTAATGATGTCAGTGGAATCAAAAATATCAAAAGCCAAATGATGAAGGAGTTCAAGATCAATGATCTTGGGCTATTGAAGTATTTTTTGGGACTTGAATTAGTTTACACTAATTCAGGAATATACATTACTCAGAAGAAGTATGTACAAGATATGTTGAAGAAATTTCAATTGCATGATGCTAAAGCAGCAAGCACTCCAATGGAGGTGAACTTAAAGCTAAGTGCCCATGAAGGAGATGAAGTCCAAGACATTACAGGTTATCAAAGTATGGTGGGTAGCTTGAACTATGCTACCTTAACTAGAATTGACATTGCATATGGAGTTAGTGTGCTAAGTCAATTTATGCACAAGCCAAGGATACCTCACTTAGAGGCTGCCAAAAGAATCTTGAAGTATCTCAAGGGTACACAGAACCATGGTTTGTATTTTCCTTACACTTCAGATATTGAAATAAAAGTCTATTCAAATGCAGATTGGGCAGGATGCAAGGATGATAGGAGGAGCACTTCAGGATACATTTCTTTTGCAGATGACAAACCAATTTCATGGTCTGCAAAGAAGCAACCAACTGTTGCATTATCTTCTACAGAGGCAGAGTATAGAGGGCTAGCTAATGCCACTCAAGAAGCAATTTGGATTAAGTTTCTATACACAGAATTGGGCTTATATACTAGGCCTCCAATTATCTTTGGAGATAATACAAGTTCTCTTCACCTTGCAGCTAATCCTATCTATCATGCTAGGAAAAAACACATAGAAGTACATTACCATTATGTAAGGGAGAAGTTGCTAAGCAAGGACATTCAGTTGACCTATGTGTCAACCAACATGCAATGTGCAGATTTGCTGACTAAAGCTTTGGATGGGACCAAACTTTGTAGGTTCAAATCTATGATTGGATTGCAGGATATACTTGAAGAATGAGGATGAAGACTTAAGCCAAAATGTTTGGCTTGAGGGGGAGTTGTTGGTGTAAATCACAAGCCTACACATTTGGCTTGGAAGTTATCATAAAGACTCTACACACATGAAGAACCATAGGAACATATGCTAGTGGTTAATTACCACTTTATCTCATTTGTAAAAGTCAAAATGACTTAGAATCTTTTTGTAATCACCTACCCAAATGATTCGTGGAAAAGGTAGCTCATTTGATTGAGAGAATATCTCCAAGTTTTTAGAAGCTTGACTAGAGGGAGCCAAGAATTTGAATTTGAATTCAAATTCTTACACATTCCATATAAAAGGTGAACTTGAAAAGTCGCAGTGAGAGACATCACTCCCGAGCTTCATTCTACTGTCATTGAGTGTGTGTAAGGACTACTCCATAGCCTACACCTCTCTACACCATTAGGCAATGCTAGTCATGCCAATGGAATTGTAAACAAGTGTTAATTTATAGATACATTTACATTATTCATATCTGTATTCTCTGCTAGTCTACTTCAAAGTCTGTCAACTTGTCAAGGGCATATCTCAGTCAATACTACACCAAATTCAGTGATTCAAAGCTTGTTGGATTCAGCTCAAAGTCATATACATGCTGACAAAGTTTGAAGTGATTTCATTCAGCCAATTCAGAGAAATTATCTTGGTGTCATTGGAAAGCTAAGGAAGTCTACTAATCAAGTCTGAAGCTAAAGAGGGTTGGTACAAAGCAGGTTTTAGCAGTACCTACTCAATCTCTTGGATCATCCATCCATCTTTCCCAACACTGTGAACCAACGATTAGAATAGGGAGCACTTGATGGCTCAAGAATCCCCATTCTAATCTTTTCATTCAACAGGTCAATTAGCTTCGAAATATGAGCTTTTGGCATCAGAATCGGTCGAAGATTCCAAGGTACATGTGGTATCGTGAAAATTACCATAGGTGTTACCACACATGGATCCACACATCCAATTTCTTGCGCATTGAAAGAAAAAGCCCTTCCATGCTTGAATATCATCTCGGAGAATACATTCTTCTTTTCGTTGAGGAAACCATCTTTTCCTAACTGAATTTGCTAAAGTGTTTCTTTAGTGAATTCATGACCTATTTTTCTTTTGTCTCTCAAAGGTGGCTGGGTTTTTGCTCCATCCATAAGTTTGTTACTATCTTCGGGAAGCGGAACTGCAACTGGTTCATCTATGTATGTATGTATGTATGTATGTATGTATGTATGTATGTATGTATGTATGTATGTATGTATGTATGTATGCATGTATGCATGTATGTTTGTATGTATGTATGTATGTATGTATGTATGTATGTATGTATGTATGTATGTATGTATGTATGTATGTATGTATGTATGTATCTATCTATCTATCTATCTATCTATCTATCTATCTATCTATCTGCAACAAAACAAAGATTACGACCACCACATGCTAGAGAGATGACTCTCCTCCCAACCTTATGCCTGTATATATAGCTGCTTGAACTAATGAGGACCACAAATGTAACTAGAGTCCACAAGTGCATGTGCAATCTCCTCCACTCCTTTCATATCCACCACTAGAGTCTATTAGTGGCTGGAGTGATCTCGACCACTACTTTAGTACCTTCCACTAAAGTCCACTAGTGGTTGTTGTACTGACCTCTTGAGTTAAGTCCACTGGACTCAAGTTAACTCACGTTAACTTGAGTTAGAAGGCTCTAGAGCTCTTTGGGCAAAACTCTCTCCCCATGCTCCCCATGGGAGTTGAACCCAAGACCTCCTCCTTCACAACCATGAGACTTAACCACTAGGCTAAGTGGATTACTTGAATATGAGAGCACATGACTTATGCTTGAGTCTACTCTTGAGATCTTTGGTCCTACAGACGAGTGACCAAACGGTATCCAATTTCAGATCTGTCTGAAGCCATCGGATCCCTAGATCATAGACTTACTTTATTACATTCTTCCCCCCTTGGGAAAGATTTTCGTCCTCGAAAATAAAGCTATATATATAACTGTAGGCAACCCCCGAGCCTCATGTTCTAAAACTGGAAGAACATGATCATGTTCTAGAACTGGAAGAACATGTCTCATCTCTGTGGTGGCATCCTTGCCCAAATGATTCAAAACACTATCTGGTTTTGTACTTTGATGAACGGGACAAAGTACAAACTAGTGAAGAATAATGAGGGTGGATCTAATGACATCCCTGGCTAATTCACAGTTTCTCGATGTGCGATCTAGGCACAAACATGTGAACTAGGTGGATTCAAATTACTAGTCCATTTCTAGGCATAACTGGTGCATGGGCTTAGTAATGAAGGTGGGATTCTTATCCCTCGCAAGACTTTTGAGAATTCTTGATTCACTTGAATTTGTTTTGGAGAACTTGAAGTGTGGTTGTCCCATACATCTAACTTTAGATGTCTGTTCAATGGTGTACTTTTATCTAACAGTTACTTGATTTTTTCACCCGACTAGAGGACTACTCCGTCCCAATGAGTTGAAAAAAATCCTATGTAAACTGTAGGAGAAAGTTTACCATTCCGGTGGAATCAACCATACTAACTTCACCAATTCAAATTCAAAATGAAAATTGTCCAACTTAGGACACGTTTCTCAAAGACTTTTAACTGAAAGTTCTTGGGAATTGTCAATCAAATGAGCAATTCCTAACTTCTTTATTCTAGAGTATACTGGACTCTAGGAAATTATTTATGCTATAACTTGAAGCAAAATCAAATGAATAAGTCTACTTAGACTTATCATCGTTTGAAGATTGAAAAGGTTCTTGTACATAACATCTATCTAGGATGTTCAAGTTAGTTATCTAATTCTAACCGGCTATCCCTGGTCTTTTGCAAAAGGAATCAGATACCATATCTGAGTCAATTCCAAAAGATTTGGAAAGCGGAAAGAGATAACTAAAACTTTGTACAACCAATTCAAACTTCGCACATACATAAACTTGCTATGAGTCAAAGTCTAGTTGACTCAGGACTTTAACTTCTCATCGATCTATTTCAATAAGAGATTGAAGCATTGACTTTATCTTTAAGAGAAATAAGCTAGCTTCTCAAAAAGATTCAAAGCAAATAAAAAACATCATCCAACCACAAGATACTAGTGTGGTAACCAACATCAGTGTGTCGACCCACTGAGGTTACGCTGATGAGTTTTGTATTCAAATAATGCTTCACTTGAGACTAAGTTCAGGTCACATTCAATCTTTTTGACTCCGTGAATGCAATTCTTGTGCATTTCTTTGAGTCTAAAAGAGTGAATTTTATCAAGTTACACTAGGAACTTGATGCTTGACTTAGTCAATTAAATCTTTAGTTGAAAAGATCAACTCAAAGTAAAAGTCCAACTTCTTTCAGAAAATTTATCAAATATTTCTGATCAATAACACTTAAACTTGAAGTGTTCTATGAAGATCTTGGAAGTTACTTACTTCATATTTTCAGTTTCCTTGATCTTGAAGTTACCTAGAAGTATCGTAAGATACTACTTTCATCCTTTACGAATTAAACTTTTCCTTGAAGTCTTAATTCCCTTGAGGATGAAACCTAACTTCAAAATCCAAACTAGGACTAAAAGATAATCATCATCCTATGGTCCGATGTCCCATTCCACCTTTCCTACATCAATCTAAGTATAAAATCTGGTGTCCCATACCACCCTATTTTATATTCACATTAATGTGTGGGTGATTCTTATCCAAAAGTCTAAACATCTCTTGATAGAGTACCTTATTTCTTCAATTCTTTAACAAGAATTAGAAGTTTCAGGCATTACCTCTAACTAGATTTTTCTAGGTTTTGATTCCTTCACATGATCGTCTCACAATCATGTGCTTTACCTTGGGAACTTGAAAAACCTCTTAACAGAATATCAATTCTTCTTTACTGGGGTTTTCAAATGAAAACCAATCAGAATTCCAAGTTCTTGAATTTCTCAAATTCAAGTTCAATTGGCTATTCTTGACCAATTTTGTAGCGACAAGAGCTTTTGACTTCTTGTCTTTAGATTCCTTGTACTAATGCTTTTAGGTACCTATCCCGGCCGGGGCTTTTTTTTACAGGAATCTCTCTACTGCTTAAGTCTAAGCATCCGCTCATGCTTTCTGGATTTGTACCGAAATCCCTTTAAGGATAGGTAAACATTTATGTTTTACCTTCCATAGACTTAAGTACCGTTTGCACGGTTTGCAGACTACATTCTTGGAATTTCTTTACTTTGTTCAGACTTGGAACAGCTTACTTTTTTTTTTTCACAATTTTCCATTCAATAAATGGAACATGAGTGAATAATTCCCAAAAGGAATTTTATTGCCAATACTTGGGCAATCGACAAAGTAGTTCCAATCGCACATTCTTTGGACAATCATGGCCAAATTTGATCAAGTCTGGTTGATACTTGCGACAAAAATAAAGACTTAGTCTTTATCTTTTAAGATCTCTTCAACTATCTAAAGCTTCTTTGCTTACCTGCAGGATTTTTAGAGATCTTTCTCAAGTCCAAGCATACACTTATGCCTCTCAGATTCCAAAGCTAAGAATCTTTGATATACCTTTAGGTTATATCACAAATAGGCTTTGAAATACCACTTCTAGTGGTTTGGGACGTGTAGGGAACTACTTATAGTATGAAGAATTTCATTCTCAAAACTTGAAAGAATGCCATTTCTTCAAAGACTTGAGATTCCTTCTAGGGAATCAAATAACTTGAGCAAATGATTCATCTTGGAATCTTTTGCAAAAAGAACATTTAAAAGAAATTCTTTCAAATGATATCCAAAAATTTACTGATTCAATTGTATTCATTTCCTGTGTATCAAACTAGAGACAAAATATCACATTTTGGATATGGTTTCCCATGCCACTATGAAAGTTTAAGTTGAACTTTCATTTATGTGATATCGACTTCTATTCTTGAGTTTGATACAAAACTCATTATTATTGGTCAATCTTCAGATGTTACTAGAGTCCTTTAAACATATTTCATCAATCAAAATTATGTTTAAAGTCCAAGCATCTATTGATGATTGATCCAATAGTAATGTTACTGTGAACACAACTTTGAACTTTATAACTTGTTTAGGAGAAGTTCATGGATTGAAAATCCATTTCTTGGAACTTTCTATTCCTAAATGAAAAGTTCACACTTGCTTCAAGTCTTTAGGGACTTATATTATTTTCCTAAAGATTGCTTAGCTACTTGCATCATTTACCAGAGATGCAACTATAGAACCTAACATCCTTTTATTGACGTCAAGGATCAATTGATGTTGAGGTTTAGCCTTTGATTTCCATCACCCCTTGGGAGGAAATCAAATGAAAATTTATAAAAGATTGGTACCTTTATATCTTGGCAAAACATTTATATCCTAAAGAGGTTTTGCCTGCATCATTCCTTGGACCTATCATATAATATGAATTTATATATATTTTGGGAGGAGTTCATGAATCAATTAAGATCCTCTACTTGGAACATCTTCCTTCCCAAAACTAAATTCATCTTGAACATAGTAGGAGAATGATGTCACATGAAATAGAAGGCTTGACTATTTCGTATCTCTATTCCAAAAAGTCACTTACCGAGGTTTCATCATGAGATACAAATCTTGAAACCGCAAAGAAACTTCTTTAAACTTTCGAAATCTTCTAAGTAGAAGAGTACTCAAGGAACTTTGGAAATATAGTTGATGTTCTCATCCAACCTTGGGATGCTTGAGAAGTTACATAAAATATATAACTAATCAACTAAAGCTTTATCCGCATGACTTTCTAAGTACATCCAGGACTTAGAGTCATCATACATCACAAAAGAGTTTGCAAGTAATTAAATTTTCTTGGTCATCAAGGAAATTTATTACTTAACTTTCTCTTAGTGCTTACTCATACCTAGCAAGACATCTAACATACTTAATTCTCATTAAGTATTTATGTTTGATAGTAGAGTATCGACTTGGGAAGAAATTGACTAATTACTTGAGTTGCAAACTAGAACTAGTATGTCTTTGCAACTAACTAGTCCTTAGTCTTCCCTAATGTCAAACTGCGAGCTCTATAAAGTAAGCTAAGTACTAAGAGAGTACATTCTCATATCTACTTGCAAACATCATTCCATTCTTCCATGCAAATGCATGTATCTACATGCAAAAGCATATGTTCACATGCGTATGCATGCATGTTCTTTTGAATGCTCAAAAAATAATACAACAATCATGCATGAGCTTGATGCACGATTTTTTTCTTGTACTAAGAATGTATATCATGCAATCCT
>CM035427.1:93728101-93925601 GCA_020310875.1 Ceratopteris richardii | reverse complement strand
CTTTTTAGGACTGTAGCAGAAAATGACCAGAGATCACCTCGACGCAGATTTCTCCAACATGGCTGAATAGAATGTCTTCAAACTTTGATAGCATGTAGATTACTTTAAGATGAACCCAACAAGCTTTGAATCACTGAATTTGGTGAAGAATTGACCGAGATATGCCCTTGACAAGTTGACAGACTTTTGAGTAGACTAATAGAGAACTCAAAGATGGACAATGTGAATGTATGTATTAATGAACATTTTTATACAACTCCATTGGCATGAATATCATTGCCAAATGGTGTAGAGAGGTGTGGGCTAGAGTGTAAACCTCACATACACTCAAAAATCAGTAATGATAGGCTCGGGAGTGCTCTCTCTTGCCCGCGACTTTTCATGTCTATTTTTATAAGGAATGAGTAAAGATTTGAATTCAAATTCAAACTTTTGGCTCCGTATGATCAAGCTCCTATATGTTAGGAGATATTCTTTCAATCAAACAACTAATTTTTTCACGAATCCTTTTGGTAGGTGATTACAAGAGATTCCAAGTCAATTTGACTTTTACAATGAGATAAAGTGGTAATTAACCACTAGCAATGGTTCCTATGCTTCTTCACATATGAGGTCTTCAAGATATCTTCCAAGCCAAATGTGTAGGCTTGTGATTTACACCAACAGCTCCCCCTCAAGCCAAACATTTTGGCTTAAGTCCTCATCTTCAATCTTCAAGTATATCCTGTAATCCAATCATGGATTTGAACCTGCAAAGTTTGGTTCCATCCAAAGCTTTAGTTAACAAATCTGCACATTGCATGTTGGTTGATACATATGTAAGTTAAATGTCTTTGCTTATCAACTTTTCTCTCACATAATGGTAATGGACCTCTATGTGTTTGGTCCTAGCATGATAAATAGGATTAGCTGCAAGGTGAAGAGAACTTGTATTATCTCCAAAGATAATTGGTGACCTAGTATATAATCCCAATTCTGTATACAAAAGCTTAATCCATATTGCTTCTTGTGTGGCATTAGCCAGCCCTCTATACTCTGCCTCTATGGAAGACAAAGCAATAGTAGGTTGCTTCTTTGAAGACCATGAAATTGGTTTGTCACCTGCAAAATAAATATATCCAGAAGTGCTCCTCCTATCATCCTTGCATCCTGCCCAATCTGCATCTGAATAAATTTTGATATCAATATCTAAAGTGTAAGGGAAATACAAACCATGGTTCTGTGTACCCTTGAGATACTTCAAGATTCTCTTGGCAGCCTCTAAGTGAGGTATCCTTGGCTTGTGCATAAATTGACTTAGCACACTAACTCCATATGCAATATCTATCCTTGTTAAGGTAGCATAGTTCAAACTACCCACCATACTTTGATAACCTGTAATGTCATTGACTTCATCACCTTCATGGACACTTAGTTTTAGGTTTACCTCCATTGAAGTGCTTGCTACTTTGGCATCCTGCAAGTGAGACTTCTTCAACATGTCCTGTATATACTTTTTCTGAGTAATATATATCCCTGAATTAGTGTAGACTAATTCAAGTCCCAAAAAATACTTCAATAGACCAAGATCATTGATCTTGAACTCCATCATTTGACTTTTGATATATTTGATTCCATTGACATCATTACCTATAATGATGATGTCATCAACATAAACACAAAGGTATATTACCTTTGAATTACTTCTCTTGATAAACAGAGAAGTATCTGCCTTGCTCATGACAAATCCTTGGTCTTGGAGATATGTAGTTAACCTATAATTCCATGCCCTAGGTGCCTGCTTCAATCCATATAAAGCCTTTTTCAATTTGCAAACATATGTTACCTTCTTAGGGTCCTCATAGCCAGGAGGTTGTGACATGTATACCTCCTCTGAAATCCATCCATTCAAGAAAGCATTCTTGACATCCAATTGGTACATATTCCAATTTTTTGATGCAGCCACACTTACCAACACTCTGATTGTTGGCATCTTGGCCACAGGTGAGAATGTCTCCTCATAGTCAATGTCTTGGGTTTGTGCAAAACCCTTGGCTACCAATCTGGCTTTGTACTTATTGATTGTGCCATCAGAATTTCTTTTAAGCTTATAGATCCATCTGGATCCTATTACCTTCATTGAGTCCTTCTTAGGTACTAAATCCCATGTGTCACTTTCTTTGAGTGCTTCAATCTCCTCATCCATAGCTTCTTTCCATTCTGATTTGGTTATTGCTTCTTCACATGATCCTGGTTCTTCATTTGACAAATCTTTGGCAAGATAAACAGAATGTTTAGTAACAAGAGATGTATCATA
This sequence comes from Ceratopteris richardii, assembly GCA_020310875.1. Taxonomy (NCBI): domain Eukaryota; kingdom Viridiplantae; phylum Streptophyta; class Polypodiopsida; order Polypodiales; family Pteridaceae; genus Ceratopteris; species Ceratopteris richardii. Next base: position 93,923,305 of record CM035427.1, on the reverse strand, counting down.
CCCATATCTGATAGGTTTCTTGCTTTCTCTTTGTGATCTTCTAAATGGTTGAGTTGAAGATTCAGGTATGTCTTCAAGCTTCTTCATCTTCATTTTGCCTTTGGACTTCCATGCTTTGAATTCTTCAAGGTTGATAGTATCTTCATCATCTGAACTTGAGGCTTCATTTTGAGTAGGTTCCTCCTTTGTAAGACTTGGAAATTCCTCTTCCAAATCATAGGGTAATTTGACCTTCCTGCATTCATTCTCATACCAAGAATCATTTTCATCAAAGACAACATCTCTGCTTACCATGAATCCCTTATTGATGGGATTATAAAACCTGTAACCTTTTTTATTTAAATCATACCCAATAAAGATGCATTTTTCAGCCTTTGGGTCTAGCTTACCTCTTATCTCAGAAGGAATGTGTACATATGCTACACATCCAAATATTTTGGAATTGTCAAGTGAGGGTCTCTTACCATGCCATGCTTCATAGGGTGTCATACCATCAAGAGGCTTAGATGGTAACCTGTTTATGAGGTAAGTGGTAGTGGAAACACTCTCTACCCATAGGTAGTTAGGTAACTTTTTCTCATTAAGCATAGATCTAGCTATCTCAACAATTAACCTATTTCTTCTCTCAGCTACCCCATTCTGTTCAGGAGAATACCTTGTGGTTATCTCTCTTTTGATGCCTCTGTCCTGCAAGAAGTCTTCAAATTCATTGGAGAAGTACTCACCTCCTCCATTTGACCTTAGCCTCTTCAAATTCCTTCCTGTCTGGTTTTCAACTAATGCAAGATATTTTTTACAGCAATTAAATACCTCATTCTTGTGCTTCATAAAGTACAATACAATCCATCTGCTATAGTCATCAATGAAAGATACATAGTACCTTGAACCTGAGACTGAGGGGTCTTTGCTTGGTCCCCATACATCTGGGTGGACAAGCTCTAGGTAGTGTTCATGCATGTATCCTTTCCTTGAGAAGGGTAACCTGTGAGACTTCCCAAATTGACAAGCACCACACTTATAAATCATATGTTGCTTGGATACATTAGGTATCCCAAGCACACATTGGTCCCTGCACATTTGTTTCAAGGTTCTTTCTCCTATGTGCCCTAACCTTTTGTGCCAAATCTCAAGCTCTAAAAGTGTCTGATCTTTATAACTGTATAGTGCAATGTTCTTTGTATCTTCTAACTCAAAAGTAAAAAGTCTACCTGATTTTTCTCCTTTAGCAATCCTCTTGAACCCATGTCTTGGATCCTCCACATATGCTCCAAATTGGTTGAACCTGACCTGCAAACCTTTCTCCACAATCTGACCAACACTCATCAAATTTTTTGTAATAGTTGGTACATAGAGTACCCTGCTCAACAAATTCTGATTTCCATCACAAGTCTTAACATTTCCAAATTTAACTACAGAATGCTTTGTGTCATCACCTGTTTGGACTTGATGCTTACCTTTTGGTTCCTCAAGATCAGAGAGTAATGCTACATTGCCAGCCACATGATTTGAACATCCTGAGTCAATATAGAATAAGTGGTCATCATTTGTACCTGATTTTGAAGTCATGTTCATGATTAGAAGAGAGTCATCCTGCTCCTCTGTGTAGTTGTTGTAATCCTTCCTGGATTTGAATCCTCCTTGGTAGTTGCCATTGTAATTATTGTTGCAGTTGTTGTTGTAGTTATTGTTGTAGCCTTGGTGATGATTGAATCTACCTCTTAATTGTGAGTAGCCACCTCTTTGATATCCTCTTCCTCTCTGATTCTTGTAATTCCTGAAACACTCATCTGTAGTATGATTTGATAGACCACAAATGTTGCATGGTGAGGAGTTATAAGATCTCCCCCTACCTTGCTTACCTCCTCTGCCCCTTCCTCTTGAAGATCTACCTCTCCCTGCATAGTTGGCTTGAGAAGTAGAGCTTTCATCTTCCACCTTCTTGCTTTTTCCTTTATCTTTAGACTTCTTATCAGTGTATAGGGCAGAAGAGTTATTACCTTTGAATGTGTCTCCATTTTTGTTGAGCTTTTCTTCATGAGTAAATAGTTGTCCCATGAGAGTTGTAAGATCTGGAGTGTGCATGTCCATGTAAAGATCCATAGCTGTGGTGAAGCTTTCCCATTTGTCATCAGCCTTGATCCCATTGATCACTTGCCTTACAATCTGTTCTTCTTCAATCTCTTCTCCTATGCTTGCTAACTGATCTGCTACATCTTTAATCTTGGTCACAAATTCTGAAACAGCTTGCTTAGGTTGCTTCCTTAATGTTGTGAATTCAATCCACAACTAATTTTTCCTAGCCCTTGTGTTGGAGGAAAAATATGATGACAAGGTTTCCCAAGTCTCTTGGGATGTCTTACAATTTCTAATATGTGGCAAAAGAAAATCAGATATAGAGTTGATTAAATAAGACCTTGCCAATGCATCCTTGGCACACCATGTGTTGAGCTTTTCATGTTCTTCCTTGGTTGGTAATCCTCTTGTTTTGAATGAGGGCAATTTCTCATCTCCTGAGATGTATCCATAGAGACTCCTTCCTTGTAGGTAGGTCTTCATCCTTAGAGACCATACTTGATAGTTGTTCCTGTCCAATTTATCAATGAATGAAGGAAAACCATCTCCCATTTTACCTTAGTTTGCTCTGATACCACTGTTGGGAAAGATGGATGGATGCTCCAAGAGACTGAGTAGGTACTACTAAGCCTGCTTTGTACCAGCCCTCTTTTGCTTCAGAGTTGATAACTAGACCTCCTTAGCTTTCCAATGACACCATAAAATGTCCTATGTACTTTGGAAATGATGTGTGTAATGATTGAATCAAAACATATAACTTTGGAAGTCACAAACTCAAGAAAACCTTCTATTTATGTCTTGACACCTACTGGGTATTTTGCTCAGTATGACCAGCACAGTAGGAATTGGAAAAATTCCTTTTAGGGGTATCTAATTAGCTTAGTAAGCTACCTATTCCAAGTGACATGATGTAAAATGATAAACTATGCTAAGAGAAATCAATTTAGCAAGTTAAGCTATACCCTCAACTTTTTAAGACTGTAGCAGAAAATGACCAGAGATCACCTCGATGCGGATTTCTCCAAAATGGCTGAATATAATGTCTTCAAACTTTGACATCATGTAGATTACTTCAAGCGGAATCCAACAAGCTTTGAATCACTGAATTTGGTCAAGAAGGGACCGAGATATGCCCTTGACAAGTTGACAGACTTTTGAGTAGACTAACATAGAACTCAGAGATGGACAATGTGAATGTATGTATTAATGAACATTTGTATACAACTCCATTGGCATGAATATCATTGTAGAGAGGTGTGGGCTAGAGTTTAGACCTCACACACTCAAAAATCAGTAATGATAGGCTCGGGAGTGCTCTCTCTTGCCCGCAACTTTTCATGTCCATTTTTATAAGGAATGAGTAAAGATTTGAATTCAAATTCAAACTTTTGGCTCCCTATGATCAAGCTCCTATATGTTAGGAGATATTCTTTCAATCAAAAAACTAATTTTTCCACGAATCCTTTTGGTAGGTGATTACAAGAGATTCCAAGTCAATTTGACTTTTACAATGAGATAAAGTGGTAATTAACCACTAGCAATGGTTCCTATGCTTCTTCACATATAAGGTCTTCAAGACATCTTCCAAGCCAAATGTGTAGGCTTGTGATTTACACCAACAATAATCATTTGTTGACCCTGTATACCATGTAATTTGCTCATCAAATGTAACATCTTTGGTAACAAGAAATTGCTTTGTGGATGGACTCCATAATCTGTAACCCATCTGTCTATCATCATACCCAATAAACACATACTTCTCTGCTTTGGGTTCCAGCTTATGTCTCAATTGTGAAGGAACATAAGCATATGCTAAACATCCAAATACCTTACAATGATCAAGAGTAGGTCTCTTACCCCACCATGCTTCATAAGGTGTTCTTCCATCCAAAGCTTTACAAGGTAACCTATTCACAAGGTATGTTGCAGTGTTGATAACTTCTGCCCATAAGTAATTTGGACAATTCTTTTCTTTCATCATTGCTCTTGCAAACTCTACAAGAGTTCTATTTCTTCTTTGTGCAACTCCATTTTGTTGAGGGGAGTACCTGCAAGTTACTTCTCTTTTTATACCTGCATTCCACAAATAATCATCAAACTCTTTAGAGAAATACTCTCCTCCTCCATCTAATCTCAACCTCTTGAGTTTTTGTCCTGTAATCCTTTTTCCATAAGCATGATAATGCTTGAATGTCTTAAACACTTCTGATTTGTCCTTGATTACATATAAAGTAATCCATCTGGTTGCATCATCAACAAACAACACATAATATCTGGATCCGTTGATGCTATAGTCCCTTGAAGGACCCCACACATCTGTATGAACCAATTCAAGCATATTTGAATACTTGTACCCTGATTTATTGTATGAACTTTTGTGTGGTTTACCTAATTGACAAGCTTCACACTTGTACACCATGTGTTGACCTTCAACATTTAGTAAACGAAGCACCACATCATTCTTTGACATTTCCTTTATGGCTCTCTCATTGAAATGACCTAGCCTTTTATGCCATAGGTCTAACTCAGACATCTTTTGAGTTCCATAAGTAAATAAAGCATGTCCCACATTACCTCGGACTTTGAGAGTAAACATCCTTCCTTCCTTTTTACCTGCAATGATATTTCTATATCCTTGATTTGAATCTTGCACATAAACACCATCATTTGTGAATCTGACTTCATATCCCTTCTCCACAATTTGTCCTACACTTATCAAGTTTTTAGGAATAGTAGGAACATAAAGTACCTTGCTTAAGAGTGTGCTCCCACTCTTTGTTTTCACTGAACCAATGCTCTCCACTTTATGCTTGGTTTTATCTCCTATTTGAACTGTATGTCCATTCACGTTTGCTTCCATATCTGACATCAATTATATATTTCCACTCAGATGATTGTACATCCTGAGTCAATATAGAACACCCTTTGGTCTTCTCCTACTGCTTCATGAGTTGCATTCAAGATGAGAGTCATGTCATCCTTCTGATCTGATGCATGATTATAATAATTGTTGTTGTAGGATTGAGATTGAAAACTTCTTCCACCTCCTCTAGCATATTATGTCCGACCCCCTCTTCCTCTGAAGTTGCCACTTTGGTTTGTGCCTTCTCTACCTCTTTGATTGAAGCTCTGGTTATTACTTCCACCATTTTGATTGTTATACCAACAATCATTTGCTAAATGATTGGTTCTGTCACAAATCCAACAAGCTTTAGTAGTATCTTTGTTCTTACCTCCTCTTCCTTTACCTCTGAAGTTCATCTTTCCTTTTGTAAAGTTAGCTTGACTTGAAGTTCCTTCATTATCAGTTGACTTCTTCCCTTTGCCATTCTTTTTCTTGTCCTTGGAGTACATATCTTGACTTGCACTCCCATCATTGTCTCCCGTAATGTCCTGCTCAAAAGTTAGCATGTGTCCTAGCAATTGATTAAGATCAGGAGTAAAGTGATCTAGTGACAATTCTATGGACAATATGAAAGGCTTCCACTTCTCATCTCCTCTCAGACCTGTAAGTATTTGCCTTACCAACTTATCCTCTTCAATGTCTTCATCTACTGCTCCCAAGCTATCTACAATATCCTTCATCCTTGCCACATAATCAGAAATTGATTGTGAACTCTTCTTCTTGAAAGTTGTGAATTCTGCCCATAATGAGGACTTCCTTGACTTGGTTGTGTTTTGGAAATGCTCTTCCAAAGCATTCCACACATATGTTGCACTTTCTAATCCTCTGATGTGAGGTAGAAGATAATCATTTATAGCCATGTAAATGATGCTCCTAGCTTGAGCATCCTTTCTCATCCAATTCTTCAAACCTGCAAGTTCCTCCCTAGTTGGAACACTAGGATCTTCAAACTCAGGCTTTTCTTCTTCTCCTGTAATGAATGCCATCAAATATTTGCTCATGAGGTGTGCCTCCATCCTCATGGACCAAGCTAGATAGTTCTCCCTATCTAGCTTATCAATATGCAAGCTTGCTCCCATCTTTGATCTTCTGTGTCTGCAATTACTATGATTTATGATAATAGAATGTACCTTTGATGTGAAGCTTTAATCCTTCTTGATCCTTTGAACTCGTACTTTGTACTTCTGCAAGTTATCTTCAAGTATTTGGCTTTGTCCACCTTCAATTAGAAGGAACTTCAATATCTGCAACAGTCGGGACTTCCAATGCCTTTACTTCACTTGTATTGCACCTTCAGCTCTAATACCACTGTTGGAAACCTCTAAATCTCCAAAGGTTTGATCTATACTGATTTAAAATCACCTCTACATCAGTTATGGACCAAACTTTACACAAATGTTATCTTCATTTACCAAAACTTTCAGCTATCACTTCTCTGAGTGAAAATCTTCATTCTTCAACAGTCTGCTTCAATGATTGACTTCATTACCTGCACATATCTTCATATTTCTTCAAACCAATGATGAAGATATCTCCACACTACCTTTGCACAATCATATCAACCATTAGTCCTTCAAAAGAATCATTAAAACTTTAATTTGATCCTTAAGATCAAAAGTATGTTAGAAATTGTCTTCCTAAACAGATGACTTTGACATAGGTAACTTCTAAGGTTGATTTCTCAGAGCAAAGATCTCGTTTTGCTAAATGCTTTTAGCCATAGCTTCCTTACCTTATAACTTAGATTTTGAATGCTAAGTCATCAAAAACTTTACACTATGCACTGAGATTTAATCAAAACATTGACACGAAAAAGTCCGCGACTCTGAGAGGTCTACCTGCAGACTTTACATACACATGTTCCTATTGATCATATACAGCATGAAAGGAATTAAACCATGAAACTTTGAACATAGATTCATTAGCTTCTAGATTAGATGTGTACAAAAGATTTCCTGATCCACATGATCAGGCTGAGAGAAATCAGAGAAAGACCTGACACTAACTCGTGAAGATGACTCTCTACACATCTATCTTAATGACACTTGGCTTCTAATGACTCTCTCATGCATTTTTTTACATCATTGACTTATATACATATGATTCTAGACTTATCCCGCATCTATTACATTACTCCTTACCATCCTAAGGATCATCTACACTCATAGTACAAGCATTTCCATCTGTAATGTACATATGTATACAATCTTCACTTCTGAGATCTCTTCACTTTCTCAAATGACTTCTTTCACTTCAATCTGATCATTGACATGCTTCAAGCTCTTTGTAATCATCAATTTGTGATTGTTTTGTTCCAACACTTCTGTGATGCTTGGCAGTCCTTGGATTATGGTTTGGAAGTCTTGCGACATTAATGGGAAGTAGTGATCCCTATCCATGATCTTGATGGTGGCCATAAAGATGAGATCTGACACAAGTTGGTCTTCAAGGAACCTTAGTAATCGATTCCAAAGGAAGAAGCAAGACCTCTTCCTCTTGTGTAGCCTTAGAATTTGAAGATGCCATCTGCACTCAATACATACCATAATCAGTGTAAAGCTAGATGCATGAATTATCCTCCACTTAGCTTTCATGAATTTGGCAACTCTCCGCTGTCTTTTCGAGTGCCTGAAGCCATTCGGGTGCTTCGACTTCCAGGGTGTCCATTCCTTCCGAGGTTTGCTGACCTCTTGGCATCGGCATAGGAACATATGGTTCCTCATACGACTCATCCACCTCAATGGGTACCAATTCATCTGGCTCTGGTTCTATAACTGGAGAGGGTTGTCTTTCATATTCGAGTAACTTCTTCTGCAATTCTGCCACCTGCTCCGTTAATGCCTTTACCTCCTCTAAAGCTAGATGCATGAATTATCCTCCACTTAGCTTTCATGAATTTGGCAACTCAGTGTAAAGCTAGATGCATGAATTATCCTCCACTTAGCTTTCATGAATTTGGCAACTCTCCGCTGTCTTTTCGAGTGCCTGAAGCCATTCGGGTGCTTCGACTTCCAGGATGTCCATTCCTTCCGAGGTTTGCTGACCTCTTGGCATCGGCATAGGAACATATGGTTCCTCATACGACTCATCCACCTCAATGGGTACCAATTCATCTGGCTCTGGTTCTATAACTAGAGAGGGTTGTCTTTCATATTCGAGTAACTTCTTCTGCAATTCTGCCACCTGCTCCGTTAATGCCTTTACCTCCTCTAAAGTCGAGGTTGACTGTATGACCTTCGGTTGTTCCTCTTGTTCCCTGATCTGGCGGCGCAGTGCGTCTTGTTCCTTTTCTATATCATCATGGGCTTCTAGTAGATCAGCATAGCTTTCCAGGATTGTCTTCATTGTATCAGAGGGGACTGCTTTAAATTGTTCTGGGTCGATCTCGTGGGGGGAGCCTTCCATTGCAGCTTCTAGGATTTTTTCGTTTTGCTTCTGTAGACGCTTGTTCTCTTCAAGGGCGGTAGCCATGTGTTTTCTAAGTAGGGTCAAATTACCTCGGAATCTTAGATTATCTGCTTCGTAGACTTCAAGTAAAGCTTCGAGTTGTTTGATGCCTGGCAATTGTGATGGTTGGGGTGTCTCCAGGAGGGTTTGATGGGCCTGCTTGAGTGTGGTATAGCGTTGATTGAGGTCCGCATTTTCGTCTTCTATAGTTGTAAGCCGCCTCTGTAGTTGTTGGTGATTCGTAGTTAGTTGACGATGACAGTCTTCGAGGGCCTGATACTCACCCTGTAGTTGGTACACACATTGATGCAACGTCGAAAACACATTATTTACATTAAAGAATGCAGGGAAAGGAGAGGATGCAGGGGGAATGGGGAAGGGAAAGGGAGTCGTGAATGATGTGGAGTCAAGTGGTGAGGTGGGTGGAGGGGGTATGGGAGATTGAGGCTGAGTGGGGGGAGGGAGTGGTGCTATGGATGGTGATGTTTCCATGGTGTCAAACATGTGTGCGACTGTGTAGATGGGGACAGTGGGTGGGGTGGATGTGATGTTCATGAATAGTGTTGTGAAACTGGGCATGGTAACTCCTCCAAATTGGATGCCGGGAGAGAGAGGAATTCCCATGACATATGTGGTAATGGTAGAAGAGGGGGTGGTAGTGCCATGTGGTGAAGTGAGTTGTGTAGTGAGAGGTGAGGGGTGTGGTGAGAGTGGTTCCACCTGATGTTCTTCTGTTTGTGTGTTATCTCTTGGTTCTGATACATTGATGTGAATTTGCTTGCCGGATCGCATGGGGTGGGTAGGCACTCATTTCTCAAAGCGATGAATATAAGCCATAGCTGCATGAATGGCTTCATCTAAGCCTACCGCGTCTGCATGCAGGTTCATTGATTCAATAAACATGTCATCCACGCCTTCCTCGGCTAACATTTGGCTCATGAACACCTTTCCTGTCTCGAGCGATAGTTTGTGTTGTTCTTGGACTCGCTTCATGGTTTCATACAATCTTTTTATGTGGGCCGAGTAGGCTGGGGCACTTGCTAGTTCTAAAAGTTCGTCATATTCTTGATCATGTTCCTCGGTTGCTTCTTCTTCTTCTGTCTCTTCTTCATCCTCTTCTACTTCTACTACTTCCGGTTGGGTCAGGGCTGAAGTTGTAGTAGTAGGTTGTGGTCCTTGGGTCTACTCTGCTTGTGTCTCCAGGTTAGACTCATTAATCATGCGGGCAATTTCTTCATGTGTCAAATTGGCTAGGGTGTAGCCTTGTGGGAACTCCAAGTCCAATGGAATCAGAGGGAACACCAGATTGGGTCCTTCTGCACTTGGTCTAGGTAGGTGAATAGTAAATGGTCGGACACGTCGCGTTTGTGGAGGGGTCACCTCTGGTGTGGTGGTGGCTCCCCTCGCTTGGGCACACGGTAATTGCACTCCCCCTCTCATTTTCTTCGATGGAGGACCCGCCGTTGATAGCCGTCTTTGGAATTCTTGGGCCCTAGACCATACTAGTGCTCTTTGAATGGGCACGTCGTAAGCTAAGCACCTGTAAATTATTTTTGTCAGAGCACAACATCCATGAAGCACATTCTTTTGTTTCTTATTCCATCGTTGATGGGCTAGGTGGATTTGATGGATGATCCAGTGTGGTAGATTGATGGTGAGATTCTCTGTCTCTGCCAAGTACAAGCTGAACCAGATCTTTTTTGGTGGCATTGTGAAGCGTTCTTGGGCAGGGAAAGCAAAGTGCTGCATGATCGTTCGTAGGTGGAGAGCGATGGTTGGTGTCATTGCTACCATGTCCTTCAATTTGTTGAGATCCTTGTGCTTCATCCTGCCTGGAATCATTGTTTCTTTCTCAGTGGGAATATGCATACCTTGCATGTTCAATGCTTCTCGTACTAGGTTGAGGGTCAGTTTGAATCTTTTGAGCTCGTGGCCTGGTGTCAATGAGGGTAGCACGAAGGTACTATCGCCTCCTTTAGCCCTGCTAGGAGTGATGGTACTGATAAGGTAGGAGCAGTGCAGGAAATCTGGCTTAGGTAAATGTGCCCGGAAATAGCCATCCAAGCCCGCTTTGGTCCATACCGATCGCATTACTTCTGCATTCTGATACTGCTCAAATTCGCAGGTAAAGAAATGATATCGTCCCCATTTGCCATTAAACTCAAGTTCTGCCTCCCAAAAGTAGGTGCCATCCCCCAATGGCCCTGCGACATCACTGAACCAATGTGCGTGTTTCCCCACTTGAGAAGTGTGCCCCTGAGGCGGGTCCTGAATAGGAAGCACATGCACAACTCTAAGTTCTTGAGGTCTCTCAGTGAGTTGTGGTTCCAGAAGGAGGGTTTCAATGTCCACTATCTGGGCGCTAGACCCTGCCTGGGAACTGGTGCCTCCGGTTTCTGCCATGTTACAGCTTGCTTGCTAGTTCTGTGAGAATATGGAAGCATGCGTTAACATTGTAAAGGACAAGGTAGAACAATTTTTGTCCCCGTTACAACATTAACATGAGGTGAATGATGAGTTAGTCGATCGGTGAGTGCTCGATGATTGTGTGTGTTGTTCGTCCTATGAGCTAAGTGAAAAGATGCAGTGTGAGAATGATGCAGTTAATAGGTGGGGATGAATGTACAAATGGGATTGGGGGGTTTATTACAAGCTTTGGGTTGCCAAACGTAGTGGATGGGTTTTGTTTTTGATTTTGTGGAAACTTTGGAGGGGTTTATAAGGGTGTCCACTTGGAAATGAGGCTTTTTAGGAACCCATTTACAGGTGATTTTGCTTGTGTTCATGGGCAAATATGTATTTGTGTGTATTAAATAAAAGGGGGCTTCAGCGGTTCGAGTGAGTGAACCATGTCGTGCATGGTGTGATCTGTGTGTAGCTACTTGAGCCCGCAAGCAAGCCTTAGGCACCCAAATTTGTCTCGATTGTGGGTCAACCTTCATCGACTTCTTGGGTACCCAGATAGATTTTACTTTTACAGAAGAATTCTTGGAGGACTTCTTATTAGTGTCTGGTCGTTGATCACTAATAGTAAGTTGAGCTAGTTGTTGTGGCTTGACCGTAATAGGATGCTCGCCTCTCCGCACCCACACTTGTTTCGATGGCTGAGACACCTTGCTTCGCAAGTTCTTTTGGCTTCCATTATAGGTCATCTGCTTCTTCTATTTTTGATCCACCTTTGGTTGCCGCATCCTGATGGCCTTTGGAAAAGAAGGGAGTTCTGTCGTACCCTTGCCGTCTTTGTTGAGATAATCATCCCTCTGCATCACATAGTTTTGGACAAGAATAGCATGGTCATCTTCATGTGTACTCCTGGAAGGACCAGGAGCTTATGCCTTTCCTAGTTCCTTGAGTGCTCCATTGTCTAATTCAACTGTAATTCGACTCTGATTTACCCATACCTGAAGAAGTCCACTTCTTAGGTTTAGGTTGACTGCATGATCATAGATCCAGCCTTGCCCAGAAGTACCATATCATGGCAGGAAGTATGTACAAATAGACAAATCAAGGGATATTGGCTTGTTGTGTGGAAGAGGACGAGTACGCAAAATGGTTGCAACTAGCACATGTCGGTGCATTAGAGCAACACCATTCAAGGCATAGAACTTTACAGACACTAAGGAGATTTGGAGTGCATTGGCCTACTATGGAAGCTGATGTACATAAGATGTGTAAAGAATGCCCAATCTGTTGCACTAAACCACCCGTGGAGCATGCCACTCTTTATCAAGTGTCCATAGTGCCAGATTGGAGTGAACCACTAGTAGCCTTCCTGAGGACGAAAACATTCCCACAAGATATGACATTGGCTAGACAAAGAAGTCTAGAACAAGAAGCCCTAGATTACTCACTCATTGGTGATAATCTATACAAGCGTGGTAAAGATGGTTACCTTAGATTATGTGTCCATGAGAGTGAATATCTTAAGATCTTGGAAACTGCTCACCAGGGTGTAGCAGGAGGACACTTTGGATCAGATTGGGTGATCAAGGCAATCCTATTTGCAGGATTATGGTGGCCGACCCTTCAAATGGATGCACATACCTATGTGAAGCGGTGTGATGTCTGTCAGCGAACACAGTATCCTATACGCAAAGATGAGATGCCTTTGAAACCTATGATGGGTGGACATGCATTCTCTAAGTGGGGAATAGACTTTGTTGGTCCGATTAATCCCCCAGCTAAGGGTTCACATGCTGAATATATCATTGTGGCCACAAACTATCTAACCAAGTGAGTAGAGGTAAAAGCTACGACAAAGAATGATGCTCAGACGACCGCTAAGTTCTTATTTGAGAAAAGTGTTCACTAGATACAGGCTACCTATAGAGCTAGTTAGTGATAGAGGGACTCACTTCTTGAATGAAGTTATTGAAAATCTGCTCCAAGAGTTCTTGGTAGTACACAAGAAGTCTGCCCCCTATCACCCACAAGCTAATGGGCAAGCAGAAAGCACAAATAAAATTCTATGCAATGTGTTGAGTAAATTGGTGAATAATAAACGCTCTGATTGGGACAAACAGCTACACCATGTTGTTTGGGCATACCGAGTTGCCTATAAAACGGTACTCCAAGCCACTCCTTTTCAGATGGTGTTTGGTCAAAATGCAGTGCTACCATTGGACTTCTTGATGCCTACACTAAAGGTAGCAGAGGAGCATGAGTGGACGGGCCATGAGCTCTCCTCTAGGATCTTTGACCTTGAGCGATTAGGAGAAACAAGATTTGCTCTCAAGTGAGTCTTGCCTTTCCTCACCACAACCTCAAAGTCATATTCCATTACCAATAGAAACTACCTCACTAATCTACCTGTATTGCATGGCTTGTTCACTAAGTATAGCAGTGCCTGATGATCAGTAAAAAATTTAAACTTGTTTGCAAGCAAATAGTATCTAAACTTTTTAACCGCATACACCATGCCTAATCTATCTCGTTTCGTGGTGGTATAATTTCGTTCAGCAGCAGTCAATTGTCTACTAGCATAGGCAATTGGAAGATCCATATTACCTTCACCAGTGGATTGTGCGAGTACACATCCAATAGCATAATTGGATGCATCCACATGAACATGAAAGGGCTTATTCCAATCTGGTGTGGTCAAGATTGGTGCTGAACATAATCGTTGTTTAAGCTCATTGAAGGAGTTTTCACATTCTTCAACCCACTCAAAGTTAGTTAAAAGTCCATACAAAGGCTTTGCAATGATGGCATACATGTGTATGAAATGTCGGTAATATCCACAATGCCCCATGAAAGCTTGTACTTCCTTGACATTCTTGGGTCTCGGTAGCTCTGCGATGGCTCTAACTTTTTCCTCGTCCGTAGATATGCCATTCTTTGACACTATGTGTCCTAGAATCTTGCCTTGCCTGACCATGAAAACACACTTTTCTAGGTTCAGGTAGACTTGATATTCTCTACATTTGTCAAAGATTTGTCTGAGTTCAGGTATATGTGTCTGTCTAATGTTAGAATGAGCACAAAGATCATCCACATAGACCTCTAAGTTCTTCCTCAAGAACTCTTTAAATACATGGCACTTCAATCTCTGGAAGGTAGCAGGCACATTGGTAAGTCCAAATGGCATTACCCTAAAGGTGAATATGCCCCACTCTGTGGCAAAAGCTGTCTTATGGTGATCTTCTGGAGCTATGGCTACCTGATTGTAGCCTGAAAATCCATCAAGGAAACTGTATACTTTCCTTGCCCGCTACTCTTTCTAGTAGATGCTCAGTGATAGGAAGCAGATAGTTATCGCGAATAGTGGTGGCATTAACCTTTTTCAAGTTAATGCACACACGTAACTTTCCATTCTTCTTGGGTACCACTACGATGGGGGATACCCACTCAGTGTGCTCAATTTCATAGATGAATCTAGCTTCTACCAGTCTATCTATCTCCTCTTTGATCTTAGCAGCATAATTATCATTATATGTGTATGGCTTTTGCTTAGAGGGTTTCGCGTCTGAGGTCATGGGAATTGTGTGTGAGCATATGTCTGGGTCAACACCCTTCAAGTCCTTGTAACTCCAAGCGAATACATCTCTGTATTCTCTTAGCAGGGCAATCAACTCTTGCTCTTCTTCTTCTGTCAGGTCATGCCCTATGTAAGTGCACCTCTACTCTCCTTCTTCTATGGCTACAACTATTTTCTTGGTGGTTTCTTTGTTATCATAGGCCTCCCCTGATTGCGCTTCACGTTTAGGCATTCTTACCATGACTCTTCTATCATCTATCTCATATTTTCTGAAATTGTCAGGGACCTCAAACAAAGACTCTTCTTCCTCTGGTGTGATTTCTCTCTTCTTCCTTTTCTTTCCTTCATCCTTAGGGGTTACTTGTGTAGTTAATCTTACGTCATTTGTGAGCTCTCCATGTCTCTGAGGGTGAGCTTCTACTTCATAGAAGTATTCTTCATCTGATGCAAAAGGTGGGTCCATAATGATTGACTCTAGATCAGAGTCACTTGCATCCTCGAATGCATCAATGTTAGGTTCACATTCTTCCAGAACCGAGTCTCCCATAATTGGCTCTATGGAGAAGACTGAAATGTCATAGCCATCTTCATCACAATGGGGTGTCCATTGTTCTTCATTGATGGCTACATCCATTGTTGCTAAAATCTCTGCCCAACCATGAGGTTCAAACTCTTCGTCAGGAAATACTACAGGTGCATAGGCTGGGTCTTGAACTGATCTATGGGTTTCTTTCGTACCTACCTCTCTGGCTTTTTCTCTCTTCTCTTCTTCTACTGCTACTTTACACATCCATAAATGGGTGTCTTCATGCATCCATGAGGATCCTGATCCTATGGAATGCACTGACTCCGTATCATCTTTAGCTCTATGGATCAGGTTCCATTGGATAGGAGGGACATCTCTATGAGAGTAATCCTTGAGATTGACTTTAGTCGTAACACCTAAGTGTTGCAAATACAAGGAATTGGTTCCCCAATCTTGTACCACCTGCAATTGCCGCATAAATGGTCGTCCCAAAATCATCTCATAGGCATGATTTTTGCTA
This sequence comes from Ceratopteris richardii, assembly GCA_020310875.1. Classification (NCBI taxonomy): domain Eukaryota; kingdom Viridiplantae; phylum Streptophyta; class Polypodiopsida; order Polypodiales; family Pteridaceae; genus Ceratopteris; species Ceratopteris richardii. Next base: position 93,907,857 of record CM035427.1, on the reverse strand, counting down.
AAGTCACATATAGCAAAAGTATGCTCAAACTTAACACCGCATGTAGTGAGAGTTATTCCTTCCAGCAAGCCTAAGGATCTTTCTATGTGACCATCAGCCATCTGCAATTTCATCCTTGTGGGATTGAGAGCTGGCTTGCCCCAACGCTTCCATAGAGAAGTGGTAGCAATAGCAACTCCTGCACCTGAGTCTAGAATTGCCTTGGTTGTGTACCCCTGATGGGTAATGGGAAGATAGGTGTTTCCTTCTTCACCTTCACTCATGTCTCCTATCTTATCCAAGGGTATTTCTGGCACTGTTCTATGGGATCCTACCTGGGAACGAGGTTTCACTACTTCTGGCACTTGATTGGCTACATGTTTCCACAATTCCGGCCTAACTTGAGTAACTCTTCTAAAGTGAGATTGCACTGCACTTTAGTATTCTTTACTACCTCTGTGTTCCTAGGTATGACTGAGTCTTCATTTCTTACCATGACTGTGGGTGCTCTCATACATGTGGACTTTGCTTCCCATGGACTTGTGAATTGGGGTAATTCATGTAAAGAATTAGACTAATCTCTCTTGATTTTGGGTGCTCTCCTGTTCCTCATAAATGGAGGGAATATCTTGTGGGAATTGATCATGCGCGTCATCCACAAGTTCAATGGGAGGAGAGACTTCACTCTCTTTTGCCCATTTCTCTTCTTGAATCTCTCGTAGGAATTCTTGTGTGTACCTATTCATAGAAGAAGAGGTATCTGGTTTAGTGGAATTGGGCACATAAGCTTCCTGTGGGGGAATGCTTATTCTTTTACTTGCCTCATCTCTTACTTGGTTTTTTTCTTCCTTGGCAGATTTTGCAATTATGCTCTCTAACTTCGCTAATAGTCCATCCAAGTGCAATTGTGCCTTAGCTGAGCAAGAGTAGTTGAAGAGGCGACTGGCTTCAAACATAGTCTGAGCCGATGCGACCATTTTTGTGCAAAGCTTAGTTCTCTCTATCTCTAAGTCAGCTCTAGGGTAGCACTTGTCATTATCCGCCACATTTGGCCCTTCTTGGATTCTGGCCTGATATGCCTTAAGCATCATGTCTATGTCTTCAGGAGTGGGGTCAGCTAGCACTGATCCTACTCTAGGGGGTGGTGGGATGGTCTGAGGTGGGTTGAAAGATGGTGGATTAGATGGTGATGGAGATGAAGTTGGTGGTGGTATATGAGAGTTTGTTTGAGAGGTGAGTTCAACAATTTTGGCTTTTGTTTCTCTCATGCTTTCTTCTAAGTCGCTCATCTTTTTAGACCATTGTCTTTTCATTCTCTCTCGGCTATCCTTCCAGGCTCTCGACCGTTTCTTGGCTATGCTCTCAGTTTCACTAACCTCTGCACTCTGTTCTTGTCCTAACCCTTGGTTCTGCTGCAAAGTCTGAGCTCTAGTGACCACCTGCACCGGTGCAGTGGAAGTTACACTTCCTGTAGCGTCTACTACTAACCCAATAACATTAATTCGAGTGATTTTTGGCATATTATTGGGATTCTTTGGGCAATCTCGTAAGAGATGCTCCTTTCTGCAATCTTGACAAAAGCCCTGTATTGTTACTGACTGGGGTTGTGTAGGTGCAGCCATTGGGCAATCACGAATGAGGTGATCTCCTTGACATCTATAGCATGGTCCTCTAGGGAATGGGGGTCTTACCTACCTAGGTTGAGGTCTAATGTTGGGATTTGTGTACATGATGTTTGCATATTCTGAATCCCAACTAGGTTCACTCGGTTCTTCACTACAGTAGGATTCACCATGTTCAGGAGACTGCATGTAGTAAGCCTGGGGGCTATCAGTATGTGTAGAATCAAAGCTATGGTCACTGGGATCACTTTCTGAAAGCAATGGGGTTACTGGCACTATGGCTCTATTCCGGTTCTCTTCTGCAGCTGCATATTTTACTGGGATCACATTGGCTGGAGCTGGAGGTTGTTGAGCTAACACAGGCTGAGGTCTTTGCTGAGTTTGGTAGGGTTGCTGATAGGGTTGTTGAGGTCTGCCATATTGTTGTGGTGAGTACTGGTTCTGGTATCTTTCTTGTTGAGGGTATGGCTGAGGGTAGGTTTGTCTAACCGCTTGTTTATTGTAGGGGCAATCTTGTGCAGTGTGATTAGTGTTTCTCCGTTCTATGGTGCAGTACTGGCTACTGGGATTCACTTGGGGTTGAGCCATAATGGGACATACATTCGCCATATGGTCACCTCCACAGGTATAGCACCGTTTAACTGGGGCAAATCTTGGGATTTTTTTGCTAGAGACACCTAGCTTTTGAGCTAGTTTCTCAGCGAGTTCCTCAATAGATGTGGATTGCGAGGAAGAGAGGCTAGAAGAACTATCTGAATCTTTGTAGATTTTCGAAAGTTCTAATTCCTCCCCTAGGTTATCCTCTATGTCGATGCACATGCGTACACACTCTTCTATGGTCCTCGGGTCCTTTAAGTACACGTAAGATCTCAACTTGGTACTTAGAAGTCCATCTAGGAATAAAGCCACTTGTTTGGCTGGTGTGGGTAACTCAGAAATAGGGCATCTCTCTAAATATTGCCTAAACCTTCTTCTTGCAAGTCTAACCATCTCTTGAGGGGTTTGCTTGAAGCTATGAATCAGTGAGGAAGTATTATGCCTTATGCCACTCTTAGAGAATTCAATAATGAATACCTCTAGAAGTTGGTCTATGTTCCTGAAGTGTCTTTCATTTAGTGGTTGAAACCACATAAGAGCGGTGTTCCTAAGAGTTAGACCAAAGGCATTGTATTGCGTGAATAAGTCCTCCACTTGTTCAGCTCTCAAGACTTGTCTAAATTCGGCCACATGATCATAAGGGTCTCCAGTGCCATCGAAGTAGTTCTTCATGGACTTAACTAGTTGTGTAGGTCTCAAAGTCCTCGTGTGCTCTCTAGGCCTCGGCAAGGGGAAATCCTCAGCATTTCTTAAGTTCCTTGGAACTCTAGTTCTCTCTATTTCTTCTCTATTCATCTCTGTTTGCATTCGTTCTCTTCCTATTGGGTTGGCAAAGCTCACTTCTGGCCTATCTCTACTTCTATCCCTTTGAGCGCCATGAGCTTGGGATGTTCCAGCCCCTTCGTGGCCAAAAGAGACATTAGATCTTGGTTGGGAAAAAATAAATTCTCCCTTCCAAGTGTAGGCATGCCTACCATGTTCTGTGACCACAAAGATCCTCTCTGAAGTACTGTCTAGATAGGTCACTTTGCCTGGGCTATCCGGATCTTTGAACTCATAAATAGTGATCGTTCCTATCTCATTAGGTTGTTCAGACTTATACCTCCAAAATGCTTCGTCAGTTTCTCGGTTCAAGAGTAGATCTATGCTATTGTTGTCCTGGGGGATCCATTCTGGTGTGAGAATTCTAGTGAGAACTGATTTGCCTCGAGGAGTTTTAGGTTCTACACCCATGTTCCCTTGCTCTAGGTCACCTAAGTCCATTTCTGGGATCACATTCCCGAATTCATGTCCTATCTGGTTGACTGGTGACTACATATATGGTTCCATCTTTGTCCAAGTATGCTCCATTTTCAAATTTGACGGCTGGATGTTCAATTCCAATGGGTTGGTCAGGGTTTTTAATATGGACCACAGATCTTCCTAGGCCGTCCTCATAGATGCTAGCACCTAATCAGTTGGTCCTAAGGTATTCCAGTTGCGTCTTGTAGGGGCCTTCTACCCTATGTAAATATGGCACACCTGAAATTCCTGTAGGTCTCTCCATACCATGGGACATCTCAGACCCGCTAGTTTCAGAGCTAGGGTAGTGAGAATGATGGCTCAACTGTTGGGCCCATGACCTAGCAGTATGATTAACACTAGCCTCGGAAGACCGAAGACTCTGTCTATCTCTCCCTAGGTGTCGTCCTGATCTAAGGTTCATAAGCCCAATCAAATAATCCCAAATTTCCCAAGTACAATTCTGTTGCTGAGTTCTTTTGTTCTAGTCACTTGCTCTTTTTAATTTTGCTAGGATGTTACTTCTTGTCCAATCAACCGTCGTTACAAGGAACACTTAAGTTTTCTCGTACTTGAGGTTGGTCGCTTTAGTTAACTTCTTTTCACTTAGGTTGTTTCGCAATTGGAATTTTTCTGCGTACTTGTACTTGAGTGATTAGAGTTCTTGGACTTGGTCGTGCTTAACGTAACCCTAATTGATCAAAACCTCTATCCATGCTTAGTCTATGCTAGGAATTGACAGAGGGTGTTGAGAATTTCCAACCTTAGTTTCTCTCCTTGGTTGCCCTTGTGTGCCCAGGAAGTGTATTCCCAAGCTTGCACTTACTCTTGCTTCGAGTACCCTTCGATGCTTTCAAAGGACCTGAAAAAGTCCCAAAGTTAGCTCAAGACTTAGGTTTGCTTGACACAATAAAACATGTTCATTCATGCAATTCAGAGATCAAACTGTTCTTTGGCTTTATGGGAAACAATCCTAAAGACCCCTTAGTTTTCCTTCCCCCTAGGTATGGTCACTTCAAAATACTATTTCTAATAATCTTGATATTAATTCTACCATAACCAGTGAAAGTTTTGGTTGTACTCCCCACGAGCTTTCCAACAAAACAAAAATCACAGCAAACGGATTTCGTATGAGAAAGTTATGCCAGTTCAGGGTTCTAGGTCTAAAACAAGATTCAAACAGGCTAACAGGCAAACAGGACTTCTCGAAATACTTGTGTAATGGCCTCACAATGCTCTCATAAATTTCTAACGTTGCCCAAATATTTGCCAAAAATTGACCAACTATCTTTGCCCTAAAAAATGGCCGAAATTTGCCCGTCAATTGCATTCAAGATCTCTGTCAATCGCGATTGATATGTCAGTCACGATCGACGTGTCAGTCGTGATTGACAGGTCCGTCGTGGCTGTCAGTCGCGATTGATGGGTCAATCGCGATTGACACGTGGCTCGAGAATTCAGTCCGTCGTGTTCAAAGGATCCTTGACTCTGTCGGTCGCGATTGATGGGTGGATCGCGATTGACAGGTCCGTTGCGAGGGGTCTATCGGTCGTGGTCAGACAGTCGTCGACTGGGTCAGTCGCGATTGACAGGTCCGTCGGGGCTGTCAGTCGCGATTGATGGGTCGATCGCGATTGATGGCTTGATCGCGATTGACATGTGGCACGCGCAAATTCAGTCCGTCGTTGACTCAGTCGGTCGTGATCGAGGTGTCGGTCGCGATTGACAGGGCCGTCGGCAAGTGTCCGTCGTCGTTTGTCGATCGCGATTGACAGAAAACAGAGACATATCAAAATTTTAAGCACATATTTAGGAAGCTCTAAGCATGCACATCATGATTATGTACTTAGTTTAGCAAAAGGACCATTTTTTTTGTCAGTCGCAATTGACAGAGGTCAACGCCTCGGCACCTGCACAGTCAAATTTTTTACCTGTTGGAGCTGGTGTAGTTGTTGGGGATGCTGATTCCTATAGAAAATCTCAAAAAACACAGAAAAGCACAAGCACACAAACGCTCTCTCGCTCTCTCTCACAAGTGAAATGAGGGAAATGGTGTGGGTTGGTGATATGACCAAAAACTGAAATTTTCACGATGATGGAGATGGAGGCGGGAGATGGTGATGATGATGATAGTGATGAGAAAAATAAAAGAAAATAGATAAAAGTGAAGAAAATACCTATGACTCCAACACCTCAACTCTACGTCTTACCATCACACGCTCGTCCTCAAAGCTCGATCCCCGGCAACGACGCCAAAAATTGGTGTAGCTCAGTGATGAGTAGCACCTCCTTTAATGTGAATCCAGGAAGACGTGAGGATGGTATGATGACCTCGAGCAAGTGAAGGCACAAGTGCGTGAGTGAGAAGCACACAAACATGCACACACACATGCACACACACGGCAAGAACAAAGAGGAAGACAAGTTCAACTCTATTACAAGCTAACCTCAAAAATGAGCTCTCTAGCTCTATTTATAGTTTTTGACTAGCTTTTGGCCTTGTCCAGACCTAGTGTCCAGCCTAGTTAAAAATTAGGTTCTAGGGCCTATTTGGAGGCTCAAATGGAGTCTAAAAATCATGAAAATTGGTACAATGATACTTCTAATACTCCTCAAGCTCACGACTCCTTGGCTTGCACAAAATGGAGCTACAAAAAGGTGAAATGGTATTTACAATGATTTGTAGTGATGAGAATCACTGTTATGAAGATGTTGTTTTGGAAAAATTTGAATGGCCTACTTGCCATATCTTCGTTGACTACTTAGTCTCCTTGTGCCTTCTCTCCGCTCTGGCTCCCTTCTTTGGCTTCCTTGTCTTGTGAGTCCTTCAGTGCCTTGACTACTGCCAACACATGCCTCTAAGACCCATCATCTACACAAGAGGCTTTTCCAAATGGGGCATTGACTTCATAGGACCTATAAATCCTCTAGCCAAAGGTTCACATGCCGAATATATAATAGTGGCCATTGATTATCTAACAAAATGGGTAGAAGTAAAAACAATGAGGAAAAATAATGCGCAAACCGCGACTAAATTCCTCTTTGGAAATATCTTTACTGGCTTTGGATTGCCAATAGAAATTGTGAGCGTAGGGGAACACACTTCACCAATGAAGTGATAGAATCACTGATGAATGAATTCCTTGTGATTCACAAAAAATCAGCCCCCTACCACCCTGAAGCCAATGGCCATGCTGAGAGTTCCAATAAAATATTGTGCATGGTGTTGACCAAAATAGTCAACAACGGAAGGTCAGATTGGGACAAGCAGTTGCATCATCCAATTTGTTCCTTCCAAGTGGCTTACAAAACTGCCATTGGAACTACTCCATTAATTTGGTATACAAACAGAATGCAATTTTACCAATTGATTTTTTAATCCCTACCCTATGCATAGCACAATAGAATGATTGGACAGGCCATGAACTATCCCAACAATTGGAGCAAATCCAAAAATTGCATGAAACGCCATTACAAGCTATGGCAGGAATTTATGTAGCTAAAAGGAGACAAAAAGCTTATTGTGATGCACATATTAAATATAAGGGCTTAAAGGAAGGCAATTTGGTATTAATGTACACATTGAAATAGCATGCAAAGAAATTATAGCAGCAAGGATACAGACCATCATTGATAAATCGAATCTCAACCAGTGGAGCAATAAACTTAGCCACACCAGATGGAGATGTACTTCCCAACTACATTAGTGGTTGTAGAGTTAAAAGATATATGGAACCACTAACGGACCGAATGTTAGCCTGACTCATGCGAAATCGGAAAAATGAAGAAGAGAAAATTAGAGAAGAAGCTCGAATGGAATTTCTAGAGTGAATCAAGAAGTGAAAAGAGTGGATGAGACAAAGAGAAGAATGATATGTACAGGGAGAGGAACCAATACCCATGGAAAACTACCAAGTAGGTAATGCAGAGAATGAAAATAATGGTATCTTCTGACCATACTTAAACCTAGGAATCGGAACTACGGAGTATCAATTAGTGGACACATTGATTGACACAGGAGCGGCACTCACTTGCATGTGAGTTTCGTTAGTCACTCACCTCAAAACAACCATGAGTCCCACTAAAGTATGTGTGATAGGAATTGGTAGACAAATCATCAAGTGCCTAGGAGAAGTCTCCATGTCCATACATCTAGGAAATTCCACTATGGAGGAAAGATTCTTGGTATGCAAGGACAAAGATCTTATTGAAGATCTGATCCTAGGACAGACTAGATTTTTGAAAATGAATTCAGCATACGCTTTCTGGAAGCTAGGATATCCCAAAAATATCAGCACAACCTTACCTAGTGAAGTAGACCAGAACGAAGTTGGGGAAGAAAGTTTATGTAGGGATGTGTTTCATGAGTATCCTAAGCTAGACTTGCCTATGAATAGTGGGGTTTTGCATGATTTCATAACCAGTTTGTCCACAGAACCTGAACTCAAGAGAAAAAGTGAGGACGCTTCTTCTCAGCCCATCCACACTATAAGAAAAAAACCAACATGGACATCAACCGCCAAAATACCACCATGAACGAACACATGAGTACGATGGGTATGCAAGGATAATCTACCTTAGCATGCAAGTACGATGCAAGAACAGACCGACCCTCCAACAAAAACACGGCAAAATAACCACTATTCAAAATCTCAATGGAATAAACCAAGAATTCTTTGCGTATGGCTTCCAAAATCATTGGTGGAGGCTCAGAAATCACATCCATGTATATGGATTCCAAAAGTCACTACAACATATGAGGGGCATACCGACACCGCTTATACCGACGATCACTCGTGGCGCCGGTATAAACGTCCGAAATCACCTCTTAAAGATACCGACGGTCAAGTGACCATCGGTATGACCGTTTTAAACGGATTGTTGGTGTGCTCTGCAGACGTCGGTATAAGCGTCGGTATGAGCGTCGGTATAAGTGTCGGTATAAGCGCCGGTAATTTAATGGAAGTTACCGACGCCCATACCGATGTGCATACCGAGGCCGACTTTTAAACATACCGAGAACCCGAGAGCAAAACTTCACTTTTTTACGCGTGTTTGAGTATTGTTTGTCTTCTGTCGAACTTGTGCGTGCGAAGCGAATTGCAAACTGCATTGTCTTGTGCACACACACACACATAGATCTCTCTCTCTACACACACACACACTCTCCTTCGGTTTAGATCTGAGATCTTGGTAAGTAGTGCGTGTACTATTAGCCTTTGTCTTTCTCTATGCTTTAGGTCTTATAATTTCTCTTCTCTTTGATTTTGCAGAAGTTCTTTGGCGTCAATTGTTTGGAATTCAACAATAGACGACCTACATTACGCTTTGACGACAACGATCCAAAAGAGGGACATACTTGTAAGTGATTGTTTTATTGTCTATTGATAGAGAGAGAAAGAGAGAGAGATGAGAGAGAGAGAAAGAGAGAGAGAGAGAGGGAAAGAGAGAGAGAGAGAGAGAGAGAGAGAGAGACAAAGAGAGAGAGAGAGTGAGAGATAAAGAATGATGAAAAGAAAGGAAGATAGAGATAGGAAAATAGAGCATACACACACACACATACATACACACACACATCTACACATTTACACATGCATACATACACACATACACATATACACACATGCATATATACACATAGGAAAATAGAGCATACATACACACACACATACACACACACACATCTACACATTTACACATGCATACATACACACGTACATGTACACACATGCATGCTTACATACACACACATATACACACATGCATGCTTACATACACACATATACACACATGCATGCATACACACACATACAAATATACATACATGCATACATACATACACACATGCATACACACATACATACACACACATATATACATATGCATACATACACATACACACACACATACACACATACATGCATACACATACATACACACACATACATGCACACACATACATACGCACACATACACATATACACACATGCATGCATACATACACACACATACACATATACACACATGCATACATACACATAGCAAAATAGAGCATACATACACACACACATACACACACACACACACATCTACACATTTACACATGCATACATACACACATACATGTACACACATGCATGCTTACATACACACATATACACACATGCATGCATACATACATATACAAATATACATACATGCATACATACACACACACCTGCATACACACATACATACACACACATATATACACATATGCATACATACACATACACACACATACACACATACATGCACACACATACATACACACACATACACATATACACACATGCATGCATACATACACACACATACACATATACATACATGCATACATACACATAGCAAAATAGAGCATACATACATACACATACACACACACATATCTACACATTTACACATTTAGATTTTTATAGGTGTTCAAGTATTTACATTTTAGTATTTTAGGTTTAAGTCTAAGTCTTTCTGATTAGGATTTTAGGGTCTTAACACCTACATAACATATTTACACACATACACATACACATGCAGATAATACATATATAAAAAGTACTAGTGTTTTAAATAATTTAATTAAATATATATAATTAAATATATAAAAATAGGATTAATTAAGAAAAAATCTGAATATATAAATAAATATATATATATAATAGGGTTTTAGGTTTTTAGCATTAGGATTACGGTTTTAGGTTTTTAGGATTAGGATAAAGGTTTTAGGGTTTTAGGGTTTAAGGAAAAAATCTGAATAAATAAATATATATATATGTAAAATAGGGTTTTAGGTTTTTAGGATTAGGATAAGGGTTTTAGGGTTTTAAGATTTAAGGAAAAAATCTGAATAAATAAATAATATATATATAAAATAGGATAATTATATAGATAAATAAATATTAAAAGTATTAGTGTTTTAAATCATTTAATTAAATATATAAAAATAGGATTAATTAAGAAAAAATCTGAATAAATAAATAAATATAAATATATATATATATATATATATATATAATAGGATAATTATATAGATAAATAAATATAAAAAGTATTAGTGATTAAATAATTTAATTATATATAGGACTAATAATCTAAAAGAATAGGACTAATTAAGAAAAAATCTGAATATATAAATATATATATATATAAAATAGGATTTTAGGTTTTTAGGATTAGGATTAGGGTTTTAGGTTTTTAGGATTAGGATTAGGGTTTTAGGGTTTTAGGGTTTAAGGAGAAAATCTAAATAAATAAATAAATATATATATAAAATAGGGTTTTAGGTTTTTAGCATTAGGATTAGGGTTTTAGGTTTTTAGGATTAGGATTAAGGTTTTAGGGTTTTAGGGTTTAAGGAAAAGATCTGAATAAATAAATAAATATATATATAAAATAGGGTTTTAGGTTTTTAGGATTAAGATTAGGGTTTTAGGTTTTTAGGATTAAGATTAGGGTTTTAGGGTTTTAAGATTTAAGGAAAAAATCTGAATAAATAAATATATATATATATATATAAAATAGGATAATTGTAATGATAAATAAATATAAAAAGTATTAGTGATTTAAATAATTTAATTAAATATATAAAAATAGAACTAATTAAGAAAAAAATCTGAATATATAAATAAATATATATATAAAATAGGGTTTTAGGTTTTTAGGATTAGGATTAGGGTTTTACGATTAGGGTTTTAGGTTTTTAGGATTAGGATTAGGGTTTTAGGGTTTAAGGGAAAAATCTGAATAAATATATATATAAGATAGGGTTTTAGGTTTTTTTAGGTGTTTAAGTATTTAGGTTTAAGTCTTTAGAAGTAAGATTTTTAGGTTTAATAAAAAATCAAATGATCTAAAATGTCCATATTGTAGGAGATGGCTTCTTTGGATCTGGAGGAGAGAATGGTGTGTCCTTGTACTCAGTGCAAGTATCAAATTTATCGAAAATGATGGATTTGTACTGCACATGTTAGAGAGTATGGATCTTTTGATAGGAGTCGACTAGAAAACCTACGCTACCATTCGCATGGTCCCCCAGGTGAGCAGATGGACCCAAACGACATTGCACCGGTAACCTCTCGTGGACAAAAGAGAACAAAGAAGGACTTAGAAGTACAAGCAATTACTAATAGTACTACACAGAATGAACATATGGAAGAGATGCTCGAAGCATTTTATGAGATGGACGAAGATCATGATGGTGGTGAAGATGTCGAGAGTTTCATGGACACAACCGAATTTCCACAATCAGAAGTAGATGAAGAATATGAAAACATGCGAAGACTAGCTCATTTACCACTTTACAATGGAGCAAAGATATATGTACTACGTGCGTCACTCGCGATGCTCAATCTGCAATCCATTTATGGATGGTCAGATAGTAGTGTCACTGAATTGTTCAGGTAAGTGGAGAACAGATTGGCTTTCATTGTTGTATCAAAATAACTTTATTTACTAATATCGTTTTAATTGCTTATTGCAGGCTTCTTAAAGATCAATTTTTGCCAGAGGGCAATGACATGCCTCTAATACGTGGGGATGCAAAAAACTTTTACAGTCCATTGGAATGGATTATACTAAAATTCATGCTTGTCCAAATGATTGCATTATCTTTCAGAATGAATATGAGCATCTCCACGTATGTCCAAAGTGTGGAGCAAATAGATTTAGAGAAGACCTTGTAGGCGAAGCAATCCCCGCAAAGGTTCTTCGCCACTTTCCTATCATTCCACGAATTAAGAACATGTTTAGATGCAAATCTATAGCTGAGTTAATGTCATGGCATACAAAGAGTAGGTCTACAGATGGTGTAATGCGAGTGCCTACTGACTCTGATGCTTGGAAGCACATAGATAGTAAGTGGCCAGAGTTTGCTAGTGAGGCTCGGTCCATATGTCTAGCCTACCTATGGATGCAGTGAATCCATTTGGTTTACGCAGTTCTTCATGGAGCACATGGCCTGTATGTTTGGTGAATTATAACATCCCACCATGGCTGGCCACAAAGAAAGGTCATTTATTATTAGCTCTTATTGTACCAGGTAAGTATAAGGTAAAAAACATGGATGTATATCTTGCCCCACTTGTGGAAGAACTGCGCATTTTATGGGATGGGATTACTGTGCGTGACATGTCTCAACCTATAAGAAAACGAGACGTGCGAGTGCAAGGCATACTTATGTGGACGATGCATGATTGGCCTGGTTATGATGAATGTTTAGGTTTATCGATTTCGGGTTACCATGCTTGTCCCTTATGCGGACCACAACTCGAAGCACGCTATTCCAAAGCACTACGTAAAACTGTCTATGAAGGACACCATAGATATTTGCCTGATGGACATGTTTTACATGAAGGTCAAATTGGTCGACAAGCGCCCCGTGAAATGAAAGCTAGCGATTGGAAACAACTGTGGGATTCAAAAAATCCAGTCACTAGCATGAAGCGGTTGTCTATTTTCCATGAACTCCCTTATTGTAGTGAATTTTTTATCAATCATTTGGTAGACCTGATGCATATCTTTAAGAATGTGGGAGAGATTCTTTGGAAAACTTTGATCGGAAAGAAAGAAAGAAAGCAAAGCACAAAGGGAGGACTTAGAAGAGCGAGGTCGTATGCGAGAGTTGTGGACAATGAATCATTGCACACGATAATTAGACAGAATTGATCAAGTATCAAAACTTAGTCTCTACTTTGTTTGAGTGCAGATGGCTTGAGAAGATTCAAACACAACAATTCAAGAAGAAGTACTTGAATTCCCAATGAAAAGTGTGACAAAGGCCAAAGTTCATTGGTTCCGAGAAGACTAACCAGTGGGCCACCATTTGTACTTGGTGACAATTAAAATCATGGATACGGACGATCAATTTTTGGTGGTCCCAAGACTTCAAGATCTTACATGAGCTTCCATCAACAATGGATGTGTTGAAAAAAGCTAGCATTCATAGGTATTTTGAGTTGCCATCTACAAGCCAGATTTCGAGAGACGCACTCAAGTCATGAGCACCCTTCATCCAGCCTTGGACAAACCATCGGTGCTAGAAGCAAAAGTTCTTGATGCAGAAGGTGAATGGGTAACCATATAATTCACGTGTGATCTCATTAAAGAAGCATTCAGATGGATCAAGGATGGGACCACGGATCTCAAGGAAGAAAGTAATGGCACTAAAACCAAGACATTCGTGGATATTAATCATATTGATATTGAAGAAGAAGTTAGATTGGTGCATCAACATTTTCACTTTGCTAATATGCATAGATATATGGCACCACATAAGATAATAGTTCAATTACTATCTCATGCCACCAAGCAAATAGGCAACCAAGTAAACTTGACACCCTACATTCAAGAGCGATTATTTGAAGCCAAGAAGCAATGGGGTCATAAGAAGTTTTTGAATGGAAGTGTGGATCTGATAGTATTGATATACCACGCATTAGGCATTCGAGAACACCTCACGAAAACGCCATCATCTACTCAAATGGCTAAGTATGTGAAGCTAGCACTGGTACCGAAAAAGAAGAAAGGAGTGAAGATAACCGAAGAAGCAGGAAAAAGATCACAACCGGTGATGCGAGGAGCAAAATGACTAAGGGACGTACGAAAGGCGGAAGAAGTAACTCCACCATCAAAGAGGACATTTGTACTCTCTAGAACAAAAATAGAACAGTCCACACCTATCACTAAAATAGAAATGCAAGAAGCTATGGAGGAGGCTCACAAGTTCATGGAAGGACAAATCAATCTGGGCATCATTACCATCAAGCTCATACCACATCTATGCTTAGTAAGAGGCTAACCAAGTTCCACAGGAACCGAGAATTGGGGTTAGTCAATTCAAGCTCTTCATATGAAATCCAGGAAGAACATGAACCATCAACTATGAACGTCGATATCTGGAGTGAATCAAATGATGATCGTAATTGGGATGAAATCAATCAAGTCAAGGACTCACTTGACATTGAAAACAAAAAATTGGATCAAGTATGGGATGCTACATTCGAAGATGGACAAAAAGAAAGGCCAACAAAAGACGATGTAGATACATAGAAAATGAATGACACAAAAAAACTTCAAGTCACAGAAATCTATCTTGAAAGTCAATCTACAATAAAGAATCCAAAGGAAGAGCAAACACAAGAAGAAATTAGGGAACGAGAACCATTTACACCTATAAAGGTAATAGCAGAACCTTCACCATTGGATGTAACATTTCAAGGAAGTGCTACAAAGTCTGCTACCTATGAAGAAGAAGAGCAACAAATTCACTTACAAATTTGACAACCGCACAATGAGATAGTACATATTGAAAAGGGCAAGGGTGTAAAAGTGGGTGAAGAGCCGAGCATACCCACAACATGGTTCAATGTTGATGTGCCACAATTAAAGCCAGTAGTAAAACAAATGATCCAAAAACCCATGGAAACCCAACAACAACTTATGGAAGTGGATAGAGATTATGTCCAAGCATTAGTGGAAAAAAATCAATTCAAGATGCTCCATGAGGAGCTCCCTACAAGAGTATTACATGCCCAAAAGGAACTTACCAACAAAGAAAAGGAAACAAAAGAAGCAATGGAATGATGCAACCTACTCACAGAAGAAAATCAAAAGATGCAATATCAACGTAAGGAGCTTCAAGAAAAATATGCAACGAATGAAGCCGAAAAAGTATGTATATCAAATAGAAGCAAAATCTTAGAAGCTCAAATAAAAGTTTACATGGACGAGGAAGACAACCTAAGAAGCAAGAATAAAGAATTAATGAATGCAATCTTGTTTAATCAACCCGTGCAAGTGCAAGAAAGTCAACAAAACAATACACAGGAATTAGAAGCTCAGATAGCCAAATATGCAGGCCAACTAAAGCAAGAGCAAGAGTTACGAGACGAATGAGAAAGAAAGTATATGTATGATACAAA
The DNA here is from genome assembly GCA_020310875.1 of Ceratopteris richardii. Classification (NCBI taxonomy): domain Eukaryota; kingdom Viridiplantae; phylum Streptophyta; class Polypodiopsida; order Polypodiales; family Pteridaceae; genus Ceratopteris; species Ceratopteris richardii. Next base: position 93,892,424 of record CM035427.1, on the reverse strand, counting down.
TGAGCTCAAAAAAAGGTGGAAGGCTGCTGAAGCCCAGATCGTAGAGCAATGTAAAGAGGATGCCGATCAAGTAGCTTTACTTGGCGAGCAACTCTTGCAGAGTAATGAAGCACTCACAATAGCTAATAATGAAATAACTAAGAAAGATGAAATCATTGAAAGCATGTGGGCTCAATTACTATAGGGCGATCAAATGGGGACACTAGTAGTTCAAAGCTCTCAAGCGGCTATTGTGGAGACTGAGGTACGTCCTCCTTCTCCTCCCATCCACAATTCACCAATACATGAGGGAAAGGCAGAGATGAGTGCTGATAAAAATACACGGCCTACTGTAGAATTAAACTGAGACAAGCAGGCACTACTAGTGTCTCAAGTTTCAACTTACAGGACAATTTGAAGTTCAAGTAGTGAAAGTTACGAAGGAAGCAAAAATCAAAAGGAAAAATTTAGAGCAAATTATGAAGCCTCTTAGTGTACCATATGGTCTATTGAAAGAAGAAACTAGACAATACATCAAGAGGACTACACAGAAAGAACTCGACCAAGACTTATAATTCAGAACAGATACATTCTCTTATAGATAGGAATAATTTGACAGAGTAGATCCAATTTGGAGACGTAAGTTTTTGGAAAAGAATCTAACTTTATAGGTGCATTGGGAATCTGCACTATCTTTTTGTCTTGTACCACGAAGACGATCCTGCACGCAATTTTGGGAAGAACAGTGTCAGGGCACACTGAATAATCAGTGGCTAAACTATCCACTATTATCCAGCCCACCTCATAACTACTTACCTACCAAAGAATATATGGTACAACTATAGAATTTTGGCTCTCAAGATATGCAACAATTCCCGACCTAGCAATAAAGATGACGAATAAAGTGTTTGCATGCTACTCAGTTTTGAAAGTCTTCAAACATGCTCAATACACCTTTTTGAACTTTATCAACATTAACCAAGGCACAAATGCCTTAATTTTTGATATCTCTAAAATGTCTAGCTCACTTACAATCATGGCCATATATTCTCGCTTAATGTTTCTACCAGGTCCCTATATGCAAACATTCAAAGAAGCATTTTTCATAGGATTTTTTGAAATGGACTCGGAGATTTTCGTAAAAAGGAGTTCCAGTTTAAATCCTCAATTGGTATCCTATGAGTTAAGTTTCTTTGCAGATCATCAACGAGCCCCCAATGATGGTGTCAAGTCAGCACAATGGAAAGAACTCATGATATATGAAGCTAATCTACTGAATCAACGAGAGCAAACAACCATATAGACATACTCACATCGCCAATCAAAGCCTGTCGGGGATGACAAAGTTTAGGAGGAGGGACATGTGGAAGGAGAATCAAGCAAGAAATGAAGAAGAAGAAAACCAAAAGGAAAAAGTTTTCAATAAAGGTAACTCACTGTTGTATAATTACATGGGTCTAAGGGGTAGAACCCTTGGGTTTCTAGGTGTGAAACCCTTGGGATTTATGGTTTATTTACCCCTTTTAGATGGGTCTTGAACCTTAGGGCTAATTCTCTAAGGTTGAGTACCTTAGGCTTGATAAGAAGCTTCTCCTAGCCACTTGATTTGTACGTGAGAGCTTGGAGACTCTTCTTTTAGAAGCCATGTGATTTCCTAAGCTTGGAAACCATGTGAACACCTTAGGGACCCATGTGATGGAAGGTACACATGTCCTCTTGAGGACTTACCCCCTTGATCTTGGAGCTATATATTGGAGGGGTTGGTTAGGTGGAAACACATCTCTCTTCCTAGTGTCGCCTTGCTAGTTAGTTCTCTTAGGCTTCTTAGTTCTTTGTGTGTGGAGGCTATGGAGCTCTAACACAACAGTGGTATCAGAGCTAGATAGGACTTTTGAAGTTCATCTCCACGGGAGATTTGGCCTAACATTGAAGATCTTCGATTATGAGATCTTCGTTAGCTCACTGATGTTGAGAGTCCTCACGGATGCTGAGAGTTCTCTTCCTCGCGGATGTTGAGAGTTCTCTTTCTTGAGAAAGAAAAAGTCTTTGCCGCATGACTCTCCCCGAGACACCACCGAGTGACTCTCCCATCTTGAGAGAGATGCATTCAGGAATGGCGGGCCAGTGACCTGTAGATAACTGACGGGTGCGCACGTTGATGGCTGAGAAATGTGACCCCATGCACATGGGCGTGACAGTCAATGCAGAGCGACTCATGGGGCTACGTGAGAGAAGGAGATTACTCACTCGCTCTATCTCCGCTTCAGATGAAAACATGGGGCTCCAGCCTCACTATATGAAGAGGTTCACGGATGTTAAAATCGGATATGCGGGATTAACAGTGTGCAAAGCATCAGTGATTCAGCCCTATCTCAAACGTCCTCTAGGTCGCGGGCAGGAGCTTCTCCAGTTGACGGGCATATTTAAATATGTGGTGCGGTACATTAATACACGGGATCCATTCAAACTCCCCAATTAAGCGTGTTTGTACCAGAACAACACCAGGACTTCCCGAGAGGTCACCCATTCCACTGCAACTTTTATGCCCATAAAGCTAGATCCTTCCAATAGGCAAAGAAAGGACAACGCTCAAATCAAAGCCAAGTAATTTTTTTTTGTTTTGTTTTGTTTCAATATTCGTTTGCTATTTTAATAGCCAAACAAGCATGGTTTGAAAAGTTCATGCATTGAATAGCTTTGTAATGCAAATATAAAGTCAAGGTCTTTCATGCATAAAGATAGGTATGATATTTTATGAGTAATGTGCTTTTACGCACCAAAGATACATTTATGCCCTAAATGCATTAAAAAGAACATCATTTCTTTTGAGAAGTTATTTCTCCTAGAGATGCATATAAAAGAATGTGTGTATCAGGGTAAAAGAGAGCATGTGCATGGCTATGCATAAAGAACACATCCTTGCATATGTATATACACATTAGATGCATGGTTTTATGATGTGAATGCACACTTGGACACCCTTTAGTATGAGAATATAGATGCAAGGGTCGTACAATATATACGGCCCATAGACGACAAGGAGATAGGTTTGAATTCTAGCCTAGAAGGCCAATTCAAGAAAAATGGGAATTACACTAGATTTTGAGACAATTCTTTCTATCTGAGTGTTTTACTTTTCAACTCATTTATAGACTACAACATGTTATTATCTCTTGATTGGGGTATATTAAATAAATACTTCAATAATAAGAATAATTGTATTATAAATGAGGTATCAAGTTTGGGCTCAAACCTAAGAAGTTAACATAGTATGTAACATAAATTGGACTTGAATAAATTTCCTGAATAGGCCTTCTAGGGCCCATTGCATACCAACTATGGATATTAGCAAGGGTTGAACCCTTGCCCTTGCCTCAAGAGGTAGATGTTCAAATCAAATATTTAAAGGTATGTACACATATTGGGCACAAGTAAGTATGAAGTGCCAAGATGGAAGGGAAGAAGTGCGATGGCCCAAGTCTACTTCATCATCACAAGAACACTCAAACAAAGTCAAGGGATGGACGAAACTTAAATGCACATGAAATATATTACATGGGTTTTTGAGTTGAGAGGGAGATTAAGTTCCTGAAGTTAACCTTAAGTATGATTTAATTTTATCAGTTTCTAGGAAAAATGGTGATGAGGCCAATTGGCCACTATAAACCATTTAATTCCTTTATGTTTTAGCTTAGTAGTTAAAAGCCAAATAATCCTAACTTCTTGAAATACCTTAAGCTTAAATCCCTCTTATAGAATTTTAAAATTCAATAAAAGCCCATGGCATGTCTGATCAGCAAGGCCAAGGACTTAAGTTGTTAGGACAAAATTTTCTCTCTCATAAAACCACGATACAATAGTGGTAACTTAGAGCATTATCTTCTCAAAGCTATAAGTAAGAGAACATATGGTATAAAAAAATCTTAGTTTTGGAAGATGAAAGCATTAGTTCAAGGAAGTTCTTTGTTTGAAATAAGTAAAGAACTATTCGGAGTTTTACACTATTGTTCCAAGCAAATGCAAGACATGAAGAGAAGGTAAGACCCAAGGGTTTTAATAAACCCGAAATACCATTTTTCAATGTCCTAAGAGTAAAGGGCTAGTTAAATGGTAAATAGTATTACCATCTACTTCATCATAGAGATTTGATTGGTAAGTCAATTATTCTTTCTCAGATTACTCATTACGACATAAGAGATAATATCTAGTTGAGTATAAACTAGCTCTATTATCAGGTGACATAAAATGATCTTTTAGAGTACATCTGAACAAGGGAATCATTGAAAAACCAATCTTTGACATTAAGTCTTGTCAAGTTGCAATTAGAACTGAGACTTGGTAAGTTGAAATTCCATTGTAGCATAGGCAATACATATGCTCTATAGTGGAAATAATACTTACAAGTCCAAGAAGTAATAAATCTTACTTGATTAGAAGAAGGTTTGATCCCAAAACTCAAGCTAAAGTTACCTTTAGCAAAGTGGAAGTGTAAGCCAGATGGTATGGGACATCTAGGCTTACACTACCACTGAAGTAAATTCGGTGGTATGGGACATCGAATTTGTGGGTAATCTCAACTTGAACTTTGGGACATTTGTTCTGTAAGCTTGGAAAAGAGAAAGCAAGAAGCTCTGAATAGTTTTTTTTACCAAGGGGAACAATAAAAGATTGAAAATAAACTCTTTCAAATACTTTTGAAAGAGTACAATTTTCAAAATTACTCTCAGGTAGTTTTCGAGGACAAAAACTCTTAAGGAGGGGAGAAAGTCCCTGACAACTTCTATCTTATGCCTTGAAAAGACCGAATAGGGTATCGCAAGGTAAAAGATATGCAAGAAATAGATAAAGTTGAAGTACTTCCTCGTATTCTAGTACTTCATATATCTATTATTACATCTTCCAACTAGATGAAGTTCTCAAAAGTTGGGGATTCTTAAAAGAACCCCAATACAAGAGAAGACTTGCATACACCATAAGGATTATATAAATCCTAAGTGGGTTAGGAAAAGAAGTTGGATGAACTATAAAGGATAAACCTAAAGATATTTTGATGCTTCATGGGGATAACATAATATACATTATGAATTCCAGTATTATAGACCTAAGGAATATGACTTCTTGTATGAAGCATAATAGCTAGATCCCTAAGTAAAACCCATGGGTAAAACATTGAACATGAAGGGATCTATTTTGGGTAAGACCTAGTCTTATCTCTTATTTTGGCTAAAGAAGAAAAGAAAGCCAAAAGACCCTAGTAGGGCAAAGATCAAGTCAAACTTTAAGTTTGATAAGATGAGTCACACCACATTAAACGGTTAACCAAATATTTAAGTAAGATTAGTAGTGGTGTATCTAAGCACCTTAGTCCTTGCTCTTATAAATTGGTACCATAGTATGAAGGGCATTTAAAAGGACAGAAAGGGTGAGAAAGTATAAAGACAAAGTTATGTGGATTGGATTAGGAACCCACTGGTATGGGACAGTGGGTACTGAATCCCGTTGAGTACTTTTTCTTGATGGCCAGAAGAAAAAGGGACTCATGATCCAATGGAAAACATCAAGAAGACAATGTCTAGAAATAGGCATCTTCTTCAGTTATCCTCTGAAAGGGAAGAAGAATTCTTCCAACAAAATATAAAAGGATCTATCTCTCATTGAGAGTTAGAAATAAAGAGAGGATCAACTTTTTTGAGTTTGAAGGTAAACTCCAAAGAATGAAGCTCTAAAAGCTTCATCCCAAAGAATGACTTGAAATTCAAGGATCATAAAAATGATCTTAGATCAAGCTTGAAAGAAAACTTAGAAAGATCATCTTTTTGATACTTGATAAATCAAGTTAACTGACGAATAGGAAAGATCTAATATGATGTCAACATAGGACATCTTTAATAGATCTAGTATATAAGGAGAGAACTTTGGAAGGATCAAGAAGACCTTTACTTGTAAGGATTAAGCATTGAAGAAATGATTGGAATAATCTATTTTTACTTATGACCTTAAAGATAACACGATATTTTGCACTATGAGTTCCCATCTTGGGACGTAGTTATAAAGATCTTAATCTTTTTGGGAAAACAAGTAAAATAGGTTTCAATCGTTTGGAGTCTACAATAGTTGGATTAATCCCTATGGATTATAGTCCCTTAAAGTGGATTATCAAAACTACATAAAGTTTTGAAAAAACATTAAATCCACTTTTGGTAAGCTATTCAAAGATAAAGAGGATGTTATATCCTCGTAAAAATTAGATAATCCACCTTTACCATTCTATTGGTTAGGCAGGGATTATATAATGAAATTCCCCTCTATTTAGATTTATTGGAGGCGAATCGCAAACAAGAAAATCCACCCATTTCACTAAAAGAGAGTGATTTGGGCAGGGATTATGAAAGATTCATCTTCCTTTCAGAACAAGTTGGATTCTAACTTAAGAGATGAATCTGATAAAGAAACCTTAAGAAGCATTCATCTATTTTGCTAGGTTCATGCACTAGTGGTGCAAAGAGATGGACCAAGGTAGCAATTTAGCTAAAGTCACTTTGACTCCACCTAATCCACATGTTTGAGCTTTGGAGGCCCAGATGACACATGGCTTAAACAAAGGAAATAGGTAGGGATGTTGTCTTCCACCCTTTTCATTCTTTCCATACTTTGCATTCGACTCAGTTCTTTTTTGTATGCAAACTAGATGGAACTTTGAATGAATGGGGCAGGGAATTAGACCACACATGGATTCTCCTCTTTTTAGATTCAGTCGGGGTAGAATTCCCCTTTTGAATTAAGAGGCAGACTTAGAGAGATGAAAGCCATGATCTTTGCGATTGATCATGGAGCACGGGGGAATACCCCAAGGTATGTATCTCCACTCATTTCCGAGGACGGAAATGCTTTTAAGGGGGGGAGAATGTTGTATAATTACATGGGTCTAAGGGGGAGAACCCTGGGGTTTCTAGGTGTGAAACCCTTGGGATTTATGGTTTATTTACCCCTTTTAGATGGGTCTTGAACCTTAGGGCTAATTCTCTAAGGTTGAGTACCTTAGGCTTGATTGGAAGCTTCTCCTAGCCACTTGATTTGTACGTGAGAACTTGGAGAGTCTTCTTTTAGAAGCCATGTGATTTCATGTGATTTCCTAAGCTTGTAAACCATGTGAACACCTTAGGGACCCATGTGATGGAAGGTACACATGTCCTCTTGAGAAGGACTTACCCCCTTGATCTTGGAGCTATATATTGGAGGGGTTGGTTAGGTGGAAACACATCTCTCTTCCTAGTGTGGCCTTGATAGTTAGTTCTCTTAGACTTCTTAGTTCTTTATGTGTGGAGGCTATGGAGCTCTCACACAACACTCACCCTTTGCCCAAAGCCCCACAAGACATGCATCAGGCTTTAACAAGGAATAGGGAGAACCAAACATAGTGAACAAGAAATAAAAGCTCAGCCCAACTAGATGGTGAAGGACTCTAGTGATGCTGAAGAACTCTAATGCAACGTGACCAATATCAAGGTCACTCTAACCACTAGGTGCGTGCGAAGAAAAGAAATAAACAGGCTTGAGCAATACAATGGGATCCCAATGCAATGAACAATGAAATACATGCTCAGCCCATGTGGATGCTGAACCCTAATGAAAGGTGACCAATATCAAAGTCACTTTAACCATAGGAAGAAATCTAATGAAAGGTGACTCAAGATACATCACCTTAGCCATTGGGTGCATGTAGCAAAAAAAAAAATAAACTGGCCAAAACCAATGCACCAGGTCGTGAGTTCTTATCATCCTTGACCACTGGTTATCTATACCTTCACGACTTCCACAGGAGCTTGCAGTGGTCAACTACAAAGATGCTATCAGTTAATAAGGAACCAGATCTACTACAGACACAAAGCTAGAAACAAGAAGCAGAGCCTGTCAAGGGATGATAGAGACAAAGAGGGGGAGAGTGTTGTAGAGAAGAGGAGCATAGAAAAGGGAGCCCCCAGAAATTTTCAAATTATGGGCATAAATTTTCTTCTTCAAGTTTCTATGAAATGCATCATGAAGCTATGTAAATGCAATAGAGGGGTCCTATAGATGCGTGAATTCCAAATATTGTAACATAATTCTTGTAACATAGTAGGAGATTAGAGTTTTTCAATAAAAGTGCTGGTCTCTTGTGTGAAAGGACCAATTTTAGGGCACATGTATATGAATCACTTGATGACTCTTGTAAAGAACTTTTTGCCATTGTGAGAACTAAAGCGGATTTTCGAATTTTCCTCTTTCCAATTGATTATCTTCTTCGCCAAGAGCTTTTGTGTGTGTTTCATGCTTGAAAAGTGTGTGCAGGACTATTGTCTAATCCCCCCCCCCCCCCTTCATGTTTGAACTATTGTAGTGTGTGTGTGAGTCTTAAGGAGTTGTTGAGTGAGTGTTGGTGTTTCTTGCCATTCACTATTTCATTCATAACTTGAAGCACGTTTGTCAGATTCAATTGAAAATATAGCATTAGATGCATCTCATCGAGAGCTTTGAAGTAAACTCGCTATTGACCATGTTTGGAGTTCGAGGTTGAGAGAAAAGTTCTAATTTGTGCTTACTGCTGTAACAGGTATTGTGACGTGCATTTTCTGGGGATTAGTGAGTCGGAGAGGTAGCTGAAGCAAGACACATGCATTGTAGCATGGGCACTTCACTTATCATCATGTGCGTACATGCTTTCATACACTTGATACATCTAATCTCTTGGATGCATAATTAAACGTGTATTAATCCACCACTATACACACTTGTGGGGCGATTGAAGTAGAGTCTCAGTTGACACAAGTCCTTAAGGCTTTACAGCTTAGGTACACACCATCACTTAGTGTGTTTTGGACAAGGTTTAAGAGGTGAAATATTGTTTTCGAAACCAAGGTTCATGCTGTGGGGTATCATAAGGCTCTTAGGGGATGACATAATGAATGTGCATGGTGGCTACATGATGTCACACGACCAGGGAATCTCACCGAGAGGTCAAGAGGATGAATGGTTGGCAGTAGAGAAACAAAAACACGCACATCACACATGAGTTGTAGTCTCACATTGAAGAATGAAACCCTAAGCTCTAAACCAAATAGAGTAATCTTTCACAGGCATCATCAAGTACTCCTTTTGATCAATAACAAGCTTAAATCCAAGTGGGCCCCTCATGAGGGTGATGAGAGGGTGATTAACCTTCTTTGTAATGCCATCTAAGCTCTGTAAAAGCTTCCCCTGCTTTGTGGGATTTGGGGGGTCCCGTGGGCACTCGTCCCCTTCTCTTGTACTTTTCTTTATTTAATTCAAGTCCGGGAGAGTAGGCTAATGCTGAACTCCCTTTACATTAAAAAACATTTGTCATAAAAAAATTTGAAATTCCGAAATATGGAATGCGAACTTATGGAGATAAGAGAACTTATGGAGGGTGACATGATTTGCAAAGTAGTGTGATGTATGTCCTTCATGTCGTTGATGTCGTTAATACTGTTGTTGTCGCTGCTGTTATCAGCATCATTATGAGAACACTGAGAATGAACGAACTTATTTTGGCGATGGAAACTTAAGAGGGGGAGGAGGGAATCTATGCCGTGCTCCCATCGTCCACAAGGAGGGCATGCCTAATGACGCTTGAGATGTCACATGAGGTTCAATGAGTAAGGCCAGGTGAGCCACTTCTCCTAGTTTGTCTTTATGGAAAGCTACACAATGAAAAAAGTTCTTCTCTTTTTCAATTCCACACACCCACTCCATCGCCAGTTTTCAATTTCTCCATTTTCTGATCAATGGCCGACTTTAAATAAGCTCATCCGTTTAGCTATGGCATGTAGATGGAAGTACCATCAATTGACCCATGTGAAGCCTTACGTCGACAAAGATCTGCGTTTCTTGTTTGATTCTGAGATTTTAGCAGATCAAATTTGTCGAAATATCACCTTCCAAGTAACTCTCATGGGTTTATCCTGCTCGATGCCCGTCTCTTTTCCGATTGTCGGCAGTAAAACACGAAGTTGTTTCTTCGCCATTACTTGACGTTTCCTACTTTTTCACCTTCAGATTCTACGAGTACCCGTATGGTTCGAGTCTTAACAATAATATAAAAAAAAAAAACTTTCCAACTGCCTTGCATCAAGTTACAGCTGCCAAAGACCTGTAATGGACAGATTATATGAACTTTGATCGTTCGTTTAGCATTAAGAGGCAAAGATGGATGATGATGATGGCGGTGATGCTGGTGGAATAATAATAGTGGGTCATTGAAGATCTTTGAGACATGAGAACGGCTGTTTAAAGTCTGTTTACGTCTCTGCGAGCTGGACGGATAAGACCTCTCCTTCTGATTGGATCTGCTGAAAGAGGCCTGAGCAGGTATAGCACAGAAGAGTGCGATTGAAAAATTGCGTCGACTCTCTCCTGTCAGTGCATTATCCGACCTTGCTGTCGCGCTTACATTCTTCTGTTCAGAAAACGTTGTCCTGCAATTTTGATTATCTACGGATCTTCTTGTCTCCTGAGAGTCTCTGCGTTTTCACACGTTCTTACCGGGCGTGAACAGTAGATCTAGAAGTTTGACTTGCTTTTGGTGCATGTGAGCTGCCGGAACTGGCTCTCCCAACGAGAATTCATGGCTCGATTTGTACTTGCGTCGGTTTCTTTTCACTATCGAGTGATACGCGTTTCTGAATTAAAAGAGTGACGCTTAGAGACGGAAAAATGTTTTAGATCCTCTCCCCTTCTGTCGCTGCTTCTGCTGCAGGTTTTCTGACAACCAACGTGCCCGCCTTCATTTATGATTTACTCTGGGTTTTAATGGCGAACAATGATGGTGACAAACGTGTGCTTGCTACTGCCCAACACATAGTGCGGACCTTGGGAAAAAATGAGCATATGACAGAGGACATGATCAGGATCCTATCTAATTTCGATGATCGTTTTTCCAATATGAATGAATTGACCAAGGAACCTAGGGGACCTCCAGCGTCGTCCGTGTCTGCAATTATACAGAAAATGGGAGAACGACTCAATGTAGCAGAAGAAGTTATAATGAGGAGAACTTCTGATGTTCGTTTGATTTGGGATGGTCACCCTGATGATGCAGTTGTTTACTTGAGGGCAGTAGATGATCTGCAGAGCTTGATGGGTCCCCTGTCTTCTCCTTGGAGTGATAAGGCTATGCTTGATCGTGCACACCATGTTTTACAGGTTGCGGCACAGCGCCTTATTGAGGAATTTAATGTTATGCTTGTTACAAACAGTGAAGCTGTTGATACAGAATGGCTATCCTATTGTGAAAACGAGCCTTCTGCACACTCAGCCCGGGGAGGTGAAGATCCTCATGCACCTGTTTCTGATTCTTCAGATGACGACGAAGATGAGGACATCCCTTTAGCACATCCAGTTACTGATTTTAATGCAGTATTTGATCCGATACCACCAGAAAGAGTGAAGGATTTGAACGAAATTGCACAACGTATTGTCAGAGCAGGCTATGGTAGAGAGTGTATACAAGTTTATGTGAATGTGCGCAAGAGTGTTTTGGAACAGAGCTTGTACAGATTAGGAATGCAAAAGATCAAGATGGAAATTGTTCAGAAAATGGCATGGGAGGGCTTGGAGGCTAAGATAAAGAATTGGATTCAGGCTTTAAAAGTGGCAGCGAAAGTTGTTTTCCCAACAGAGAAGAAATTGTGTGATAATGTGTTTGTGGGGCTGAATCCACAAAGGGCAAATTCCTTTCCAGAATTAGCCTCTGGTGCCTTGATGCAATTTTTGGCTTTTGGGAAGGCTGTTGCAGGTGTTCGTCGTACACCTGAGAAGCTATTCAAGATCCTTGACATGTTTGAGATCATCAAAGACCTCCGTAGTGACATAAATATGGTTTTCTGTGATGAGTTGTGCGAGAGGATTCGTACAGAGGTTGGGATAGTTCTTGGGCAGCTTGGAGAAGCTGCTCGTGGAACCTTGCAGGAATTTGAACTTGCAATCCAGAAAGATGCATCTAAAATCCCTGTGGTGGGTGGTGCATTTCATCCTTTGACACGGTATGTAATGAATTATATCAAATTTTTAGTTGACTATTCTGGCACTTTGGAGATACTTCTGAAAGACAAGAGAAGGGAAGTGCCTAAATCTCTTGGAGTTGAAACCTTTGGCCTATCTGAGACTCTCTTGGAGAGTCGAAGCCGAGACAATGAGCAGGTCTCCTCACTAGCAGTACAGATTATGTGGCTGATTGTTTATCTGGAAGGGAACTTGGATGCCAAGTCTAAGCTTTACATGGATCAGTCTATGGCTTTGCTATTTCTCATGAACAATGTGCACTATATTGTTCAGAAAGTAAGACAATCAGAGTTATCTGCATTACTTGGGGATGGATGGCTGCGAAAGCATAATGGCCAAGTCCGTGTGTATGCAGCAAATTATGTTCGTACAGCATGGAAGACAGTGTTTTCATGCTTAAGAGATGAAGGACTAACAACTAATGGGAGATTGTCCAGTGGAGTTTCAAGAGTTGCTATCAAGGACCGGTTCAAGAATTTCAATCTTGCATTTGAAGAGGCTTGTGCTGCTCAATCATCTTTTGTAGTGCCTGATCCTCAGTTGCGTGAAGAGCTACGGATAGCAATTGCAGAGAAGCTGATTCCAGCCTATCGCTCATTTGTCGGGCGTTATGGGAACTTCCTTGAGACAGGCAGACAACCAGATAAGTATCTGAAGTATTCTCCTGATGATCTGGAAAATCATGTGATTGATCTGTTTGATGCACCTAATTGAGGTGGTTCTTGGAGCAATATACTCTGTTGATGGTCTTTCGATGTTTTTGGCTAAACACAAGCTGAATGGATGGTGAACCCATTGAAAATTTGATTCATCTTTTTGATGCTTCATATTTCCATTGTTATGAAATCAGCTTCAGATTCTAGGCATTATTGTAGAGTACCTATCGGATAGAGCTTGGAATGCTAATAGAAAATCTTTGGTGGAAGACAGAGGTTGCATGAGTCAGTTGACTCTAGTTTGTTCTTCATTTCTATTGTCAAGATTGTCTATTCTTGTACCTTTTGCTGATTGCCTTAGTTACGTGATTGGTTATTGCCGGTACTCTTCTTTTGGCATGTAAACACTTTTTTGTTCTGTTATATATTCATTCAGCTGATTGATAACACAGAGGCATAGGTAATGTCTACTATGGATACTTCTCCAAGTATTTCTTGGATTCTCCAGTTATTGTTAACCTGTGTTTGTATGTGTGTTTTTTCCTCTTATAAAGAGAAAGCATTTGTGTCCAAGGTACTGATTTGAGCTACCTTTTTGTCTCTTATGATTAATGCTAACTCTCTATCTGACAACTTTTTGCACTGTACTTGCTTGGTTTTTTGTTAAATTTATGGTTGGAAAATTTTCCTTTTTAACTGAGTCATGGGAGATGCCAGTTGATTCCCTTCCATTTATCCATGTTCAAGGGTTAAGAGCTAGGTGCCACTTGGAAATGTGTCTGAATTTCAAAAGAAGAACATGTTCTCGCACCGAAAAGAACATCTTGTCAGTTCTACATATGGCGGCAGCTATTTTCATTTTTCCTTATGCTTGAATGGACTGGAAGGGATTTCATGTTTGTTCTTCCATAAAGTGTTCCCACATCTTTGTAATGGTGCTTTTCAGTTATTTAGTATGCTTGCTGGTTTAGATGTTACCTATTGAATTGTAATGCCTAGTTCTTCTTTTGTTTGGCTAAAAGGTTTAGATTTTGACATTTTATGCTAGAAGTATTGGCTATTGAAAGAAAAGTTATGAATATTAATCAGAAAGTGATGATAAATTAAGAAAGAGGGCCAAAAAAGAAAGGGAATCATAGACAAAAGATGCAAGGAGCTGTGCAGAGTCTCGATCTCCACAGCTGTTGTTACTTTTATCTGTGACTGATATGTAAAGTCTTTGATTGCAATTGACATTGCCACAAAAGCTCAAGTTCATGTCATCAATAGCCATTTGTGTGCCATATTTGGGAGGTGATATTTTCCTATAGATATTATCTACGTTAGCTTGTTTTTAGAGGTGGATCTAAGCTTCATATACTATGTGTTACCTTCAAATGGATATTCAGCCAATCGTTAGTCCACACCCATATTCTAGCCATTTTTTTTTCAAAGATTCACGCAAAGATACATGAATCTTTTGATATAGGCTATATATCTAAGTCATTTAAGGTGGTTCCAAGTTCCAGATATCGTATTTCTAGAGTATGATTTGATGCAACAAAGCTTGTAAAGGGGAAATCCCCATAAATACAATCCAAAACTACCAAACTTACCTCGAGTTCATACACACATGCAAACACATTCACTCACATGCGTATGCTCATAGTTTGGTTTATTTTGTAATGAAGTTATAGGAATTCAATCTTGATACGTTTGACATCAAGCAACTGTAATAGTTTGATGTTAGGTGATCCAAATCTTGTTGAGAGTTATGCGTGACTACCCAAAATATGTAACGTTGGGGTTTGTATGATACTTGAAGAGAACTGGAGCTATGATAACGTTCCATGCATGTTTTATCCTCCTTATATTGAAGAACATGAACATTTCATGCATATTTTTTGATACACTTTACTTTTTAGACTTTTTTCGTACATATAACTAATTATTCTGAATCCCTTGTTTCTAATGAGAATGTATGTACGTATGAGCATATGTATAATTTACTAAAAAAGTGGTTACATTTTGACTAGATTTTTATGTCTATTACAAGTAGATTTTAAGCTTATACAAATCTCAAAATTTGACTTTTATGTGCGACTTCGTGTATATATGTGGAACACAAATGCCTCATTACTTTTTGTTATTCTCATGCCATAACATTTTTAAAAACCTCTTTAGATTTTAGAATTTTGAAAAATGATATTTGTTTTTGGAGGAAGTTATATTTTATTTCCTAGAATTTAAACACATGTATCCTGTAATTTATTCATCATTTTTTGGAGTTTTCAATCGAAGCAAGCTTATAAATCCCCTCAAACCTAATATTATAAAACCATTTAAAAATCATGGTTACTTTGACGTGAAATTGTATGATCCCTTGAAATCTAATATTCTAAAACAATAGTGTTTAGCATGAACTTGTTTTTGATTAGCTGAAAGATGTCTTCATTGAAACCTAAAAATAGTGATTAGCTTGGCATGGACTTGTTTTTTATTCATAAAACATTTCTCCATTGAAATCCCTTAGTTTAAAGATGTCCCGAGGAAAACATGCAAAGAATGCAAAACTGATACATTAGAAATCATTACCTTTAGCCTTAAATAAAAGGGCTTGTTTATGAAGTATGTGTATAAAGAACAAAGAATTTTTGAATGCCAAGAGATAAATGCTTGAGATTAGTAATGATTGAAAGTTTGAAAATTTGAATTTGAATTTTCAACCATAATCTCAGTAGACCTTTGTTTCTAGGAAACTTAAGAAAAATCAAATAATCCATAGATGCATTGTGTTCAAAGAGAGTAAAATGAAAGTAATGAACTTCATACAAAATTCAAAGAGGATAACATAAGAAAAAAATCTTCGTGTCAATCTTATGGGACAAGGAGGACCTCACCCCCACTCGGTTCCCCCTAGGTACCTTAGAGAGAGAACCTTTGAGCTCCCTCTCCACATCATAGTTTGAATATGTATGTTGAAATAGGGTAAGGTTTTGAGGCTTGAATATAGTGAGCCATTCAGGTTATAGTCTCAAACAACTAGTTGTATAATTAGGAACTAGAGAGAGATGATCAAAGAAGAATGATCATTAATTTGTATGCAAAGGTTTTAGACTTCAATTAATCATAAAAAATCACTCATAGTTGACAATGTTACCATATAGCTATAATTTCTCTTTTCTAGTCCATACTAGATTATTGTGGTGAGATTTTTCTAAGATCTCATGTCCTTCTAGATCTAGAAAGTTATTTCGTATATTAGATTGCATACATGCATTAGAACTTAAGATTTTGAAACATTTTCCATATGTTAGAATAGTTTTTTTAACTATTCTAGATTCAATGAACTAAAATTTTCCTAAAAAGTAGCTAAACACATGCTAAAAATATCATAAACAAATCTGCATCCCATACTTATAGAGTTTCCCTAAGTTCATCAAGTGTTATATGGAGTAACCCCTAAGAAGATGTGTGAACTACCTCTTAGCCTTGTTTAGATGGGCCCACACATGAGTGCCATGTGGCATCCATGTGTGAAGCCATGTGGGGGGAGCTCACTTCTATATATAGAGAGAGAGTAAATACTAGAATCACTAGGGCGGCACGACTTTTGAGAGAACTCCGTGTATCTTCGGCAGCTCTGTCTCGGGACTCATGTAGAGATTTGATCACAAAAGGTTGGGAAGCTCATAAGAGCACTACATTTGGTATCCGAGCTTGACAATCATTAATGGAGTCATGCACGCGAGTGATAGCGACGGGCGACAACGGAACGGACTGAGCGACAAGATAGCTGAGCCGACAGAGACTCAGAGTCGAATACTCACGCACGTAGGCGCCGCCAGCTCACGAGGATCTTTGCTCCTCCCTTCCCACTCCAAGATGGAATGAAGTGACTTATACTCTTGTATTTATAGGAACTTCTTCGAATGCTACGCCCTTATGTGGGATAATCGACCTCTTCGACACCAGTTCAATGTTGTTCGAGTTTCCAAAGACTTCAAGCTCAAAGTTGGGAAATATTCGAAAATTTTGTTGAATTTACAGGAGTAAAAGAGACCCTTTGGATTAAAATTTTGCAACAACTATCATGTATACATGTAATATGGGTTGTGGAGATGGGCTATGGGCTTTGGGGTGATTCAAAAAAGCTTTAGTCCCTCAGTTTTGAGCTTCTCAAAGTCATCCATCCATGAAGATGAGGTTTTTCACTTTTCATCGGTGACATACCCGACTTCCCCGCACCATAGCTTCTTCATACGATATCGGATTTCAAAAATCTTGGTCACGTTTCGAAGCTACACTCCTAAGCTTCGCTAAAAAACCATCGATGTTGGATTTGGACGAGATTTGCCCCACCAAAATCTCTCTGCAGCACTTCAGCAGGAACTAGGTGGCCACTCCCGGGCCTAGTTTTTTGTCATTCAGACTTCAAATCCACTTTTTTCACTTGGGATAGTCTCAAATTCTTGAAGTACAGGTGCTGGGCAGCCATCCTTGGACTGGCGAGGATTGTCGAATCTCTAAAATTGTTCAGTTTCACTCAGTTTGCCCGGTTGGGGCTATTCCCACGTGCTTTTGGTGTTGTTTTGGATGGTTTATGGTGATTGGAACCTCCCCGGACCAACCCGACATTTCCAATTTTCTTTTGGGCCTGGCGAGGATTCAAAATCAGCGACTTGAAGCATCAAGGACCACTTGGATTCCGCTTCCGCAGCTCTACTTTGTAACAGGGAAGTGCTCTTGTGATATATTTCTCTTCTTCTTGCATATTTGAGCTTTACTTCCATTCATTTTCATACACTCTAGTTAGCAAACGGGGGAAGGGAACTTAAACATGGAAACTAAAGGCAAACAAGTAGTTGAGACCACTTCTCCATCTAAAGACCAACTAGAGGATCCTGATTCTAGAATGGAAGAAGTAGAATTAGGGCAAGAAATAGAAGAGAACTTAGAAGAGAAAGAGCCTTCACACGAAGAATACATTTATGAAGAACTTATAGATGAATTTGTCACTCGAGACCAATTCATAGGCTTGAAAGAGCAAACCCTTAAATTAGAGAAAGATCTTGGTAGCATCACATCTCTTATACAGCAGCTTAAGTCTCAAATGATCTCACTTGAGACTAGTGTCACCTCTTTCCTAGCTAGGAAGGAAAGAGAGACTCCTCCTTTTCCTTTGGAGCTCACTAGGAAAGATATTTCTCTTCCTAGTAAGCATAAAGGAGAGAGCTCTAGGGAAGCTCCCCTCCTGAAAGACTTAAAGCCACCTACTTTTACGGGGGATGACCGAGACAGGAACAAGGATGCAATCTACACTTTTTTACAGAAGTGGCATGATTTGCATCAATTGAAGGGTACCCCACCTGAGTATCGTGTGCTAGAGGCGAGTCTCTCCCTCGACCCGCGTGCTTACAAGTGGTGGATGAGTCTTAAGGAGGCGAAATCCATCCCTACTGACTGGACTCAGTTTTAGACTCTTTTTCTAAAAGAGTTTCTTCCTGAGAATGAGGAGGAGAGGAATTGGGATGAGTGGGATAGGATTACTCAAAGAGGTAGGCCTCTTTCAGTCTACCTATCCCACTATAGAGAGATCATTTTGAAACTTAAGGGCTTAGATGATTTTCAGAAGACTAGAGGGTTTGTTAGGGGCTTGGACAAAGCCATAAAGAGGGAAGTCAGAAGGAATGCGCCTAAGACGTTTGAGGAGGCGATCAAATATGCACAGATTTATGAGGACCATAACCGTCCTCAGTATACTCCTATGGAGACGGATCAGCCCCTTAAGCCTCTTAGTACGACTAAATTAAAGAAGAATTTGCCTTTTGGGAAAACCAAAGTTTTTATTAAAAAACAAAGATCACAAGGGCCTAGATTATCCACAGACCAGTTTGAGAAGGCCAAAAGAGAGAACCTATGTTTTAGGTGCCTATCTCCTAGCCATTCACAGTGGAACTGTCCACTCAAAAAGGGGGAAGAAAAGAAAAAGGGACCAGAGTCTAGTACGGCCCCCGAAAAGGGCAAAAAGGCGGTCCACCTAGTGCAGACCCTTCTATTCATGGTAGCTCCAGCTGCAAGGGAGTGGAGGTGATGCACGAGGATGTTGAACACACCTGTTGTTTGACTCAGTCATTATGGTCACAACAGTTTGGACCACATGACCTAGTCAAATTGCATGGTAGTGTATACGAGACCAGGGTGCGGGTCATGATGATGACTCGGCTACTCATAATTTTATAAACTATGCTTTGGTCAAGAAATTAAAGATTCCCCAGCAGCCTAGTGCACATAAATACATTGTATCTATGATGCAAGGGCAAGATAAAAGAATATGGGATACTATGGTATCCAATTTGGAAGTCAAGATGCAGGACTATACAGATTATATGGACTTCCAAATAATGAATATGGAGAGGACAGATCTAGTCTTAGGAAGAGAGTGGCTATGGGGATTGGGAGACACACTTAAACGCAATTATCAAAATAACACACTCGAATTTGAAAAGAATGGAAGTAAAGTTTGTATTCAGGGAGAGAGAGATGTACCTAGTGCACCTCTCATTTCTTCACTAGAGTTGTATAGTCTCTGTTATTCTCAGCATGTACAGGACATGTTTTTATTGTATAGTCCTGATATGGAGCATTGTACAGATAGCTCATCTGATGTATATTTTCATGATATGAATGTAAATATGAACAGGACTTTCTACTATTCTTTTTTTCAAGAGTGTGTGGTTAAAAGTTTTAAGGATCTTATGTTTGAATATAGAGATGTTTTCCCCACTGACTTACCTAGAGGGCTACCACCTGAGAGAGGGGACATTGACCATGCCATAGAGGTTGTTACTAACACTAACCCTATTTGCAGACCACCTTATAGGCTTAGTGTTTCTCAGCATGAGGAGGTTGAGAAGCAATTGCAGGATTATCTAGACAAGGGCTTCATCAAACCTAGTAACTCACCATGGACATCGCCAATGCTCCTAGTTAAAAAGAAAGATGGCTCTATGAGACTATGTATAGATTATAGAGCACTTAATAAGGTAACTATCAAAAATAGGTTTCCAATGCCTAGATTGGAAGACATATTTGATCAGTTACATCAAGCTAGGTATTTTACCAAGCTTGACCTTAGATCAGGATATCACCAGATCAGGATTAGGGCAGAGGATGTCCCTAAGACTGCATTTAGAACTAGATATGGGCACTATGAGTTTTTGGTGATGCCTTTTGGTCTCACCAATGCTCCTGCCACTTTCATGAAACTCATGAATAGTGTTTTACGGCCTTATCTAGGACATTTTGTAGTAGATTTCCTGGATGACATTCTGATCTATAGTGCATCAGAAGAAGAGCAGTTGGAACATTTGAGGAAGGTATTTCAAGTGCTAAGGGAAAATTCACTCTTTGCTAAGGAATCAAAATGTGAATTTTTCAAGACAGAGGTTAGATACCTTGGGCATATAGTCTCCCAGGATGGAATCCAGATGGATCCTGAAAAAGTAAGGGCTATTATGGAATGGCCACATCCAAGGAACCTGGAGGAGCTGCAGATCTTCCTAGGTGTATCAGGTTTCTATCGAAGATTCATTAAGAACTATGCCAAGATTGCTGTTCCGATGACGGAACAGCTTAAAGGGAAAGGGAAAGCCTTTCATTGGGGAGACGAACAGAAGCAAAGTATGGAGAAGTTGAAAGTAGCAATTGCTACAACCCCACTTCTACACATAACAGATCCCAACAAACCATTTGTGGTTGAGACTGACACGAGTGACTTTGCTATAGGAGCGGTTTTAGTACACGATGGTCGACCAGTAGCTTTTGAGAGCAAGAAACTAGAACCAGCTCAGAAGAATTACTCCGTCTATGAGAAGGAGTTGTATGCAATAGTCCATGCTTTGAAGAAGTGGCGTCATTATTTATATGGTGCCAAAGTCATGATAGTGTTTGATCAAGAGAGCATTAAGTGGCTCTCTAATCAAACAGACCTTAAAGGTCGTAAGGCCCGATGGGCAGAGACCCTTCAAGAGTTTGATTATGAGCTTAGGTATAGGAACGGAAAGTTTAATGTAGTGGCTGATTCACTTAGCCGCATGCCTATGCTCAATGGACTGAGTTTTACTCAGATCACTAGTGAGCTACTTGAGTCCCTTAGAGGAAAATGTAGGCTTGATCCTGCATATTCTGAGATTTGGGAAGCCATAGACAATGGGGATCGTGATATACGGGTTTCCAGTGAGGATGGAGTATCGACGAGTACTCAAGAAGGATTCAAGTGGAAGAATTACAGTGTCCATGATGGATATCTGTTATATAAAGGAAAGGTGTGTGTCCCTAGAGATACTAAGTTGAGACGGCATATTTTGTATGAGTGTCATGACACACCTAGTGTGGGACACCCAGGAGTTAACAAGACTTATGATCTTGTTAAGAGGCAGTTTTATTGGCCTGGACTTCATAAGGACGTCCTAGAGTATGTGCTTAAGTGCAATAAATGCGAGGTCAACAAAGCTCAGAGGTTGAGGATTGGAGGACTACTCCACCCATTGGATATTCCAAATGGGAAGTGGGAGAGTATCTCCATGGACTTTATAGTCGGATTACCTAAGACACAGAGAGGGCGCGACTCAATATGGGTAATTGTGGATAGGTTAACCAAAATGGCTAGGTTTATTCCGACACGTACTACAGTGAAGACACCAGAGTTGGCTAGACTCTTTGTAGAGAACCTATACCGATTATATGGTCTTCCTTTATCTAGGCAATTCTTTTCTTGAGGATTTGACCTACATGTTTGCCTTGTTTTCTCTATGCAAACCTTACCTTTCTTTATATCTAGTCCATCATCTTTTGAGTATTTGGCCCATAGATTTACCTTTCTTGCTCAACTAATGAAGATGAGTCCAATCTTGGATGTATATTATTATTCTTACATATAGAGAAAAATAGAGTTATCCCATGTACCTATATTAAACCATTGGTGAATGCAAACATGATTCTCTATAACACTAGTAGATATGAAGTCCACGTCAAGACTTTTAACTCTCTAAAGTTCTTACATGAATTCCCACAACTAGTTGATGAAATCTTTTGCCATGGAACTTTAATCAAACGTTGACTTTCAACTAATCCACAATTTTGAAGTCTATACTTCCTATGGACTAAAGTTCTTTGTTTTCTAACTACCAAAGTGTGCAAGTAACATTGATAACTATCAGTTGAGTAAGTTAGAGAAAACAAAAACGATAAATCATAGATAATTGATCTTGATTTTGAAAAAAAATACTTGCATTCAATTTATTAGGACTTCAATAGACACACACACACATATGTGTGTGTGTGTGTGTGAATTTATTAGGACTTCAATAGACACACACACACACAAAAAAAATACGTGTGTGTGTGTGATTTAAAGAAAACACATGTTAGATTTCTTGAAGAAGTATGGCATTAAATTTTAATACATTTATGCGTCAACCTAAAAATCCTAATACCAAGCTAATGTTCATGATAAATGCCTTTTGGATTATAAAATTCAACATAGATACTTTTCTGAATCATTGATTTATATGCCCATTACAACTCTAGATATATCTCACGTAATAAGATTGCTCTCCCAATTCGTGTACTTTCCTACTAGCCATCACTTAGATGTGGTAAAGAGAGATTTAAGATACATGTAGGACACACTAAATGAATAAGTACTATATGATATAATAATCAAATAATCCTTTATGAATTTAGGGATTAAAATTGGATAGAAATCCCCAGAGATAAAAGATCTACATCAAGTTATGTATTTATGCTTGGAGATGCAAGCATATGGTGGACTTCCCGCAACCTATGGTGGGATTATCATCATAAAAGCTCAATCTTAGAGTACAAATAATGCAACATGTGAAGTACAATGGTTAGGGAAAATTTCTTTTTATCTTGGTTATGATATTGGTTACATTTTCGTTTCTTATATTACTAGTTGCATTTTTTTTTTCGATACCTCTATCTATCACGCAAGGAGTAGATATATGAAGCGCATTACTACTTTGTTCAATAAAGGACTGTAAAATGGAAGCTTTTTTTAATTACATGAAAACAAAGAAATTGAGTTGCAAATATTTTTACAAGAATCTTGACCTCAAACAAGATCTTTAAGCTCAAAGACAATTTTAATTTAAAAGGCATTGTATGATGCAACTTAAGGGGGAGTGTTGGAGATGCAAGCTCACCGTATATTCATGTAAAAGCTCCCATATAAATTCTCTTTATGTTTTGTATACTTCTTTGACTTTTATAGAAACTTGATGTAGTGCTCTGATGAGCTTCCCAACCTTTTGTGATCAACATCTCTACAGGAGTCCCGAGACAGAGCTGCCGAAGATACACGGAGTTCTCTCAAAAGTCGTGCCGCCCAGCCGCATAGTGATTCCAGTATTTACTCTCTCTCTATATATATATAGAAGTGAGCTCCCCCCACATGGCTTCACACATGGATGCCACATGGCACTCATGTGTGAGCCCATCTAAACAAGGCTAAGAGGTGGTTCACACCTCTTCTTAGGGGTTACTCCATATAACATTTCCTTCCCCTTAGTTCCATTTTTGTCCTCAAAAATGGTATTGGAAGGTCTGATAGAAAGAGAGAAATAATAGAATCACTACTCCCACTATATCCCCATGTATAGAAATACATGGTCCTGTCTCCGTATTGTTTCCCCATATCCTTCCCCTTAAGAAGACTCTTGGGAAGGTAATCTAAAATCAGGAAACCGTCTCTGAAGGGTGCTAACCTGCTCCCACATAGCACTATCTTCTGAACTATCTTTCCACTTTACTAAACACTCTTTATACAAGTGACTTCTCATCCGTTTCTCTCGAGTGCGTAGTATGCTCTCAGACTCATGTGGAGTAGATTGAACAGAAATAGGCTCTACTACCTCACTATCTGGAATGAGGTTGTCAGATTCACCCAGCCTTTTCTTAAGCCGGCTAACATGAAAAACTGGATGGATTTGACTACTCTCTGGAAGTTGGAGCTGGTAAGCCATCTTTCCTATTCTCTTAAGTATTTGGAAGGGTCCACAATACCTAGGAGATAGTTTTGGACAAGGTCCCGTCTTCATGGTTTCAGACCTAGATGGAACTCTAAGATAGACCTGCTCTCCTACCTCAAAGTTGATATCTCTCCTTTGAGGGTCAGCATAGGCTCTAGCTCTATCCTGAGCTCTCCTAATGCTGTCCTTAGCAAGCCTAAGCATATCGTTCATTTCTTCCAAGAAGTCCTTTGCAGCTTGAACCTTTTTCATTCTACAAGCCTACTGCATAAGGAGCTCTTGGCTGAAACCCATACATAAGCATAAATGGACTATGCCCGGTGGAAGAGTGCTTGGCACTATTATATGCAAACTCTACTATAGGTAAGTAATCTTCCCAATTAGTTTGCCTTTCATTCACATATGCTCGAAGCATGTCCTCTAGTATTTGGTTAACCCTCTCTGTTTGCCCATCCGACTGTGGATGCTCGGCCGTACTCATGCTAAGTCTCGTATCCAACCTTTTGAAGACTGCTCTCCAAAAGTGGCTAGTAAACTTTCTATCAGAGGAAGGAAATCTTTTCTTAAAGAATTAACAAGCAAAACCTTTCACCCTAGTTGTTGTATAATTACATGGGTCTAAGGGGTAGAACCCTTGGGTTTCTAGGTGTGAAACCCTTTGGATTTATGGTTTATTTACCCCTTTTAGATGGGTCTTGAATCTTAGGGCTAATTCTCTAAGGTTGAGTACCTTAGGCTTGATTGGAAGCTTCTCCTAGCCACTTCGTTACGTGAGAGCTTGGAGAGTCTTCTTTTAGAATGTGATATCCTAAGCTTGGAAACCATGTGACCACCTTAGGGACCCATGTGATGGAAGGTACACATGTCCTCTTGAGAAGGACTTACCCCCTTAGTCTTGGAGCTATATATTGGAGGGGTTGGTTGGGTGGAAACAGATCTCTCTTCCTAGTGTGTGACCTTGCTAGTTAGTCTTGAGTTCAGTTGTGTGAAGGCTATGGAGTCCTTCCACAAGAGCTTGGAGAGTCTTCTTTTAGAATGTGATATCCTAAGCTTGGAAACCATGTGACCACCTTAGGGACCCATGTTCAGTTGTGTGAAGGCTATTGAGTCCTTCCACAAGAGCTTGGAGACTCTTCTTTTAGAATGTGATATATAAGCTTGGAAACCATGTGACCACCTTAGGGACCCATGTGATGGAAGGTACACATGTCCTCTTGAGAAGGACTTACCCCCTTAGTCTTGGAGCTATATATTGGAGGGGTTGGTTGGGTGGAAACACATCTCTCTTCCTAGTGTGTGACCTTGCTAGTTAGTCTTGAGTTTAGTTGTGTGAAGGCTATGGAGTCCTTCCACAACAGTGGTATCAGAGCTAGGTTGAACATTTAGCTTCATTTTTTCGAATGTCTTTGCGTGGGCAATTGAGTGCTGTCAGGCGATGGTAGTCTGAAGTGTCAAAGCTAGGTTGAACATTTAGCTTCATTTTTTTTTTCTAAAAAGGAAGTTCGGCCTTAGCCTATTCTCCCGGACTTTAATTAAAATAGAGAAGAAAAGTTACAAGTGAATGGGACTAGTGCCCATGGGACCCCCCAAATCCCACAATGCAGGGGAGGAGTATGGCAAGCTAGAGGGCATTACAAATGAGGCAGATAAATCTATCATCACCCTCATGTGGGACCCATTTGGGTTTCAACTTGTTGTTTTCGAGGAGATAAATACAGTGATGTCTAAACGGTGGAGATATCTTATCTCGGGAGATTCTTCTACCTAGAAGAAACAAGGATTTCTCGATCGACCATTCCTTAGGAGTTTGGCCAAAATTGACAGCACATCGCTCCCTCCAAATCTTCCAAAGAGTCTCACCCCTGATGGCATTCCACAGCCTCGATGAGCAGCCGACCGCCTCACCCAACAACACCTGTTGCCAATTGATTTGGTTCGTGAGTCTCAATACCTGGGTCACGTGATGCCAAATAACACGGGACTTGGGGCAATCGAAGAACAGGTGAGCTAAATCTTCGATGCATCGATGGCAACGCTTGCACCATGGGGGCACACCACAGATTTTGTTAGCCCTTGCATTGGACCAGATACCTTTATGCAAGATCTGCCACATGAGAACGGACTTTTTGATCTCAATTAGGGGGTGCCAAATAGACATGAACTTTAGTTCCCATCGAAGTTTGGTCCAAGAAAGGCACCATCTCTTGTTAAGAGTGTGATGAACATCTAAGTTCTCTTTGAAGCTGGGGATTCTGGATAGTTTCTTACCATTGCTCCATTTGAGGCCCTCCAGGCAAGGAAGATCCTGACAACAGAGAAGGTGGGTAGTTGAGCGGTTCCATGCTAAACACCTACCTTGAAGAAGATTCCATTCCTCGAGGGTAACTCTAAGTCTCGGGTCCAAGTCTTCGAACCTAATCCACTGGCAAGTCTCTTGTTTCCACAGTTGTTTCCACTGTTTGAACCCCTTGTTCCATAACCGCTTTGCAGTTTGGAGGTTCCAAGACTCCACCCCCCTAATGCCGCCAATCGGGAACCATATAGAGTCATTTTGTCTTATCCCAGCCGCCCACTTCCACTCATCACTGATTCTGATGAATTGTTTGGCCTTGTTCCAACTCTTCCATAAAGAACACACGAGGCTAGAGCCTTTAGGGGACACCGGGTGGGGGGAGAACAAAAGCGTGAGAATCCCTATGTCCTTCCAACCAGGATGGCCAACTAAGGTAAGGTCTTCCATGTTTCTGAAGATCAATTTAGCCCAAGAGGACTCACTATTGCTCCAAGCCTTGATAAGCCACTTTGCCGCCAGCTTGTCAGCCAACCCAACGATATCCAAAATTCCCAATCCCCCTGAGTCTTTCGGGCTAATGCAAGTTTCCCATTTGATTTTGGGAATCCCCCTCCTGTTGGGATCCCCAGTCCAAAGGAAGTTTCTGCAGATTCTTTCCACTTTGGCCAAGTCTTTCTCCTTAGGTCTCCAACACGAGATAAAGTAAATAATTGTAGACAACATAAATGTGTTAACAACCATAGCCCGCCCTGCCAAGTTGACTTGCATACCTTTCCAATGATTTAGTTTGCTATCCAAGCTGCCAAGTTGACTTGCATACCTTTCCAATGATTTAGTTTGCTATCCAGCTTGGATAGCACCCAGTTCCTCGTTGGTCCATTGAGATGTTGAATCCCATCGGAATGCCAAGGAGATGGAAAATTTGACCTCTAGGGATAACTTGACACCCCTGATCTAACAACAATTGGGGTGTAGGTCCATTGATTGTTCTAAAAGTAGTTTTAGCATGGTTGATTTTTGAACCTGACGCCACACAAAAGGTGTCGAGGCACCACCAAAACACCTCAATGCTGTTTATATCATTATGCACAAAGGCATTCATGTCATCGGCAAAGAGTCTCGCAATCATTTGGCCGTGATTTAGAGGTAAGGCAAGACCCTTGAGATTGCCAGCGTCCATGTGATGCTTTAAAAGGCGACTGAGTCCATTCGAGGCGATAGCGAAGAGTAATGGAGCCAGAGGGCAGCCTTGCCTGATTGATCTTTTCAAACGAATGGGTTCAGAGAGTTTACCATTGATATTTATTCTAGTTGAAGCATTTCCAAGAAGAATGGAAACCATCTTCGTGAACTTTTGGCTGCATCCAAGGTCTTTCAATGATTGAAGAATAAAGTCCCATTCCAATCTGTCATACGCTTTGTCGAAGTCGATCTTAATGAATACCAGATCTTGTGCAGACTCCTCAGCAAAAGCAAGGCCTTCCCAAATATCGACAATTGCTTCAAGTATAGATCTACCTTTGATAAAACCTTTCTGGTCCTCACAAAGCCATGACTTTAAATGACAAGAGATTCTGTTGGCAATAACTTTTGCAATTATCTTGTATCCTGTTTGGAGCATGGTAATCGGTCGCCAGTTTTCAATTTTGTTCTTATCTCCCCTTTTGTGGATTAACTTGATGATGCCATTATTAAGACACTCAGGGAGGGCACCGAAGGAGAGAGCCTCTTGCCACACCAGACGCAGTGGGGTGGCCACCTCATGTTTGAAGGACTTGAAAAACTCATTGGTGAGGCCATCAGGGCCTAGACTTTTCCCATTGGGAAGAGCATCAATAACCTCAATAATTTCATTCTCGGAAATGTTAACATCTAGCAGAGAAATCATGTTCTCTGGGATTCTAGATTGAGCAACCCTTGAGATGGTTGCCATGGAGTCATGCCTGTGCGGGGAAAGATGAGCCGAGACCCCGAGAAGATGGGTAAAGTGCTTGACAATGATAGATCTATTCTCAACTTCTGTGCTACATCCGGTTCCATTGTTATCGACTTTTCCCATTGGGAAGAGCATCAATAACGTCAATAATTTCATTCTCGGAAATGTTAACATCTAGCAGAGAAATCATGTTCTCTGGGATTCTAGATTGAGCAACCCTTGAGATGGTTGCCATGGAGTCATGCCTGTGCGGGGAAAGATGAAAACCGAGACCCCGAGAAGATGGGTAAAGTGCTCGACAATGATAGATCTATTCTCAACTTCTGTGCTACATTCGGTTCCATTGTTATCGACCAATAAGGGGATAGATTCCCTAGCTTCATTTTTTTTTTTTTTATATAAAGGAAGTTCGGCCTTAGCCTAATCTCCCGGACTTTAATTATATTAAAGAGAAAAAGTTACAAGTGAATGGGACTAGTGCCCATGGGACCCCCCGAATCCCACAACGCAGGGGAGGAGTATGGCAAGCTACAAGGCATTACAAATGAGGCGGATAACATTACCATCACCCTCATGTGGGACCCATTTGGGTTTCAACTTGTTGTTTTCCAGGAGATAAATACAGTGATGTCTAAACGGTGGGGATCTCTTGGCTCGAGAGATTCTTTTACCAAGGAGAAACAAGGATTTCTCGATCGACCATTCCTTAGGAGTTTGGCCGAAATTGATGGCACAGCGCTCTCTCCAAATCTTCCAGAGAGTCTCACCTCTGATGGCATTCCATAGCCTCGCAGAGCATCCGATCGCCTCACCCAACATCACTTGTTGCCAGTTGATTTGACTCGTTAGTCTCAAAACCCGGGACACGTGATGCCAGACAACACGGGACTTGGGGCAGTCAAAGAACAGGTGGGCCAAATCTTCGATGCACCGATGACACCGCTTGCACCATGGCGGCACACCACAGATTTTGTTAGCCCTTGCATTGGTCCAGATTCCCTTATGCAAGACCTGCCACATGAGAACGGACTTTTTGACCTCAATTAGGGGGTGCCAAAGAGACATGAATTTTAGCTCCCACCGAAGTTTGGTCCAATCAAGGCACCATCTCTTGTTAAGGGTGTGGTGAACATCCAAATCCCCTTTGAAGTTCGGGATTCTGGAAAGCTTCTTACCATTGCTCCATTTGAGGCCCTCCGAGCAAGGAAGATCCTGACCGCGGAGAAGGCGGGTAGTTGAGCGGTCCCAGGCTAAACACCTGCTTTGAAGAAGATTCCATTCCTCAAAGGTAATGCTAAGTCTCGGATCCAAATCTTCGAACCTAATCCACTGGCAAGTCTCTTGTTTCCAGAGCTGTTTCCACTGTTTGAACCCCTTGTTCCATAACCGCCTTGCAGTTTGGAGGTTCCAAGATTCCACTCCCCGAATGCCACTGATCGGGAACCAAATAGAGTCATTTTGTCTTATGCCAGCTGCCCACTTCCAATCATCGCTGATTCTGATGAACTGTTTGGCCTTGTTCCAATTCTTCCATAAGGAACACACGAGGCTAGAGCCTTTAGGGCAGACTGGGTGGGGGGAGAACAGAAGCGTGAGAATCCCTATGTCCTTCCAACCAGGGAGGCCGACAAAGGTAAAGTCTTCCGTGTTTCTGAAGATCAATTTAGCCCAAGAGGATTCCCTATTGCTCCAGGCCTTGATAAGCCATTTAGCCGCCAGCTTGTCAGCTAATCCAGCAATATCCAAAATACCCAAGCCCCCTGAGTCTTTAGGGCTAATGCAAGTTTCCCATTTGATTTTGGGAACCCCTCTTCTGTTGGGGTCCCCAGTCCAAAGGAAGTTCCTGCAGATTCTTTCAACTTTGGCCAATTCTTTCTCCTTAGGTCTCCAAACGAGATAAAGTAAATAATTGTAGACAACATAAAGGTGTTAATAACCATAGCACGACCTGCCAGGTTGACTTGCATACCTTTCCATTGATTCAGCTTGCTATCCAACTTGGATAGCACCCAGTTCCATCGTTGGTCCATTGAGATATCGAAACCCATCGGAATGCCGAGGAGACGGAAGACTTGACCGCTAGGGATAACTTGACACCCCCGATCGACCAACAATTGGGGAGTAGGCCCGCTGATCGCTCTAAAAGCAGTTTTAGCATGGTTGATTTTTGAGCCTGATGCCATACAAAAGGTGTGGAGGCACCCCCAAAACACCTCAATGCTATTTGTATCGTTATGCACAAAGGCATTCATGTCATCAGCAAAAAGTCTCACAACCATTTGGCCGTGATTTAGAGGTAAGGAGAGACCCTTGAGGTTGCCGGCGTCCATGTGATGCTTTAATAGGCAGCTGAGCCCATTTGAGGCGATAGCGAATAGTAAAGGAGCCAGAGGGCAGCCTTGCCTAATTGATCTTTTTAAACGAATGGGCTCAGAGAGCTTACCGTTGATGTTTATTCTAGTTGAAGCATTTCCAAGAAGCGTGGAAACCATCTTCGTGAACTTTTGGCTGCATCCAAGGTCTTTCAATGATTGAAGAATAAAGTCCCATTCCAATCTGTCATACGCTTTGTCGAAGTCGATCTTAATGAAAACTAGATCTTGAGCAGACTCCTCAGCAAAAGCAAGGCCTTCCCAAATATCAATAATTGCTTCAAGTATAGATCTACCTTTGATAAAACCTTTCTGGTCCTCGCACAGCCATGACTTTAAATGACAGGAGATTCTGTTGGCGAGAACTTTAGCAATTATCTTGTATCCAGTTTGGAGCATGGTAATCGGACGCCAGTTTTCAATTTTGTTCTTATCTCCCCGTTTGTGGATTAACTTGATGACGCCATTGTTCAGGCACTCAGGGAGGGCACCGAAGGAGAGAGCCTCTTGCCACACGAGGCGCAGGGGGGTGGCCACCTGAAGTTTGAAGGACTTAAAGAACTCATTGGTAAGGCCATCTGGACCCGGACTTTTCCCATTGGGAAGGGCATCAATAACCTCGATAATTTCATTCTCGGAGATGTTAGCATCCAGAAGAGCAATCAAGTTCTGTGGGATTCTGGTTTGAGCAACCCTTGAGATGGTTGCCATGGAGTCGCGCCTGTGGGGGGAAAGAGGAGTCGAGACCCCGAGAAGGTTGGTAAAATGTTCGACGATGAAAGTTCTATTCTCCATTTCCGTGCAACATTCAGTTCCATTGTTATCGACCATTAGGGGGATGGATTCCCTAGCTTGTTTCCTTTTGAGGATGTTACACATCTCTTTCGTTGGTTTGTCCGCCTTCCCTGCCCACCAATCTTTGAAGAAAATTTGGAGATTTTTCCTTTGGACCTCCTCCTCTAATCTTAGCCTACCCCTGATTTTCAACAGACCCTGTTGGCAATTTAGCTTACCTTTGTTCACCTCTTCTTCAAGCCGTGAGAGCCTCCGCTACACCGTTTCTCTTCTTTTTTTTCGAATTTCTCTTATAGCCTTTTGAGTCCTGATTAGAATTTTACGAGTCCTTTCTACTGCGTTTCTCCAGCACTTAGCCGGTTCATTACAGTAAGCAAAGGCTTCCGTCCACACCTCAGAAATTTCCTGGTGTACAGAGGGGAGGGAAAATGATGTCTGACAAGCCTGAAACCAAGGAGCTTTCTGGAGCATGGGAATTGGTTTGAAGGACAGAGTAATCGGATAGTGGTCTGAGATTGTGAGGTCCATGTGTTGAGAAATCGAAGGAATACCCCACTGAAGGATGGTGTTCTGGTCGATGTAGCATCTATCAAGCCTTGCTTTCCTCAAAGAGTCCCCCGACTGGAGATTAGACCAGGAGAAACCCTGGTTGTCTTTCACTTCGACCAGGTCGAGATGGAGCTTGATTTTATCCCAAATCTCTTTCTCCTGACCGTCAATAATTTTTCCTTTGTTATTCCATCGGTCCTCAGGAGATTCAACCATGTTGAAGTCCCCACAAATCAGAACATTGTGTGAAAGGGAGTCAAGGGAAGCCCAAGTATCCATTCTATCTGTTTCCCCATTAGGGGCATAAATTGAGACCACAGTGAACTGGAAAGGAGACCCGAAAGAGGCAGCAATCCAACGATGATTCCGACCTTCAAAAGTCGAGGTCACATTGTTAGACAAGGCGTGACTAATACCGATAGAAGCACCCCCTGTCCCTCTAGGGTGAGAAGTGGAGAACCAAAGGTGGTTCGGAGAAATGCATTTAAGCCGTTTTTGTAGATCCTCACCGTCGATTTTAACCTCTTGTAAGCAAATAAAGTCAGGGGCGAAGCACATGTCCTTGAACCACTGGCCAAGAATCGAAGCTCTTGACGGGTCAGACAGACCCCTAACGTTTAGAGATGTGAATTTCATTAATGATGGTTGCCCTCTTTGAGGGGAGGGACCCGATCTTTTTTCTTCTTGTGGTCTTCTTTTTTCTTCCCTACTTCTTGACTTAGAATCCTACCCTTGAGGGGGCTCTTCCAAGGCATGCCGGAAGGTTGTTTACCTTTAAGCTTGGACTTTTGTTGCGGTAGTCTTGGAAAGCATACCGGGAGGGTAGGGCCAAGAGCGGAGCTTTCGCTGTCTGGGTTGTCTTCATTGCTGGTAGTAAAGCCTTCCTCTTTACTCGTGGTGTAGCCTTCTAGGTTATCTTCTTTGCTGGTAGAGCACCCAAGGGAATTATCAATGGGGTCTTCTTCCAAGAGGTTGTCCCCTGGGAAATCGAGTTCATTAATCTCTTTTTCTAGGTTACAGTATATGTTATTCGAGGGGGCAGCTGTCGTAGTATTCCTTGTTTTTGATCTTCGAGGGCTAACTTTCCTCTTGTGTCTCACTTCAGTGAAACCTTCTGAATCCGTCTCAGCAACGCGAGTTCCCTCTTCTTCCTCCATTGGGTGGGGATGACCCCGAGTGTCGTTTTGGGGGAAAGGGTCTAGGGTCCCGTCTGGTTTAAGCTTGTTTTTATTGGTACTTTTCTTCAGGGGGCAGTCTTTGATCCTGTGACCTTGAAGCCCGCACCGAAAGCACGCGTTTGGCAGATTCTTGTAAGTAACCTCTTGTGTCCAGGTCATACCATCTCCATAGTTTATGGAGATCTTCGAAGGGAGGACCTGGTTCAGGTCTGTTTCAACGCAGATCTGAGGATGCCATCTAGCATTGAAAGAGTGTTGAGCTCCATCGTAGATTAACCCCCCAACATCCTGTCTTGCGGCCATCGGGCGACCGATCGGTGAGACGATTTCACGAAGAAATTCATACATGAAGAAAGGCAGGTTGGGAAGCTCCACCCAAAGCGGGTAACGAAGAGGCTTTGATTTGTTCGGGACAAAGTCTGGGGTCCACTTAAAAAGGCAAAGGGTGGACCGGCCCACTTGCCAGGAGCCGGCTTGTAGGGCTTGGAAAGCCATCTCTTCGTTCTCAAATACAAGAAGCAGGTGATTCGCCGGCAGGAATTGACATTTGGACACAATTAGGCCTCGAGGGAACCACTCCTTGCGAAGCCAAGTTCTCACACTATCAAGAGAGGGCCTGGGGCCAAACATTTGACCGATCAGGCAAGTTTTCTTCAGTTCTTCCTGCTTTGCCGCCACAGACTCCTTGCATAAAGAGACCTCTGGGGGCGCGACGTCCACTGGGACAGACTCCAACTCAAGGGGGGACACGGACTGAGGGGGAGCCACAAAGTCCATGACCAAAGCATGAAAGAGCAAAAGGAAACCCCACGAGACAGGTGGAAGACTGAGAATTAATCTTACCCAAGGAACTCTCTGTCTTCTTTTTTCCTTTTACTTTTTTAACCTCTTTTTTTCTTTTTCTTTTTTTTTCTCTTATTTTCTCTTTTCTTTTTTCTTTTTATTTTAACGAGACGGTTGAGCAAATAGGAACTAAAGGTACTAGGGGTGGGGGATCGCGACGATGGGCCCATGGGAACGAAGTGAGATCTCCCCGTAACCCATCGCGAGCGACAGGAGACCCAACAAAACTACTTTAAGAGAAGTGCCACCCCTCAGTCGAGAACAACTCTGGGAACGGACCCGCGATGGACGCTACGGCCCACCCAGGCCCACGATGGCCACCGCCAGGCCGTAAATCGCGATTGATAGAGGATTGGGCGATGGACAGAACGCCGGTGCACGATGGACAGAGATGGGCACCCGCCAGAACGATGGACACCCGAGTCCCCGGCGTCACCCGCGATTGATAGAAGCCAGCGAGCGATGGACTCCGAACCCCGCGATGGACTGACTTCGGCGCGATGGACCGACTTCGATTGCCTGAAAAATGGGTACGCGATGGACAGAACGTTGGACAGAGCGATTGAAAGAAGCCCGCCCCGATGGACAGCGAGCCCCCGCGATGGACTTCGAGCCCCGCGATGGACAGACTTCGAGGTCCCGGCGCGATGGACAGACTTCGATTGCCCGCGATGGACGATGGACGATCACCGCGATGGACGATGGACGATGGACGATGGACGATCACCGTGATGGACAGAACGATGCCCGCGATACTCGGCGTCACCCGCGACAGACTGACTCACCCTCGATGGACGATTGACCACCAATCTGTCGCGATGGACGATTGACCACCAATCTGTCGCGATGGACAGACTTCGAGGCCCCGACACGAAGGACAGACTGCGATTGCCCGCGATGGACGATGGACCCGCTTCATTTTTTCGAATGTCTTTGTGTGAGCAATTGAATGCTGTCAGGCGATGGTGGTCTGAAGTGCCGCCGGCAGTCGAGGGCAGAGCCTTTAGTTAGAAGGCAAAATGCACAGAGCATATGACCCCCTGATTATGCAGAGATTTACCCCTCACAATGGGCTGGCGCTTACTGCAAGTGCAAACCACCTGACAGGCGCGGGCGTTTACTACCAGACCCACCTGACGGGCTAGCCACATAAGCCGCTGATCATGTCATGCCACTTAGCCCAGCCCACGGGACTGACTGAGTAGTATGAGCGCGCATAGCTCATCTCTTCTCACGCGAAATTCGGATAGAATCCGCAATCTCTTATATGAAAAACGTCCTCTTCCGGGAAATCCGGCTTATGGGATTGAGAACTGCTCTGGCATCCACCCGCATTCGTCCTAGACGTGAGAGCGAAAAAAATAGATTTGTTCTATTGATTGATTTGATAGCCCATTATCATTTTTGTTTTTGAGGACTGCACACTATTAGACGGAGCGAGCTTCTTTGGATGGTTAAACGTCCTCTCATGAGGATAAAGACGCAAATCTTTTGTGAGCTCTTTTTCATGTTAATAGCTAATAGCATGCACACTTAAAGCATTAGCCACCCATGCACGATCATGGATGTATTTTCTTCATCGAAGTACTATCAAGGAAGGAGCTAAAAGATTTAATCCATAAGCTTGTTATGGATCAAAGGCCCCTCACAAGCATCGTTCTGCTATCTCACCTCATCATCCAGATGGGTAGAAACACTCCGTCTATTTTCCACCATGATGCAGTTTCTTTCAGATCTTCGTCTTGCTTGCTGATGGACACCACAACCATCATGAATCACGGATGGTTTGTCTCTCTCAGTACGGGAGCCTCCAATATCGATTGCGAACAAGGCCTCGTTTGTTTCCTGGCATGTATTTTCTTCATCTGCAGCAAGAAATGATCGAGAATGAAGAGGTGTTACTTCCCGGCAATCTTCCTCTTCTTCTGCCACCTTTTGTTACTGAGAGGCGCATGCTCTTCTTCGTCTTCCGCTTGACATGTTGAAAGGTACGAGTCGTCTCCTCTTATATAGAGTGTTTTCTTCGGTTAAGAACGCATATGTGGGATATACAGCATACTCGGGATGAGCTAGACAACTCTCGTACGATCAGAGCTACCCGAATGCTCATCAAGATCAGTTTGCATTGATGGGAAGGACCTACGATTAGACACATGGTTTGTCTAAGGAAGTCATCAAGTTTTTCTTACATGATAAATGGAAAGTTTCAATTTTGATATTGTGTGGGTAGCATTGAAAAGCAATAGAGCACTTGCATGCATTGTTACAAAGAAAAAGAAAAGAATGTATGTGCACTCCCTTTTGGAAAGGGATGGTTTTTAAGCACAAATGACAAATCTAAAGCTTTCTTTGTTTGTGCACATCTTAAGTTTACATACATAAACTCATGTGCATTAACATGGAAGGGACTTACTCTATAAGGTTGGGTATGGAACATCCATCATAGCATGGCATGGCATGCATGGACATTATGAGCATATGTGAATTTAGATTCATAATTAATGGAACTACAAGTGTAAATTCCATGCATGTTTAAAAGAGGGGTTCAATTTTTTGAACCTTATGCATTATTTACAAAAATCTCTTTTGCATGAAGGGCGAATTTACCTGCTAGCATATACAATTATGAGGACATTGTTTTTTTTTTTTTGAAAAGTTCCTTTTCCAATGCATAGAGATTGTACCCTTCGAAATGCATGCTTGCTTAGATGCATGATTTAAAGGTAGATGCACACATATGGGCACACAAGTAAGTACGAAATGCCCAAGAAGGATTTCAACAATGAATGAGGTGGGATGGTCCAAACCTACTTCACCACCATGAGACAACGCAAGAAAAGTCCAGGGATGGATGAAGCTTAATTTCCAGATAAGTTTTTCCCTCTTTTCTTTTCTTTTCAAACCATGAAGCATGCACTACATAATGTAAGAGAAATGAACTGAGTAGTGGATGCATAGAATTAAGTGGTCGGGTTTTTTTGGCCACATAGATAATTAGTCATGGAAATAACTTGCACGATGCATCCACTTCATTGATTTGAAAAGAAAGATTGGTTGTGCATTTTCATGGAAAATGGTCTATGAAGTATGCATTATGGAAACTAATATGCACAGAAAGAAAGATGCACGTAAATCTAGCACCATCCTCTGACTGAACAAAGTTCCAATTTGGAACTTTTGCATGCTTTAAGGAGGGGTTCAACTTCTGAACCTTATGCATGCTACACCTTTTCCAATAAAGGTCTAAACATCTGGCAAGCACTATGCATGAACTATATTACATGGGTTTTAAGATTAAGAGGGAGGTTTGGTTTATTCTAGCTTAAGTATGGTTACAATTTCCATTGTGGGAATAATGGTAATAGAGCTATTTGGCCATAAAAAAAACTACCATTTATTTCGATATAGTTGGATTATTATAAGCTAAGAAATAGTACATTGGAAAGATACCTTAAGCTTAAAATCCCTCTTATGGAGCATCAAACTCCATAAAAAACCCATGGCATGCCTGATCAGCAAGGCCATAGTACAAAAAATTTCCTTCTTGAAACCACGATACAATCATGGTAACTTAGAGCATTATCTTTTCAAAGCTCTAAGTAAGAGAAAATATGGTATAACAGAATTTTAGTTTGGGAAGATGAAATTATTAGTGTTTTTGTTCAAAAAAGTTCACAGAACTATTTGGAGCTTTACATTTTTTCTTCCAAGAAAATACAAGGCATGAAGAGAAGGTAAAACTCAAGGGTGGTAATAAACCCTAAGTACCATTTTCTAAAGTCCTAGAAATAAATGACTTTATAGTAAATGGAATTACCATCTACTTCAACATAGAGATTTGATTGGCAAATCAATTATTCTTTCTCAGATTACTCATTATGTCATAAGAGACGATATCTAGTTGAGATATAAACTAGCTCTATCATCAAGTGACATGAAAGGGATCTTGTAGAGTATATCTGAATCAAGAAATAATTGAAAAGCCAAATTTTTTGACACTAGTCTTATCAAGTTGCAATTGAGGCTTGGTAAGTGGAAAGTCCACTGTAGCATAGGCAATACATATGCTCTGCAGTGGAAATAACACTTACAAGTCCAAGAAGTAATAAATCTGATTTGATTAGAAGAAGGTTTGATCCCAAAACTCAAGCTAAAGTTACCTTTACTAAAGTGGAAGTGTAAGCCGGATGGTATGGGACATCTAGGTTTACACTACCACCGAAGTAAATTCGATGGTATGGGACATCGAATTTGTGGGTAATCTCAACTTGAACTTTGAGACTTTTGTTCTGTAAGCTTGGAGAAGAGAAAGCAAGAAGCTCTAAATAGTTCTTTTTACCAAGGGGAACAAAAAAAGATTGAAAATAAACTCTTTCAAATACTTCTGAAAGAGCACAATTTTTCAATTTACTCTCAGGTAGTTTTCGAGGACGAAAACTCTTAAGGAGGGGAGAAAGTCCCCAAGAACTTGTATCTTATGCCTTGAAAAGACCAAATAGGGTATTGCAAGGTAAAAGATATGCAAGAAATAGATAAAGTTGAAGTACTTCCTCGTATTGTAGTACTTCATTACATCTTCCAATGAAATGAAGTTCTCAAAGATTGGGAATTCTCAAAGAACCCCAAGGCTTGCATACACCATAAGGATTGTATAAATCCTAAGTGGGCTAGGAAAAGAAGTTTGATGAGTTATAAAGCATATTGATGCTTTATGGAGATAACATAACATACGTTATGGATTCCAGTAATATAGAACTAAGGAGTATGGCTTCATGTATGAAGCATAATAGTTAGATCCCCAAGAAAAACTTTTTTGAGTTTGAAGGTAAACTCCAAAGGATGAAGCTCTAAAAGGTTCATGCCAAAGTATGACTTGAAATTCAAGAAACATAAAAATGATCTTAGACCAAGCTTGAAAGAAAGCTCAAAAAGATCATCTTTTGGATACTTGATATTTCAAGATAATTGAAGAAATAAGAAAGATGTCAACATAGGACATCTTTAACAGATTGAGACTATAAGGGAGAGAAATCAAGAAGGATCAAGAAGACCCTTAAGGTTTGAGATCTAATTAAAGATCCGTAAAGGTTAAACATTGAAGAAATGATTGGAATAATCTATTTCTACTTATGACCTTAAAGATAACATGATCTTTTACACTATGAGTTCCCATCTTGGGACGTAGTTATAAAGATCTTATCTTTTTGGAAGAACAAGTAAAATAAGTTTCAATCAAAGGCTACAATAGTTAGATTAACCCTTATGGATTCTAGCCCCTTAAAAGTGGATTCCCAAAACTACGTAAAGTTTTGAAAGAACATTGAATCCACTTTTGGTAAGCTATTCAAATTCTCTCTATAGATAAAGAGGATGTTATATCCTTGTAGAAACTAAGTAATCCACCTTTACCATTCTATTGGTTAGGTAGGGATTATAAAATGAAATTCCCCTCTATTTAGATTTATTGGAGGCGAATTGCAAACAAGAAAATCCACCCATTTCACTAAAAGAGAGTGATTTGGTCAGGGATTATGTGAGATTCATCTTCCTTTTAGAAAAAGTTGGATTCTAACTTGAGAGATGAATCTGATAAGGAAAACTTTAAGTAGCATTCATCTATTTTGCTAGGTTCATGCACTAGTAGTGCAAAGTGATGGACCAAGGTAGCAATTTAGTTGAAGTCACTTTGACTCCACCTAATCCACATGTTTGAGCTTTGGAGACCTAGATGGCACATGGCTTAAACAAAGGAAATAGATAGGGATGTTCTCTTCCACCCTTTTCATTCTTTCCATACTTTGCATTCGACTCAGTTCTTTTTCGTATGCAAACTAGATGGAACTTTGAATGATTGGGGTAGGGAATTAGACTAGACATGGATTCTCCTCTTTTTAGATTCAGTCGGGGTGGAATTCCCCTTTTCGAATTAAGAGGCAAACTTAGAGAGATGAAAGCCATGATGCTTGAGATTGATCATGGAGCACGGGGGAATACCCCAAGGTATATATCTCCACTCATTTTCGAGGACGGAAATGCTTTTAAGGGGGGGAGAATGTTGTATAATTACATGGGTCTAAGGGGTAGAACCCTTGGGTTTCTAGATGTGAAACCCTTTGGATTTATGGTTTATTTACCCCTTTTAGATGGGTCTTGAACCTTAGGGCTAATTCTCTAAGGTTGAGTACGTAGGCTTGATTGGAAGCTTCTCCTAGCCACTTGGTTTGTACGTGAGAGCTTGGAGAGTCTTCTTTTAGAAGCCATGTGATTTCATGTGATATCCTAAGCTTGGAAACCATGTGACCACCTTAGGGACCCACGTGATGTAAGGTACACATGTCCTCTTGAGAAGGACTTACCCCCTTAGTCTTGGAGCTATATATTGGAGGGGTTGGTTGGGTGGAAACACATCTCTCTTCCTAGTGTGTGACCTTGCTAGTTAGTCTTTAGTTCAGTTGTGTGAAGGCTATGGAGTCCTTCCACAACACTAGTTGTCATGTAAATAATGGAAAAGATTTAGAATTTCGCTCTTTGCAAAAAAACTAGAAATGACTTTAGCTTACTATTGCAGGTTACTTTAGGGATGGTTGTTTGAATATATGTTAGAAGAGTGGAGAAGATATAGAATACATTGATTACACCAATAAAATATACTTCTTAACTTCGAATAGCAAAGTTATTAAAAAATGAAAAAAACAAGGAAATAGGAGATGATCTTCACTATGTGGAGTAGAAGAAGAGAAGGGAAGGAAGTACCAACAACGACTTCAAAGTTGAAGGAAAAAAATATAACCAAGTGCATTGGAGTACACCAAGTACAATACTTGTAGGTGTAGATGCTTTACGAGGAGATTTTTCTCCCTAGCACACCAAGCTTAAATCTATTCAACCTTGCACTCAAGCCTAGTTCCAAGTGTAGAAGCAACAAGTACACCACTGCCTTCACCATGAGCCTTGCAAGTGTCTCCTTAGAGGATGCATATAGATAATATGAGCAAATTGGCTCCTTGAGGACAAACCTAATCGAGTGATAAAGCAAAATATCTCTTTGTTCCTTCCTCTTCACTTGCATCCCTCTATCTAATTCTATCACTTCTTCTACCCAATGTGTCTTGTTCTCTCTATGATTTCTTTCTTCATATGCCCACTTTCAATTTTTCCATGTGTATATTTTTACTTTTCCATATGCCTTGGGTAACCACCCACTCGACTTCTTGTTCCTTGACATCATATTCCATCTTTGGAGTTTACCAACCACTAACCAATACTTTGTAATGCTTCATAATTTTCTTACCCCAACTAAATCCATAATATGATCCTTAATTCTCTTTTGTCTTGTAGGGACCTTAGTATATGTAATCCAAAAACATTTTAATGGGGGCGTTTACTTCACAATTTCAGCTATCATTAAGGTTTTTAATCATATCTAAGTGAAAAATGAAGATATTGAAAGGGATGGTTCTTGGAACCTCTTGAAGCCTCCAAAACAATACAATAGATTCTAGATTTGTGCGTAGCAAGGAGCATAAATTGTGCCATACTTGTGCACCCTTCCTTGAACTCTATGCACTTGATGGCCACATGTGCACCATCTGTGCACCTCATCTCACCTTGTGCACCTAATCCAACTCAATAGATGTCTAGCACTAGTGGATCCTTATCTTGAAGAGCATACATAGATACAAAGATGATAATATACATCCAGATGAATGAAAAGGATCAAAGTCAAAGGAAACTTTGAGGTATATGAAGTCCTTTCATCAACCATCTATTTTTCTTTGACAAACCTATGTCCACAAGCTGAGAACTTACAATCTATGAGGACTTGAAGATAAGTAAGTAAAAAAACTAGATGTAAAATTAGTTAAATCTAGTAAAAAAATCCATAGGTAGAGCTTCTAGCTTCATTGTGGGGGGTTAGATAGTTTGAGAACAAGACGTTGAAAGACTTTTATGAGCAAAGTTTTATTTATTTTTGCATTTTTAACCTTTAGCACACTAAGATTATGCCTCAATCACTTCCATTCACCTACTTTAAAGTTGTTCTTCATCAAAAGTTTCATCTTGGGATGTAGAAATCCCTTACAAGCTCATTTTCCTCATTTATTTATATGTGTGAGAGTGAGAAAGAAAAAGTGAGAGTGTTTCTTTTTGTTGCTTTGGGATTGCTATAGGCTCTAGAATGGTACATAGGTACATTTCTACTCTACAAAGATTCCAAGAAGATAGTTCTCCAACTAATATGATAATCAAGCAAGATGGGACTAAAAAAAAAAAAATCTAGTGCACAACGAAGAGAAAGCTTGCAAAAGCACAACATAGATGGATGTGATAAAAACATGCATTTGTAGACCATCATTATAGAAAGTAACCATCATGAGAGATAGTTCCTATCATGATAGACTTAGTCCATTATGATAGATTGGGCCCATTAGGATAGCCATTAGCCATCATGACAATGCCCATCTATCATGATAATACCCATCCATCAAGAGGGGCACCAACTTGTCAATGTTGGAGAAACAATCACTAACTGGACATATATTTGAAGGTCAAATCTTAGGAAGAAAACCCCATGCCTATGTGAAGGGACAAATTCACAAATGTATTATACTTGTAAAGTTAGTTCACTTTAGTTCTAGAAGCTTTTTAAAAAGTTACGGGAATGAGAAAATCTATATAAGTTAGTTTGTATCAACTGACGCGGAGAGAGAGAATAGAGAGAAGAAGTAGAAGAAGGAGTTCATTTATACGACTGTGTATAGTCGGGATTCTATGAGTGAGAAAGCATCTGTAAAACTTCTGAGTTTTTTATAGTTATGAGAAGAATTGAGTAAAGTTTTGTGTATGAGCCTCTCTCCATCATCTCCATGATTACCTACTGTGTGATGAGTTACAAAGATCAAGTTTTCCAAGCAACTCGATGCCTGGCATCGAATCTCTGTTGATAAGTCATATTTTCTTTTATATTTTTCATTCAGTACTGAAGTGTTTGAAAAACATGATGTTGTTGGAGCAACTCGATGCCTGGCATCGAATTCCAGTTGATAAGTCATATTCTAAGTGTGCATGAAATCACCTATAGTATTGGTGTCCAAAAGATTAAGACTTTATGCGGGAAGTCGATGCCCGGCATCGAATCCCTGCTGAAAAGTGGCCAAAAACACTCCAAGTCGATGCCCGGCATCGAATTCTCGTTGCAAGTCGATGCTAGGCATCGAATTCTAATTTTAAACAGGCGCTCTTACTAAAACAGGTAAAATTTCCAGTTTTGGAAGGTCATACAGGGTCATCTTGTGAGAGCCATAACTTGAGTTCTAGAGATCCGTTTGATGCATACGATAGCTTGTTGGAAAGCTCTACTCTTTTAGTTTCAGCCTATAAAGTTTCATGGAGAAATAATACTTGAGCTAGGAGAAATTAGCAAAATACTGAAGGTATGTCATTTCGGTGACTAGGAATTTCTGTAGAAGCAAAGTTCTCACTTTAGGCTATCATTTCTCAAAGTTTGGAGTGGCAATGAGTTAATGGTGACCATAGAGGTGTTATAGTGTCACATTAATTCATTTATTGTGGTGTTTTATACATCAACAAGTGGTATCAAAGCAGAAAGATTCTCGAGAGAAGAAGACGACAAAGGTACGAGAAGTTTTGTAAAGTTTTCCATTAAAGTTTGAAAGGTGAAGCATTTGAAGACACAAGGCATCAAAAGGTTACTTCAAAAGTATCCTCATACACAAAGAACTTCAAAAGGTATTATCCTTTATCCTTTAAGCTCACAGGTTGCAGCAGAAGAAAAGAACTATGGCAGATCATATTTCCATTGACAAACTGGACAGAGATAATTACCCCGCATGGGTAATGAGAATGGAAGCCTTACTTATGAGTAAGGATCTCATGGTATATGTAACAGGTGAAGAAGAGAATCCAGTATTTGAAGATGAAAGCCGACCAAAGAAAGAGGAACTTGATGCTTTAAAGCATTGGCAGAAGAAGGATGCAAGTGCAAAAGCCTACATTTACAATAGAATCTCTGATCATTTGCTACCACACATCAGAGGATTGGAATCATCTGAAGATATATGGAATGCATTGGAGTATCATTTCCAAAGCACTACTAAAGCACGGAAAGCAAGTCTATGGTCAGAGTTTACAACATTCAAGAAGAAGCCAAGTCAAACCATTAGTGATTATGTCACTAAGATGAAGGATCTTGCAGATAGTCTTGGATCCATAGATGAAGATGTTGAAGATCACAGATTGATTGCTCAGCTACTTGCAGGTTTGAGAGGGGATGAAAGGTGGAAACCTTTTGTCTTATCAACAGAACTTTCATTAAATCATTATGTTCCATATTTGAACCAGTTGCTTGGTTTGATGCTCACATATGAGCAAGACTTGAAGGGAGATGGAGATAAAGGACA
This sequence comes from Ceratopteris richardii, assembly GCA_020310875.1. Taxonomy (NCBI): domain Eukaryota; kingdom Viridiplantae; phylum Streptophyta; class Polypodiopsida; order Polypodiales; family Pteridaceae; genus Ceratopteris; species Ceratopteris richardii. Next base: position 93,848,312 of record CM035427.1, on the reverse strand, counting down.
AAGTTCTGCAATGTACATGAAGAATAAGAAGAAAGGAGATAAAGGTAAAGCAAAGGATGAAGAGGAGTCTAGTTCTCAAGCTTATTATGCAAGAGGTAAAGGCACTGGTAGAGGAAGAGCAAGAGGTTGTGGAAGAGGAAGAGGTAATCAAAATAACAACAAAAAGGCTTGCTGGATCTGTGGATTGAGTAATCATTTGGCTCATGACTGTTGGCACAACCAACAAGGATCAAACCAGAATCAAAACAACAATAGCAGAGGCTGAGGTGGAAGATATCAAAGTAATTTTCAAAGAGGTAGACAAAGTCAAAGAGGAGGCTATGGTAGAGGTGGAGGAAGAAGTTGGGGACAGAATCAATCCTACAACACCACCTACTACAACTATGCAAATGACACACAGAATGAAAGTCATACATCATTGATGATGAACTCAATCAACACATCAGATAAAGAAGATCTAAAGGTATTTTACATTGAATCTGGATGTTCTAATCATTTGTCAGGAAACATAGAATTGATGTCAGAATTGGAAAAAGGTATTTCGAGTCACACAGTTCAAACTGGTGATAATACAAGACATAGTGTACATTCAATTGGAAAAGTGAAATGCAAGAGTGGAGCAGATTTGCTAACCAATGTTTTGTATGTTCCTACAATACCTAAAAACTTGATTAGTGTGGGACAGATAGTTGAAAAAGGTTTTCTAGTCAGGTTTACAAATGAAGGAGTATTTGTTGAAGATCCAGAGAATGGATATAATCAGATTGTCTCTGGTAAGAAAGAAGGTAGACTCTTTACTTTAAGAGTACAAGGGAACATTGGTCAAGCTTTGCTCACACATGGTGAAGGAGTGATTACAGAACTTGATCTCTAGCATAAGAGATTAGGTCATTTCAATGAAAGAGGAATTAAAGCTATGGTTGCTAATCAGTCTGTACTAGGATTACCAAATGTGCAAAGTCAACATATGGTTTATAAATGTGAAGCATGTCAAATGGGTAAAGCACACATGTTACCATTTCAGAAGAAAGGATTCAAACATGATGGAGTACTTGAGCTCATTCATACAGATGTATGGGGACCAACAAAAGAAGGATCTATCAGTGGCTCAAGGTATTATGTTCTTTTCATTGATGATGCTACAAGATGGATAACATTATATGTTTTGAAGGAAAGATCAGAAGTGTTTGGAGCTTTCAAGCATTTTCATGCATATGCAGAGAGAGTCACAGGTCAAAAGCTTAAAAGACTGAGGTCTGATGGAGGGGGAGAATACTTCTCCCAAGAGTTCAATGATTATCTTTGGAATGTAGGTATTAAGAGAGAAATAACTTGCAGGTATACACCACAACAAAATGGTGTAGCAGAAAGAAGGAACAGGACTTTGGTTGAGTTTGCTAGAGCTATGCTAAAGGAGAAGAACTGTCCAAATTATCTTTGGGCTGAGGCTGTAAATACAGCTACATATCTTGTGAATAGATTACCATGTGCAGCTCTCAATGGTATGACTCCATATGAAGCTTGGTGGGGTAAGAAACCAACACTAGATCATTGTAGAGTGTTTGGATCAATTGCATATGCTTATGTGCCATCACAGCTTAGGCATAAACTTGAACCAAAGGCAGAAAAATATGTGTTCATTGGTTATGATGAAAAGCAGATGGGTTACAGGTTGTGGAATCCTCTAACAAAACAATTTCTTGTTTCTAGAGATGTTACATTTGATGAACAAAAAATTTGGTATGTAGATCAAAGTCATACAGCTGAAGAATTTGAAGAAGAGGTAAGAAGATGTGAGAAAGGAAAATCAATTGTGCAGGTAAATAGAGATGAAGACTATATGCAAGCAAGTACATCCAGAAGTGGATTAACAAGAAGGAATGAAGAAGCTCCTATATTTGATGAAGAAGTGTATCCAGACACATATGAAGAATGCGAACCAAGAAGGTCAAGCAGGACTAGAAGACAACCAGAAAGGTATTCTTATGATACTTCTTACATAACTCAGAAGAACTATGCATATATGGTGAAAGATGATGAAGAACCTCAGAACTATGATGAAGCTAAAGGTAAGAAGCAATGGGAAGAAGCAATGAAGGAAGAGTTCAATGCACTGGAGGAGAACAAGACATGGGAACTTGTTCCTAAACCAAATGGTAAGAAAGTAATTGGAAATAAATGGGTTTATAAAGTGAAGAAGCTTGCAGATGGAAGTATAGCCAGATACAAAGCTAGATTGGTGGTGAAAGGCTATGCCCAAACCTATGGCATAGATTATGATGAGACATTCAGTCCTGTAGCTAAGATGTCAACTATAAGGACAATCATTGCTATTGCAGCTTCAAAAGGATGGACTCTAAGTCAATTGGATATAAAAAATGCATTCTTGAATGGATACATATCAGATGAGGTATACATGGAACAACCTCAAGGGTTTATAGATTCCAGGTATCCAAATTTTGTTTGCAGGTTGAGAAGAGCATTGTATGGATTGAAGCAAGCTCCAAGAGCTTGGAACTATAGACTGGTGAAGTATCTCAATGACCTTGGATATCAAAGTTCAAAAGCAGACCCAAGTCTACTTATCAGAAGAACAGAGGAAGGTACAATCTACATTTGTATTTATGTAGATGACATTATAATCACAGGTACTTCAGATGAAGGAATCAAGGAGGTAAAGAGATTGCTTGAAAAAGAATTCAAGATCAATGACCTAGGAAAGTTATCATACTTTCTTGGAACGGAAGTTACTTATACAGATCATGGCATATATGTGTCACAAGAAAGGTATCTTCTGAACTTGTTGAAGAAGTTTGATATGGAAAATTGCAGAGAAGCTTCAACTCCACTTGAAGTTAATCATAAGCTCAGTAAATATGATGGTGCAGACTACAAAGATATGAGGAAGTATCAATCTCTTGTGGGTAGTTTGATTTATGCTACACTAACAAGACCTGATCTTAGTTATGCAGTGGGAGTCTTGTCACAATTCATGCACTGTCCAAAGGACCCACATTGGATTGCAGGTCAAAGAGTTCTCAGATATATCAAAGGAACTATAAAGGAAGGATTATATTATCCTTTTACATCAGATTTGAAGTTGAGAGCCTATAGTGATTCAGATTGGGCAGGTAACCAGGATGACAGAAGATCAACTCATGGTTACATGATATACATTGGTGATAAGCTTGTAAGTTGGTGTTCAAAGAAACAACATACAGTAGCATTATCATCAACTGAAGCAGAGTACAAAGGACTTGTGGAAGCAGCTAAGGAAGTCATATGGATGCAGACATTGTTCAAGAGCTTAGGCATTGATCAAGGTACACCTACAATACATGAAGATAATATGAGTTCACTTTATCTTGCAGCAAATCCAATATTTCATGCAAGGACAAAGCACATAGAGATACAGTATCATTTTCTCAGAGAAAAGGTAATGGAGAAAGAGATTGAAGTGGAGTACATTTCTACTAAAGATCAGTTAGCAGACATACTAACAAAGAGCTTGGATGGTGTGAAGACCAGCAGATTCAAAAGCATGGCAGGAGTAAAAGAAAAGAAGAAGATATGAAGAAACAGGGAATGTCAATTAGTGATTGAGGGGGAGCTGTTGGAGAAACAATCACTAACTGGACATATATTTGAAGGTCAAATCTTAGGAAGAAAACCCCATGCCTATGTGAAGGGACAAATTCACAAATGTATTATACTTGTAAAGTTAGTTCACTTTAGTTCTAGAAGCTTCTTAAAAAGTTACGGGAATGAGAAAATCTATATAAGTTAGTTTGTATCAACTGACGCGGAGAGAGAGAATAGAGAGAAGAAGTAGAAGAAGGAGATCATTTATACGACTGTGTATAGTCGGGATTCTCTGAGTGAGAAAGCATCTGTAAAACTTCTGAGTTTTTTATAGTTATGAGAAGAATTGAGTAAAGTTCTGTGTATGAGCCTCTCTCCATCATCTCCATGATTACCTACTGTGTGATGAGTTACAAAGATCAAGTTTTCCAAGCAACTCGATGCCTGGCATCGAATCTCTGTTGATAAGTCATATTTTCTTTTATATTTTTCATTCAGTACTGAAGTGTTTGAAAAACATGATGTTGTTGGAGCAACTCAATGCCTGGCATCGAATTCCAGTTGATAAGTCATATTCTAAGTGTGCATGAAATCACCTATAGTATTGGTGTCCAAAAGATCAAGACTTTATGCGGGAAGTCGATGCCCGGCATCGAATCCCTGCTGAAAAGTGGCCAAAAACACTCCAAGTCGATGCCCGGCATCGAATTCTCGTTGCAAGTCGATGCTAGGCATCGAATTCTAATTTTAAACAGGCGCTCTTACTAAAACAGGTAAAATTTCCAGTTTTGGAAGGTCATACAGGGTCATCTTGTGAGAGCCATAACTTGAGTTCTAGAGATCCGTTTGATGCATATGATAGCTTGTTGGAAAGCTCTACTCTTTTAGTTTCAGCCTATAAAGTTTCATGGAGAAATAATACTTGAGCTAGGAGAAATTAGCAAAATACTGAAGGTATGTCATTTCGGTGACTAGGAATTTCTGTAGAAGCAAAGTTCTCACTTTAGGCTATCATTTCTCAAAGTTTGGAGTGGCAATGAGTTAATGGTGACCATAGAGGTGTTCTAGTGTCACATTAATTCATTTCTTGTGGTGTTTTATACATCAACAGTCAAGAGAAAGGAGATAAGGAAGAGAGCTCTCACACACTCTCACATACAAAGAGAGGAGCTCAAACACATTGAAGGAAGGAAGAATGATCTTCTTCTTCTTCTTCTTCTTCTTCGTCTTCTATTATATAAAGAGAATATACAAGAATGACCTAATACAACAATACAACCAATACACTATATAAAGAACAATACATAAAGAAAACCCTAATGTCTGGCAATGAGTGAGTTGGTAAGAAAACAAATGTGTCATCACTCTCGATAGATAAATTTGGTACAACTCACTAAAAAAGTGTCCTTGACATATATAAATGTAACTACTACATGTGAGAGAGATGAAAAAGTGGTATGTGTCATCCTCGACCATCACATCTTAAGCTTGATATCTCAAAAATCCCCTTCAAGCTCAACATCATGTCCTGTGATCCACGCATCTTCCGGAACTTCTTCAACTTTTTTGCTCCAAGTTTTTTAGTGAAATTATCAAGAGCCTCCTCATTTGTCCTCACATAAAAAGGATTTATCAATTGCTAATACCTTTTCTATGATGAAGTGATAATGCACCTCAATATGCTTTGTTCTAGCATGAAAAATAGATTTCCTGCTAAGTGGATGCTACCAAGGTTATCACAATAAATGATGATAAGATTCTATACTTCCAAACCTAAATCTGCAAGTAGCATCTATAGCCAGGACCCTTCACATGCTACCATTATAGCACCTCTATACCCAACCTCTTTACTTGACAAAGAAACATTTGGTTGCTTCTTACTACATGTACTAGCACATTCCTAAGTGAGAAAAGAAAGCCACTAGTAGATTTTCTATGTGGAATACTACCAGTCCAATCTGTAGTGATGTATCCATGAACCTACAATTTTGCACAAACTTCATAAAAAAATACATAATCCAAAGTTACACTCATATAATGTAGAGTGCATCTCAAAGAATCTAAATGTGATTTCTTGGGAGCTTGGATAAATTGACTTTGAATTCCTATAGTGTACCTTAGCTCAAGTCTTGTAATTGTGAGATATATCAAACTTCCCACAATTTTCTTGTACATAGTAGCATTTTCCAATGCTTCACCTCATGTAGTATCCAACTTCAAATTTGATCCAATAGCATAGACATTGGCTTAAAATCAGCCATACCATACTTTTGCGCATACTCAAGGCATATTGCCTTTGCAACATCCGTGTACCTGTTTTTGTATTTATAAACTCAATGCCCAAAAAACACCGCAATACACCAAGATCTTTCATGTCAAATTATTGCATAAGGAGTTGCTTTACCTCTTTAATGCTTTCTTCATTGTCATCACCTATAATCAAGTCATCAATATAAATGGCCACAATCGTGATGCCATCATCACCCTTCCTTGCATATAATGAGTGATATGCATCACACATAGAAAATCTAATGGTGTTTAAATAATTTGAAATCATTGCATGCCAAACACGAGGGGCTTGTTCAAGCCCTTACAAAGCCTTTCACAAACTGGAAACATATTCTGCGTGCTTTGAATCTTCATATCCTTGTGGCTAGTCCATGTATACTTTTTCCTACAACTCACCATGTAAGAAAGCATTCTTCACATCTATCTGATGCAAAATTCATCCCTTTTTTGTAGCCAATGCAATAAGTTCTATGAAAGTAGCCATTTTAGCTATAGGGTTGAAAGTTTTCTCATAATCAATGCCATATGTTTGTGCATATCCTTTTGCTACCAATCGTGCTTTATACCTACTTATGCTACCATCGACATTGTGCTTTACCTTGTAAACCCACTTGTAACCTATGGGTTTCTTTCCTTGTGGCAATGGTACCAACTTCCATGTTTTATTTCCATAAAGTGCAGCCATCTGCTCATCCACATCTTTTGCATAATCCGCATTTTCGATTGCCTCTTCAAAACAAGAAGGTTCAACATCTTGTATTACCTTGGTCATCTAGGCACAATGATGCGCCATGTAACTATCATATGTCAATTGTTGCACTCAATTCAACATCCTCCTAGACCATCTTGGTCCATCACTTCTTCTTGTTGTATTATCTGCATATGCCTTTCTTGCTTTAGGAGTCTCCATAGAGGGCAATCCAATTTCCTAATCAAGGTGCTTTACAAAATGCTTGATTCTCCATCAATGTCTTCAAAACCTGTAGATGTTATTACCAACAAAAACCTTTTCTCTACCTTATTTGGATGTAGTCAATGAATTTTTTGGACTAAAATTTCCACACAATCTTGCACTCTAGGAGTTTGAGTTGGAACTATTGCTTGGTGACATATCTGGTCCACTCAAAACTTGAGATTTTGCACTTGCCATTTTAGCATTTTCTTTTTCATTTGAGTCATGATTAAGTCTTTCTTTGGCATCTGCATAGAAGCTTGATATTTCATCAACCACCACATCTCTACTTACCTTCACCTATCATGTGAGTGGGTTGTAACATTTATTTCCCTTTTGCTCAAGGGAATACACACAATCAAGATACATTTTTTAAACTTTTGGATCGAGTTTTGTCCTCAAATCATCCGGAACATGTACATATGCAATACAGTTGAATACTTTTAGATAAGTTTTTCTTTTTACTTGTAAGCTTCTATTTAGGTGTAACTTGATGTACAATAACAATCAGAGTTATGTTCATGATGTATACAATAGTGTGCACAACTTCTAGCCAATAACAATGAGGCATATTTTTCTTAATCATCAAGGCTCTTGCTATTTCTACAATATACCTATTTGCACTTATCAATGCCATTTTGTTGTGGTATGTACCTACATGAAAGCTGCCCTTGAATTCCATTGACCTTTTAGAAAACTACTAAAATCATTTGAGATGTATTCACCTCCTCCATCAGATCTTAATGTCTGAATGTATGTCCCTGTTTGCTTTCCCACTATAACCTTGAAATTTTGAAAGTGAGTAAAAACCTCACTCTTCTCTTTTAGAAAGTATACCCATACCTTTCCTTCCATAGATGTGGTCTTTGTAGGTCCCGAAACATCTCCATGTACTATTTCTAGCAAATTCTCACTAACATGCTTGTCATGCAAAAATGATGCCCTTGACTGGTTAGCAAATTGACATGCTTCACATACCTTTTGCATCTTTGCAATATTGAAATTTGGTAGTCCATTAACAAGCTCCTTTGATTGCATCAACTTTAGCCTCTAAAAATTTGCATGTCTGATTTGCTTGTGCCAAATCTCTATATCAACAATAACGCATTCAACTTTTGCAAACATGGATGCATTCATTTTATGAATTTTCATGTTCAAGGTGAACATCCTACAAACTTTATTCCCTTTAGTGACCAACCTTCCATTCTGTTTGTACTCTTCTACATATAACCATCAACATTGAACCTGACTTATAATCCTTAGTCAACCGTCGGTCCAACAAAAACCAGATTCTTTGTTATATTTGGAATATGTAGTACATCAACAAGATGTTTTACCTTTCCATCCTCCATGGATAGTGCCATGTTTCCTGTGTGCTTGATAGGATGTGATGTATCATTGCCTGTTTCAACAAATCCAGGAATAGATAATTTTTACAAACTACTAAACCATTTTGCATGGGTAGTCATGTGATTTGAGGCACCTAAATGAACATACTAGACATTACCATTTGATTTTGAAACATCAACAAACATTTTATTCATCATGTGACGTTGGACCATGAACAACTTCTTCGAATCATGTGCACTTGTAGATGCATAGATGTTTTGCTGATTTCTACTATTTAGATTCTTTAACCTCCAATCATGTTCAAAGTGACCAGGTTTACCACAATTCTGGCATATCTTACTATCACTACTTGAATCATTTCTTTGCAAATTTTGGTGGTCTCTTTGGATCCCTTGCCTCAAAACTGTCCTCTAGCTCCTGCATGATTCTATTGCTGACCTTGGACCTGGTTACTATTTCCTCTTCCACTTGCTTGACCTCTTCCTCTGCTAGAGTAGAATACCTACTCATAGCCAACTTTTCCTTGGGAGTTTGAGTCCTTGCAAAGGTTCTTTTCTTCAATTATTAGCATTGACATGAGATTAGAAAAATTTGGAATATTTTCTCTAGTCTGAATACAAGTTCTGAATTATTTATATGCAATTCCTCAACCACTAAGGAACACTTCCACCTTATCATCATCATCTACGTTGACGCCAATAGATGCAAGTGCCTCACAGATGTTTTTGATTTTTAGGGTGTAGTCACTGAGTGTATGTAGATCATTTTTGAGTTGTGATTTTTTAACCTTTGTATTGGTCTCATACAATGTGACCAAACTATTTGAAGTCTCTTTTAGAGTTTTGGCATCCTGTATGTGCCCAATCATGCTATCCTGTATGCTAATAGAAAAACAATACATTACCTTCCATGCTCCTTGATTCCACTCTTCATATGCTATCAACTAGTCTAGAGTGTGATTCCTCTCTAATAACTACAGAGCGTTTTCATTCTCTCCTTTGATGTACTTCCAATAACCTTTTCCCATTAGAAAATTTGTCATTCTGAATCTGCAAGCATGAAATTTGCATTTCCAACTTATTGCTCATAAGTTGATTCATTTTCTCAGCATTTTCAAATTTTGTAGAAATTCATAATACCGCAAAAACAATAGATGAATTACTTCTGCTTAAACACTGTCACATTGACTTCACGATTTGATCCTAGAAAAACACAATTTTTGTGTATCAATAGTACATGGAATCGCTTGAAATTCTGGATATGGAATAGTTGAGAGGTGCTAAAATAGAGCATAAGTTACACTTTTGCAAACTAGCCTATTTTTTTAATGGGCCCCACCTTGCGAGCTTGAAATGCATGTCAAGATTGATCCAAAATTGAAATTCGAGCAAAATGAGTGAATTCAAAGGGATAACCCATGGACCATGAATCACAATAGAATAGGTCCATTTTGATAGCCACCAAACATTATGACAATGCCAATCCATTGTGATAGCCACTATCCATCATGATAAAGACTCACTCACCCTCTATCGTGACAGTCCTTGTCCATCATGATGACCATTAGCCATCTTGATAATGCCCAACAATTTTGAAACTCATCCTCTATCATAAACCTACCCATCCATCATGAAATTCACACTCTATTGCGATAATGATCATCCATCATGACACTCATCCTCTATCATGACAATGGCTCTCCATTGCAACAACCTCAGCCCATTGTGACACTTGTTGAAAGTTTTGTACTTCAAGCTCAAGAGTGTGGGAACATGCCCCAAATCGAACATTTCACATAATTCGTGATCAAAGGAGGATGATTTCCACAATTTGGAGGCATCAAATCATGTCTATAATGGCAAGAAGTTGATTAGAGAAGAGTTAGGTCACCTCTTGATGTGATTGGACCTCACTTTTTGACATGTATATGATTTTGATTGGTTAAAGAGGTTGGTATGTGACCTTTAAAGCCTCTAATGAGTTTTATTATGACTCAAATACGTGCCCAAGTAGTCACCTTTCTTAAGCACACCCCCTACTAGCTATTCTCTGCATATTTTGTAGAGATTTCACTTTTACATACTCTCTCTCTAGATGATCTTGGCAGATCCCCTCATCTTGTAATTGTTGTTTTTCCTTCATCCCGAATCCATTTGCAATGATTTTTGTCTCGTTGGAAAGATCATAGATGCAGTTAGCTAATCCTTAGTGAAGAGATCAAGTTGTCTATTTTGATTTCGCTGGTTGAGGCATCATCTAGTGTCCAACTAAGGTGATTTTACACTCATTTGAAATATCTTTAAGTTTAGTTTTAGTTTGAAAAATTTCATGTTCATTTCCTTCATTTACTCAGAGAAATGCACAAAATACAGAGTCTATGTCTGAAAAATTTAAGATCCTAGGAGGGTTCATTTGCTTTCGTTGTGCACATAGCAGTGTTTATCCTCAAATAGTGGTATCAAAGCTATAAGTGGAACATCAAAGAGAGAAGAAGGAGCTCCTAAAGTGAATTTAAGACCTCATCAAAGCTTGATGGAAAGAAGCAAAGAATAGGCACATCAACAACAAGGGAAAGCAACAAGTCATCACATAAAAAAACAACACTTCATCAAGAGGAGAAGCTCTATTTTTTGAGGTAAAATCCATCTTTTTCAACTTCACTGCATCAAGGGGGAGTTTCAAAAGAGGTAGAAGTCACCTTGGCAAATCTCAATGCTCAGATTGGGAAGCTCAAAAAGGGAAACTACCAACCATGGCAACCTACAATAAGCAATTTTTTGGTGGGGAAAGGTTTGTGGGGACTTGTGAGTGGTGGAGAGCCAACACCCTATATAGATGATTTAACTCCAACCAATGAGTAGAGAAGAGTAGTAAGAGAGTGGGATGAAAGGGACAAAAGAGTTATTTTTATTTTATCTCAATATATTAGCAACTTCATGATAGGAAATATTCAGGATTTGGATACATCGAAGAAGGTGTGGGAGTGCTTGGAGAGATTATAATCCACCACCACAAAAGCTAGGAAAATTTAGCTCAAGAATGAGCTAAATAACCTCAAGAAAGGCCCCTCTCAAGGTGCTAATAATTAGATATTAAAGGTTGAAGAGCTTGCGGATGCATTAAGGTCAATCGGTAGTTCCCTAGATGATGATGATCTTGTAGCGCACACCCTAAATGGACTTAGGGATGATAAAAAATAGAGGGCCTTCACAACTTCAATGTATGTAATGGACTCTCTTCCTGATTTTGATCAAAATAATCACTCTCATGGTGACAGAGGAGATGAACCTTGGTGGTAATCATGCCAAGGATAGCTAAGGGCAATTGTTGTATGTAGGTAAAGGAAGAGGAAGACAAAATCGAGGTGCTACAAGAGGGAGAGGAAGATATCAAAGCACCAAGGAAGTCAAGGAAAACAAGAAAATGCAGGTCAAAGAGGTGGAAGAGCAACAAATAGAGGAAGAGGTGGAAGATTTGGTAGAAGCGGACAACCCACTTCAAATGGATGCTTTCAAAGACCAAGGAATCAAAGCAACAACAAAAATTATAAAGGGCAAGGTAACTATGCAAACACATCATCTAGCCAAGGGAATGATTATTTGCTTTCCATGAGGTATGGTGAAGATACAACTCAGCTACTGAAGATGTATGTTATGTAGATAGTGGATGTAGCAATCATATGTCATGCCCGAAGGATCTTTTTAGTAATTTGCAGGTTGCAAAACATTAAGGACATGTGGAAACAGGTGATAACTTAGAGCATACCATTCAACATGTTGGAGATATCAGTTTGCAAGGAAATCAAAGGGAAAAGTGCTTATCAGAGTATTACATGTCCCTACTATTACCAGAAACTTGATTTTCGTAGGTCAAATGGTAGAAAAATGCTATCAAGTTAGGTTCAATGAAAGAGGATGTTTTGTTGAGGATCCAAGGGTAGGTTTCAACCTCATAACAAAATGAAAAAATCAAGGGAGAATGTTCACAATGGACATAAATTAGCCACACCATTCAATGTATGTCACATATGGAGACAAGAGGATAGGAGAGTTGGACCTATGCCATAAGCAAATAGGTCAAATCAACCTAAAATAGCTCAAGGACATGCAAAGGAGGAGCTTGGTAAGAGGCCTACCAAATTTTACATCTAAAATGTTGCATGAAATTTGTGTAGCTTGCCAACAAGTAAAATAATCAAGGTTGCCCTTCAAGAAGATAACTATGTGAGTGAAAATATTTTAGACCTCATTAACATGGATGTTTGGGGTCCAACAAGAGAAGCATCCCTTGATGGAAATAGGTATTTTGTAACCTTTATTGTCGATTTTTCAAGAAAATTATGGTTGTATTGCATTAGAAACAAATAAGATGTGTTCCACTACTTCAAGATATTCAAGGCACACGTGGAGAAGGAGTCTAGAAAGTTTATCAAAACTTTGAGATCTGATGGAGGGGGAGAGTACTTCCCCCATGAATTTTGCAGGTCAAAGGCATCAAAAGAAAATTTACATGCAGTTATACCCCTAAGAAAAGTGGGATAGCATAGAGAAAGAATAGACACATAGCAAAGGTAGCAAGGTGTATGCTCAATGAAATGAATATGCTACATTGTTATTGGGGAGAGGCTACATATGCAGCCACATACATCACGAATAGATGTCCTAAATTAGTTATACATGATCTAACCCCTAAGGAAGCATGGAGTGTAAGAAAATATTCCATTTCACATCTTAGAGTCTTTGGTTATATATGCTATGTACATGTACAATAAGAGTTGAGGTCAAAGTTAGATGCCAAATCTGAAAGGTGTGTCTTTTTGGGATATCCTATGGAACAAAAGGGGTATAAATGATCTAATCCCATCACGAAGGAGCTGAAGGTAAGTAGGGATGTTTTCTTTGATGAGTTGAAGCCTTGTTATGCATGCACAAGTCCATTGCAGGTTGAAGAAATAGGTGAGATTGATAAGAAGAATGATGATAGAGTTCAAGAAAGCATGGATTGAAGTGATCCAAACAACTCATCCAACACAAGGACACCCTCAAAATGGATTGGAAGGCTTAGGGAAAGAGATACCAGCTTTGAAGAAATCAAAGTCAAAGTCAAAGAGAAGATTGCAATTCAAGAAGGAAGCTATGTGGATGAGAGCATGTTGGAAGATGAACAGATAGAAAAAATTCAAACCCTAGGAGTCACAAAATAAAGAAAGAAGATGGAAATCACACCTAAAGGAAGTGAAATAAGGTCCTCAAGAGTAAGATATCCAACTCAAAGGTTAACATATGATAATTTCATTGCAAAGCATTATGCATACATGACCCAAGTAATCAAGGACAAAGAACCAACTAGTTTGGTATGAGTAGTTCTAAGCCAGTTTCTCAACCCATGGAGCCCAATATAAAGTTGGTCTCAGGTCAAGGAGAGGCTATGCAACATATTACATTATATAGAAGCATAATTCATTCATTAATTTATTCTACATTCTCTAGACCTGATCTTGCATATGTAGTAGGTGTTCTCTCTCAATTTTTGCATGCACCCACTCGTGATCATCTTATGGCAGCAAGAAAAGTTCTTAGATACATCAAGGACACAATCAACCAAATTCTATTTTACTCATATGATGCTGATCTTTGTGTCAAAGGATATCATGATGCTGATTGGGTAGGTATCAAGGATGATCAAAGGAGTACATCCGGTATGTTTTCATGATAGGTACAAAAGTGATCACTTGGAGCTCTAAGAAGCAACCCACTATTGCTCTTTCATCCACATAGGCTGAGTATATAGGTTTAGCATTGGCTATATGTGAGCTAGCATGGCTTAAGAAGCTACTTAAGGACTTAGAAGTGGAAGTGGAAGAGATTCCTCTTTATGGAGACAACATTTCAAGCATCTTCCTAGCTAACAATTCCATGTTTCATGCAAGGAGGAAGCACACAGAGGTTCATTACCACTTCATTAGAGAAAAGGTGATGGAAAAGGAGCTAGGTATAAGGTATGTGAACACTAAAGTGCAGGTTGCAGTCATGATGACAAAGTTTCTTGAAAGGTACAAAGTTTGGTGGATTCAAAGAGGCAATCAACATAAGAGAAATAGGATGAAGCAACAAAGGAAAAAGACTTGAGCTAGAGGGGGAGTGTTGAAAGTTTTATATTTCAAGCTCAAGAGTGTTTGAACATGGCCCAAAATTTAACATTCCACATCATCCACAATCAAAGGAGGATGATTTCCATGAATTGAAGGCATCAAAGCATGTCTATAATGGAAAGAAATTGATTAAAGAAGATTTAGGTCACCTCTTGATGTGATTGGACCTCACTTTTTGACATGTATATGCTTTTAATTGGTTAGTAAAGAGGTTGGTATGTGACCTTTAAAGCCTCTAATGAGTTTTATTATGAGTAAGAGTTGGCCAAACTACCCCCTTGCTTAAGCCAACCCCCTACTTGCTGTTCTCTACATATTTTGCAGAGATTTCACTTTTACATACTCTATCTCTCTAGATGATCTTGGTAACCCCCCCCCCATCTTGTAATTGTTGTTTCTCCTTCATCACAAACAATGCCTACACATTCTCAGAGAAATGTCGAGAACATAGTCTATGTAGTTAGCTAATACTCTATGAAGAGATAAAGTTGTCTATCTTGATTCAGCTAGTTGAGGCATCATCCAGTGTCTAAATGAAGTGATTTTATGATCATTTGAAAGATCTTTAATTCTAGTTTCAGCTTGCAAAGTTTTATATTCATTCTATGCATGTACTTAGAGAAGGACAAAGAATACAGAGCCTATGTCTATAAAATTCAGGATCCTAGGAGGGTTCATTTTCTTTTGTTGTGCACATAGGAGTGTTTATCCTCCAACAACACTCACAATCTATAATGAGAATCACTATCAATCACAAAAACCACAATTTTTTATGACACTCTTGTGAGTCACAATACCCACCATTTTTCATGTTAACCCCATGTCTGTCATGCTCTTGCCTATCTACCATGATAACTGCAAGAGAGCAAGGATTACGACCACCACATACTTGAGAGATGACTCTCCTCCCAACCTAATGCCTCTATATATAGCTCTCTCCAGGGGACTGCCTTCTTGGGAAGGTGGATACTAACCATCCATGTGTCAGCCATGTAACTGTGCGCCAAGTGTCCCAGTTAACTCCAGTTAGCTCAAGTGGATGCTTCTAGAAGGCTCTAGATCTCTTTGGGCAAAATACTCTCCCCATGTCTCCCATGGGGATTGAACCCAAGACCTCTTCCTTCACATCCTTGAGACTTAACCACTAAGCTAAGTGGATCACTTGTTCGCAAAAGCACAAGACCTCCTAGTAAGTCTAAACTTGAGATCTTTGGTCATACACACGGATGACCAAACGGTGTCCGATTTCAGATCTGTCTAAACCGGCTAGACCCTTGGATCGTAGACTTACTTTATTACATTCTTCCCCCCTTGGAAAATATTTTCATCCTCGAAAATAGAGCTATATACAAACTGTAGGCAACCCCCGAGCCTCATGTTCTAAAACTGGAAGAACATGGTCATGTTCTAGAACTGGAAGAACATGTCTCATCTCTGTGGTGGCATCCCTGCGCAAATGATTCAAAACACTATCTGATTTTGCACTTTGATGAACGGGACAAAGAACAAACTAGTGAAAGAATAATAAGGGTGGATCTAAAGACATCCCTGGCCAATTCATAGTTTCTAGGTGTGCGATCTAGGCACAAACATGTGAACTAGATGGATTCAACTTACTAGTCCATTTCTAGGCATGACTGGTGCATGAACTTAGTAATGAAGGTGGGATTCTTATCCTTACAAGACTTTGAGAATTCTTGATTCACCTGAATTTGTTTTGGAGAACTTGAAGTTTGGTTGCCCCAAACATCTAACTTAGATGTTTGTATAATGGTTAACTCTAATCCAACAGTTACTTAATTTTTTTACCCGACTAGAGGACTACTTTGTCCTAATGAGTTTAAAAATCCTTTGTAAATTGTAGGAGAAATCTTACCATTTCGGTGGAGTCAACCATACCAACTTGACCAATTCAAATTCGAAATGAAAATTGTCCAACTTAGGACACTTTTCTCAAAGATTTAACTTAAAAGTTATCGAGAAATGTCAATCTGCTGAGCAATTCCTAACTTGTCTATTCTAGAGTCTATTGGACATCATTTATGCTATAACTTGAAGCAAAATCAAATGAATAAGTCCACTTAGACTTATCATCTTTTGAAGATTGAAAAGGTTCTTGTACATAACATCTATCTAGGATGTTCAAGTTAGTTATTTTATTCTAACCAGCTAACCCTGGTCTTTTGCAAAAGGAATCAGATACCATGTCTGAGCCAATTCCAAAAGATTTTTGGAAAGCGAAAAGAAAGAACTAAAACTCTATACAACCAATTCAAACTTCGAACATACATAAACTTGCTATGAGTCAAAATCTAGTTGACTCAGGACTTTAACTTCTCAACGATCTATTTCAACAAGGTATTGAAGCATTGTCTTTATCTTTAAGAGAAATAAGCTAGATTCTCAAAAAGATTCAAAGATAATAAAAAACATTATCCAACCACAAGATACTAGTGTGGTAGCCAACATCAGTGGGTTGACCCACTAAGGTTCTGGCGATGAGTTTCGTATTCAAATAATGCTTCACTTGAGACTAAGTTCAAGTCACATTCAGTCTTTCTTACTTCTTATCGTGAATGCAATTCTTGTGCATTACTTTGAATCAAAAGAGTGAATTTATCAAGTTACACTAGGAACTTGATGCTCGACTTAGTCAATTAAATCTTTAGTTGAAAAGATCAACTCAAAATCAAAGTCCAACTTCTTTTAGAAATTTATCAAATATTTCTGATCAGTAATACTTAAGCTTGAAGTGTTCTAAGAAGATCTTGGAAGTTACTTACTTCATATCTTCAATTTCCTTGATCTTGAAGTCGTCTTGAAGTATCTTGAGATTCTTCTTGAATTTAAACTCCTTCTTTGAAGTTTTAATTCCCTTGAAGATCAAACCTAACTTCAAGATCCAAACAAAGACTAAAAGATAATCATCATCTCACGGTCCGATGTCCCATACCATCTTTCCTACATCAATCTGAGTATAAAATCTGGTGTCCCATACCACCCTATTTTATACTCACATTGACGTGTGAGTGAATTTTATCCTAAAGTCTACAACATCTCTTGATAGAGAACCTTCTAACTTTAATTCTTGACAAGAATTTCGCAGTGTTAGGCACTATCTCTATCTTGATATTCTAGGTTTTAATCCCCTGACATGATCGTTTCACGATCTTGTGCTTAACCTTCGGAACTTGAAAACCTTTAATAGAATATCTCCAATCCTTTTTGCTAGGGTTTTCAAATGAAAACCAATCAGAATTCCAAGTTCTTGAATTTCTCAAATTCAAGTTCAATTGGTTATTCTTGACCAATTTCGTAGTGATAAGAGCTTTTAGCTTCTTGTCTTTCGATTCCTTTCTTAACTGATGCTTTTAGGTACCTATCGTGGCCAGGACTTTTATAAGAATCTCTCCGCTGCTTAAGTCTAAGCATCTGCTCATGCTTTCTGGATTTGTACCAAAATCCCTTTAAGGATAGGCAAACGTTTATGTTTTACCTTCCACACACTTAAGTACCGTTTGCACGGTTGCAGACTATATTTTTGGAATTCCTTCACTCTGTTCATACTTGGAATAACTTACTTTTTTCACAACTTTTTATTGAAAAAATGGAACCTGAGTGAATAATTCCTAACGGAATTTTTACTGCCAATACTTGGGCAATTTATAGAGTAGTTCTAGTCGCACATTCTTGGACAATCATGGCCAATTTTGATCAAGTCTGGTTGATACTTGCAACAAAAATAAAGACCTAGTCTTTATCTTTAAGATCTCTTAAACTATCTTAAGCTTCTTTGCTTACCTGGAGGATTTTAGAGATCTTTCTCTCAACTTAAGTCCAAGCATTTTCTAAGCTTTTGAGATTCCAAAGCTAAGAATCTAGGATATACCTTTAACTTATATCACTATTTGGACTTAAATACCAAAACTAGTGGTTAGGGATTTGCTGGGAACTACTTGCTATAAAACTTTTCTTGAAAGATGCTAGTCTCACATCTGGGGAGAATTCTTTCAAGAACTTTTCGATTCCTACCAAGGAATCAAGTAATACTAAGCTAATGATTCACCTTGGAATCTTTTGCTTTCGAGTCTAATGATTCATCTTGGAATCTTCTCCTTCACTGGAAAAATCTTCAAAAGGAATTCTAGACTTTTGGATAAGACCAAGACTTAAGGCTTTGCTTGTCCAAAAGACATTCTCATTTAACTAATGAAATAGTTAATTGGACTCTTTCATTAGCTTATCTTTATGAAATATCTTAATTTCCAAAGATTACTTTGCTTGGGTCTGATACCAATGCAAGGAATTGAACTCACAACCTCTTGGTTAGGAATGTGATGGGCTAACCACTTGCCCCAAAAGCCATGGTTGAGGATTACTTCCTAATCCTCTCTCTTAGAGCATAGTTCAACCATCTCCTACTAGGATTATGTTACATTCTTCCCCCGTTGGTCGATCATTGTCCTCAATGATCTGCTCTTGTATCCCTCTAGCCTCGGTGATTAGTCCGTTGAACTCCCTAGGTGCCCTTGAATTGATGTTCCTCAACCTCTCACAGTTTCTTGAACCTTGTTCGCAACCTTGGTCTCTTGAACCCTTGCCCTCAACCTTGGTGTCTTGAACCTTCTTGTTCGCAACCTTGGTGTCTCGAGCCCTTGTTCTCAACCTCAGTCTTGAACCTTGTTCTCACCCATGCTTGGTATCTTGAACACTCAATCAAGTGCCACCCAAGGATTCCCAAGGAATTCACACTTCCAAGCTAGCTCATTGGAAAGTTCGTTCCGAGAGCTTTCCAACGGTATATTACACGCCTCAATCCGACCTACAGATTGAGAGATACACCCCAATCATTGTAAGGTCCATCCTTGAAACCGACGTGCGCGCCTTCCACAATTCCTACCCTTTCACATGATAGAGTGCCCAAGCGCCTTTTTTAGAGGCCATTGGATCATTCCACCTTGCCCAAGCCTACTTCCTAGGCTCTGATACCAATGCAAGAGAGCAAGGATTACGACCACCACATACTTGAGAGATGACTCTCCTCCCAACCTAATGCCTCTATATATAGCTCTCTCCAGGGGACTGCCTTCTTGGGCAGGTGGATACTAACCATCCATGTGTCAGCCATGTAACTACATGTGCGCCAAGTGTCCCAGTTAACTCGAGTTAACTCAAGTGGATGCTTCTAGAAGGCTCTAGATCTCTTTGGGCAAAATACTCTCCCCATGTCTCCCATGGGGATTGAACCCAAGACCTCTTCCTTCACATCCTTGAGACTTAACCACTAAGCTAAGTGGATCACTTGTTCACAAGAGCACAAGACCTCCTAGTAAGTCTAAACTCAAGATCTTTGGTCATACACACAGATGACCAAACGGTGTCCGATTTCAGATCTGTCTGAACTGGCTAGACCCTTGGATCGTAGACTTACTTTATAAATAACTAACAATCATGATAGTCAAATAGATTAGGATTTTCAAAAGTTTGAGCTATTTTAACCAAAATTTCATGATTTTATGGACGTTTTTCTTGATGGAACCCGCCATTGCTTATTTGAGGTTTTTGAGAATGTAAACGTTGTTAGATATGCTCAATACGCCACCCTCATGTGACCACAAATGATCCATGGTGCTCTAAGTTGTAAGGCCCCCATTATGAGGAGAAGCCATTATGAGAGCCTGGACATTTGTGGAACCCTAACTTCCAAGTTAGATGAGCTCTATGTGTGACCGTTGATGGTTGTAGATGATCTAGTGAGCCTAGCTATTAGGTTAGGTAGGGCATAAACTTCCAGGCCATTGGCTTGCCATTTAAGGTGAAAATAAAGGCCATGTGGCATCGCGCACTTTCCCCATAGAACCTTAATGGGGGGAGTGCAGAGGGGGGCTTGCCCCCTTCTACGGGGTCCGGGGGGCCTATCCCCCCAGCCCGTAGGGCCGAGACAGTAGGAGTTCTGGTCATGGAGATATTGTCGGATTGTATATTTTACCGACTATTTTGTATCTCCTGACTACGTTTATCTATACCAAACCGGCTTGTAAAAGCTATATAAGCACGACCTAGGTTGAGCTTTACATAACATTGTGCACTAGTAAGCCCTTCATATAGAGTCTGCCTAGATTGCCATCTAAGCTCCACATTGGGAGCGCACGGGTGGACAACACCATCATTGTAACTGCATTACGCTCGACAATCTCAGAATTTGAGTTCTCTATCTCTCAATCTGTGTCTATCTTTGTTTGCATTTTTTCTCTCAACTCTGTCTATAGGTCTATTCCGCTCTGTTATTTTCTTACATGGTATCAGAGCTCAGGAGGCTCTGAGTGGTGCAAAAGCAGAAACACAGAGGTTGTAGAGGTCTGAACAACAAAAGATAGAAGATGTAAAGCGGCACATCATCATCTACGACTTGGATTCAAGGTGGTTCATCAACAGGAGTAGGTGGCGCACAAGGAGCAGGAATGATGCCGATCATCCCAACATTGCAGATACGTCCACCAACCTTCACAGAAGGTAAACTTGATGGTACAAACTACACCCTGTGGAAGTTCAAAATCACTTATATTCTTGATTTGTATGAGCTTTTGGAGATTGTTCTTGGGACTGATCATGATCCCCAAGAAAGACCTGATCCAAATAATCATGGTCAAATGATTCCTCTTGATGCTGATCTTCTACATGCTTGGAAACGTAGAAATGCAGATGCACTTTGTGCTCTAGTTACAAGTACTTCTGATAGTGTTTTGACTCTCATTCAACATACTACAAAGGCATGTGAAGCATGGAACATATTGAGAAATCAATATGAAGCTCGTAATTAGACACGGATTTAGAACTTGGAGAATCAGCTTGCAGTAGAATGGTTTGCTGATGGGGAGACTGCAGAGGTGTTTATCACTCGCATAAAGAATCTACGAGATTAAATGGGAGGAGCAGGTGTTCAAAAGTCAAGTGAGGAGCTAGTTCGTTGTTGTCTTTGTATTTTTACACCTAATTTGGTGTTTTGGTAACTTCTCTTAACACTCAAATCAGACCTCAACCACTAACTTTTGAAGAATTTAGTGCCTTACTCATGGAGGAGGAGTTGCGGCTCAAGGTAAGGAGTGGTGTAAAAAGACTAAGGTCAGATGGAGGAGGTGAGTACTTCTCAAATGAGTTTGATATATTCTTGCAGGACAGAGGAATCAAAAGAGAAATCACAACAAGGTATACCCCTGAGCAAAATGGGGTGGCAGAAAGAAGAAATAGATTAATTGTTGAAACAGCTAGGTCAATGTTGAGTGAGAAGAAATTACCTAACTACTTGTGGGAAGAGAGTGTATCTACTGCCACTTATCTTGTAAATAGATTGCCATCCAAATCTCTTGATGGGATGACCCCATATGAAGCATGGCATGGTAGAAGACCTTCACTTGATCATTGCAAGATCTTTGGATGTGTAGCTTATGTGCATATCCCTTCTCAGATAAGAGGTAAGCTAGACCCTAAGGCAGAGAAGTGCATCTTCATAGGGTATGACTTGAATCAGAAAGGTTACAAGTTCTACAACCCTTCAAATAAGGGATTCATGGTCAGTAGAGATGTTGTCTTTGATGAGAATGACTCTTGGTTTGATAGTGAATGCAAGAAAGTAAAGCTACCTTATGACTTGGAAGAAGAGCTTCCAAGCCTCAATAAAGAAGAGTCCACTCAAAATGGTGACATCAACTTAGATGATGAGGACATCATCAACCTAGAAGAGTTCAAGGCATGGAAGTCCAAAGGCAAAGTCAAGACGAAGAAGTTGGAGGATATACTGGAATCATCCAACCAAGCAATCAGAAGATCACAAAGGGAGAGCAAGAAGCCAATCAGATATGGATATGACACTTCCCTAGTTACTAAGCACTCTTTTTATCTTGCAAAAGACTTGTCATTTGAAGAGCCATCAACATATGAAGAAGAAAAGACCAAGGCAGAATGGAAGGAAGCAATGGATGAGGAAATTGAAGCACTCAAGGAGAGTGATAGTTGGGAACTAGTACCAAAGAAGGATTCTATGAAGGTAATTGGTTCTAGATGGATCTATAAGATCAAAAGGAATTCTGATGGTTCAATAAGCAGGTACAAAGCTAGACTTGTGGCTAAGGGTTTTGCATAAACCCAAGGAGTTGATTATGAAGAAACCTTCTCACCTGTGGCCAAAATGCCAACCATCAGGGTATTGGTAAGTGTGGCTACATCAAAGAATTGGAACATGTATCAATTGGATGTAAAAAATGCAATTCTAAATGGCTAGATTTCAGAGGAGGTGTACATGTGACAAGCTCTTGGCTATGAGGACCCAAACAAGGTAGCATATGTGTGTAAATTGAACAAAGTCTTTATGTATTGAAGCAAGCACGTAGGGCATGGAACCATAGGTTGACCATACCTTCAGGATCAAGGTTTTGTCATGAGTAAAGCAGATACTCTCTGTTCATCAAGAGAAGTAATTCAAAGGTAATATACCTATGTGTATATGTTGATGATATCATACTTACAAGTAATGATGCTAATGGCATCAAACAGATAAAAAATCAGATGATGAAGGAGTTCAAAATTAGTGACCTTGGATCACTAAAATACTTTCTAGGACTTGAGTTAGTCTATACTAACTCTGGAATTTATATTACTCAGAGAAAGTATATACAAGACATGTTAAAGAAGTTTCATTTGCAGGATGCCAAAGTTGCAAGTACTCCAATGGAGGTAAACCTAAAATTAAGTGCTCATGAAGGCGATGTACTTGAGAACATTGCGGGTTACCAATGCATAGTGGGAAGATTGAATTATGCTACTTTGACAAGGATTGACATTGCTTATGGAGTAAGTGTTCTAAGTCAGTTTATGCACAAACCTAGGGCACCTCACTTGGAGGCTTCCAAAAGGATCTTGAAGTACCTCAAGGGTCCTCAACATCATGGATTGTATTTCCCCTATACATCAGACTTTTAGACATCAAGATCTATTCAAATGTAGATTGGGTAGGATGCAAAGATGATAGGAGTACCTCAGGATACCTATCCTTTGCAGTTGATAAACCTATATCATGGTCTTTTCTTTATCTTCTATAAAGGCAGAGTATAGAAAATTGGCCAACGCTACTCAAGAGGCCATATGGATCAGATTTTTATATGAAGAATTAGGTTTGCATACTACATCTCCAATGATTTTTGGGGATAACACCAATTCATTACACCTTGCAGCAAATCCTATTTATCATGCTAGGACCAAGCATATAGAGGTCCACTATCATTATGTGAGAGAGAAGCTCTTGAGAAAGGAGATTCAGTTGACATATGTGTCAACAAATATGCAATGTGTAGAATTATTGACTAAAGCATTAGATGGTACAAAACTTTGTAGGTTCAAATCAATGATTAGATTGCAGGATATTCATGAAGATTGAATATGAAGACCAAGCCAGAATGTTTGGCTTGAGGGGGAGCTGTTGGTGGAAAGTCCAAGCCCACACATTTGGCTTGAAGTTCGTAAACATATGAAGTTCCATGGAAACCATTGCTAGGAGAACTTTATCCTTTTACGTTTGTAAAAGTCATTTATTTGACTTGACAGAATATTTGTAGTCACCTACCAAAAAAACTCTTGGATTTGTTAGATACAAAAGTAAATACTTCATTGAGGGAATATTTCCTAGATTGAAGGACTACTTTTAGAGAGAGCCAAAAGTTGAATTTAAATTCAAATTTGAATGTAACACTTATAAAAGGTGGCTTGAAAAAATCTCGTGTAGAAGAGTCACTTCTCGAGTGTTCCATAGTTATTCTGTTAGAGTGTGAGGCCTACATTGTAGCCTAAACTACTCTCCATCATAGTATTCATAACTGTCAACTTGTGCTGCTCATATCTCAGTCAATTCTCCACCATTTTCAATGATCTATAGCTTGTTGGAATCAGCTCCACGTTCTCTACATGCTTAAAAATTTTTAAGAAATCCATTAAGCCAATTTGGATAAAAGCACGTCGAAGCACTCACTAGTCAAGCTCTACAGAGGTCCTAAAAAATCAGGGGTAATCATTCCATTGCTAAATTGATTGCTCTATGTATAGTGCATCATTTCAAGTGATTCCACTTGGAATCATTATATTTGCTAAGCTAATTTGATAGCTCTAAAATGAAGTTTTCTAATTCTTTCTGTACTAGTAGCACTAAGCATAACAAGCACCAAGTGTGTGATAAAAAATAGAAGGTTTTCTTTGATCCTTCTATTTGGAAGTAGTATGTTTTGGTTCAATATTTTCTCACATCATTTCCAAAGTACATAGGCACTTGTATAGTGTCTTTGGAAAGCTAAGAGGGCCCACAACTCAACTATGAAGCTACAATGTCCTGGTACAAAGCAAGATTTGGTAGTACATACTCATTTCTTCGAGTGTCCATCCATCTATCCCAACAATGAGGACATGTGAAAGGGAAAGTGAAAGAAACTAAGGGACTTCAATTGTGAAAATCAAGTGAAGAATGAACCTAAAGGAAATCACATGAAATATGTACATGCTAATGCACTATCCTTGATTTACTCAAGAAAGACAAGAATAAGTTAAGGGAGTAAAAATTATCAAGAAGATCAAATGGAAAGTTGGAATCAATCAACAATTAAACTCTAAGAACTAAGGAGACTATTAAAAACTACATGAACTTTAAGGTGAAGAAAAAATATAGGGAAGGCTGACAGACACTATGTGAGATATTTATAGGCAAGTTTTAATAATAGCTAGGAGTACATACCTTATGTATGGGATCAAACACCAATGAAAGAGAGAGTCTTTTGTTTATAACATGGATATACATATAGGCGGATCCTAAATAGCTTACCTTGAGACTATAGAAGGGCCCTATATGACTCAATTGTAATTCATGAAAATGAATAGATTGTGTGCACACATCTATGAAGATGTATTGAGAGGGTCAACAATATAGCTTATAAATCCTCACCATCCATCTAGAATTGATCCAAAAATGGTAAAGTTTGAAGAAGAGGCTTATATAGATAAGTGAGGGACCATCAATGTAGTCACCAAACAACCATATCAAACAAAGAACTTTGGACAAGTTTCTTTTAAAGTAGAGATGGAACAAAATATAAGGTAGATCCATCTCTTTTTTCTCAAGCAACCCTCGTGGTAAATTTATCTTGAACAATGTTATCTTGCCCGCTAAACAAACTCAAGATAATAATCACATTGAGTTCTTTGTGAACCTAGATATGGAAGAGGCCTTTTGGCATGTCTGTACACAACTATCTTATCTCAAAGATGAGGTATTGGTGTATGAATATAATGATATAACGTTCTTGAGAAAGAAACCATCTATTTGGATGCTAACTTGGATCACTTTTACCAGTTGCAAGACTTAGCAAACCCACAAATATGCAAAAAGTGGTGAAGAATGTTCCCTTTGGGAAAACCATCATCCTCATAGAAACCATTGGATCTAGGAGTCCTATGCCTTATCATCCATAAGGAACACACAAAGACAAAGACCAAGGAAATCAAGGGAATAATTTGCAACATATTACCAAGAGATCATTAAGTGTAGAAAGATTTGAGTTGGGCAATGGAGAGAGACACAATGAGGCACTTAGACAAATAGACATAAGGATGACTTCCCATTCTGAAAAAAGAGAAAGTTATTGAGCTTCAAGGCCCTCTCATGTAGTCGACCACGAAAACTACATTCATGGGATTAATGATCCATACAAAGATGTTGATGATGTGAAAAAGGTCATTTGGGATAAGGGAGTCAAGGAATCCTTCATGAAATTAAAGGAATTTTGATTGACATTGAAAGGCATGGATTTTGGTTATTTCCAATCATTGAATAGAAGAAACCAACAAGAGATTCAACAAATGCTTGATACCTTCTGCCCTTTTCCACCTTCAATTACCTGAGCCAACTTTGTCGAATCTCAAGGGATTCATGAGAGAAATATGCATTTAACTTACATGTCTTGTGGTAGTTTGGATAATTATCATGACATGCTATTGCACTTCTCTATCTTGTAACATTACATTTCTTAATACTAAATTGTTCAAGGCAAAGGTTCAAGTACTAGTTCTCATCATAGAAGAAGAGGAAGCACTTAAAGCTACTTAGAAGACTTCATCATGACAACAGTGACTTTTATCACTAAACCAATGTATTATATGTATATACATCCAATTATCGTGAATGCGCCTCCATTTTGTGCAAGCCGAGGAGCCCTTGAGCTTGAGGAGTTTAAGTAGAAAGCTCACACCAATTTTGTAATTTTTGGAAGTCGTTAGATAGTTCAAATTAAAGGTAGAACCTATTTTTCTAACTATGCCGATCACTAGATGTGAACCGGTCAAAACTAGGCAAAAACTATAACTAGAGCTAGAGAGCTCATTTTGAGGTTGTTGTTAGTTTATGATTGAACCTATGAGCTAGAGCTAGAAGAGCTTTTGTAACTAGATGATAATGAATGTGATTAAGAGTTCTTTTCTTTCCTTCCATTGATCTCCATCACGACTTTCCTTATGTGTGTGTATGCTCTTGCATTTCTCACCATCTTCTTCATAGACATCATTCGCTCTTGATCTTCATATCGGCCTAACTTCTCCGTGGATTGACAATTATGAGGTGAAGCTCCTCACGTTGGTACTTTCCATTGTGCTAGAGTGACACCAAATTTGGCACCGTTGTTGGGGACGAGCTCTAGGTTGAGCGTGTGATGATAATTGTATTGGAGAAAATCATTGGAAGGCGAAATTTCCTTGTTGTTTTGTTGTTTGTAGTTAGTTTTTACACACTTTTATTGCTCTTTGATTCTAGTATCATTCCCTATCATTATCTCAAACTCCAAAAATCACAAAAAAATCATTCATATTCCCCCTTTCTCTTCTTTTTCGATCATTTGTCTGTGTGCGAGAGTGAGAGAGAGATTTTGTAGGTGTATGTTCATGTTTTCTGGTGCACTAATCTTGCAGGGCACCCTTTGGACACCACGGATTTGCTAGAAACATAGGTAAAAACTCCATTTTTTCTCAAAAAGTTGCTGTTGAAGCTGACCATTGTGACTGTCAGGAAAGGTATGAATTTGTGCAAACTTTTTGCATGAAGGAGGACCTTAGGTAAGCGCTTGCACACATCTATGCTTGATTTTGTGAAATTGCACAATTTTTTGACCATCATGATGATGACACATCATCATGACTATGTCTGACCATCGTGACAGTCACTGATCGTCATGGCAATTGGCTCACGCCATCGCGATCACGATCGTGTCTCACCATTGCGACAGTGATTCACCATCGCGATGGTACTTGACAATCATGATCCTGATTGGCCATCCTGGCTTGATCATTGTGATTGTGCTTGATTGTCGTGACCCTGACCATCATCGCTTGACCATCGTGTGCTGACCATCTCGATCCTCACTCATCATCATGGGTTGACTGTCGTGACTTGATCATCGCGATCCTGAGTGATCTTCGTGACTTGACAGTCACGACTATGACTGACCATCGTAAGTCTTGATCATCATGACTTCTGACCATCGTGGGTGTCACACCATCACGATGGTGACACATCATCGCGATTGTGTCTGACCATCATGACTGTCATACCAAACACAAAATTAGGGTTTTTTGCACAAATTTTCAATTTTTTTGGGTCAAAATTTTGGACATTAATTGTGAACTCTTGTGTGTGGCATAGAGCAAAGGAAGAAGCACGCAAGCACCTTGAGTTCTCATGCAAAGTCAAAACAATTGCTTTTTAAGTCTAGGAGAACTATATAAGTGGAATTTGAAAGGTGGAAGAAGTAGTGCGTATGCAACTCCGATCTCCCGATCTCAATTGCTTGTGAGTATAGTTATCTTGTGATCAATGGAGTGTCTTAGGACTCCTAGTGTAGCCATGCATTGACCTAGCTCATTAAGTGGTAAGTACCTGACGAGATAAGACGTAAGTGGGTGAAGGGACCAAGCCTTAAGGAATTTTTGTGAATTGAATACGCAACACTCAAATGAATTAAAATCAAAACATATCAAAATGATTCCTTGTGACAAATGTAAACAAAACAAGAAGCTCTAAAGAAAATTAAAAAACAGCTAAATGATTGACCAAAGTAAAGGGGTGAGCACGGTAAGGTGAGATTAGGATTAATGAACTTGAGGTCTAGAAAATACTTAGGGAAAAGTGATAAACGGAGTGTCCGATCTTTCGAGGCTAAGGTAAGAACTACATCACGATCGTGGGCACAATAACTAGGCAGTTATCCATACGAGGTTAGCTCAGATACAAGTGACTCGGATATGTCTTTCAACACGAGTAGACCAAGAGTATTCTTTAATGTAGCCCACCTAGAAAAAACGGAGGGACCCTACAAGACTAAGTTGGAGTACATTCATACGAATAGATTGGGTGCCCGGGTATATGAGGATGGCCTTCATAGGTTAGTAATTCAACTACATAATCTCGATCAACCTATGGGATTGGAACATCTAGCTGTTAAGTTTGAAGACGAGGTTTACATAGACAAGGAACAGACCATGTATATCGTCGGAATTAGGGTGAACTCAACCAATGAACTAGGAGAGATGGTAGAGAATGCAGACATAGATGTGGAAGGACATGGTAAATAAATGGAGGAACCCATAACACCAAGAGGAAAATCCATACTGACAAGGGTGATAACTCCTAAGTTGATGCCCCAAGACAATAGGAGTATAGAATTGTTCTAGAATAAGGAGAGTGACGAAGCCTTTTGGAGATATAGACCAGAGCATCCTACTACGGCAGGATCCAACATGATTTATGAACTAAAAGACCCAACGATTCTAGGAAAGGTAGTATACCTAAATGACACCTTAGAACGAATGTATAAGATCACACAACATGGAAGACATGCATATACATGGAGAGGAGAATTAGTTTTTCCTCTAGTGAAATCACAAGCACCTAGGATAGTTTGGGTGATGGCTCATCTCAAGGACATAGAGAGAAGAACAAGGAGGGTGCAGAGAGTAGTTTCATCCATTGTGCATGAAGGGAGAGGATTCCCACCAAAAATGGAAGGGTTGAAAGAGAACCTCTCAGGGATCATAGGGAGCATAGGGGTGGGAACAGTTCTCCCATACCTAGACCAAGAGACCACCCCAGAACCTTGAGGCCTACTCAATTAGTGAAGGCCATGAAGAATTGTTTTGACGGATCAAGAGATCCCTATGAGCACATAGCAGAATCCAAGCAGGTGCTATAGGCTAAACAAGTCAAAGACATGTTTACACAATTTAATGCCTTTGGACTCACTCTAAAGGATGACACGTTGGATTGGTTTTGAGCATTGCACCAACACCAGTTTAGAGACATCCAACACATGATGGAGTCCTTCATTATAGAATTTTCCAAGAGTGGAATGAGACACAAGATGTCTTCTTTGATACACACCTTCAAACAAACCCCTCAAGAGACAGTGAGGATGTCCGATCAAAGATTCAGATAGTACATAGAAAGATGTCCCCCGTTGGAAGTACCCACTCAAGCTGAATTGATAGCTTTGTTCATAGATGGCCTTTTGAGTGCTAAGCTGAGATCATACATCTTCTTGAAGGAGCCAAGAACCTTGGATCAATGATTATGGATTTGCGTAGACATAGAAGATAACTTAGGAGATGAGCTAGAACTTCCCAAAGCTCACAAAGACTCGGATAGCACCACAAAAATGTCATCCAGGCATCTCAATTCAATAGAGGACTTAGCGAAACAAGTGGACAAACGATTGGGAGTGTCTAGTAAACCAGGCATCAAAGTAGCCCCCCCTTGAAGGTGTTATACTTGTGGAGGCGACCATATGGCGAACATGTGTCCACATGCATTGCAACCTAGAGGGAACTCCAATGGAGTGTATTGTACTATAGAGCAAAGGTACACAAACCACACGGCTCAAGATTGTCCATATAACAAACAAGTGGTTAGGAAGAACTACCCCCAACAATATCAGCCAGGTAGATACCAAGGGCAGTACCAGCCACAACAATATTATCGAGCCCCTCCTCAGTATCAAACTCCATATCAAGCACAACCAAGACTGCAACTTGTCCTCAGAAAACAACTTCCACCCCCTGCTAACGTAGTTTGGATAAAGTATGTTACACTAGAGGAGAATTCCAACATGGCATTAGTACCTACGACCCCTTTGATCATAGATTATGACCCTAATGCAAATAGTTTTGACTCCACTCATGTGGATAGCCCACCAATGTATTACATGGAGTCACTAGAAAACTTAGACCCTTACTATGAGAACCTTCTGTATGAGCAAAACTAGGAACAAGATTATGCTCAGGTCATGTACACAAACCCCAACCCACGATTGTAGGCTAGACAACTAAGACCACAAGCACCTAAAGGACCATGTTTTAAATGTCAAGGAGACCACTTCATATGAGATTGTCCACATGCAGCAACTGCAATGCATTCGCAATACTTCAATATTCAAGGCTTTTGCCTTGAATGTGGAAAGGATCACTTCATAAGAGATTGCCCCAAGAACCTTACAAACACCTCCATGAAACTAACACACATCAACGTCATAGGCATAGTGCAACATTCCAAAGGCTCTATACCTCAATACATACCCATACACGCAGTTACTAGAGCCCAAGCACAAATGCAAACACAACTTGAAAACCTAGGAAAAATAGCTGAAGCCGGTGAAGTAGAAGAATCAACAAGAAAGAAAACTAGAACTTGGAAAGAGTCATGAGAGCAACACAAGAGGAAATGGGGTAAAAAGATCAGTGAGTTAGAGGAAAGCCTATGGGAAACTAGAGCTAAAATCTTAGAAATGACATCACAGGAGGCTGAACCACGAATAATCACCTCTAAACAGGATCATTATTAGCAGACCCCACCCCATAAAACCTTGATATGATGTTCAAAGCCTATCAAGCAAGAATACAATAAGGACCCCAAGTAGGAGAATCTACAAGAATTACCCTCGAGCTGACTTAGAAATTGAGAGAACCAAACTGTGCATGAAAATGGTGGAATTAGCCCAGGCAATGTTTGAAGCCTCCCAATACCTCAATTGGGAAATTATGGCTAGGCTTGAGCTTCATTTTCAAAGGCTCCTAGAGAAACTAGGGAAAGTTGTATCTAACCGTGCAAAAGTCAGCTCTAGCACACAAACTAGCCCAACAGAACCCTTGAGGACCACTCTATTTGAACGGGCTAGGTCGAATCTACAAAATCATCAAACGGGTTATATGGATTCACATGCCATCCTGAAAGAGATTCAAGAAGAAAGGTGGAGACAGGAACAAGAATCTCAACCACCCATACTCGAGATTGATGACTCAAGAGAACAGTTCCCTGCAGACATCCCATCTATCTATGGAGATCAAGCGGATGTTTGGCCAACTGAGCACACTAGTTTTGAATCTAACTCTTTACGAGATTTACCTCACTTTACGGGACCTTGGGAAGATTGTTCAGTTCAAGTGAAAGCCCCCTTGGGAAGATTGTTTACGGGAATTTGGGAAGATTGTCTACGGGACCTTGGGAGGATTGTTTACGGGACCTTGGGAAGATTGTCTACGGGACCTTGGGAAGATTGTTTACGGGACCTTGGGAAGATTGTTTACGGGACCTTGGAAGATTCACCTCACTTTATGGGACCTTGGGAAGATTGTTCAGTTCAAGTGAAAGCCCCCACTATTTGAGTAAGGGGATAGAACTCAGTTCTTCCTAGAAATACCGAAGCCATTAGGAACACCAAAGTACAATGCCATCTGACCTTGGACGAGCTGTTGAAGATCAAACCTGAACCATGGAAACATGTAGCTAACCATTTCCCAGAAATAGACACAACCTCATCTAGACCAAGTGCATGAGGAAAGGTGCCTGAGATACCCTTAGATAAAGTGGGTGATGCGAGTGAAGGAGAGGAAGGTAACACTTATATGCCCATTACGTACAAGGGTCACACTACCAAAGCCATTCTAGATACAGGTGCAAGAGTAGCCATCGCGACTACTTCACTGTGGAAACATTGTGGAAAACCAACCCTTAGACCTACGAGGATGAAACTGCAGATGGCACACAGACACATAGAAAGATCCTTACGATTGTTGGAAGGAATTACTCTATCCACTGGCGGAGTAAAATTTGATCACACCTTTGCAATATGCGATTTTGGAAAGAATCAAGCATACGAGATGCTCTTAGGTAGACCTTTTATGTGACAGTTGTAGGTTTTACAAGATTGGGGAGCCAATTCTTTGTACCTACAATACCTAGGAGTAACTACGAAAGTGAACCTCACAAACTATTCACATAGGGATGTACCATCTTTGCAATGGAATATGATACACACAAACGAAGAGGAGAAGGAATTGATACATTCCTTAACATTAGATCCATCATGGTTGCATGAGGATACACACTAGTGGATGTGTAAAATCATAGCCAAGGAGGAGGAGCGTGCTACAACAAGGACGTCAGGAGTAGGACACACTTCTAGAACCATTGAGGATCCAACATATGTCCCCATAGTATTTCTAGATGAGGAATTCGAATCCCATGGCTGGGCATAGATCTTTGTGATTATGGATATTGCAATCAACGAGGAACAATGGATCCCCCATTGTGACGAAGATGATTATGATATATCCATCTCACTGTAGGCCTAGTAAGAGAAGAAATAGAAACATATCATCTTAAAGAAGAAATCTCACAACGTAGTAAGCAAGTGAACAATGTGGAATGGGAAGTAGATTCGGACATACTTGAATGTTCATCGGAAGAGGAATTCCTAGGCTGGGTAGAATCCATGTCCCCAAAACTCACCACCCCTAGGAAGGAAAAGAAAATTCAAGATCTAGTTAACGAGATCAAAAGGTGAGGAAGAAAAAGAGTGTGAGAAACTGAGGAGGAAGAACCATTGATGGAACTGCCAGAAAACTTAAAGAAATATGCAGCGGAAGACCAAAAACTCATGATCCAAATGCCCAAAAGAAACAAAAGTTCAAGAGAAGCCTATGACAATAAGGAAACTACGAAGAAATTTGTAGTGGCAATCGAGGAAGGAGAAGAACGATGCACATACATAGGACATGATTTAAATGATGAGGAAGAAGAAAATTTTATTGCTTTATTGAAGAGGTATAGGGATGTGTTTGCTTGGAGTTACAAAGATTTGAAAGGGGTATATCCGGACATATGTTCCCATTGGATACCCATGACCACCAAGGCAAGACCCACTAAGCAAAAGCCCTATACATATAATGACAATTATGCATTGAAAATCAAGGAAGAAATAGACAGACTCATAGAAGCCGAATTCATTTACGAAGTAGAACACACTGAATGGGTTTCACCCATCGTAGTCATGCCTAAGAAGAATGGTAAGTTGAGAGTGTGCATTTATTTAATGCTACCACAATCAGGGATAATTATCCTGTACACATTACAAAACACCTATTGGAAGGAGTTAGAGGCAAGGAAGAGTACAACTTCCTTGATGAATTCTTAGGCTATAACCAAGTTGCCATCACCCCGGAGGACCAACACAAGACGGCTACAACTTTCCAAAGGTTGATGTGCCATGTGTTCAAAGAGTTTTTAAGAAAGAACCTAGAAGTGTATGTGGATGACCTGTGTGCTCACTCAGTACTTAGACCACAACATATCCCTGAGCTCAAACACATCTTCAAAAAGTGTAGGGAATATCAAGTCTGCTTAAACCTAGAGAAGTGTGTTTTTATGGTCAGACAAGGCAAGATACTCGGCCATGTAGTCTCGAGAAATGAAATCTCCACATAATTTATGCAATCATTGCTAAACCACTCTACAACATGCTAACCAATTTTGAGTGGAGAGAAGAATGCAAGAGTTCTTTTAGTGAGCTTAAACAATGATTGGGTTCTACACCTATTCTAGTTGTGCCTGATTGGAACAAACCTTTTTATGTACATGTAGATGATTCTAATCATGCCATAGGATGTGTGTTGGCACAACACATAGAAGAAGGAAATATAGATTTACCAATTGCATATGCCAATAGGTAGTTGAACGCTACAGAGAGAAATTACACCATTACTGAGAGAGAAGGACTAGGAATGGTCTATGCGGTGAAGAAGTTTTGCCATTATTTATTGGCAAACAATTTTAAATTCTTTACCGACCACCAAGCTCTTTTGTATTTGGTCAACAAACCATGCAACACGGGTATGTTAATACGCTAGTTTTTACTCTTGATGGAATATGATTTTGAAGTAGTAGTAAAAAAGGGGAAAACACATTTAAGAGTGGACCACCTCTCTAGGATAACTTCATGAGAAGTGGCTACTAGGGTAGCAGATGAGCTACCAAATGCATATCTCTTTAATGTTGAGATTGTCCCTGAATGGGCCAAGTCATTAGTCCCAGTATTGACATACAGACCTAAGAACCCTCAAGTAAAAACCCAAGAGAAAGAGGTTGTGAGAGCGCAAAGATATCAACTTTTCACAGGAAGTATTTATAGGCAAGATCATCACAATATTCTTGCTTGTTGTGTAGAAGAACAGGAGTATAACAATTGGTTGCAGTTAGAACATGTAGGTGCATTGGAACAACATCATTCTAGACAAGCGATGTTATCAAAATTAAAAAGGTTAGGTGTGTATTGGCCATCAATGGAAAAAGATGTCCAATGGTTGTATGAAGAATGTCCTAAGTGCGGTAATAGACCCCCAATCAAACATGCCACTTTGTACCAAGTGACCCTAACTCCAAAAATAGTGAACCTTTAGTTACTTACCTAAGGACATAGACCTTTCCAAAGGACATGATTGTAGCCCATAGACGCAGCTTTGAACAAGAGGCCTTAGAATACAAGCTCATTGGTGAT
The DNA here is from genome assembly GCA_020310875.1 of Ceratopteris richardii. Classification (NCBI taxonomy): domain Eukaryota; kingdom Viridiplantae; phylum Streptophyta; class Polypodiopsida; order Polypodiales; family Pteridaceae; genus Ceratopteris; species Ceratopteris richardii. The sequence goes on along the minus strand of CM035427.1, from coordinate 93,813,085 downwards.
AAATTATATAAGCGAGGATGAGACGGCTATCTGAGGATATGTGTGCACGAAAGTGAATATCTTAACTTATTGGAAGCGACACACCAAGGCACAGCAGGAGGCCATTTTGGACCCGATCGCGTTATCAAAGCCATATTATTTGGATTATGGTGGCCCACTCTGCATATGGATGCCCACACCTACGTCAAACGATGTGATGTATGTCAAAGGACTCAGTATCCCATACGTAGGGATGAGATGCCCCTATGACCCCTGATGGGAGGGTGTGCATTCTCAAAATGGGGAATAGATTTTGTGGGACCTATTAACCCCCCTGCAAGGAATTCCCATGCTGAGTACATCATAGTTGCCACTAATTATCTTACAAAGTGGATGGAAGCTAAGACCACCAGGAAAAACAATGCATGCACCACCGCTAAGTTTTTGTTCGAAAATGTCTTCACAAGATATGGACTTCCTATCAAGCTTGTAAGTGATAGGGGTACTCACTTCTTAAACGAAATTATTGAATATCTATTACAGGACTTTATGGTTGTGTAGAAGAAATCAGCCCCATACCATCGACAAGCTAATGAACAGGTTGAGAGTACTAATAAGATTTTGTGGAACATTCTCACCAAAATTGTGAACAATCAACATTCAGATTGGGATCAACAGTTACACCACACTTTGTGGGCTTATCGCGTAGCCTACAAAACAGTGCTTAATGCTACACCATTCCAAATGGTGTTTGGTCAGAATGCCATGTTGCCTTTAGATTTTTTGATACCCACACTCAAGATTGCTTAGGAGTATGAATGGACAGGTCATGAGCTTTCCTCAAGAATACTTGACTTAGAGCATTTGGGAGAGACAAGAGTGCGACCAACAGTAGGAATTTATGCCGCTAAGAAGAGACAGAAAGCCTACTTTGATGCTCATATTAAAGATAAGGGATTACGTGTAGGAATTTGGTGCTAGTTTACACCTTGAGCCAACATGCTTACAAGTTAGAGAAATGAGGTTATGGACTCATGATCATCAATAGGATCTCGACTAGCAGTGGAGTTCAGTCAGCAACTCTTGACGGAGAAGTATTACCTAATTATATGAGCGGATGCCGCATTAGGCTATATCAGGAACCTTTAACCGCAGACATGCTTAAATGACTAGCTCTTGCTAAGAAGCGAAAGGAAGAAAAGAAACGAATCAGAGCTGAAGCTCAAGCAGAAGCATTGGAATGCATTAGGCGAATGAGACTACAAAGGAGAGGACTAGATATAGAACCTCAATCTGTGGATGCGCCACGATATCTTGTAGCTATGTGCCAACTTGGAGGAAGAGATGTCTCCAGTATCATTGATACGAGACCGTTCATTAACATCATTCTTGTCATGGACACAAAGGAAACCATTTTGAACCTCAGATTTCATGTCACTTTTTATATCTCATGATTGGATCAGATTTTGGAGAAACTAATACTTCCATTGCGTCTGAAATGTGCCAAAACCCCAAGATCGACTATCTATTTGCTGAATTATGACACCCAAAGATCTTGTTTCCCATTGATGATATCATCGATGACATCATCAAATCGTAACCGCCCTTGAAAACCTATAAAAGGAGGGGTTGACCACATTCATAATGAGTCTTGTGGATACCAGTCTTGGGAGCTCAAGGAGTCATGACCACCAAGTAAGTACTCTCCAGTTCCAGTTCCAGTTCTTGTCTTGTTCCTTGTTCCAGTCTTGTCTAGTCTAGTTCTTGGACATCCTCACTTGTCCTCTTGTAATTTGGTAGTATGAGATCTTGCCGAGTTCTTTCTTGTATCTAGTTCATCTCCGAGAAGGGAGTTCTTCTAATCCAGATATCTTGTCTCATACCTATGATCCCAGGTTGTGGGATCTCCTGTATCATCTCTAGTCGAGTTTTCCATACCTATTGGTCCCAGGTTGTGGGACATCTTGTATTGGCTACATCTTCTTGTATTATTTTCCCTACGTGGGTGTTCTTGTAATCATAAGTGTATTTCCGAAATCTTGTCTAGTGAAGTCAGAGAGCACAATCTAGTGCTCCCCTGACATTTTGGCAAGACTATCCACATCAAGACCGTGCCAAGCATGATGGACTCCATATCCATACTCAGAAATATCAAGTCTACTCTAGATGATATATATAAACAACTTCAAGACTTTGAACGGAATTTACAACAAGGTGATCGTTCAATTGGATAATTCGCGTCAGACTTTAAAATTGTATTTCAAGGATCCGCATATCAAGAAGACTATCTAGTTAATTGATTTCAAAGTGGTCTCAGAGATGAAATAAAGGTTTGTTTATCCTCTACATCTCAGTTAAAAAATTTAGATGAAGCTATCAATCAAGCAATTCAGTGTGAGAATCAGTTGCTAAAAGAAATCTAAGTCCAAGAGTCATAAGTCTTGAATAATGAAGACACTATTCCTCAAGAATCTAAATCAAGAATGGTTGAAGGCCAAGAAGTCATTCCGAATGTTATGGAGCATACAAATTATGAAGATAACAAGAAGATAAAGGACAAGGAGGAGTTCTTCTTCAATCAAGGAGGTGTGCTTGCTCAAGGCACTCCATCAAAGATCTTGGAAACACTACAACACACCTCTAAAAGCTCAAAGGACCTATCTTGTCATGAAGCTAAGGAAGCTCAAGGAAGACCCAATCCTTCACCACCTTTCAAGAATAAGGATCATGAAGAATTCGACGTTAATCATGTCTTAGATTCAAGAATCTCACGAGGATGATATGAATGCTTTATTCATTGGAAAGCATATGATATCAGTGATCGTACTTGTGAACTTACAGAAAATCTTTAGAAAGCAAAAATTAAGGTTCGTGAATTCCATAAGAAGAATCTAGTGAAACCCAAGCTAGAGAACATGGCCGCTCCTCGTGGAACTTGTCACTTGAGGGGGAGGTGATGTCATGGACACAAAGGAAACCATCCTGAACCTCAGATTTCATGTCACATTTTATATCTCATTATTGGATCAGATTTTGGAGAAACTAATACTTCCATTGTGTCCAAAATGTGCCAAAACCCCAAGATCGACTGTCTATTTGCTGAATTCTGACACCCGAAGGTCTTGTTTCCAATTGATGATGTCATCGATGATATCATCAAATCGTAAGCGCCCTTGAAAACCTATAAAAGGAGGGGTTGGCCACATTCATAATGAGTCTTCTGGATACCAGTCTTGGGAGCTCAAGGAGTCATGACCACCAAGTAAGTACTCTCCAGTTCCAGTTCCAATTCTTGTCTTGTTCCTTGTTCCAGTCTTGTCTAGTCTAGTTCTTGGACATCCTCACTTGTCCTCTTGTAATTTTGTAGTATGAGATTTGTGGGATCTCCTGTATCATCTCTAGTCCCATTTTCCATACCTATTGGTCACGGGTTGTGGTACACCTTGTATTGGCTACATCTTCTTGTATTATTTTCCCTATGTGGGTGTTCTTGTAATCATAAGTGTATTTCCAAAATCTTGTCTAGTGAAGTCAGAGAGCCCATAGAAAATGTGACCTTGATGGTAAAATTGTTGGTTTTCCATGATGAAGATCTAATGGAACCTATGATCATAGGCCAAGAATGGTTATACCATCAATTAGTGAGTTTAAATCTTCACAGAAGTGTGCTTCAATTGGAACTTGCAGGACAGTATCATGAACTGCCCCTCCAAAGTTGACACAGAGAGGTGTTGAATGTGACAGAAGTTCCCCCAACCTTCTGCACCTCAGCACACCCTACTGAACCCACACACTAATTACCACCCATCCAAGAGTGGAAATCAGGTAGACAGTCTGGAATCCGACGAGTCTGGCAACGTAAGACTCCATCTTTAGATGAATGTCAATAGTCACCAGTTCCATGCGAGAGTGCCATGGATCTCCCTTCTTTTCGAAAATAGCATGTGGATATGACATCTCACCCTCGACAAGCTGCCTGGTCACATCATCCATGAGTTCATTGGCACAACACCTCAAAGGGGTTTGATAGATAGTCCACTCAGGCATACCCTCAACCAAAATGGATACGCAAAGCAATTGAACCCATTAAGTCAAACAATCCAGATCTCTGGAAGTCCTCCCAATTTCAATCAAGGCAACATATTAGGCAAAATTGGGTGCCCAAGTATGTGGTGACAGCTCAATCCAAGTCTCGCCAGCTCTGGGTACCTAAAAAGTGCCTAGTTTATGCTTCAACCTTAGTCAACTCTAAGAAGACCTTTTCTGAGACTACTAGGAAACCCTACATACCTTCTTTTGTAAATTACACTTCATCTCTTCTAACCCCTCGTGTGACACAGAAATGGATCCCCAAACCTTCAGTAGTCCTGACCACTCTCGACCCAGCTCATCCTGAGCACTGACTTAGTGAAACTAAAACTCTTATTAACCACTACATGCAGAACCAATTCGACAACTTCATATCACTACTTTCCTTGTGACATACACTAACTCTGTAGGTAGTACTCATTCAAAATCAATTGTAAATTCATGCACCTCTCACACTTCCACTCACAGTCAAGCATGCAGTTCTCACAATTCACATATCACATGGTTAAAATCACACACTGCACAGGAAGCATGTTGGTGGTGGAAAGGAATGGAGGTCTCATCTTCTTGGGATCTTAATTATTTTCCATGACTAATGTGTTTTCCTCTCCACTTAAGCTTAGGCTCGCAACACCAGCTTTCCATCATGCAAGCAGAAGGTTCGAAAAATGCAACACTCGGGCGGCTTGTCATGGATTTCTCGGCTCTTCCATTTGAGAGTTTGCCTAAGGCTATCTCGGTAGAGTTCCAGGGTTTTACTAGACCGATTCCCATTCAAGACCCTTCTCAAGGATAGACAAAAAGTGTAAGTAGTAAGGCACACTGGTTCCAAGGGCTTGCAGGGTCCCTGCAAGAGGCAGAATTCATATACAAAGCTAACCTAACGTATGGTGCAAAAGTATGGAGACATTACCAATTCTTTTCACAAGAGTTTGAGAATCTCCTGAATAGCGAAGATCTCTAGTCTATATGGCAGAGGGTAGGATTTGCAAATTATTTCAGTGCAAAACTCTCAAAACCGAATTTTTATCGATGTTATTATTTGGTGGCTTCGATTAGAGAGCAGGAACGCTAGGAATTGGACCCTGTCTTCATATTACCATCCTTGGTGAATGACCCACCTTTTAAGAAGTTTACATTGTCTTTGGACTTAATCAGGACTGCGCTCAAGATTCATGGCACTCATACACCCATAGAGAAGGAGTGTCTCATCCCACAACCAATGAAGTGAAGCGATGTTGATAAATGGCCAGCCATCTCTTCCATCACCCCTCAGTTAACCACTCCGCTCAGAATCTATCTACAACACTTTGCCTTCCCGACACAGGAGCGATTCATGATCCCACACAAGCGTCTGTGGTTTGGTCTATATTTGGCCACCATAGGGCCTCAAAAAATCGATATTTCCACCTTTATTTAGGATCAACTTGTATTGGCCGGACATCCATGGGAGAAGAAGAAGATCATTCATGGATGCTGTGCTCTCACATGCATCATATACATGTGTCTGGCCTATGATATTGTGAAGAGAGATGGTGGATGCAATCCAAAGATGAGTTGGTGCTGCTACAACCAGCTTCACACCAGCCAACTGAGACTTCAGAGATGATTAGAAGACCCTTTGAGCTTCCTGAATCCACCAAAATATCAGCCAAGTACTTTGCAACATGTATCCCAAAAGTTTAAGTCAAGATAGACTAGTTGCGAAATGACTAGCTCCCAAAACTTGCTATTTTTGGACATACACCTGCTGGAAAAAATGAACAGTGCTCTCAACCTGAAAGGAATTAGAAAAATTCCTTTTGGGCATAGCAAATAGACTTAGCAAGCTTCTCAATCCAAGTTAAAACACTTCAAATGATGGACTGAGCGCTGAGAACAAGTTTCATCAATTTCTGGAACATGCCCACCATTCTCGGGGCTCTCCAGAGATAGACCAGTGAGCAGTAAAATGCAGATATCTCCAAAATTATTAATCCAATGACCTTGAAAATTGATATTCAGAAACTAGACAGTAAGAGCTATCTAACGCACATTAAATCACGGAAAAAAAATCAGTATAACTCGAGATATGACCTTCTGAAGGTATTGCTCTGAGTGAGTATAGCAGAGAACAAAACAGAGAAGTGAATGATGATAAATGTATAAATTCATATATGATTACAACCACATTGGCAATGAATCTTTGCACAATGGGAGTAGAATGATAGAGCTATGGAGTAAGCTCTTCAATCTCTACAAAATGACATGAAGTGGTCACGTACAAGGCTTGCTAATCGCCTCTTCCTTCTTGCTCCTTTTATAGCTATTCTTGGAGGGAGTTTTGAATTCGAATTCGAATGGCTCCACCTAAAAGTGATCCCCAAAGTTAGGAGATATTCCCTCAGTTCAAAAATTCGTGGGTTTTGGTAGTTAGAGCCACGAAATTGCTTTTACATCATGCATGAGGTAAGCCATCCTTTTCCTTTTTCTTTTTTTCAATTACAAGAGATAAAAATGAACTCTTTTACAAGAGGTGTTCACATGACTACTCATGTGACTTACAAATGAGGATGATATCAAATATATCAAGCATGTAGGCTTGGGTAAAATGCACCAACAGCTCCCCCTCAAGCCTAACATGCTTGGCCTTCAAATAAGTCTTCAATTGTCCTTGATTTCCTGCAAGCCAATCATCAACTTGAATCTACTTAATTTTGTACCATCAAGAGCTTTAGTCAACATGTCGGCACATTGCATATCTGTAGAGACATAGGATAGTTGAATATCCTTGCTCATTAGCTTCTCCCTTATGTAATGGTAGTGGACTTCAATATGCTTGGTTCTAGCATGGTATACCGGATTAGCTGCTAGATGTAGTGAGCTTGTGTTGTCACCAAAAATGTGAGGTGTTGAAGAATGAAGTCCAAGATCTGTGTACAAAGACTTTAACCACATGATTTCTTGAGTTGCATTAGCCAAACCTCTATATTCGGCTTCAGTAGAAGATAATGCCACGGTTGGTTGCCTCTTCGATGACCAAGAAATGATTTTTGAACCTGCAAATGATATATACCCTGATGTGCTTCTTCTATCATCTTTAGATCTGGCCCAATCTGCATCTGAGTAGACCTTTAGCTCAATATCTGAAGTATATGAATAGAACAAACCTTCATTCATGGTCCCCTTTAGGTACTTGAGGACTCTCTTGGCCGCTTCCATATGTGGTCTTCTCGGCTTATGCATAAACTGACTCAATATGCTAACACTATAGCATATATCCACCCTTGTGAGTGTTGCATAGTTCAAACTTCCAACCAAGCTTTGATAGCTTGTGATGTCTTCAATTGGCTCTCCTTCATAAGCACTAAGCTTATGATTTTGCTCCATAGGTGTACCTGCACACTTGGTATTTTCCATCTTGAACTTGACGAGCATGTCATGGACATACTTCCTTTGTGTGATGTATATACCTGAATCTGTGTAGATCAACTCCAATCCAAGAAAATAAGTGAGTGGTCCGAGGTCACTTATTTTGAACTCCTCCTTCATTTGACTCTTTACCTGTTTGATTCCTTCAAGATCATTGCCTGTGATAATAATATCATCAACATACACACATAAATAGATCACTTCAGATCCATTCCTCTTTATGAACAAAGAGGTATCCGCCTTGCTAGCTTTGAATCCTTGGTCCTGCAAATAAGTCACCAATTTGAAATTCCAAGCTCTTGGAGCTTGCTTCAATCCATACAAAGCTTTCTTTAGTTTGCATACATAGTTAGGATGATGTGCATCCTCATATCCAGGAGGTTGTGCCATATACACTTCCTCAGAAATCCATCCATTCAAGAAAGCATTCTTTACATCAAGTTGATAAAGATTCCAATTTCTAGATGTAGCAAGACTAATGAGAACCCTAATTGTAGGCATTTTTGCAACAGGAGAGAAAGTCTCCTCATAGTCAATACCATGGGTTTGAGCAAACCCTTTAGCAACTAACCTTGCTTTGTGTCTATTTATACTTCCATCTGGATTCCTCTTGATTTTGTATATCCATAGAGATCCGATTATCTTCATAGATGGCTTGTTAGGTACAAGCTCCCAAGTGTCATTCTCCTTCAAGGCTTCCATTTCTTCATCCATTGCATCTCTCCAAGCTTTCTTGCTTTGTGCTTCTTCGAATGTGGTAGGTTCTTCATTGGTTGAATCCTTTGCAATGTAGATTGAGTGCTTCGTGACCAAAGAAGTATCGTAACCAAACCTCTCTGGTTTCTTCTTCTCCCTTGAAGACCTTGTAAGTGGTTGATGTGAGCTCTCGGGTCCATATGTAGCATCCTGCATCTTTGCTTTTCCTTTGTTCTTCCATAGCTTTAGTCTTTCCAAGTCTTCTAGGTCAATCTCCGAATCACTTTCTTCAATCTGCTTTGGCTCCTTTGGTTGAAGTGATGGAAAATCTTCATCCAAGTCATAAGGCAACTTCACTTTCCTGTCATCATCAAACCATGATTTGTTTTCATCAAAAATTATATCTCTACTCACAGAAAATCCTTTATTGGTTGGATTGTACAATCTATATCCTTTTTGGTTTTGATCATAACCAATGAATACACACTTCTCTGCCTTGGGATCCAATTTCCCTCTTAGTTGAGAAGGAATGTGAGCATAGGCTAAGCATCCAAAGATTTTGCAATGCTCTAGACTAGGTCTTCTTCCATTCCACACTTCATATGGAGTGGTTCCATCTAGTGACTTAGATGGAAGTCTATTTATGAGATATGTGGCTGTAGACACAGCCTCTGCCCATAGGTAGTTTGGCAATCCCTTTTCGTTGAGCATGGACCTTGCAGCTTCGACAATAGCTCTGTTCCTCCTCTCTGCTACACCATTGAGTTCGGGTGTATACCTTGTAGTGACTTCCCTTTTAATGCCTCTTTCATGCAAGAAGGCATCAAACTCAAAAGAGAAGTATTCTCCTCCACCATCTGATCTGAGTCTTTTCAAAGTCCTACCTATTTGGTTTTCAACAAGAGCAATATACTTCTTAAAGCAATTAAACACTTCATCCTTGTGCTTCATGAAAAACAGAATGGTCCACCTGCTACAATCATCTATGAAAGACACATAATATCTTGAGCCTGATATAGATGGCTCCTTACTTGGACCCCACACATCCGTGTGCACTAGATCCAAAGGATTTTGATACATATATCCTTTCTTATTGAAAGGTTGTCTATGAGCCTTGCCGAGTTGACAAGCTTCACACTTATAAATCATGTGTTGCCTTGTGATATTAGGCAAACCAAGTACACTTTGGTCCCTGCAAATCTGTTTGAGTGTCCTCTCACCAATGTGAGCAAGCCTTTTGTGCCATATCTCCAACTCTATAAGAGTTTGAGATCCATAGCTAAACAAAGCTATGTTCTTTGTATCTTCCACTTCAAAAGTGAAAAGCCTTCCTGTCTTTTCTCCTTTGGCAATCCTTCGAAAGCCTTGCCTTGGGTCTTCAACATATGCTCCAAATCAGTTGAATCTAACCTGCAATCCTTTTTCAACAATCTGTCCAACACTTATTAAATTTTTCGTAATTGTAGGGACATACAAGACTTTGCTTAAGAGGTTCATATTCCCATCTGATGTCTTCACATTACCTATCTTCTCCATTGAGTGCTTTGTGTCATCTCCTGTCTGCACTTCATGCTTGTTATGAGGATCTTCCAAATCAGAAAGTAAAGCCACATTTCCTGCTACATGGTTCGAGCATCCCGAATCAATGTAAAATATGTGATCATCATCCTTACCCTTCTTCACTGATAGATTCATAATCAATAATGAATCTTCTTGACTTTGGTCCTCTGCATAGTTATTGTAATCTCTTCTTCCTCTATTGCCACTTTGATAGTTGTTGTTGTTGTAATTGTTGTTGTAGTAGTTGTTGTTGTAGCCTCCATTGTACCTGCCTCTATTTGATCCATAGCCACCTCTATTGAATCCTCTTCCTCTTGAGTTCCTCGGGTTCTTGAAACATTCTTTAGTAGTATGGTTAGATAAGCCACATATGTTGCAAGGTTGAGATGATTGGAATCTCCCCCTGCCTTGCTTTCCACCTCTGCCTCTTCCTCTAGCTCTTCCTCTACCTGCAAAGTTTGCTTGGAAAGAGCTTCCTTCATCTTCATTCTTCCTATTCTTTGACTTTTCCTTGACCTTAGCTTTATCAGAATATAAGGCAGAAGTTTGATTACCTCTTGAGGACTCACCACCTTTGCTAATCTTTGCTTCATGAGTGAAGAGTTGGCCCATGAGTGTGTTGAGGTCGGGTACATGCATATCCATGTATAAATCCATGGCTGTTGTGAATGACTGCCACTTGTCGTCTGCTTTGATTCCATTCATGATTTGTCTTATGATTTGCTCCTCTTCAATTACCTCTCCAATGCTTCCAAGTTAGTCGGAAATATCCTTCATCTTTGTGACATAATCAGTCACATTTTGCTTCGGGCTTTTCTTCATTGTTGTGAACTCCATCCACAATTGGTTCTTCCTTGCTCGAGTGTTGGAAGAGAAGAAAGAAGCAAGTGCATTCCAGGTCTCTCTTGATGTCTTGCATCCCTTGACATGAGGTAAAAGAAAATCAGAGATTGAGTTTAGAATATAGGACCTTGCAAGTGCATCCTTCGAACACCAATTTGAAAGTCCTTCCACTTCTTCATGTGATGGTTGCCCTTTGTTCCTCATGGTTGGCATTGCTTCATCTCCAAATATGAATCCATATAGATTCCTCCCTTGAAGGTAAGCCTCCATCCTTAGAGACCATGCCGGTGTCGGGAAGATTTGCATCTTCCAGTTGATAACCAGAGGAAATAAAAGCAACTTAATTGGTGAATTCTAAACCTCTTTTTCATTGTTGATTAGTTGTTCTGGATTGAATTAACTACTTTTGAAGTGTTTGCAGGTACATGATACATGTTCAAATTATGGTTTACCCTAAACTGCTTAAATAATGTGTGTTTAGGCCATAGAAACATTGATTTATGGGTTTAAGACCCTAGGTTTACATTTATTTATATGTATTTAAGTTAGTAGCATTAATTCTTGGTTAATGTTAGGGATTAACTAGGTTTTCAATTAATTTCCAGAGGGTTTTGATGGGTTTTAAGTAGGTTTTCTAAGGGTTTAGGATGTTTCAAGGGATAAAATAATTAACATTTAATGAAATTATCTATATCTAAACATTGATTAACTTACAAAAATAAATTATGGTTTAAGTTATTAATTAAATAGTGTATGTACCTTTATTTCTCAGGTTCTAAAGAATTAAAATCATAAACTAAGGTTAATTTAAATGCATTATTAAATTAAGAAAGTTAGGATAATTCAATTAAAATGAAAAAGTAATGGATAATTAATGAGTGATATATATGAAAAGTGTTTAAAGAATGGTGTGAGCTAAGTGTGTAACTAAAGTGAATTAAGGTGTGGTCAGAAAGGAAGATGCATTTAAAGTGAAAAAGTTGGTTAAGAGAAAGAGTGGAGAGAATTAGTGTAGATGAAAAGAGAGGTGAAAGTAAGTTGTGTGCATAAAGTTAATTAAAAGAGTGGTGGATAAGTGTGGGAAAAAGAATGGATGAGGAAATAAAGTAAAATCAAAGGAACGGTTTACAAATGAGTTGTGTGTGTATATATATGAGTGTGTTGATCTAGTTTTCCCTAATGTTTTATTGCAGGTAATTCTTTCTTTCTCTTCTTCACCTCTGTGAGAGAGATTACGATTTCTTTCACCTCTGTTTTGCCTCATGAAGAGAGATAAATGTTTTACCTCTATCAATGTGGGAGTGAGAGTGATATTTCGATGGCTATGCATTGTAGTTATGAAGAAGCGTCATAGCAGAATTAGAAGACAGGAAGATTGTTGGCCTCCTATCATAGATGCTCCTACAGACCACCTGGAGAGACACCAGAGAGAGATATGGCCACTTATGGACAGGCTGGCAGCGTGGCGATGTCTGAGAGGCATCTATAGTGAGAGAGTGGATTCCCTGGTGGCTTCGTAGGCTGTTTGGCGACGCGCAACGTGCAGAACTGAGATAGAGAGAGAATGGTAGGGGCCGCTGTTCACAGGGAGACTGTAGAGAGAGAGGCTGCGTACGAAGGCAGAGAGAGAGGGAATTAAATCCCTGCCCGAGCGGCGCGCTGTGCACATAGGCAGATAGAGAGAGAGAGAAATTATTCTCTCCCTCCCTCCACGGCGCTGCGCACGGCAGCGTGTAGAGAGAGAGAGAGAGAGAGAGAGAGAGAGAGAGAGAGAGAGAGAGAGAGAGAGAGAGAGAGAGAGAGAGAGAGAGAGAGAGAGAGAGAGAGAGAGAGAGAGAGAGAGAGAGAGAGAGAGAGAGAGAGAGAGAGAGAGAGAGAGAGAGAGAGAGAGAGAGAGAGAGAGAGAGAGAGAGAGAGAGAGAGAGAGAGAGAGAGAGAAAGGAGAGAGAGAGAGAGAGAGAGAGAGAGAGAGAGAGAGAGAGAGAGAGAGAGAGAGAGAGAGAGAGAGAGAGAGAGAGAGAGAGAGAGAGAGAGAGAGAGAGAGAGAGAGAGAGAGAGAGAGAGAGAGAGAGAGAGAGAGTTAGAGAGAAGTAATTGTTAGATTAAATTTAATTTTATTTATTTGTTTGTTTAAATTTAATTGTTAGATGTTAATTTAATTTTATTTAATTGTTTGTTTGTTAGATTAATGAATAATTAAAAGTAATTATCTATATTTGGTTTGTATTTTATTTAGTTTATTATTAAGTTATTAACTTATGCATAAATGAATTAATACTATTGATGCATGAGTATGTTAATGTTTAGGTTAATGAAAAGTATAAATGCACATGTATACATTACCTAACTAATCGTATTTAAGTTTATAAGATAAAGTAGAAGTATGTATGTATATTAGCATTAGCATGAATATGAAAACATGTTAGATACATGTGTTTGTTTTAAGTTAACATGTTAATGTTTAAGTTAATGAGGGTATCTACGTATAAGAATTTATGGTAGGGTGCATTAGCATACATTAGTGTGTGTATGAGATTAAATGATTAATGTGATAAGCATATATGTGTTAGTGCATGTGCATATACATATGAATTAATGGATGTGTGCATGACAATGATTGTTAATACATGATTAAATGCATTTAGAAGTGAGAGGGAATGAGGGCATTTTGTTATCATAATTAGAATGCATTGGGATGAAAGGTATAATGCATTAAATTACCTAGCTAGTTGTTTAGAAATGCATGAGTAAGCTTATGCTATTATGAAAGTATGTGTTTAGATGTAAGTATATAGGTTCTTTTAAGCATAAGCATAAATGTGTTTATATTTGCATCATATCAACATGTTAGTATGTCTAAGCTAAATGTTAGCATGTGCAAGAATTTATGTTAGAATCTATGAGCATGAGTATGCTTTAATGTATGTGAAGTATGTCTTTTATGTTTTATTGATTTCTTGTAATATTACTAATACCCTAATGTTTTATTGCAGAAACATTGAAGATTACAATTAATCGAAGTGAAGACAATTGAAGTGAAGCGGCAGCTTGAAGAACCATTTAAATCTTATTTCTCATTTAGTCAACTATCCAATTCCTCCACAATCGACTTGATTGAGGTTACACTTCCCCTGTATATACCCTTGGTGAAACCCTCCCTTCTCAGTCGATCCCAACCCCCACCTCCCCTGATGTTGTAGATAGCCCTGAAGTTTGCATTCCATCCCCCCTGTCTGTTTGGCCCCCTATCTCCAGCCCAATTTTGACCACTACTTCCATTTCCCTTGTATCCATTCCACCTATCATGATGCCACCCATCGTTTCCCCTCCCCCGCGTTTCCCCTCATATACCACTAATCCACTGTACTCCTTTCCCATCTTCACACAGCCAACCTCTTTCTATACTTCGTTCACTTCATTTTTGTAGCCCTTATCTACACCTTTTCCATTTGTAAGACCTTCTCACGAGCTTCGCCCACTAGTCCCCTTTTTATGGCCACCAAGCACATCTCCTCACTCACCTCTCACTACACAATTGCACCCACCACCATGCACCATAGCACCAACATCACTCTTTCATGTTGCAATCACTGAAAATTCCACTTGTGACATGGACATCTCACCCACCACTTCACTAGATGTACAATTACATGCATCCACCACACCACGTAACACATCTCACACATCACCTATTCGCATGTCACTTCCATCACTCACCACTGCATCCACTATCCCTATCCCTACTCCCACTCCCATTGCATTACAAACTACCCTGCATGTTGCATTCCCCACCCTTGCATCATCTTCCTCATCCAATGTTGATGCTACTATCCAGCAAATGATATAGTGTCTGCAACAAATTAATGTTGAATATTCATTGCTCGAGCAAAAGCATTCCACCCTACAATGTACTACACAAGATTTATAGGTACACTTAGATGCCCTCACCCTATAGAATGAGGAGCTTAACATGAAGTATCAAAACTTGGAAGCTGAACATAAAAAGCAGTAGAAAACTCTTGAAGCTCAGGTACAGGAACGGATCAAGGGTGTTGAATCCCAATTAGATGTTCACTTGATGTGAAATGCCCAACTATCACACAATATGGTACTTCTTCGTCGACACCTCAATGCTGTGAAGGAGGAGAATCAATGCCTGCAACAGCAGAATCATGAGAATTTTGAAGCTACATTGGACAATCTGGACATGCCTCTTAGTCCGTCTTGCTTTTAAGCCACTCCCCCCTTCAAATCGATGTAGATCCTCTTGGAAGACCATGCATGCGTGCTTGAGGACTATAACCATTTACAGGAAGAATGCCTAACCCTCAAGGAAACCAATAAAACTTTGTTGCTTAAAGATTCTTTGGGACCAACTATTGTACAAGAAGTGGCACCACCGTCTCTGTTGGAAGAATTGAATGCACTACTTATGAAAGTACAAGAGTTACAGACCCAAGTATCTAATATGAAGAAACCCCCTTAACCAGAGTCAACACCTGATCTATCAAAACCAGAGGAAACAATACCTATCCCTGTCAAGGAAACATTTGAAGAAGAATACGTACCCTTACATGTTGTTGGTTGCTGCTCATCCCTTGAAGGACAGGACACCTACGAATTACCTCCGCCAACTTGGCTAAAGACCATCGAGGAATTGGGTAAGACACACTCTGCTTGCATAGATGCACAACTCCATGTGATGGCAAATCGCAAAGAAGTTATTCTCAAGTCACCTTGCTACTACCACCCCCCGCAAACATATAATGTTCAGTGAATTACAGTATAAGCCATATTTTCTTTTGCTAGAGGAATATAATTTTCAAGTGGAGAAAGAGACTCAGAAGTGCCCCACGCATGCCACACAATTCGAGCTCAAACATTTTTCACCACAAGCAGAGTGAGGCTGCATATATCAAACCACTTGGCACGTCGACTTATTACAAAAGTAACCGGAAATGATGCATACATGGATGTGCACACTGACACACTTGAAATACAACCCGTGTTATGGACCAATTCCGTGCAGACGTACTTGAAGGCATTCGCTATTAAGGTTCAGTATAATCATCAATGCAAGGATTGGTAAATCTATCCCTATCTCATGCCTCCCACGAAAAATACTATGATTGTCAACTATATGATGGCCACCATTCGCCATTGGTTACCACGTCTCCACCCGATGAACGATATTGCCACTCAAATGACTATAAAGATTTTTTATATGATGCAGATTGTATTCAAGACCTTTCGATGTGTCAAGGCTCCCACCGTAAATACACCAGGCTTTGAATATGGGAACTTGGACCTAGTTTACGACATGAGCACAACACCTTCTCTCAAGGTATGCTATGCTTGGCACTTCAGATTTAAGTACATGCCCGCTTGCTACAAGCAGACATTTGAAGAAATGTTCATTACCAACTTCTGGGAATTTCACTCAAAAGTGTCTATCAATCATCCAATGCATTTGCTACACCTGTTTGCTTGTGAATAAATCATGTATTTAGAACATTATATGCACCCACCTCTAGATGAACCCCAACCCATTGATTGGGAGAAACTTGAATGTGATCTTATCCAGGGACTTTGCATCACCGAACACACCTTGGCAACAGACTTGCTCACCAACTACATTACTCACGCTAAATCAGGTTCTGTCAGGGATGACAGATTCAAGGAGGAGGGGAGTGTTCAAGGGAAAGGTTCAAGTACTGGTTGTCATAGAAGAAGAGGAAGCACTTAAAGCTACTCAGAAGACTTCATCATGACAACAGTGATTTTTATCACTAAACCAATGTATTATATGTATATACATCCAATTACTACAAATGTGACTCCATTTTGTGCAATCCGAGGAGTCCTTGAGCTTGAGGAGTCTAAGTAGAAATCTCACACCAATTTTTGTAATTTTTGGAAGTCGTTAGATAGTTCAAATTAGAGCTAGAACCTATTTTTTAACTATGCTGATCACTAGATGTGAAACTGGTCAAAACTAGGCAAAAACTATAAATAGAGCTAGAGAGCTCATTTTGCATTTTGAGGTTGTTGTTAGTTTATGATTGAACCTATGAGCTAGAGCTAGAAGAGCTATTGTAACTAGATGATGATGATAGTGATTAAGAGTTCTTTTCTTGCCTACCATTGATCTCGATCATGAGTTTCCTTGTGTGTGTGTATACATGTGTGTGTATGCTCTTGCATTTCTCACCATCTTCTTTATACACATCATTCACTCTTGATCTTCATATCGGCCTAACTTCTCCATGGATTGACACTTCCGAGGTGAAGCTCCTCGCATTTGTACTTCCATTATGCTAGAGTGACATAAATGTTGAGATATCAAGCTCAACATGTGATGATCCAGGATGACACGTACCTGTTTTTCATTTCTCTGACATGTATAGTGGTCACGCTGGTATATGTCAGGGATACTTCATTGAGCTTTATTAGATTTATCTACCGAGAGTGATGGCATATTTGTTCCTTGCCAGCTCACTCATTCGTGGACATTATGTATTTCCTTATGTACTGATCTTTATATTTTGCACTTCTTGTATTTTTGTTTTTTTAGGTCATTCTTGTACATTCCTTTTTTATGTAATATAAGAAGAAGAAGAAGATCATTCTTCCTTGCCTCAATCTGTGTGTGTGCTTCTCCTTGAGAGTGAGAGTGTGTGTGTGAGCTCTCTTCCTTATCTCCTTCCTCATGACATGGTATCAGAGCCAGCGTGGCTGTAGAGAGCTCATGGAGAAGGCGACGATGAAGAGTACGCAGCAAGGCATGGAGAAAACACCATTCACAAATGGCCTCCGTTTGCTACAAAAATCGACGTGAAGGTTTTTGTCAGATCAAAGTTTCAGAGCCATCTCGACCTCCATTTCGAGCCCGCAAGGTGGGGCCCACAAAAAAACTAGGTCAGTTTCAGAAACTATAACTTGCCTTGTGTTCGACAACACTTGTATATTCTAGATCCAGAATTTAAAGCAATTTTGTGTACTGTTGATACACAAAAACTGTGTTTTTTTGAGATTGAACTGTCACATCATAGCGGGACAGTGTTCAAGTAGAAGTGCTACTTGTAGTGTTTTGCAGCGTTGTGAATTGCTATAGAAATGGCAAACGTAGATAGAATGAGTCAGTTTATGAGCGATAAGCTAGACAAGAACAACTTCCATGCTTGGAGATTCAGAATGAAAAATTTCCTGATGGGAAAAGGCTACTGGAAGTACATCGAAGGAGAGAATGAAAATGCTCCGCAGTTACCAAAAAGAAATCAAACTATAGATCAGGTAAGAGCATATGAGGAATGGAATCAAGGAGCACAAAAGGTAATGTACTGGCTATCTTTTAGCGAATAGGATAGCATGATTGGACACATACAAGATGCCAAGACTCCAAAAGAGGCTTGGAACAGTTTGGTCACATTGTATGAGACCAATACAAAGGCACGGAAATTGCAACTCAAGAATGAGCTGCATACATTGGAGAAGAAGAGCATGTCGATAAGTGACTACACCTTGAAAATCAAAAGCATATGTGAGTCACTTGCATCTATTGGCGTTAATGTAGATGATGATGATAAGGTGGAAGTGTGTCTTCGTGGTTTAGGAGCTGCATATAAGCAGTTCAGAACTTCTATACAGACTAGGGAAAATATTCCGAATTTAGCTGATCTGGTATCTAAGTTGATTATTGAAGAAAGGAATCTTGGTGAGGATTCAAAATCCCAAGGAAAATCTAGTTCTGAGTAGGTATTCTACTCAAGTAGAGGAAGAGGCAGAGGTAGAGGTTTTGGAAGTGGAAGATGAAATAGTAACCAAGACCAAAGTCAACAACAGAATGATGCAGGAGGAAGAGGATAGTTTCGAGGCAAGGGGAGTCAAAGAGTCCCCATAAATTTCCAAAGAAATGATTTAGGTAACAACAGTAAAGGATATGGGAATCGTGGTAAACTTGGACACTTTGAACATGATTGAAGGTTGAAGAATCAAAATAACAAAAGGCAGCAGAATAACTATGCATCCACAAGTGCATATGATTTTGAGAATCTATTCATGGGTCAACATCACATGATGAATGCGATGTCTGTTGGTGTTTCAAAATCAAATGATAATGTCTGGTATGTTGATTGAGGTGCTTCAAATCACATGACGAGTCATGCGGAATGTTTAGTACTTTGAAAAAATTGCCAGTTCCTGGATATGTTGAAACAAGTGATGACACATCACATCCTATTGAGCATACAAGAAACATAACACTATCGATGGAGGATGGAAAGGTAAAACATCTTGCTGATGTGCTTCATGTTCCAAATATAACAAAGAATCTGGTTTCTGTTGGCCAAATGGTTGACCAAGGATTACAAGTCAGGTTCAATGCTGATGGATTATATCTAGAAGAGTACAAGCAAGATGGACGATTGGTTGCCAAAGGAAACAAAGTGGGTAGGATGTTCACCTTAAATGTGAAGATTCCTGAAATGAATGCAGCCATGTTTGCAAAAGGTGCAAGAGTTATTGCAGATATAGAGATGTGGCACAAATGGATTGGACATGCAAACTTGCAAAGGCTAAAATTGATGCAGTCAAAGGAGATTGTCCATGGACTACCAAATTTCAAAGTTGTAGAAATGCAAAAGGTATGTGTAGCAAGCATGTTAGTGAGAATGTACTAGAAGTAGTACATACAGATGTTTGGAGGCCAGCAAAGACCACATCTATGGGCGGATGCAGGTTTTATGTTACTTTCATTGATGACCATACACACAAAGTATGGGTATATTTCATGAAAGAGAAGAGTGAGGTGTTCACTTACTTTCTGAGTTTTAAAGCTATGGTGCAAAAGCAGCCAGAGAAGTACATTCAAACATTAAGATCTGATGGAGGACATGAATACATGTCAAATAAGTTCAGCAGTTTTCTAAAAAATCATGGAATTCAGCATCAGTTTTCATGCAGGTACACACCACAATAGAATGGCATTGCTGAATGCAAAAATAGAGATATTGTAGAAATAGCAAGAGCCTTGATGAGTGAGAAGAATATGCCTCATTGTTATTGGGCAGAAGTTGTGCATACTACTGTATACATCATGAATAGAACTCCGACTACTGTTGTACATCAAGTTACACCTGAAGAGAGTTTACAGGTAAAAAGCCAAACTTATCACATCTGAAAGTTTTTGGCTCTATTGCATATGTACATGTCCCATATGAATTGAGGATCAAGCTTGATCCAAGCAGAAAAGTGTGTCTTCATTGGATACTCCATTGAGCAAAAGGGATATAAATGTTATAACCCACTCACATGACAGGTAAAAGTGAGCAGAGATGTGGTATTTGATGAAATGTCAAGCTTCTATGTAGACGCCAAAGAAGCACTGAATCTTGAACCAAATGACAAAGAAAATGCTAAAAGATCAAGTACAGAATCTCAAGTTTTGAGTAGACCGGATGCATCACCAAGCAATAGTTCCAACTCAAATCCATGGAGTGGATTGTATGAAAATTTCAGTCCAACAAATTCATCAAATACATCCAAGAAAGGTAAAGAAAAGCTTTTTGCAGGTCATAAAACATGTGCAGGTTTTGAAGACGTTGATGGAGATTCAAGTGGTTCAAAAAAGAGTCTTGATGAGGAACTTGGACTGCCCTCTGTGAAGACTCCAGGACTAAGAAGGGCACATGCAGATGATACAAGGAGAAGTGACCCAAGACGAAGAAGATCTGGGGGGATGCGGAATTCAGTGCAACGATTGACGTATGATAGTTATATGGCTCGTCATTGTGCCTACATGACAAAGGTAATACAAGATGCTGGACCTTCTTGCTTTGAAGATGCAATTGGAATTGCAGATTGGGAAAAAGCTATGGATGAGGAGATGGCTGCACTTTATGGAAATGATACATGGAAGCTGGTTCCATTGTCACAAGGAAAGAAACCCATAGGCTGCAAATGGGTTTACAAGGTCCAACATAATGCTGATGGTAGCATAAGCAGGTATAAAGCACGATTGATAGCTAAAGGATATGCACTGTGTACCTAAGTCACAAGGTCTTAGGGAGTTGTGCCAAAGAGACTAAATCCCATTTGCCACACAAGTACGCATAGTGGTGGATTGACACACGCTTAATTATCAATCCGAAGAACCTACCTAACCAAGTGTATGAGGACGTGTGCACACGTGATGAGAAAATGAAGTGGTTCAGCTAAAATGCAAGAGAAAAGACTAAATTACCTCTCTAACTCACTTAATCTCTGAAATTGTCTGCCGCGATACCACTTACAATAGTAAACACAAATTTGAATGTTTCTCCTAGCTGCGAACTTCAAATATGGCCAAATACTGAGTTGCTTTCGAAGCTCTTGATAAGATGCATCTATTAGTGGTGTTTTCTCTCAAATATGACAACCGCTCTTCAAGTTATGGCCAAAATAGTGAATGGCAGGAAACACCTTCACTCACTCCACAATTCGTACTTGCTCACACACACACTACAAGAGTTCAAAAGTGATGGGGGGAGGTAGAAAAGAGTCCTACACACACATTCCAAGCTTCACACACACACAAGAGATAATACAGAAGATGAAAATCTGCAGGAAAGAAGCAAATTCAAAATTTTGGAATGAAGAAAAAGAACAATTCTCTACCCGAAGCCCTGTAGGGGCATGCATCAGGTGAAAACATCAAAGAACCAGGTCCTAAGGAGTGGAACTAAAGAAAGATAACAACCAGGACATTTCATGGGAGGTTGCACATGGATTCCTCATCCACCAAGAGCAGGCGGTGAAGCGAAACAAGATGGAAAGAGAGATAGAACACATTTTTGGCGCTGTTGTCAGGGAACACACCCAACCAAGGTGCCTTCGTGATGGTTATAGCTATGGAGTGAAGGAATTGTACTTGTAGAAGTGAATTCGTTTAGTGGCAAGTAGTCAGACACTTCAGCACTAGTTACTTCACATACCGGAGGTGTGTGTAATGAGTTTTTAGGTTTAGGGTTAGGAGTGAAGGAGTTAGGGTTAGGTCAAGGAGAGAAGTGGAGTAGGAGTGAGTTAAAATCATAAAGAAAATTTCAAAGAAAATTACCAAGTTAGTGTAGAATAGGCTTCAGTCATCAAAAACTATAAAAACCAAAAAAAATAGTTCATTTGACACTTGCTCAGAAAGTGGTATTGCCTGCACATAGAGATCGGTATTTCCTGAGTAGTATCGCACAGTACAAGCCCTCAAAGCTACCTAGTGAGCTCAAAACTTAAGAAAGATATCCCAAAGGTAAGCTACATTAAGAGTTCAACATCAAAAGTTTCTTGAAAGCACAAATTCACGTGATTCAAGATGTATTCAGTATCACGGGGTGGGATAGAGAGATTTAAGAGATTTTTTGAGTGAGACAGAGGGTGAGGAGTGAGAGAGAAACATAGGGGTACAATTTTTTTTTGTGTTTGAAGCGATTTTGGCTATAGTATCGCGATCAGTTGAGTTTTGGTATTGCAATACCAAAATTACCTAGTATCACGATACTCCCTAAAGTATCGTATTGTCACATACCGCTTGAGGTATCGTGATACCATTTTTAGTATCGTATCATCAAGTTGATATCGCAATCGCGATCTGCCAGTGGTATCGTATTGCGGTCCACTTGGTATCGTATCATCCTGGTCATGGTATTGTATCGTTGACCAAGCGGTATCGTATCACGAGGGATCTCAATATCGTATCGTGCATTGTATCGGTATCGTATCGCTACTTTGCACAGGTATTGTATCTCGAGTATTCTTGGTATCGTCTCGTGTACCCAATATCGTATCGTTGAATCTTTTGGTATCGTATCGTGAAAAATTTTAGTATCGTATCGTGTTGGTTTGCAGTATCATATCGCGACATGCACAGGTATCGTATCGTGAGGAGTCGAAGTATCGTATCATGGAAAAAGTGGTATCGTATTGCTTGAGCCATATAGTATCGTATCGTGTCAAGGTGCAGTATCGTATCGCTTATCGTCGACTTCCCGAGTATCATATTGTCACCTGTAGAAGTATCGTATCGCGGTGTATATTGGTATCGTATCGTGGCAATAGTTGTATCGCCTAGTGTAGTATCGCTAGAGTGGTATCGTCCAAAATATTATGAGCATTTTTTAAGGGCAAAATTTGAGGCTATTGAGGAGACAATTAGGGGATAGAGAGGAACCAAAATAGCCACAGGAGAGTGGATGAACTTAAGGTCAGGATGGGTGCTAAGTAGCCAAAGAAGTGTTATTTAATCGGTAGGAAGTGCAAATCACGCCAGTCACCGCTCTATCTATTCAGACACCTCTAGTGATTCGGAGGAGGAGAGACACATGGCTTCAGAAGACATGCAAGGTCCTGTTCCTAGGAGAAACTTTATGTCCACAGTGGAGGGGGAATACCGTACCTCTCTGTAATATGTGTCTACTAATTCCTAGGAGATTCCCATCTACTTGGATGGTTTAAATAGATCAGTTGCCAGGATGATAACTTCCACCGATGCCACAATTGTGCCTAGACCAGCCGTCAAGTATGAAGGAGGAACATACATGGATAAGTTGGGTCACATCTACATAGTGATAGAACACCCAAATCTGATCAATGAGAGAGGAGGATTAGAAGGGCAAGAAAATTCAGGAAGACGGGACCCTGAAGAGTTGGTAACCACTCCCAGAGGTAAATCAGTAGTGACTCTAGTCTTGAGAGGGGATTTGATACCTCAAGATGATTACTTACTAGAGGTCTACTTGATCCATGGATCAAACTTGCTGTTACAAACTGACTCACCTACACGTGGCCAAGAGGAAAGTCCAATGACCTTTTATGAGTTAAAAGATCCTGAAGACGAGTCTAGAATCACCTACCTAGACAAGAACCAAAGAAGGTATTGGCTTGTTGATGCCATAGATAGGGCTCGACTGAAGTATATGGGGTTGCGTGTATTCCCTTGGCGAGAGCAAGCAACTACCTCTCAGAACCCCTTTGGGATACAACAGGAGTCAGAGCATAGAATGTTGGGACAAACGAGCCATTGGAGCATTCCAAACCGAACCCACATGCAATTTACAACACTCGGAATGCAAGTGCACAATCAAACACACCCTGGATTAGGCAACCTACACCGACCACCGGTGAGACCAAGAACACCACTAGGAATGCAACCTAGAATACCCCCAATTAGACCAACAATTCCTGTAATGCCTAAATAGCCAGAACCCATAAGAAGATTAAGACTGATTCAGGTGGCTAAGTGTATGAGAAATCATTATGATGGGATGGGAGAACCTTACAACCACATAGCTAAATTTAAACAAGTTTTAAGAGCTGAAAAAGTGGATGATTTCTTTGTGCAGTATGAGTCCTTTGGACTCACCCTCACAGGAACGGCTTTGACCTAGTTCTAGCCACTAGACCCCAATCAATTTCGAGGTATTGAGCAATTCTTTCAGGAATTCATAGGGGAATTCACCAAGGGAGGGATTACCCATAATTCTTCATCATTAATCCATAGCTTCAAACAGAACCCAAATGAAACTATGAAAACAACTACGAGAGGATTCAATCAATATGTTCATAGATGCCCAGTGGCAGAAAGACCCATGCAACAAAAAATGATATCGTTATTCTTGGACGGACTGACAAACGGAACCCTAAGAACTTTAGTCTATGTGAAGAGGCTACAGATGTTGAATGAGTGTCTTCAAGAATGTATTGACCTAGAGGACAACCTAGCAGTTGATCTCAAAAGTACACCCAGTCCTACAAAATCAGAAGACGCTAGAAGCACAATCACGTCCAACCCTAGTAACGTAGAAGAGTTAGCTGAGTTGGTAGCCAAGAAGTTAGGAGTCCATGGACAGAGGAACTACCCACATCCATCACTAAGAATACCCATGTTACGAAGATGCATCCTATGTGGCGGTGATCACCCCACACACATGTGTGCACGAGGAGGAACAGGTGTGCCTCAAGCTTACCCTTATAATAGGCAGCCACATCAAGGAAGCGCTTTGTATTGCCACATAGAACAAAAATACACCAATCACACCACTGAGAATTGCCCATTCAACAGGCAGACACGACCTTATAATTCACCTGAGTATCGGCCATATGGATACCCACCTAGAGAGTCAAGTAGGGAGATACCCAAGTATAATCTCTATCCATGACCACCAGGAGCACCTAGACCATATGGGCAAGTACAATTTGGAAACCCTCAGCCAGTGTTAGGACCACAACCGCCACTTCCACAGCACATCATACCTGTCAAATATGCTCAACCAAAGGAAAAATTAGAAAGAGCCATAGTGCTAGCATCGCCTATGGCTAGTGCAGAATCAGCGAACCGAGGATATGAACAGACCCAAGGAGAGTATTATTCCTATGATGCTAGTATGATGGATTACGAGCAAGCTTATGACCCGCAATACTATGGATATGAAGGATATGACAATGTCTACGGACCAGAGGTGGCAACACTAATGTACACTGCACCCAAAGCACCGGTACCCATAAGACCACCCATCAGACCACCTATGCCAAAAGGATTGTGTTATAGATGCGGAGGAGACCACTTTATCAGAGAATGTACTAGACCATACAACCCACCACCCCCCAGAACTTGCACTACAAGGAACACGGGTGTATAGCGACGGTTAAGGCGACAGAATTTCGTCGCTATAAAATTGCAACATGCATCGTAATTAGCATCACGCACGGACCATCGATTAAACGACGGTTTTTGCGACGTGGCACGACGGGGCTGCGACACTCCCATACAGCGTCGCTAACACGACGCTTTTAAATAGCGACGCTTTCTTGCATCGCATAGGCGACGATGTTGGCATCGCATAAGCGATGCTAAATATATGTCGCTTATGCGACGGCGGGTAGCATCGCTTACACGACGGTCTGTTGACATACAAAAATTAAAACGTTGGAGGCTCTTCGATCGGCATTTTCACGCATCCGATCAAAGAGCTCTCCAACGTTCACAATTGCACTGCGCTTACGAGCTGAAGAAAGTATATGCAGAATTGTTGTTTTGCCTAAGCTCTCTCTTATTGTCTCCCTCTGTCTCTGTTTCTCTCTTTCTACATCTTTCTCTCTTTCTACATCTTTCTCTCTTTGAATTCTCTCTCTCGCTCTCTCTCTCTCTTCTTTAGCTCTTTATTGCATGTTATTCAAGAAGCTAACCAAGCAAAAAGTATGGCTAACTATTGTAAGTACAATTTCTATTCTTTGTATATCATTTGAATTGTGTTATTTTCATTAGATAGCATACTCACACTTATTGATATGCACTTATACACTTATACATGATGAAGATGCACTTTCACACATATACACATATACACATATACACATATACACATGCACATACACACACATATATACACACAGATACATGTGCACATACACTTAGACATACACACATATACACATGCATATGCACAAACATTTCTACAACCACATAAAAAGACTTACATGCATGCATTATTGCATATATATATATATATATATATATATATATATATATATATATATATATATATATATATATATATATATATATATATATATATATATATATATACACACACACACACACACACACACACACACATTAACATATACGCAAATACATGTATATGCACATCCACATGCATGCACATGGATGCAAATGGAAATGCATCCATATACACATGCATGTTTCATACATATACACATGCATATACATACATTATACACATATATACACATATATATGCACATACATACACACACATATACACATGCACACACACATGCACATACCTACATATACACATATAGATGCACATACACACATATACACATAGAGTTACACATATACATGCACATACATTTACACACATATACACATGCACATGCACATAATCATACACACATATACAGTTACACATGCACATGCACATACTCATACACACATATACAATTACACATGCACATGCACATACATACATATACACACACATACACATGCACATACATACATATACACACACATACATATACACTTAGGTACACACATATGAATGAATTATATAATTAAAGTATTAAAACACATATACACATGCACACACACATGCACATACCTACATATACACATATACATGCACATACACACATATACACATAGAGTTATACATATACATGCATATACATATACACACACATACACATGCACATGCACATACTCATACACACATATACACTTATACATGCACATGCACATACATACATATACACACATACACACACATGCACATACATACATATACACACACATACATATACACTTAGGTACACACATACGAATGAATTATATAATTAAAGTATTAAAACACATATACACATGCACATACCTACATATACACATATACATGCACATACACACATATACACATAGAGTTATACATATACATGCACATACATATACACACACATACACATGCACATGCACATACTCATACACACATATACACTTACACATGCACATTTACATACATACATATACACACACGTACACATGCACATACATACATATACACTACATACATGTACACTTAGGTACACACATATGAATGAATTATATAATTAAAGTATTAAAACACATGCTTAATATAAACAATAATAACAATCAATAGAACAAAACTCTTCATTACTTAATAGCATACACACAATTCAAAACATAACTGAAATGAAAAATATATAGATAAAATATATATATATATATATATATCAATGTAAATACATATAATCCAATGTCATAATCAACTAAAATCCTAATCATCATCATCATCATCAACAATATCATGATCATCCTGATCTTCCTCATCCTCATCGTCATGATCACCCTGTGATGATCGAGATCATCCCTCCTGTGTCTGTCTCTCTACCTCATCCATATTTGTCTCTCCATAATACTCCTGTATTACATATAACAAACATAAATAAATAAAACAATTAAACCATTCATAAAAATAAAATAATTATATAAAATTTAAAAATACTCACAAAGGCATCAGGATGATCTTGCATATACTCGCTCAAACGCCGATATCCAAAATGTGTAGCATACTCGATCTCATTTTTCGTAGGATATTGGCCATAATCCTTCCGCTGCAATGAAACAAATAAAAAACATTAGTTGCTTGCATTTTAACTAAAATAAAAAATATACTCACAATAACACATATACTTACAAATGTAGCTACAAAAACATTATGGCCCATTTGGCCTAGGTGCGATGTGTGGCCCGACCCCACTCCCTTCTTTGCAATAGCCTGTTTATTCAAGAAAAAGAATACATAAATTAAATGTAAAAAATTACTAAAATATATAAAAATTATAAATATAAACTATTAATTTATGTACGTTCTGCTGAGGAAATGACTCCTGAAGACGTACTTGTCTACGAAAAAACTGCCACGTCTTAGGTGGTATGTTAGCTCGCCTCTTATTTTTTTCGATCATACAATATCTCCTGTTAATTTAATCTCAAACAGAAAAAAATCAGAATACATACACATATATACACACACATACACATACACATACCCACATACACATATACATGCAAACATATACGCATACATATATGTATACATATACACATATACATACATATAACATAAAAACACATATACATATCCACATATATACGTACACACACATGCATGCATATACACTCATTCATACAAAATACATGCATTTATCCCACAATAATGTGTAGTTGTGTATATGTGAATATGTGTGTATGTGTAAATGTGTATATGTGAATATGTGTGTATGTGTAAATATGTATATGTGAATTTTTGTGTATGTACATAATCAGATTATTAATATCAAATACCATTATTTGTAGATTCTGATCAATCAGATGGAACTCCACCACTGTCTCCTCATCGTGCAACGACTTTATACTATAAGTATATCAAACATTTAATTTTAAATATATTTGATGGATACATAACTTATTTTTTTTTTGTTTCTTATTATGTGTAGATTCTGATCAATCAGAGGGCACTCCACCACCTCCTACCCATGCAATGACTTCACATGTGTCCTCCGATAGGAATTATGATGAATTTTACTATGAAGAGCATATTATATGTTGGTGTAACCCTTGTTATGGTATGTATCGAAGACCACAATTGGAATGTATTGAACATGAGGCAGAGTATGGTACTTTTGAGCGTGCACCATCACCTAGTCAACGTGATAATGCTTGGGTATGTATTTTCTATATATATTAATGTCATTATTTTATTTAAAAACCATATATAAAATCAAATTATTGTTGATATACAGGAATACTTTCTCGATGATGATGATGATGATAATTTTTCTCATAATGTTAATATACCTCGTACACGTCATGGACTTGTTGTTCATCAATTATAAGCAGAGGTTTCTAGAAATCCTCTACCTCCTGGTTTATAGAATGAAACGGCTGGAGATTATCCATTGCCAGCTCGTGATCATTCTTTAGTACAAAAATATGATAGATGAAGATATGCAGGATGGAATAGAGGATCACTTCCTTTAGATAGAGAGGTTTTAAACTTTTGGGGTAATCGCTATATGATTGCTCCATCCACTATTACTAATGCTGGTCGTGGTCTCTTTATTGTAGAGGATTTGTATGTGCCTCCCAACTCTGAAGTCACTCTTATGTCATTTTGTGGTCCTATATATGGATGGGGAGATTGGCATCGACTTTCACGTTATGTTCAAAGCATGAGTACTTATGGCATATGCTTGAACGCAGCATCCCTTACTAGTAGAAGGATTTTACATTCAGAAAATGAAAGATTATATATTGATGGAAGTCCTTACACACATGGAAATATAGCACGTTTAATAAATAGTAGTCGAGGGTTACATAATAGTTCAAGGACTAATTGCACATTTGAGGAGCGTGAAAATAGTCATGAATCACCATACATGAGTAGAGATGTATCAAGATACATAGTTGTCAATGCTATTACTACATTACATGCTGGTGATGAACTATTAGTGAATTATGGATGGGGTAGACCTCCAAGAGCACCTTTTAGCTAGGGAGAATAAAAATTTTCTATCCATATTTAATAAGTTATATACTTAATTTTATATTTAAAGTTTACTTTTTATTCATTTATGGAATACTAATGAATTTTATTTATATGTGTAGATTCCAACGTATGGTGTTGATGATATTCCTCCACAGCATTCACAATTACCAGTAAGACCTCATTTATCAGAAGCTTCCATGAGGAGGCTACGCAAAACTAATCCTGTGCAATATGCAAAGTTAAAAGATCTATATTCAAAAGACAATAAAGTACAAGATTTGTGTGACAATGATGATGTTGGCATGGCAGATTTTATTGAGGATTGGTATCAAAATGACAGTGAGAGCATTGAGATTTCTAAAAATGAGAAATATCTTCGAGAGAAATGTCTAAAGTTTGTATATGAAGGAAGTCGTTTGACACCACTAAGTGCGAGCTTACTTATTCTCAACCTTCAAAATTGTTTTGGATGGAGTAATGTATCTGTTTCGACACTATTAAGGTATAAATTTCAATTTTCTATCTATTTATATATATACATGCATATATATATATATATATATATATATATATATATATATATATATATATATATATATATATATATATATATATATATATATATATATATATATATATATATATATATATATATGCATGCAGATTTTTATTCTTACTTTAGATAAGGTAAGAACAAAAACTTGAATTGAATGGAAATTTTTTGTCCACGCATCTTTTAAAAAGACATATTACGGTTCGTGGTATTGTGGCTTGGACTATTCATGATTTTCCAGGATATGGTGTTTGTTCAGGTATTGATGTAATTTTTTTATTCAATATGCATGTAAATAAATATGATTAAATCTAATTATATTTTTATCATTTTCCATGATGTAGGAATATCTACTAAGGGTTATAAAGCTTGTCCATATTGTGGTGATTGGTTGAGATCAATCTATAGTAAGAATCTCAGCAAAAATATTTATCTTCGACATCGATGATTCTTGCCTGATGATCATCCATTAAGATCTAAAAGAGAAGTGATACATTTTAATGGAAAGCTTGAAACAGGTCAGTGTCCAAAACCTATGACGCCTATGGATTGGTATAAAAAATGGACAGATGGACCTCTAATAGATCCAGAAGCAGAAATCTTCAGTGATGATTCAGATAATGAGTATGTGAACAGAGGTAAAGGAAAATTGGCACTCGCAGAGAACATATCAATATGGTATTCTTTCGAGTATTGGAAAGAGTTAAAAGTATGTCTTGATCCTATGCATATATTCAAAAATATTGGTTATTCACTATGGCAGCATCTTCTTGGACTAAAAGATACCACAACATCAAGGAATGATTTGAAAGATAAAAAATCCAAACCAAAGTTATGGCCAGTTTTTGATAGATATCGACAAGAAACGACTTATGCACCTACTCCTTGGGTACTTACAACAAAAGAGATACAGACTATCAACAATAGAATTCAATTGATTAAGACTCCTACAGGATATGGAGCATCTTTTCAAAACATGTTTACTATGTATGATAAGAGCTTATCTGGGTTAAAGGCCCATGACTGGCATAACTTTTTGAAACATATTTTACCTTTGGTTATCGATGGATGTACAACGAAAGGAATACGAGATGTGATCTATCGTCTTGGATCACTTATAAGGTAATTATGATACTTTTATATTTAATATGTATGAATATTGGATATCTTTTATTTTTTAATTAACTTCTTTATAATTGTTTTTATGATATGTATAGGTGGATTACATCCAAAGAGATTGACAAAAATTCGATCCCACAAAAAAAACATGAATGCAAAGAGCTACTATGTTTGATGGAGAAAGAACTTCCTACTTCATTTTTTGATATTCAGGTTCATTTATTAGTCCATCTTGTAGATGAAATAGAGATTGTAGGTGTTGTCAACACTCGATGGATGTTTTGGGTCGAGCGATTTATGGGAATATTAAAAGGTTATGTGCGACAAAGAGCGAAACCAGAAGGATCCATGGCAAAGGGTTGGATGCTTGAAGAGTGCATGTATTACGTTAGTGAGTACCTTGAAAGAGTTCATGAAGAAGCTCCACGTGCATGGACCCACGAGTCTTCTTCAAAAATAACAGATGAGGTATTATCAGGTAAGGGGGTTCCATTCTTATTTACATTTCAAGAAAAAAATGATGTTTCTACTTTTGTAGCATATAATAGCGAATGCATGCAAGCATTCCTTAACGAGTACGAGGAACTTCAAAATCTCCGAAGTAAAAGGCGAAAAAACAAAAGATTTAGACGTAATCTCGATAATAATGAGATTACATATATATCTTCTTTCACGGATTGGCTATATAGTCGTTTGCAACGCGCCAACGCAAATAATGAAGAAATCTTAGATGAGCAAAGAGAGTTAATGATAGGTTGTGAACAAAAGGTAATTTTATTAAAATAATATTTTATTTTTTTCATATATGTATGTTAGTTTCTATTTACTAATTGAATTTATTTTGTAGGCTCGAATGTTCACTAATATGTGGGCTTTTGGACAGCATTTTAGAATCAAAGCCATTGATTCTTTATGTAAAACAGAGGATTCTAGTATTGTTGCTTCTTTCAAGAAACTATCACGTGCTAGCTCAAAAGACACAAACCTTATAGATAGCAAACTTGGTTACGTAGGAACTATTGTTGGTATCTACGAAATTTCATTTCGTACATTCAAACAGGTAGAAAAACGTTTATATTTTTTTTATAGAGTTAGTTATTTTTTTAAGCACCTAATAATGGGTTTTTGTTGTTATATATTTTGATAGGTCATTTTGAAGGTTGATTGGTTTTGAGCCGAGTATAAAGGTAGTAATTCAACATTAAGAAAGGAATTATCTGGGTTTTGGGAAATTGATTCTTCCAAGGTAATGCGATCTACTAAAGAACCATATATTCTTCCTAGGCATATTGAACAAGCATTTTTTATAAAAACCCAGATGCTCATCCTTGGTGGCAAGTCATTCATGTGCAACCTAGAGGTAGGTCATTGTTTGAACAATTTATTGTTAGAGAGATCAAAGAAAGTCCTCTTGATGATTCAGCATCAGATACTGATACATCAACATCTGAAATAGAAATTAGAATCATTATACGTGATAATGATACTAATCTTTTTGATGAAGAGGATAATTCTCTACATGCTGATTCTACTGATGAGGAAGAGGAATTACGAGAAATAGATATTAATCCATCAATAGATGATGTGATTCATGATAACATAGATTTAACAATAGAAGAAATAAATGAAATCAATAAGGATAATGAAGATGAGACTATATTGATGTCTTAACAAAATGATGGCAATAATGAAAACATATGAGCAGATTAGATAGTAAATTCTACTCTAGTTATCGATCAATAACTTGAAGCTTTTGATTGGATATCAGATAATAGATTTTTTTATTAACTTGAATAACGATGAATCCTACTAGAGAAATAAAATCATGTTCTTCTAAGTTAGAACATGAAGCTCGGGGGTATGCCTAATTATTTTATATATAGCTTTATCTTCGAGGAGCAAATGTGTGTATTCATGTGTATATATGTATACATATGTTAGTATGCATATATATGTATTTCATGTATATGTATGTGTTTGCATGTGTGTGATATATGTATACATGTGTGTATGCATATGTGTGTGTATTCATGTGTATTATATGTATACATATTTTAGTATGCATATATATGTATTTCATGTATATGTATGTGTTTGCATGTGTGTGATATATGTATACATGTGTTAAATATGCATATGTGTATATATGCATATGCATTTATGTAAAATATTCATGTATTCATGTAATATATGCAATGTTTATAATTGTGTACATGTATATATGTATATGTGTCTATGTGTAAATATGTACATGTAAATATGTATGCATGTATATATATGTTTATGTGTGCATGTAGGCATGTATATGTGATGTGTACATGTATATATGTATATATGTCTATGTGTAAATGTGTACATGTAAATATGTTATTATGTATATATATATATTTATGTGTGCATTTAGGCATGTATGTGTGATGCATAATATATCTACTCCATTTTATATTTATGTATCCTATCTACATGATGTGTATATATCTTTATATATATTATGATCCTCGTTGATTCGAGTAGCTATATATAGAGGCATAAGGTTGGGAGGAGAGACATCTCTCTAGTAGGACGTCAGAGGAATAGATGCAATGTGTACATATACTTCAAACATATGGCTAAAAGGTTGAATAAGAGTTTTTAAATTAGGGGTTTTAAAACCCTAATATCGAAATTAGTGTTTTCAATTTAGGGTTTTTGAAATAGGATTTATTTATTTATTTATTTATGTGTATGCATGTGTTGTGTATGTATGTGTATCTATATGTGCATATGCATGTGTTGTGTGTGTGTATATATGCATGTGTATATGTATATATGCATGTAAATATGATTATATGAGTCTATGTGTGTGTACATATGATTATGCATGTGTATGTGTATGTGAGTATGTGTACGTGTATGTGAGTATGTGTATGTGTCTATGTGTATTCATTATATGTGTGTAACTGCATGCATGTGTATGTGTGTGTAAAAATATGCATGTATGTGTGTGTATGTATAAATGTGCATGTATATGTATATGTGTGTAAATGTGCATGTATGATGTATATGTGTGTGTATGCGTGTATTTATACCTCTAATCTCACTCTTTTCTCTCTCTCTCTCTCTCATATACATACATACATGCATAAACACACATACTCATATCCACATATATATACATAAAAGCAGTGCATACCGTGCATTATCGCGACGATGAGCCATAAGTGTCCACATCTCTTTTAGACACCACTTAAGCGACCATCCTATTCCAAACTCTGTCTCAAGTGAACTAAGTACGTATTTTTTATCCCTCTCATCATGCTCAATACAAAAATAAAAAACATAATGTAAATAAAACATAAGATATTTATTTCAATTTATATGTAAAATTTCTACTTACTTCCATGGTAAGTGGACAAAGCGCAGGTAAGAGTCGCATAGTGCCCGCATTCTTCTCTTGAACTCCAATCCATTCCCTATGTACAGAATGTTCCCCTCTGGCTCTATATTGCACTCTAGTCCTAAGGTGCCTATGCATGTCCTCATAGGCAACTCTACTCTGCTATCACGATTTGGAGGTGGTATAGGTGTCGTGAAAATAGATAGATAAAAATAAATAAAAATATGTGTTTTAATATCATTAAAAAAATTTATGAAAAAAAAACATACCTATGAGCAGATAGCTCTCTTCCTGCATGTGGAGCCGCAGAAGAGCCCTCGTCTGATCGCTGAGTAAGCATCTGGATTGTACAGTCTAGCTCCTCATCAGACATCTCTGAGTAATCATGCATTATGGTCCCTAGAGTATCAGACGGAACTCTTGCTCTCATAAGACTTTTTATGAGAGTGCGTTTTGCCTTTCTCTCTCTACTGGGATCCATAATACCTAACATATAAAACAAAATGGTTAGAAAATCAATATATATACGTGTACATATGTATGTGTGTATGCATTAAGTATGTGTACATATGCATGTGTGTGTGTATGCATGTGCGTGTATGTGTGTGTATGTATGTATGCATGTGTATGTGTGTGTATGCATCATTATGTGTGTATGTGTCTATGTGTGTATGTGTGTGTGTATGTGTGAGTGTATGTGTGTGTGTCTATGTGTATGTGTGTGCATCTATGAGTGTGTATGTGTTTATGTGTGTGTATGTGTCTATGTGTGTGTATGTGTCTATGTGTGTATGTGTATGCATGTATGTATGCATATGTGTGTATGTGTGTGTATGCATTATGTATGCATATGTGTGTGTATGCATTATGTATGTGTATGTATGCATGTATGTATGTATGTATGCATATGCATATGCATTATGTATGTATATATATGCATGTATGTGTATGTGTGAGTATGTCTCTCTATGTGTGTGTATGCATATATGTGTGTATGTGTGTGTGTATATGTGTTTATATGTGTGTATGCATGTGTATGTGTGTGTATGCATCATTATGTGTGTATGACGTGTCTATGTGTGTTTGTGTGTGTGTATGTGTGTGTGTGTGTGTCTATGTGTATGTGTGTGTGTCTATGAGTGTGTATGTGTTTATCTGATGTATGTATCTATGTGTGTGTATGTGTCTATGTGTGTATGTGTATGCATGTATGTATGCATATGCATGTGTATGTGTGTGTATGCATCATTATGTGTGTATGTGTCTATGTGTGTGTGTATATGTGTGTGTGTGTGTCTATGTGTATGTGTGTGTGTGTGTCTATGAGTGTGTATGTGTTTATGTGTATGTATGTATCTATGTGTGTGTATGTGTCTATGTGTGTATGTGTATGCATGTATGTATGCATATGTGTGTGTATGCATATGTATGTGTGTGTATGCATCATTATGTGTGTATGTGTCTATGTGTGTATGTTTGTGTGTGTGTATATGTGTGTGTATGTGTATGTGTCTATGTGTATGTGTCTATGTGTATATATCGCTATGCGTCTATGAGAGTGTATGTGTTTATGTGTGTGTATGTGTCTATGTCTGTGTATGTGTCTATGTGTGTATGTGTATGCATGTATGTATGCATATGTGTGTATGTGTGTGTATGAATTATGTATGCATATGTGTGTGTATGCATTATGTATGTGTATGTAAGCATGTGCATTATGTATGCATGTAAGTATGTATGTATGCATATGCATATGCATTATGTATGCATATGTGTGTATGTGTGTGTATGCATTATGTATGCATATGTGTGTGTATGCATTATGTATGTGTATGTAAGCATGTGCATTATGTTTGCATGTAAGTATGTATGTATGCATATGCATATGCATTATGTATGCATATGTATGCATGTATGTGTATGTGTGTATGTCTCTCTATGTGTGTGTATGCATATATGTGTGTGTATGTGTGTATATATGTGTCTGCATGTGTGTATGCATGTGTATGTGTGTATATGCATCATTATGTGTGTATGTGTCTATGTGTGTATGTGTGTGTATGTGTGTGTGTGTCTATATGTATGTGTGTGTATCTATGAGTATGTATGTGTTTATGTGTGTGTATGTGTCTATGTGTGTGTATGTATCTATGCATGTGCATTATGTATGCATGTAAGTATGTATGTACATTGTATGCATATGCATATGCATTATGTATGCATATGTATGCATGTATGTGTATATGTGTGTATGTCTCTCTATGTGTGTGTGTGTGTTTATGCATATATGTGTGTGTATGTGTGTGTATATGTGTCTGTATGTGTGTATGCATGTGTATGTGTGTGTATGCATGTGTATGTGTGTATGTGTCTGTGCCACTTACTATCTATGTGCTTCCAAGCATCAGAGTCAGCAGGCACTCGCATTACATTATCTGTAGACCTGCTCTTTGTATGCCATGACATTAACTCAGCTATAGATTTGCATCTAAACATGTTCTTAATTCGTTGTGGGGATTGCTTCACCTACCACGTCTTCTCTAAATCTATTTGCTCCACACTTTGGACATACGTGGAGATGCTCATACTCATTCCAAAAGAGAATGCAATCATTCGAACAAGCATGAATTTTAGTATAATCCATTTCCAATGGACTGTAAAAGTTTTTTTGCATCTCCACGTGTTGGAGGCATGTCATTGCCCTCTGGCAAAAATTGATCTTTAAGAAGCCTGCAATAAGCAATTAAAAAGATATTAGTAAATAAAGTTATTGTGATACAACAATGAAAGCCAATTTGTTCTCCACTTACCTGAACAATTCTGTGACACTAGTATCTGACCATCCATAAATGGATTGCAGATTGAGCATCGCGAGTGACGCACGTAGTACAGATATCTTTGCTCCATTGTAAAGTGGTAAACGAGCTAGTCTTCACATGTTTTCATATTCTTCATCGACTTCTGATCGTGGAATTTTTGTTGTGTCCATGAAACTCTCGACACCCTCTCCACCATCATGATCTTCGTCCATCTCATAAAATGCTTCAAGCATCTTCTCCATATGTTCATTCTGTGTAATATTATTAGTACTTGCTTGTACGTCTAAGTCCCTTTTTGCTCTCTTTTGTCCACGAGAGGTAACCGATGCAATGCCGTTTGGGTCCATCTGCTCACCTGGGGGACCATGCGAATGATAGCCTAGGTTCTCAAGTCGACTCTTATCAAAGGATCCATACTCTCTAACATGTGCAGTACAAATCCGTCGTTTCTGATAAATTTGATACTTGCACTGTGTGCAAGGACATGCCATTCTCTCTTCAGGATCCAAAGAAGCCATCTGCTACAATATGGACATTTTAGAACGTTTTTTTTAATAAACCTAAAAATCATACTCTTAAAGACTTAAACCTAAAATACTAAACCTAAATACTTAAATACCTAAAAAAACTTAAAACCCTAATCTATATAACTATCCTATTTTCCTCTTAATTGAGTTATATGTATGCCTAAACCCTAAAACCCTAATTTTAAAGATCTAGACCTAAATTATGTATATTTCTATACACATGTGTATATACATGTATATATGTATTATATGTGTATGTGTATGTGTGTATATATGTTATGTAGGTGTTAAAACCCCAAAACCCTAATCAAAATGACCTAGAACTAAAACATGTATATATATGTATGCATGTGTATATATATCTGTACATGTATATATATGTGAATATAGATAGGTGTATAAGTATGTGTGTTTGTGTATGTGTATATATATTCACTCTATTTAAAATGATTCAAATTAGACCTATTTTTATATATTTAATCATATATATTTCATTTATTTATTTAAAACACTAGTTCTTATCATATTTTATTATCTATATAATTATCCTACTTTATATATATATATATATATATATATATTGTTTATATATTCAGATTTTTTTCTTAATTAATCCTATTTTTATATATTTTATTATATATATTTAATTAAATTATTTAAAACACTAGTTCTTTTTATATTTATTTATGTATATAATTATCTTATTTTATATATATATTTATTTATATATTCAGATTTTTTCCTTACTTAATCCTATTTTTATATATTTAATTATAAATATTTAATCAAATTTTTTAAAACATTGGTTCTTTTTATATTTATTTATCTATATAATTATCCTATTATATATATATATTTATTTATATATTCAGATTTTTTCCTTACTTAATCCTATTTTTATATATTTAATTTTATATATTTAATTATATATATTTAATTAAATTATTTAAAACACTAATTCTTTTTATATTTATTTATGTATATAATTATCTTATTTTATAAATATATTTATTTATATATTCGGATTTTTTCCTTACGTAATCCTATTTTTATATATTTAATTATATATATTTAATTAAAACCCTAATCTTAAAAATCTAGACCTAAAATATGTATATTTTTGTATGCATGTGTATCTACATGTATATATGTATTATACGTGTATGTGTATGTGTGTATATATGTTATGTAGGTGTTAAAACCCTAAAACCCTAATCTTAAAGATTTACACCTAAAATATGTATATTTCTGTATGCATGTGTATCTACATGTATGTATGTATTATATGTATATGTGTGTTTGTGTATATATGTTATGTAGGTATTAAAACCCTAAAACCCTAATCAGAAAGACTTAGGCTTAAATCTGAAATACTAAAACCTAAATACTTAAACACCTATAAAAATCCAAACCCCTAATCCTAAAACCCTAATCATATTTTATATGTATATTTATTTATATATTCAGATTTTTTTTCTTATTTTTCTCTATATTTTTTCTTAATATAAATATAATTGAGTTATATGTATGCCTAAACCCTAAAACCCTAATCTTAAAGATGTAGACCTAAAATATGTATATTTTTGTATGCATGTGTATCTACATGTATATATGTATTATATGTGTATGTGTATGTGTGTATATATGTTATGTAGGTGTTAAAACCCTAAAACCCTAATCTTAAAGATTTAAACCTAAAATATGTATATTTTTGTATGCATGTGTATCTACATGTATGTATGTATTATATGTATATGTGTGTTTGTGTATATATGTTATGTAGGTATTAAAACCCTAAAACCCTAATCAGAAAGACTTAGACTTAAATCTAAAATACTAAAACCTAAATACTTAAACACCTATAAAAATCTAAACCCCTAATCCTAAAACCCTAATCATATTTTATATGTATATTTATTTACATATTCAGATTTTTTTTCTTATTTTTCTCTATATTTTTTCTTAATATAAATATAATTGAGTTATATGTATGCCTAAACCCTAAAACCCTAATCTAAAAGATCTAAACCTAAAATATGTATATTTGTATGCATGTGTATCTACATGTATATATGTATTATATGTGTATGTGTATGTGTGTATATATGTTATGTAGGTGTCAAAACCCTAAAACCCTAATCTTAAAGATTTAAACCTAAAATATGTATATTTGTATGCATGTGTATCTACATGTATATATGTATTATATGTATATGTGTGTTTGTGTATGTATGTTATGTAGGTATTAAAACCCTAAAAACCTAATCAGAAAGACTTAGACTTAAATCTGAAATACTAAAACCTAAATACTTAAACACCTATAAAAATCTAAAACCCTAATCCTAAAACCCTAATCATATTTT
Source organism: Ceratopteris richardii (assembly GCA_020310875.1). Taxonomy (NCBI): domain Eukaryota; kingdom Viridiplantae; phylum Streptophyta; class Polypodiopsida; order Polypodiales; family Pteridaceae; genus Ceratopteris; species Ceratopteris richardii. The sequence continues at coordinate 93,772,635 of CM035427.1, read as the reverse complement.
ATATATATATTTATTTATATATTCAGATTTTTTTCTTATTTTTCTCTATATTTTTTCTTAATTTAAATATAATTGAGTTATATGTGTGCCTAAACCCTAAAACCCTAATCTTAAATATCTAGACCTAAAATATGTATATTTCTGTATACATGTGTATATACATGTATATATATTATATGTGTATGTGTATGTATGTGTAAATAGCCTAAAAACCCTTATCCTATTTTTATATATTTGATGTAAAAAAAAACTTCAAAATTAAAAATTTATATATTTAATTATATATATTTAATTAAAACACTAGCTTATGTGTGTGTATATATGTGCATGTGTGTATGTATGTGTGTGTGAATGTATGCATGTGTGTATATGTGTATGTGTGTCTATGTATGCATGTGTGAGTATATGAGTATGTATGTACATATGTCTATGTATGTACGCATGTGTGTACATGTGTGTGTGTATGTATACATGCATGTGTGTATATGTGTGTATGTATGCATGTGTGTATATATGTGTGTGTATGTATGCATGTGTACATGTGTGTGTGTATGTATGCATGTGTGTACATGTGTATGTATGTGTGTGTATGTATGCATGCATGTGTGTGTATGTGTATGTGTATGTATGTATGCATGCATGTGTGTATATGTGTGTATGTATGTGTGTATACATATGTGTATATGTGTGTGTATATGTATGTGTGTATGCATGTGTGTGTATGTATGCATGTGTGTATGTATGCATGTGTGTATTGGTGTATATGTGTGTATGCATGCATGTGTGTATATGTGTGTGTATGTATGCATGCATGTGTGTATATGTGTATATATGTGTGTGTGTATGTGTATATATGCATATGTGTATATATGTGTGTGTATGTATGTGTGTATGCATGTGTGTAAATTTGTATGTATGTGTATGCATGCATGTGTGTATATGTGTGTGCATGTAAGCATGCATGTGTGTATAGGTGTGTGTATGTAAGCATGCATGTGTGTACATGTATGTGTGTATGTATGCATGTGTAAATGTGTGTGTATGTGTGTGTGTATGTATGCTCTATTTTCCTATCTCTATCTTCCTTTCTTTCATTATTCTTTATCTCTCACTTCTCTCTCTCTCTCTCTCTCTCTCTCTCTTCTCTCTCTCTCTCTCTCTCTGTCTCCTCTCTCTCTCTCTCTCTCTCTCTCTTTCTCTCTCTCTCCTTCTCTCTCTATCAATAGAGAATAAAACAATCACTTACGAGTATGTCCCTCTTTTGGATCGTTGTCAAAGTGTAATGTATGTCGTCTATTGTCCAATTCCAAACAATCGACGCCAAAGAACTTCTACAAAATCAAAGAAAAGAGAAATTATAAAACCTAAAGCATAGAGAAACACAAATGCTAACAGTATGCGCAGCACTTACCAAGATGTGAGATCTAAGCCGAGAGAGTGTATGTGTGTGTGTAGAGAGAGAGATCTGTGTGTGTGTGCACAAGACAATGTAGGTCGCAATTCAGTTCGCCTGCGCAAGTTTGACAGAAGACCAACAGTACTCAAACATGTGCAAAAATGTGAAGTTTTGCTCTCGGGTTCGCGGTATGTTTAAAGCTCGGCCTCGGTATATGCCCCGGTATGGGCGTCGATAACTTCCAGTAAATTACCGACGCTTATACCGACGCATATACAAACGACTGCGGGCCACACTGACGATCCGTTTAAAACGGTCATACCAACGGTCACTTGACCGTCCGTATCTCTAAGTGACATTTTCCAATGCCCATACTGACACCGAGTGTGATCATCAGTATATGCAGCGTCGGTATGCTCCTCATATGTTGTAGTGCGCTGATTCCAATACTCACAGATGGACCACAACATTCAATTAATAAGGAGAGTAAAAAGGAAATCCTACAATCGCGTAACTTACACATAATAGCAAGAAGTGTGTATCATAAGGAATCCAATGGCATATTGTTGAGATGCATGGAAGAAGAGGAGCAAAAGAACCTAATTGAACAAGCTCACATAAACAAATGGAGAATGCACAAAGGAACGCATGGGACCTTGAGAGAACTAAAACAGTTAGGAGTATACTGGCCTGATATGCCTAAGGATGTCCATGCATATGTCAGCAATTGCACGGAGTGTCAAGAAACTACCCCAGATGACCACACATCTTTACCTTTCTCTGCAATAGCATGCCCAACTAGAGTAAGACATTAGTGAAATTCCTAAGGACACGGAAGCATGAGGAAGGAATGAGTTTAGCAAGGAAACGATCTCTAGAGGAAATGAGTAAAGACTACATTATCATGGGAAGACAATTATTCAAGAGAGGGAAGGATAATCACCTATGGCTATGTGTACATCAAGGAGAATACCTACCCATACTCGAGATGGCACACTCAGATGCCGTAGGAGGACATTTCTCAACTGAAAGAACCATAAAAATGATCCTCTTTGCAAGCTTATGGTGGCCAACCCTACATATGGATGCATAAACCTATGTGCGAAGTTGCGAGACATGCCAAAGAGCCAAATATCCGATTAGATGAGATGACATGCCATTAAGACCTATGGTTTGTGCTAGAGCATTTTCTAAATGGGATATTGATTTCATAGGACCATTTAATCCACTAGCCAAAGGATCACACGCCGAATACATAATAGTAGCAACGGATTACCTGACTAAATGAGTAGAGGCTAAGGATACTAGAAAAAACGATGCTCACACCACAATTAAGTTCCTTTTTGAGCATATCTTCACTCGCTATGGACTACCTATAGAAATAGTGAGTGATAGAGGAACGCACATTTTATTAATGAAGGGATAGAGTCCTTAATGAACGAGTTCTTAGTGATCCATAAAAAATCAGCCCCGTATCATCCTCAAGCCAATGGTCAAGCGGAAATTTCCAATAAGGTGTTATGCACCCTATTGACAAAGATAGTCAATAGTGAAAGGTCAGATTGGGACAAACAATTGTATCAGGCAATTCGGGCCTTCTGTGTCGCTTACAAGACTGCCATTGGAACTACATCATTTAACCTAGTGTATGGACAAAACGCAATCTTGCCAATTGATTTTTAGTACCCACTTTGAGAGTGTCACAACAGTATGAATGGACGGGGCATGAATCATCCAAACAAGTAGACCAAATTGAGAAGCTACATTAGACTAGAATACAAGCTGTTGCAGAAATTTATGCGGCGAAGAGAAGATAAAAGGCATATTATGATGCACACATCAAAGACAAAGGACTAAAAGAAGGAGATTTAGTTCTGGTCTACACCTTGAAGCAACATGCCAAGAAGCTACAAAAAATGCGGATATGGACCTCTAATAATCAATAGGATTTCAACGAGTGGAGTGGTTAATCTAGCGACTCTAGATGGAGATGTTCTTCCTAATTACATAAGTGGATGTCGAGTAAAATGTTACATGGATCCATTGACGGACCACATGTTAACATGACTTGTAGGTGCACAAAATAGAAAAAGAGAGGATTAGAGAGTAGGCAAGGCAAGAGGCCCTAGAGCTTATCAAGAAAACGGAAAGAGTGGATAAGACAAAGGGATGAACGGTATCTACAAGGAGAAGAGCATATTCCCATGGCCAACTATCAGGTTCACCAGACCAACACGAACAATATCAGCAAATCCCAGCCGTACTTAAACCTAGGGATTGGAACAACAGAGTACTAGCTAATAGATGCCTTGATAGACTCGGGAGCAGCACTCAGTTGCATACAAAGTACAGTCATCAAGAAGCTTCAAACGAACATATCACCTACTAGAGCACACATGATAGGTGTGGGAGGTCAAGTTATAGAATGCATTGGAGAAGCTACAGTATCCCTCCACCTAGGAATTTCCACTATGGAGCAATGAGTCTTAGTGTGTAAACATGAGGATCTAATAGAGCGTCTGATCCTAGGGCAAGACTGGATCATTGAGAATGAGGTGTGCATTCACCTAGCTCAAGGATACATCGCGGCCAAGATAGGGCACAAGAAAATCTTTAGTCTACTAGAAGAGAAACCCTCGCATAGACAAAACATCATCAAGAGTGAGAAACAAGTCCTAGAAATAGCAAATGACTCCATCACAAACCAACCAAAAGGACCGATGAGAAAAATGTCTCCAAACCCCAATGCACCAGTGGCGAAAGTGGATTCATCCTACGTGAATGGTGTAACAAAGGGAAATGATGAGGACAATGCTCCTCAAGTAATCTACAAAAAGGGGAGATCCTCAGCATGGAAATCTACTGTCAGCTTATTGCAATCAGGAAGTGCTAACCTGCAATGGGTTTGCAAGGATAGAGTGAAGGAATCAGAGAAGGCAATGCCAATACAGGTCATTCATCGTAGGGAGACAAGGGCGGACAAGGGTTCCCCTTCATCATGGGCGGGACCAAAGTGACTTCTGAGAGTATGGCTTCCAAAGTCATTGGTAGAAGCTCAAAGAACATGGCAACAAATATGGATCCCAAAGAAGGTCAGGCAGATCACAAATAAAGAGATAGATAAATGCGAAGAAACATTATCTCAATGCAACAAGACCATCAAGCCAAACAAAATTAACCAAAGATATCACAAAAGAATGACACCAATTACTCGTATTACAAAGAAGAAAGAGGATAAACAGAGAGTAAGACAAAATGAAGAGAAGATGAAGCCTCAAACTTTGACTATAAAATGGATATGGATTCAAAAGACGTAGAAAGGATCGAGACAACAAAACCAAAGGGATTCCGCTTGCACACATGCAGCTTCAAATGCACCTAAAGTATGCATGACAGGGCCAAAATACGAGGCCATGCATTCGGCACATGATGTACGTAACAAAATAAGTGGTGCACATTCCCCACTTGGGGACAGGTCATAGCTTCGACTTCCATAGGAATGAACCTACTATTTAAATAAATAAGTGCTTCAACTATGCTAATTCTTGTTCTCTTTTAGGATTGAAAAGAAACAATAAAATATATATGGTAAGAGATCTTACTCATGCAAGCAAGGGGAACGGAGTGACGCAACGAACGAAATGTCACTACAACAAACCTCACCACAGACATGTCTTTTAAAGGAAGCTAATTCTCTTTTCATTACAAGTGCAGATGAATTCTGAGGATTCTGAAGCTACCATTCAAGAGGAGGTGCTGGAATTCCCTCTCCAAAGTGTGACTAAAGCAAAAGGTGATTGGTTTAGAGAAGATCAACTAGCAGGGGATTACTTGTTCCTGGTGACCATCAAAATTATGGATATGGATCATCAGTTTCCTATGATTTCCCAAGACTTCAAGGTAGTGCATGAAATCCCATCAACCATAGACATTATGAAGAAGGCGGGCATTCACAAGTACTTTGAATTGCCAATATACAAACTTGACTTTCAACGATGCATGCAAGTTATGAACACCTTGCAGGCTGCCTTGCATGATCCATTGGTACCGGAGGCTAAGTCTTGGATGCAGTCGGCGAGTGGGTCATTATACAATTCACACATGAGCTGATTAAAGAGGCTTTTGGTTGGTAAAAAGATGGAACTACCATTTTGAAAGAGGAAAGTCAAGGAGCAAAGACCAAGACATTCACAAACATCAATGGCATTGATATCGAAGAAGAAGTACGACTCATCCATCAGCACTTTGGCTTTCCCAACATGCACAGTTACATGGCTCCAGAAAAGATCATTGTGCAAATGCTGTCGCATGCTATAAAACAAATTGGGAATCAAATCAATATGACTCCATACATTCAAGAACGGCTATTCAAGGCAAAGAAGCAGTGGAATCACAACAAGTTCTTGAATGGAAGTGTTGCCTTAACTATATTGATATATCATGCCTTGGGCATTAGAGATCATTTAAAAGAGATGCCGTCATCTAAAGCAATGGCCAAATATGCCAAGATTGCTACAGTCCCCATAAAAAAGAAAGAAGTCAAGATCATTGAGGAGGCAAAAATAAGCTCCCAACCTTGAATGAGAGGTACCAAGCGGCTAAGGGAAATCATGCAAGCACAAGCAGAAGGTCCAGCTACAAAGAGGGCACACGTACTTCCAAGAATGTGACTTGAAGAAAACCCTCCCATTACGGAAGAAGAATTGACAAGAGCAATGGAAGCTACCCATCAATATACCGAAGGACAACTAAACCTCTCAGTGCAAGGGCACCACTACCAACAACCACAACAAGACTCATAACAAAAAAAGAGGTTGACCAAAGTCCACAATTACAGAGAACTAAGATTGATAAACTCAAGCTCATCATCAGATGCACAAGAAGAATGGGAAACCTCCATGTTGAATGTAGACATTCAAAGTGATTCCAAGGATGATGGACAATGGGAAGAGTTAAATCAAGTGAACGAGGATGAAGACATGGAAGGAATGAAGGCAGATCAAGGCAGATCAATTCTTGAATCACAAACTAAAGTATATATGGAAGAAGCAGATAACCTTCGTAATAGGAACAAGGAGCTAATGACATCACTGTTATGCAATCAACCGATAGAAGCTCCTGAAGTGAAAGAGAAAGATACAATTTGGAGGAAAGGATAGCACAGTATGAAGATTAGCTCAAGCAGGAGCAAGCCATCATCGCAGAATGGGAGAAAAGGTATATGGATGACACCGCAGAACTGAGGAAGAAGTGGAAGGCAGCAAAAAATTGATATATAGTACAATGCAAAGAAGATGTTGATCAACTCGCTATCATAGGAGAGGAGCTCCTCAAAAATAAAGAAATGATTTTGAAATCCACTGAAGCGATTAAAGAGAAAGATGAATTAATAAAACAATTGCAAGGTCAATTAGCACAGCAGGTCACAGAGGGGACACCAGTAGTTCCACACTCCACAGTGGCTACTGAGGAGACTGAGGTACATCCTCTTTCTTCCTCCTTACATCATTCACTGATAAGGGAGGAAATGGAGACCAAAATTGAACAACATACTCGGGACATTGCAGAACTAAGCCGACAGGAGCGGGCACTACTGGTGTCCCAACTTATTGAAGATTTTTAAGATCAAGTAATCAAGGTCATGAAGGAAGCAAAAATTGAAACCAAAATCTAGAATAGGTAATTATACCCTTTAGTGTACCATATGGATTACTTAAAGAGCAAACACGACAGTACATAAGAAACACAACCAATAAAGAGCCAGACAACAACCTCCAATTTAGCATGCAAACATTCACATACATGCAAGAGGAATTTGACAAAGCGGATCCTATATGGAGGAGAAAAGTTTTGGAGAAGAACCCTATGCTACACGAATGGGAATCATCACCATACATACTTCAAGTCAATCCATCTTTTTGTCCGGTACAAAGAACATGCTCCTGGATGCAATTTTGGGAAGTACAGTGCCAGGGAAGCATAAATAACCAGTGGCTCAACTATCCATTATTGCCAAGTCCACCGCGTAATTATCTACCGATCGAAGAATACATGGTTAAAACCATGGAATTTTGGATTGATCAATATGCAACCCTACCAGATTTAGCTATCAAAATGACTTATAGGATTTTGAGTATGTTACTTACTATCATCAAGGTGTGTCAGCATGCCTAATACACATTTTTGAACTTCATCGACATTAATCAAGGATCAGATGCCCTTATTTTTTATCTATCAACTATACCTAGCTGATTAACGCTCATGGCCATATACTCAAGGCTAATGTTTTTGCCAAGTACTTATATGCAGAATTTTGAAGAGGCATTTTTCATAGGATTTTTTGAAATCGACTCAAAAATTATCTTCAAACCTTAATGCAAGACTGGTGGCCTATGAGTTAAGTTTCTTTGCTGATCATAGACATGCACCAGATGATAGGGTGAAATGAAGCCAATGGAAATAATTACTGGTATGTCATGCCAATTTGCTTAATCAACGAGAGCAGAATGTAATCCAGACATACTCACATCACTGCAAAAAGCCTGTTGGGGACGATAGAGTTAAGGAGGAGGGACATGTGGAAGGGGAATCGAGAAAAAAGAGAAGAAGAAGAAGAAGATCAAAGAGTAAAACTACTCAGTAAAGAACAAAGTTTATGAGGAAATAGAACAACTCTCTGCCCAAAGCCCCGCAGGGGCACGCATCAGGCAACAACACCAAAGAACCAGTTCTTCAAGAGTGGAATTAAAGAAAGATAACAACCAGGACATTTCATGGGAGGTTGCATATGGATTCCTCATCCACCACGAGCAGGCGGTGAAGCAAAACAAGCTGGAAAGAGAGACAAGACACAAAGGATTCTTCATCGGATAAGATAACCAATTGTCTGAAGGTCCTAGCTACCTCCTCATCCATTGGATGTGTGCGGTGGCAAGAAATGAATCAGGTCCTAGAGGATGACAAAGAAAGATTCAAAATGCTCACTTAAAAGAGAGTAGAGGTCAGCAAATTAAGGTGTGTGGTGGAAGAAAGTAACCAGGCCCCAAGCAATACAACAGGTCACATGTGTGAAGACAAAGACAAATCAGAAGACCAAAAATTAGAAAGGGGAGAGGTTGAGAAGTTGAAAAGGGTGACTAAGAACATCACATTCTTAGCCACTGATGGCGTGCGTGGCAGCCCGATTTAATGTAGCAACCCAGATTTATGAATGTATGGAATATCAAGGGGATTATAGAAGGAAATGAATAATTTGGGATAAAGTAACAAATTCTATGACAATCCTTATCGCTTCTTCGATCATTGGGTGCGTGTATTCGAGGCCTTAGACAAGCTGCAAACGAGAAGCAAAAGCAGCCTGTCAAGGGATGACAGAGACAAAGAAGGGGAGAGTGTTGTAGAGCACGCTTTTGCTTCTCGTTTGCAGCTTGTCTAAGGCTTCGAATACACGCACCCAATGGTCCAAGAAGTGATAAGGACTATCAGAGAATTTTTTTACTTTATCCGAAATTAGTCCATTGCTTCTATAATCCCCTTGGTATTCCATACATTCATAAATCTGGGTTGCTGCATTAAATCGGGCTGCCACATATGCCATCAGTGGCTAAGAATGTGATGTTCTTAGTCACCCTTTTCAACTTCTCAGCCTCTCCCCTTTCTAACTTTTGGTCTTCTGATTTGTCTGTCTTCACACATCTGACCTGTTGTATTGCTTGGGGCTTGGTTACTTTCTTCCACCGCATGCCTTAATTTGCTGACCTCTACTCTCTTTTAAATGAGCATTAAGTTTTAAAGGTCCTATTTCTAAATCTTCTTTGTCATCCTCTAGGACTTGATTGATTTCTTTCCATTGCATGCATCCAGTGGACGAGGAGGCAGCTAGGACCTTCAGACAATTGGTTATCTTATCCGATGAAGAATCCTTTGTGTGCTGTCTCTCTTTCTAGCTTGTTTCGCTTCACCGCCTGCTCCTGGTGGATGAGGAATCCATGTGCAACCTCCCATGAAATGTCCTGGTTGTTATCTTTCTTTAATTCCACTCCTCAAGACCTGGTTCTTTGGTGTTGTCGCTTGATGCATGCCCCTACGGGGAATTGGGGAGAGAGTTGTTCTTTTTCTTCATAAACTTTGTTCTTTATTGAGCAGTTTTACTCTTTGATCTTCTTCTTCTTATCTTTTTGCTCGATTCCCCTTCCACACGTCCCTCCTCCTGAACTCTGTCATCCCTGACAGGCTTTTTGTGGTGACATGAGTATGTCTGGATTACATTTTGCTCTTGTTGATTAAGCAAATTGGCATGACATACCAGTAATTCTTTCCATTGGATTGATTTCACCCCCTCATCTGGTGCCTGTCTATGACCAACAAAGAAACTTAACTCATAGGCCACCCATCTTGCATTAAGGTTTGAAGATATTTTTGTAAATTCTGAGTCGATTTCAAAAAATCCTTTGAAAAATGCCTCTTCAAAAGTCTGCATATAAGTACTTTGCAAAAACATTAGCCTTGAGTATATGGCCATGAGCATTAATCGGCTAGGTATAGTTGATAGATAAAAAATGAGGGCATGTGATCCCTGATTAATGCGGATGAAGTTCAAAAATGTGTATTGGGCATGCTGAAACACCTTGATGACAGTAAGTAACATACTCAAAATCTTATTAGTCATTTTGACAGCTAAATCTGGTACGGTTGCATATCAATCAATCCAAAATTCCATGGTTTTAACTATGTATTCTTTGATGAGTAGATAATTGCGTGGTGGACTTGGCAATAATGGATAGTTGAGCCACTCGTTATTTATGCTTCCCTAGTGCTAGCCTTCCCAAAATTGTGTCCAAAAGCATCTTCTTGGTACTGGACAAAAAGATGGATTGACTTGAAGTATGTATGGCGATGATTCCCATTGTAACCGTAGCATAGGGTTCTTCTCCAAAAATTTTCTCCTCCATATAGGATCCGTTTTGTCGAATTCCTCTTGTGTGTATGTGAATGTTTGCATGCTAAATTGGAGGTTGTTGTCTGGCTCTTTATTGGTTGTGTTTCTTATGTACTATCGTGTTTGCTCTTTAAGTAATCCATATGGTACACTGAAGGGTCTAATTACCTGTTCCAGATTTTTGGTTTCAGTTTTTGCTTCCTTCATGAAGATTACTTGATCTTCAAAAAATTTAGCAAGCTGGGACACTAGTAGTGCCCACTCCTATTGGCTTAGTTCTGCAATGTCTGGAGTATGTCCTTCAATTTTGGTCTCCATTTCCTCCCTTATCAGTGAATGATGTAAGGGGGGAGAAAGAGGACGTACCTCAACCTCCTCAGTAGCCATTGTGGAGTGTGGAACTACTGGTGTCCCCTCTATGACCTGCTGTGCTAATTGACCTTGGAATTGTTTTATTAATTCATCTTTCTCTTTAATCTCTTCGGTGGCTTTCAAAATTGTTTCTTTGTTTTTGAGGAGCTCCTCTCCTATGACAGCGAGTTGATCAACATCTTCTTTGTGTTGTACTATATATCAGTTTTCTGCTGCCTTCCACTTCTTCCTCAGTTCCGTGATGTCATCCATATACCTTTTCTCCCATTCTGTGATGATGGCTTGCTCCTGCTTGAGCTGATCTTCATACTGTGCTATCCTTTTCTCCAATGCTTTTGTGTCTTTCTCTTTCACATTAGGAGCTCCTATCGGTTGATTGCATAACAGTGCTGTCATAAGCTCCTTGTTCCTGTTACGGAGGTTATCTACTTCGTCCATATATACTTTAATTTGTGATTCATAATTTTGTTTCTAGCGTGCATTCGTGCCTTCTCGGCCTCACTAGCTTCATATTTGCTCTGTAGTTCTTGCAATTATTCCTTTAGCTTTTGATTTTCCGTTTCTAGTGAGTTGCATTGATGCTTGGTTTTGTGGATCTCTACTTATTTCTCTACTATTATGTTTTGTGCTTGACTTAATTGGGCAGATAGATATAGATTCTCACCTATTTCTTGAAATGGATTCGTTTCCCGCATCGCTTTGTCATAATCAACATCCACCTCAAGCAGGAGTTGTTGAGTGTCTATGGCAGTCTGTATCATCTGTTGTACTACTAGCTTGAGCTGAGTGACATCCACATTTAACCATGTCTTGGGAATACTTGGAACTTCCCTTGTTCGTACATCCTTTCCTTGCTCCACGTGTATGGTCTCGTTATGTGGTTGCCTTATTTGTAACTATACTTCATGTTCTTATTAACAATCTTTGTGACACTCCCTTGAAATGTGACATCCATTGGAGATGGTTCTGCCACTACCCTTATTGGTGTAAAGGGTTCTGATTCTTCAATTGTATTTTCCACTTGTTCTTCCTTGGGGTTCTTGAATAGGACCTCTCTCGCAAGCAGAGTCTCTTGGATTTGAATATTAGATGCTTCATTCAATTTAATAACATGTACCCTTTCTTGGGAAGCCTCCTTCCTTGTTGTGTCTTTGCTCGAGTTTCTTGGCGCTTGATCTGCCTTCATTCCTTCCATGTCTTCATCCTCATTCACTTGATTTAACTCCTCCCATTGTCCATCATCCTTGGAATCACTTTGAATGTCTACATTCAACATGGAGGTTTCCGGTTCTTCTTGTGCATCTGATGATGAGCTTGAGTTTATCAGTCCCAATTCTCTGTATCTGTGGACTTTGGTCAACCTCTTTTTTTGTTTCGAGTCTTGTTGTGCTTGTTGGTAGTGGTGCCCTTGCACTGAGAGGTTTATTTGTCCTTTGGTATACTTAGGGGTAGCTTCCATTTCTCTTGTCAATTCTTCTTCCGTAATGGGAGGGTTTTCTTCAAGTTGCGTTCTTGGAAGTATGTGTGCCCTCTTTGTAGCTGGAGCTTTTGCTTCTGCTTGCATCATTTCCCTTAGTCGCTTGGTACCTCTCATTCTAGGTTGGGAGCTTGTTTCTGCCTCCTCAATGATCTTGACTCCTTTCTTTTTTGTGGGGACTGTAGCAATCTTGGCATATTTGGCCATTGCTTCAGATGATGGCCTTTCTTTTAAATGCTCTCTAATGCCTAAGGCATGATATATCAATATAGTTAAGGCAACACTTCCATTTAAGAACCTCTTGTGATTCCATTGCCTCTTTGCCTTGAATTGCCGTTCTTGAATGGAAGATTGCAAGGTAGGACCTACTCCAATGGAAGTTAATCACAAATTGAGCAGATATGGAGGAGAAGAATTCAAGGACATGAGGCTATATCAAAGTTTGGTTGGTAGTCTGATCTATGCTACATTAACTAGGCCTGACTTGTCATATGTAGTAGGAGTATTGTCTCAATTCATTCATTGTCCTAGGAAAGAACATTAGGTTGCAGGACAAAGGGTGTTGAGATAAATTAAGGATACACTCAAAGAAGGTTTGTATTATGGTTTTACATCAGATACAAACATCAAGATTTACAGTGATACAAATTGGGCAGGTAATCCTGATGATAGGAGATCAACTTATGGATACTTGTGTTATGTGGGAGATAAGTTAATTTCTTGGTGTTCAAAGAAGCAACACACAGTTGCTTTATCATCCACAGAGGCTGAGTACAAAGGTATGGTTGAAGCTGCAAAGGAACTGATATGGCTTAAGACTCTTATGAAGAGTTTTGACATGAGTTCAATGTATTTAGCTGATAATCTTGTTTTTCATGCCAGGACTAAACACATTGAGATTCAGTATCATTTTCTAAGAGAGAAAGTGATGGATAAGGAGATTGAAGTCATACATACTTCAACAAAAGATCAGATAGCTGATATGCTAACCAAAAGCTTGGATGGACCAAAACTACAGAGATTCAAAGACATGGCATGTATAAAGAAGATAGAGAAAATCTCAATTGATGATTGAGGGGGAGCTGTTGGTGCAAGGCAATCAACAATTGAAGTTTTGATAAAGTTTTGAAGACAAAGATTGAAGAAAAGATCAAGTTATGAAGCATGAAGAAAGTACATGTTCAGAGGATGAAGATGTGTATACATATGTACATTAATTTAGAGTAAGCTCACTTATACTTTTGTATGGTTATGAGCCTGTACATATTTGGCTATATATATACAAGGAAAAATGTCGGGGCAAATATGAGAGAGTGTGAGAGAACAAGAATTGAGGAGAGTTAGAATTCATTAGACACTTGTGAAGTGAGTAAGATAGCTCTTTCATCCAGATGTAAAACTTTTGAGTAATGAAGAAAAGTTGCACCCGATATTTCTAAGTGTTCTCCTTCTGTGCTTGATCAATTCAAGAATCCTTTTGTAGGTGTCTAATTCCATAGTTGATGAGTCTATGTTAAAGTTTGAGAGCCTAACTGTAAACAGGCTATGAGAATTATGTGTAGGAACATTCATATATAAGAATGATTTGAGTGTCATCTGAAACAAGCGCAATCTCAATGGTTAAAGAACTTATCAATTCGTAGTGCGCAGTGTAAATTTATGCACAAATGAGGAGTCAAAATCTAAGTTAGAAGGTAAGCCATCTATGGCTAAAAGCATTTGCATGAACGGGTTCTAGTTTTGGAGAACCAAGCTTTAGAAGTTGCAGGTGTCAAACTCGACTGTAAAGAACTACAGTTTTAGACATAGGTGACTTGTTGAGATCATTTCTCAAGATCTACTGAGTTTTTTGGAATGATTTAACTTGAAGGAGCTGCGAAAACTATAGGCAACACGTTGTACAAAGTTTGATAAAAACATTACACATTTGATAAGTCAATGAGTGAGTTATATGCAGTAGACTTTCTGTGTAGTCATCTTCCTCACAGTTTGTTCAAGATTTTGGTAGTTGAGCATTGATCCTTCAAATTGGTGAAGGTTTTATGTTATTCTTGATATAGCGGTGCTCTAACTTCAAGGATAACTTTTTCTTTTGGAGATTAACACTCTCCATCATGTACTTCGTATGCAACTCAGTGTTGCTCCCGAGTCTATCAAGGCATCTATTAGCTGGTAGTCTATTGTTCCAATCCCTAGGTTTAAGTACGCCTAGGATTTGCTAATATTGTTCATGTTGGTCTGGTGAACCTGATAGTTGGCCATGGGAATAGGCTCTTCTCCTTGTAGATACCATTCATCCCTTTGTCTTATCCACTCTTTCCATTTCTTGATACACTTTAGGGCCTCTTGCCTTGCCTCCTCTCTAATCCTCTCTTCCTCTCTTTTTCTATTTTTTGCACCTACAAGTCGAGTTAACATGCGGTCCGTCAATGGATCCATGTAACGTTTTACTCGACATCCACTTATGTAATTAGGAAGAACATCTCCATCCAGAGTCGCTAGATTAACTGCTCCACTTGTTGAAATTCTATTGATTATTAGAGGTCCATATCCGTTTTTTTGTAGCTTCTTGGCATGTTGCTTCAAGGTCTAGACCAGAACTAAATCTCCTTTGTTTAGTCCTTTGTCTTTGATGTGCGCATCATAATATGTTTTTTGTCTTCTCTTGGACGCATAAATTCCTGCAACTTGTATTCTAGTCTCATGTAGCTTCTCAATTTGGTCTAGTTGTTTGGATAATTCATGCCCCATCCATTCATACTGTTGTGCCACTCTCAAAGTGGGTACTAAAAAATCAATTGGCAAGATTGTGTTTTGTCCATACACTAGGTTAAATGGTGTAGTTCCAATGGTAGTCTTGTAAGCGACATGGAAGGCCCAAATTGCATGATGCAATTTTTTGTCCCAATCCGACCTTTCATTATTGACTATCTTTGACAATACAATGCATAACACCTTATTGGAACTTTCCGCTTGACCATTGCCTTGAGGATGATAGAGGGCTGATTTTTTATGGATCACTAAGAACTCATTCATTAAGTACTCTATCACTTCATTAATGAAATGCGTTCCTCTATCACTCACTATTTCTATAGGTAGTCCAAAGCGAGTGAAGATATGCTCAAAAAGGAACTTAGCTATGGTCTGAGCATCATTTTTTCTAGTAGCCTTAGCCTCTACCCATTTAGTTAGGTAATCCATTGCTACTATTATGTATTCAGTGTGTGATCCTTTGGCTGGTGGATTAATGGGTCCTATGAAATCAATAACCCATTTAGAAAATGCTCTAGCGCAAACCATAGGTCTTAATGGCATGTCATCTCATCTAATCGGATATTTGGCTCTTTGGCATGTCTCGCAACTTTGCACATAGGTTTCTGCATCCATATGTAGGGTTGGCCACCATAAGCCTGCAAATAGGATCATTTTTATGGTTCTTTCAGCTTAGAAATGTCCTCCTACAGCACCTGAGTGTGCCATCTCTAGTATGGGTAGGTATTCTCCTTCATGTACACATAGCCGTAGGTGATTATCCTTCCCTCTCTTGAATAATTTTCTTCCCATGATAATGTAGTCTTTACTCATTTCCTCTAGAGATCGTTTCCTTGCTAAACTGATTCCTTCCTCATGCTTCCGTGTCCTTAGGAATTTCACTAATGTCTTACTCCAGTTGGGTGCTATTGTAGAGAAAGGTAAAGATGTGTGGTCATCTGGGGTAGTTTCCTGACACTCCGTGCAATTGCTGATATATGCATGGACATCCTTAGGCATATCAGGCTAGTATACTCCTAATAGTTTTAGTTCTCTCAAGGTTCCATGCATTCCTTTGTGCATTATGCATTTGTTTATGTGATCTTTTTCAATTAGGTTCTTTTGCTCCTCTTCTTCCATGCATCTCGACAATATGCCATTTGATTCCTCTTCCTACTATTATGTGTAGGTTACACGATTGCAGGATTTCCTTTTTACTCTCCTTATTAATTGAATGTTGTGGTCCATGTGTGAGTACTGGAATCAGCTTTTCTGCCCACTTCAGACATACTTCCAAATTGAACAGATAAGTGTTTGGCACTAGTACTCCGCTTGGGGGTTCTCCATGTGTTAACCTAGAGAGATGATCTACTCTCACATGAGTGTTACCCTTCTTTACAATCACTTCAAAGTCGAACTCCATTAATGATAGAAACCATCTCACAAGTCTTCCCGTGTTCCAAGGCTTATTGACTAAGTACAATAAGGCTTGATGGTCTATGAAGAATTTGAACTTATTGGCTAAGAGATAGTCTCTGAATTTGTTTGCAGTGTACACCATCCCTAAGCCCTCTCGCTTTGTAGTTGTATAGTTTCTCTCGGCTTGATTCAGTTGTCTACTTGCATAGGCAATTGGATGGTCCAACTTTCCTTCATCTCCTGGCTGAGCTAAGATGCATCTTATTGTGTAATTGGAAGCATCCACATGAATATGAAAAGGATTGTTCGAATTGGGTGTTTTCAAAATAGGAGTTGTGCTAAGCCATTTCTTTAGCTCATTGAATGCCCTCTCGCATACGTCTGTCCACGTGAATTGATTCAACAATCCATATAAGGGTTTGGCAATTATGGCGTACATGTGGATGAATCGTCGATAGTATCCACAATGATCCATAAATGCTTGCACTTCTTTTGCATTCTTTGGTCTAGGAAGTTCTAGAATTACCTTGATCTTGTCTTCATCCTTAGATATTCCATTCCTCAACACGATGTGTCCTAAAATCTTCCCTTGTCTCACCATAAAAATGCACTTCTCAGGATTTAGGCAGACTCTATATTGTCGACATTTATCAAATATTTTTTGCAATTCCGAAATGTGTTTATGTCTTCGATTTGAATATGTACATAGGTATCTACATATACTTCCATACTTTTCTTTAGGAATTCTTTGAACACGTGACACATCAAGATCTTGAAAGTAGCAGGGGTGTTAGTGAGTTCAAAAGGCATCACTCTAAAAGCATAGACCCCCCCATTCAGTTGCAAATGCGGTCTTATGTTGATCCTCAGTAGCAATAGCTACTTGGTTGTATCCAGAGAATCCATCTAAGAAGCTATAGACTTCTTTTCCTGCAACTCTTTCCAAAAGGTGATCGGTAATAGGTAATGGGTAGTTATCATGAATCGTGGCTGCATTGACTTTCTTTAGATTAATGCACACTCTTAGTTTTCTGTTCTTTTGGGTACAACGCCTAATGGCGACACCCATTCGGTATGTTCTATCTCATAAATAAATCCAGCCGCTAATAGTTTGTCTATTTCTTCTTTTATTTTTGCAGCATAAACCTCATTATACATGTAAGGGTGTTGTTTTGATGGTTTTGCCTCCGGTGTCATTGGTATTCTATGAGAACAAATGGAGGGTTCCACCCCCTTGAGATCCTTGTAGGTCCAAGCAAATACATCTCAATAATCTCGGATCAATCGTATCAATTCTTCTTCCTCCCCCGTTGACACATCCTTTCCTATGTATGTACATCTTCCTTGTCCATCTTCTATGGTTACTATGATTTTTTTCGTTTGTTCCTTGTTTTCATAAGCCTCTCCTTCTCTTGCCTCTCTCTTAGGCATCTATATGGCTATTTTCCTTTCTTCTACTTCATATCTTTTGAAATGTTCTGGTACTTCAAAAAGATCAGGGCTTGGTTCCATCTTACTCACAATTTCCTCCTGTTTTGGTACTATAGGGGCGGCTTCTATTGCTAACACTTTGGTTATTCCGTACTTCTCTTCAGCTTGAATGGCTCCTAGATAATGATCCTCCAAATCAAATTCTGGTTCCATTTCTATGCTCTCATAGTCTTCTTTCCATTCCTTTTTGTTGAAGAATCACTCACAAATTTGACATACAGACAGACATACTGACAAAGAAAGACAAAGAGAAACAGAAACAAAGCATTCAGGAAAATTAAAGCCTTAGTGAAGGGACAAATTCACGTCTGTAATATACACGTAGAAGTTTCTAGAATTATGAGTTTGTTGAAACCCGGATAAAAAATTCTATATAAGAGAGCTGAGAGTTAGAAGAAAAAAAAAGAGAGCGCACAGAACCGGAATAGAATAGCGCATATAGAAACTGAGGATAGTGATATAGAAGACGCCAGAGATCGCGTATGTAGAGATGAATAATAGAACCTGAATTGTCGGGTATTCATCTAAGAGAGATGGTAAGGAACAACTACTCAAAGTAGGAGAGTTTTCCATAGCTATGAGCAAAGTGAGGCCAAGCTATTTTGTACACATCTTCTCTAATAGAAAACATATGTTCATGTGGAAGATTGAGCGCATTCTTCATATGTGAAGAAATCTGAGTAATTTCATGTTACTGTGAAAGTTAGTTAACAGTTACAATTTTCAGTACTTCTGAGAGTTAGATCTCGTAACACAGTGTAAAGTTTTTCATGAGTGATAGCTCACCTTGAAGCTAGGAGTCTGAACTACAAACTGATCAAAAGAGTTCTGTGAAACGGGACAAGTACACAGTACAAAGTCTGACCGTAAAAAGGAATTCTGAACTGCTGAAGTTTTTTCTTAAACTTCAGAAAGAGTTCAATTACTGAAGAAAGCTCAGGTATTACTTCCTTACTTCATCTACAATCATTTGAAGTAATTACAAACAGAATTGCAGTTGATTCCAGTAAGATTCCGATAAGATTACGGTGATATTCCGGTAATAGTCCGTTGAAGTTACAGTGAAATTTAGGTGAGTTCAAAATACAGTTGTGAAGTTTTTCAGTTTCAGAAAGTTTTCTAAGCCACTAATGATTATAGAGGTGTTCTAATATCACTTTAGCTTAGTTCTTGTGACATGGTGAATTCCGCAGTTGAGCTTTAGCTAGTTAAGCTCACTCGCTGCATTAACAAGTAGTACAAGAGCTCAACAATTGATGATAGTTCATTAGAGCTCAACACATAACAATTTTCTGCAGTCTTGTTGGTGAACAAGATTTTGTCACGAATCAACAGTGGTATCAGAGTAGAAAGGTTCTGAAGAGCAGAAAAGGTTTCTCAGAAGTAGAAACGGAAGTAAAGATACAAGAGAATTTGAAGAACTTTCACAAGAAAGGTGAAAGCTGAGATGATCAACAAAAAACGATGTCAAGAAATGGTCCGAAGTAATTCTCAAGAGTAAAGGTTTGTAAAAGGTAAAACCTTTTAACATTACACTCACCGGCAGTAACAAAAACAAGAAGATTATGGCAGATCATATCTCTATTGACAAATTGGACAGAGATAATTATCCTGCATGGGTAATGCGCATGGAAGCCTTACTTATGAGTAAGGACTCAATGATATATGTGACAAGAGAAGAAAAGAAGCCAACTTTCGAAGACGACAGTCAACCGAAGAAAGAAGAGTTAGAAGCCTTGAAGCTGTGGCAGAAGAAAGATGCAACGGCAAGAGCTTATATCTACAATACAATTATAGATCATCTACTACCGCACATTAGAGGTCTGGAGAAAGCGGAAGACATATGGAGTGCATTGGAAGATCATTTCCAAAATACGACAAAAGCTAGAAAGGCTAGCTTATGGTCAGAATTTACAACGTTCAAGAAAAAGCAAAATCAAAGCATTAGTGATTATGTCACTAAGATGAAAGATTTGGCAGACATTCTTGGATCTATTGATGAAGATATCGAAGATCACAGGTTGATAGCACAAGTGCTTGCAGGACTGAGAGGAGATGAAAGGTGGAAACCTTTTGTACTCTCAACTGAACTTTCTTTAAATCATTTTGTACCAGATTTAAATCAGTTGCTTGGACTAATGCTAACGTTTGAGCGTGATTTGAAGACAAACAGAGATAAAGGACATAGTTCTGCTATGTATGCAAAGAATAAAAAGAAAGGTGATAGAGGTAAAGAAAAAGATGAAGAAGAGATGTCTACTCAAGCAAATTTTGCAAGAGGAAGAGGTAACGTCAGGAAAAGAGGAAATATAAAAGGAAGAGGTAATCAGACTAACAACAAGAAGACTTGTTGGATCTGTGGATTAAGCAATCATTTGGCTCATGATTGCTGGCATAATTCACAAGGATCAAGTCAGAATCAGAACAATAACAGTAGAGGTAGAAGCGAAAGATATCAAAGAGGAAGACAAAGCCAAAGAGGCGGATATGGTAGAGGTGGAGCAAGAAGTTGGGGATAGAATCAGTCTCACAACACTACCTACTACAACTATGCGAATGATACGCAGAATGATAGTCATACAACGTTGATGATGAACTCGATAAGTATATCAGAGAATGAAGACCTCAAGGTATTCTATATTGACTCTGGTTGTTCAAATCATTTGTCAGGAAATATAGAATTGTTATCAAAACTTGAAGGAAGTATTTCAAATCATACAGTACAGACAGGTGATAACACAAAACATAATGTAAGGTCAATTGGAAAGGTAAAGTGTAAGAATGGAGCTGACCTACTAACAAATGTTTTGTATGTTCCAACAATCCCGAAGAATCTGATCAGCGTGGGTTAGATAGTAGAAAAAGGTTTTCAAGTCAGTTTTACAAATGAAGGAGTATTTGTTGAAGATCCAGAGAATGCATACAATCAGATTGTCCATGGTAAAAAGGAAGGTAGACTTTTTACTCTTAAAGTACAAGGGAATGTTGGTCAAGCCTTGATCACACATGGTGAAGAATTATTCACAGATTTAGACCTCTGGCATAAGAGGTTAGGACATTTTAATGAAAGTGGAATCAAAACTATGGTGGAGAACCAATTCGTGAGAGGATTACCAAATATGAAGAATCAACATATGATTCACAAGTGCGAAGCCTGTTAGATGGGAAAAGCCCATAGGTTACCATTTCAGAAAAAAGGGTACAAACACGATGGTGTGTTAGAGCTCATACATACAGATGTATGGGGACCAACAAAAGAAGGATCTATCAACGACTCAAGGTATTATGTTCTTTTTATTGATGATGCAACAAGATGGATAACTCTTTATGTTTTGAAAGAGAAATCAGAAGTATTTGAAGCTTTGAGGCATTTTCATGCATATGCTGAAAGACTTACAGGACATAAACTCAAAAGACTAAGGTCTGATGGAGGAGGAGAATATTTTTCTCGAGAGTTCAATGATTATCTGTGGAATGCATGTATCAAAAAAGAAATAACTTGTAGGTATACACCGCAGCAAAATGGAGTAGGAGAAAGAAGAAACCAAACTCTAGTTGAGTTTGCAAGAGCAATGCTAAAGGAGAAGAATTGTCCAAATTATCTTCGGGCTGAGGCTGCAAATACAGCTACATATCTAGTAAATAGATTACCATGTACAGCTTTAAATGGGATGACCCCTTATGAAGCTTGGTGGGGTAAGAAACCAACACTTGATCATTGTAAAGTGTTTGGATCGGTCGCTTATGCTTATGTACCATCAAAGCTAAGACATAAGCTTGAACCAAAAGCTGAAAAATATGTGTTCATCGGATATGATGAAAAACAGATGGGTTATAGGTTATGGAGTCCTCTAACCAAATAGTTTACTGTTTCCAGAGATGTGACATTTGATGAAGGAAAGAGTTAGTATACAGATAAAGAGCATAGTTTTGAAACACTAGAAGAAGAGATAAGAAGGAAAGAAAAAGGAAAATCACATATGCAGGTAAATGGAGATGAAGATCATCTGCAGGCAAGTACGTCCAGGATTGGATCAGGTATGAAAAACAAAGATGAACCAAGATTTGATGAAGATGTGTATTTAGATACACATGAAGAATATGAGCTAAGAAGGTCGAACAGAGTAAGGAAACAACCAACAAGGTATTCCTATGACACTTCTTATTTGACTCAGAAAAACTATGCTTACTTAGTAAAGGAAGATGAAGAACCTCAGAATTACAGTGAAGCAAAAGGTAAGAAACAATGGGAAGAAGCAATGAAGGAGGAGTTCAATGCTCTTGAAGAGAACAAGACTTGGGAACTTGTTCATAAACCAAATGGTAAGAAAGTGATTGGAAATAAATGGGTTTACAAAGTTAAGAAACTTGCAGATGGAAGGATAGCCAAATACAAAGCTAGACTGGTGGTCAAAGGCTATGCTCAGACGCATGGCATAGATTATGATGAGACGTTTAGTCCGGTGGCAAAGATGTCAACCATAAGGACATTGATTGCTATAGCAGCATCAAAAGGATGGAAGCTAAGTCAGCTGGATATAAAGAATGCATTTCTGAATGGATATATATCAGATGAAGTCTACATGGAACAACCTGAGGGTTTGTAAGTTCTAGTTACCCAGATCATGTTTGCAGATTAAGAAGAGCTCTCTATGGATTGAAGCAAGCTCCAAGAGCTTGGAATTATAGACTTGTGAAGTATCTCAATGCCCTTGGATACCAAAACTCAAAGGCTGATGCAAGTCTACTCGTTAAGAGAACAGATGAAGGTATGATCTACATTTGTATTTATGTAGTGACATAATAATCACAGGAACCTCAGATGAAGGAATCAAGGAGGTAAAGAGACTGCTTGAAAAAGAGTTCAATATCAGTGATCTAGGAAAGTTATGGAGAATTGGAGAGAAGCTTCAACACCGCTTGAAGTAAATCATAAACGCAACAAATATGGTGGTGTAGAGTTTAAAGATATGAGGAAGTATCAGTTGTTAGTGGGAAGCTTAATTTATGCTACGCTAACAAGACCGGATCTCAGTTATGCAGTGGGAGTTCTCTCACAATTCATGCAGGACAAAGAGTTCTTAGATATATCAAAAGAACTATAAAAGAAGGATTATATTATCCTTTTACGTCAGATATACAGCTGAGAGCATACAGTGACTCAGACTGGGTAGGAAGTCAAGATGACAGAAGATCGACACATGGGTATATGATATACCTAGGAGATAAGCTTGTAAGCTGGTGTTCAAAGAAGCAACACACAGTGGTGTTATTGTCAACAGAAGCAGAATATAAAGGACTTGTGGAAGCAGCTAAAGAAGTGATATGGATGTAGACCTTGTTCAAAAGCATGGGTATTGGTCAAGGTATACCTATCATACATGGAGATAATATGAGCTCATTGTATCTTGCAGCAAATCCAGTATTTCATGCAAGAACAAAACACATAGAGATTCAATATCATTTCCTAAGGGAAAAGGTAATGGAAAAAGAGATTGAAATAGTATACACATCTACAAAGGATCAGATAGCAGATATTCTGACAAAGATCTTAGATGGAGTAAAGACAAGCTGATTCAAAGAAATGGCAGGTATAAGAGAAAAGAAGAATATATGAAAGATCAGAGAATGCAAATTAGTGATTGAGGGGGAGCTGTTGAAGAATCACTCACAAATTTGATATACAGACAGACATACTGATGAAGAAAGACAAAGAGAAGCAGAAACAAAGCATTCAGGAAAATTAAAGCCTTAGTGAAGGGACAAATTCACGTCTGTAATACACAGCGTAGAAGTTTCCAGAATTATGAGTTTGTTGAAACCCGGATCGAAAATTGTATATAAGAGAGCTGAGAGTTAGAAGAAAAAAAAAAGAGAGCGCATAGAACCGGAATAGACTCTAGCGCATATAGAAACTGAGGATAGTGATATAGAAGACGCCAGAGATCGCGTATGTAGAGATGAATAATAGAACCTGAATTGTCGGGTATTCATCTAAGAGAGATGGTAAGGAATAACTACTTAGAGTAGGAGAGTTTTCCATAGCTATGAGCAAAGTGAGGCCAAGCTATTTTGTACACAAATTCTCTAATAGAAAACACATGTCCATGTGGAAGATTGAGCGCATTCTTTGTATGTGAAGAAATCTGAGTAATTTCATGTTATTGTGAAAGTTAGTTAACAGTTACAGTTTTCTCAGTAAACATTTTCCGGTACTTCTAAGAGTCAGATCTCGTAACACAGTGTAAAGCTTTTCATGAGTGATAGCTCATCTTGAAGGTAGGAGTTTGAACTACAAACTGATCAAAAGAGTTCTGTGAAACAGGACAAGTACACAGTACAAAGTCTAATCGTAAAAGCATTCTGAACTGGTGAAGTTTTTTCTTAAACTTTAGAAAGAGTTCAATTACTGAAGAAAGCTCAGGTATTAATTCCTTATTTCATCTACAATCATTTGAAGTAATTACAAACAGAATTGCAGTTGATTCCAATAAGCTTCCGGTAAGATTACGGTGATATTTCGGTAACAGTCCGGTGAAGTTACAATGAAATTTTTGTGAGTTCAAAATACAGTTGTGAAGTTTTTCACTTTCAGAAAGTTTGCTAAGCTACTGATGATTATACAGGTGTTCTAATATCGCTTTAGCTTAGTTCTTTGGACGTGGTGAATTCCGCAGTTGAGCTTTAGCTAGTTAAGCTCACTCGCTGCGTTAACAAGTAGTACAAGAGCTCAACACATGATGATAGTTCATTAGAGCTCAACAAGTGACAATTTTCTGCAGTCTTGTTGGTGAACAAGCTTTTGTCACGAATCAACACTTTTCTAATATTTCTCCCACTTCTACTTCTTGCAGGTTTACCATGTACAAACTTACATCATTGCCTTCTTTGTCCACACATTCATTCATAGTCAAGACTTCTTCATTCACACATACATCTAAGGTTGCTAGGATCTCCATCCAACCGTGCGGTTCGAATGCTTCATCAGGGAAGATTTGAGGCATGTACATTGGATCCTCTATGGATTGATGATTTGGATGTCCTATGGGCCATAACTGCATCTTGTTATCCTCTTTCTTGGCTTCTTTACACATCCATAATTGGGCATCCTCATGCATCCATGATTGATCACTTGATCCAACACTACGGATAGACAAATCATCCTCTTCCTTGTGTATGGGGTTCCATTGTAGTGGAGGTACATCTCGGTACACAAAGGTATGCAAGTTTATCTTGGTAGTGTTTCCTTGATGTTGAAGGTATAATGAGTCTCATCCCCAATCTTGCACTACCCTAAGCTGTCTCATGAAATGTCATCCTAGTATCATCTCATAATTATTTGCTTTTCCAAATTAACAGATAGCTAGCGTATGCTCAAATTCAACTCCACAGGTGGTTAATTTGATGTTTTCTAATATTCCCAATGGTTTCTCAACATGGCCATCTGCTAATTGATGCTTCATATGTGTTGGTCGTAGGGCTAGCTTTTCCCATTTCTCCCAAATCTCTTTGCTGGCAATACCTACTGCTGCTCTGTGTCTAGTATGGCCTTGGTCATGTATCCATTGTATGTGATAGGCAGACATGTGTTACACTCATCTCCTTTGCTAAATTCTCCAACCTTATCCACTGGGATTTGTACGTTAGATGGGTTTTCATTTCCCTTGCTTTCCTTTTTGTTCTTCTCCTGCACTAACTCCAATTGTCCTGCTAATTGTTTCCATAATTGCGGTTTAACACGAAGTAATTCTTTCATAGTCAACTGGCATTGTACTTTGGTCTTTTTAAGTTCTGTTAGATTGTGTGAGTTCTTATCTGAGATTCCCTCTTCTTTTCCTCATATTGTGGGAGCACGGAAGATTATGGATTCTTTTTCATATTCTCCCATGTAGTTTGGTAGGGTCGAAATGCTCTAGGTCTCCTCCCTATTTCGGTCTAGTCTAGAAACTTCCTCATATATTTCTTCCGTGTTTGGTGTTGATTGAAAATCTTTCACAGCTAATTCCTCAAAAGGAGGTTTTGCGACTCCATTCCTTTTCCATTGATCTTCTCGAATTCTAGTCCACAACTCTTTTGGCTAGTCAGCATCTAAATCCGGGACTGTGGACATTGGTTTGTCTTGGGTTTTCAGTAGTTCTGGCTTATCATTCCTCACCTTTGGTTTCTAGTCCTTGGCTTTGATACAATAATTGTATTGCTCCTCGGATATTCTTGTCTCGGGGAGAGCTGGGACAGTCTTCTCTAGAGTGGCCTGAGCTACCTCTATGAGTTTTCTACATATTGCTAGCCTCTTCTTTTCTAACTCCCCTTGTGGGTAAATCTTTTCATGCTACTCTATGTTCGGTCCATTCTTTATTCTAGCTTAGTAAGCTTTCAACCACATGTCTTAATATTTTGGTCTTGGGTCGGCTAGAATTGATCCTTGCTTTTCTAGCTCTCGAGTCTGTGGTGTAATGGAAATTTCTTCCTGAACTTCAGGTTCTTTAGATTTCTTATTGTCGTGTGTATGCTTCTTGTCTTCCTTGTTTTTATTTTTCATCCATTTTTCCTTGAGTATTTCTCTCCTATCCTTCCATTTTTGGCTTTTTTTTGTTTGGGTACTCTCACATGGGTCTTCCGAATCTTCCACCACTTGTATCTTGGGTTCATCATTACTCTTTCCTTGCTCTGAATCTATTTGTTTTCTTTCTTGCCCTTTCATTTATGCTCGAGTGATGGCCTTTAGTGGTATGGTGTATTCTTTGTCACTTCCTGCTGATTCAATTACTTCAATCACATTAATAGGTGTAGTGTCCTGAGCCTTATTGGGATTTTTCAGGAAATCTCTAAAGAGATGTTCCTTTCTGCAATCATTGCAATACCCTTCCCAAGTTCTAGGGGGTGGTGGGTTGTATGGTCTAGTACATTCTTTGATAAAGTGGTCTCCTCCGCATCTATACCACGGTCCTTTTGGCATAGGTGGTGTGATGGGTGGTCTTACGTGTACCAATGCTTTGGGTGCGGTGTACATTAGTGTTGCCACCTCTGGTCTATAGACATTGTCATATCCTTCATATCCATAGTATTGTGGGTCATAAGCTTGCTCGTACTCCATCATTCTAGCGTCATATGAATAATACTCTTCTTGGGTCTATTCATATCCTCGGTTTGTTGATTCTGCACTGGCCATAGGCGATGCTGGCACTATGGCTCTTTCTAAGTTTTCCTCTGGTTGAGCATATTTGATAGGTACGAAGTGCTGAGGAAGTGGCGGTTGTGGTCCTAACACTGGCTGAGGGTTTCCAAATTGTACTTGCTCATATGGTCTAGGTGCTCCTGGTGGTCCTGGATAGGGATCATGCATGGTAATCTCCCTGCCTGACTCTCTAGGTGGGTATCCATATGGCTGATACTGAGGTGGATTTAAAGGTCATGTCTGCCTATTGAATGGGAAATTCTCTGTGGTGTGATTGGTGGTTCCTTGATGTGGTTGCCTATTATAAGGGTAAGCTTGAGGCACACCTATTCCTCCTCGTGCACACATGTGAGCGGGGTGATCACTGCCACATAGGCTGCATCTTCGTAACATGGGTATTCTTAGTGATGGATGCAGGTAGTTCCTCTATCTATGGACTCCTAAATCCTTGGCTACCAGCTCAGCTAACTCTTCTACGTTACTAGAGTTGGATGTGACTGTGCTTCTAGTGTCTTCTGATTTCGTAGGACTGGGTGTGCTTTTGAGATCATCTGCTAGGTTGTCCTCTAGGTCAATACATTCTTGAAGACACTCATTCAACATCTGTAGCCTCTTCACAAAGACTAAAGTTCTTAGGGTTCCATTTTTCAGTCCGTCCAAGAATAATGATATCATTTTTTGCTACGTGGGTCTTTCTGCCACTAGGCATCTATCGACGTATTGACTGAATCTTCTCGCAGCTGTTTTCATAGTTTCATTTGGGTTCTGTTTGAAGCTATAGATTAATGATGAAGAATTATGGTTTATCCCTCTCTTGGTGAATTCCCCTATGAATTCCTAAAAGAATTTCTCAATACCTCCAAATTGATTGGGTTCTAGTGGTTGGAACCAGGTCAAAGCCATTCCTATGAGGGTGATTCCAAAGGACTCATACTGCACAAAGAAATCATCCACTTGTTCAACTCTTAAAACTTGTTTAAATTCAGTTATGTGGTCGTAAGGTTCTCCCATCCCGTCATAATGATTTCTCATACACTTAGCCACCTGACTCGGTCTTAATCTTCTTATGGGTTCTACCTGTGGCCGGTGGTCTTGGTCTTGGTCTCACCGGTGGCCGGTGTAGGTTGCCTAATCCAGGGTGTGATTGATTGTGTGCTTGCATTTTGAGTGTTGTAAATTGCACGTGGGTTCGATTTGGAATGCTCCGATGGCTTGTTTGTCCCAACATTGTATGCTCTGACTCCTGTTGTATCTCAAAGGGGTTCTGAGAAGTAGTTGCCTGCTCTCGTTGAGGGAATACAGGCAACCCCATATACTTCAATCGAGCCCTATCTATGGCATCAACAAGCTAATACCTTCTTTGGTTCTTGTCTAGGTAGGTGATTCTAGACTTGTCTTCAGGATCTTTTAACTCGTAAAAGGTCATTGTACTTTCCTCTTGTCCACGTGTAGGTGAGTCACTTTGTTACAACAATTCTGATCCATGGATCAAGTAGACCTCCAGTAACTAATCATCTTGAGGTATCAAATCCCCTCTCAAGACTCGAGTCACTACTGATTTACCTCTGGGAGTAGTTACCAACTCTTCAGGGTTCGGTCTTCCTGAATTTTCTTGCCTTTCTAATCCTCCTCTCTCATTGATCGGATCTGGGTGTTTTGTCACTACGTAGATGTGACCAAACTTATCCATGTATGCTCCTCCTTCATACTTGATAGCTGGTCTGGGCACAATTGTGGAATTGGTGAAAGTTACCATCCCGACAACTGATCTATTTAAACCATCCAGGTAGATGGGAATCTCTTGGGAATTAGTAGACACATATTGCAGAGAGGTACAGTATTCCCCCTCCATCGTGGACATGAAGTTTGTCCTGGGAAAAGGACCTTGCATGTCTTCTGAAGCCATGGGTCTCTCCTCCTCCAAATCACTAGAGGTGTCAGAATAGATAGAGCAGTGACTGGCTTGAGTTGCACTTCCTACCGATGAAATAACACTTCTTTGTCTACTTAGCACCCGTCCTAATCTTAAGTTCATCCACTCTCCTGTGGCTATTTTGGTTCCTCTCTATCGCCTAATTGTCTCCTCAATTGCCTCAAATTTTGCCCTTAAAAAATGCTTAGAATGTTCTGGACGATACCACTCTGGCGATACTGCACTAGGTGATACCACTATTGCTACGATACGATACGAGTATACACCGCGATACGATACTTCTACAGGTGACGATACGATACTCGAGCAGTTGACGATACAATACCAGAGAACTGAGTGATACAATACTGCACCTTGGCACGATACAATACTATATGGCTTAGGCGATACCATACCACTTTTGCCATGATACGATACTTCGACTCCTCACAATACGATACCTGTGCACGTCTCGATACGATGCCACAAACCCGCACGATACGATACTAAAATTCGTTGTGATACGATACCGAAAGTTTCAATGATACGATATTGGGTACACGATACGATACCAGGAATACTCGCGATATGATACCTATGCAAAGTAGCGATACGATACCGACACAATGCAAGATACGATATTGAGATCCCTCGCAATACGATACCGCTCGATCAACGATGCGATACCATGACCAAGACGATACAATACCAAGTGGACCCGGATACAATACCACTCGTAGATCGTGATCGCGATACCAACTTGATGATATGATACCAAAAATTGTATCACGATACTTCAAGCGGTATGTGACAATACGATACTTCGGCGACTATCACGATACTAGGGAATTTTGGTATCACCATCAAAACTCAACCGATCGTGATACTACAGCCAAAATCGCTTCAAACACAAAAAACTTTTGTACCCCTATGTTTCTCTCTTACTCCTCTTCACTGCTCACCCTCTGTCTCACTCAAAAAATCTCTTAAATCTCTCTATCCCACCCCGTGATACCGAATACGTCTTTAATCACGTGAATCTGTGCTTTCAAGAAACTTTTGATGTTAAACTCTTAATGTAGCTTACCTTTGGGATATCTTTCTGAAGTTTTGAGCTCACTAGGTAGCTTTGAGGGCTTGTAGTGCATGATACTACTCATGCAATACCGGTCGCTGTCTGCAGGTGATACACTTTCTAAGCAAGTGTCAACTGAACTTTTTTTTTTTGGTTTTTATAGTTTCTGATGACTGAAGCCTATTCTACACTAACTTGGCAATTTTTTTGAAATTTTCTTGATTATTCTAACTCACTCCTACTCCACTTCTCTCCTTGAAGTAACCCTAACTCCTCTTCTCTCCTTCACTCCTAACCCTAAACCTAGAAACTCATTACACACACCTCCCGGATGTGAAGTAACTAGTGTTGAAGTGTCTGGCTACTTGCCACTAAATGAATTCACTTCTACAAGTATGATTCCTTCACTCAGAGCTATAACCATCATGAAGGTGCCTTGTTTGGGTGTGTTCCTCGGCAACAGTGCCAAAAACATGTGTAATTAAGTCACGAGGTCTTAGGGACTTGTGCCAAAGAGACTAAATCCCATTTGCCACACAAGTACGTGTAGTGGTGGATTGACACATGCTTAGTTATCAATGTGAAGAACCAACCTAACCAAGTGTATGAGGACGTGTGCACACATGATGGAAAAATGAAGTTGTTCAGCTAAAATGCAAGAGAAAAGACTAAACTACCTCTCTAACTCACTTAATCTCAAAAAGTGTCTGGGGCGATACCACTTATAACAGTAAACACAAATTTGAATGTTTCTCCCAGCTCCGAACTCTGAATATAGCCAATAACGGGTTCATTTCGAAGCTCTCGATGAGACACATCTATTGCTATATTTTCACTCGAATTTGAAAACCGCTCTTTAATTTATGGCTAAAACAATGAATGGTGGGAAACACCTTCACTCACTCCACAACTCGTACTTCCTCACACACACACTACAATAGTTCAAAAGTGATGGGAGGAGGTAGACAACAGTTCTACACACACATTCCAAGCTTCACACACACACAAGAGATCATAGAGAAGATGAAAATCTGCAGGAAAAAAGCAAATTTGAAATTTTGGAGCTCTCCTTCTTCACAATGGCAAAAAGTCTTTACAAAGAGTCACAAAGTGACTTATATACATGCGCCCTAAAAATGGTCCTTTCACACAAGTGACCGGCACTTTATTGGCTAATCTCTAATTTCCTACTATTTTCAAGAAATATGTTACAAAGAGTTGGGTTTATGCATCTAGAGGACTCCTCTAGTGCATTTACATAGCTTTGAGGGAATTTTCTAGGATTTTGAAGAAGAAAAATATGCCCATTAATTTGAAAATTTTGGGGCTCCTCTTTTGTGTCTCTTTGCTCTGCAACATGCACAGACATATGGCATTGATTATGAGGAAACATTCAGCCCTATAGCTAAAATGTCTACTGTTAGAACACTTGTTGCATTAACTACAACAAAAGGATGGACTTTGCATCGTATGGATGTGCAGAATGCTTTCCTACATAGTGAGTTACAGGAAGAAGTATATATGGACCAGCCACAAGGATATGAAGATTCAAAGCATCCAAAATATGTTTGCAGGTTGCAAAAGGCTTTGTATGGGCTAAAGCAAGCCCCTCGTGCATGGCATGCAAGTATTGCTGATTACTTAACTAGCATTGGGTTTTCTATGTATGATGCAGACTGATGTCATAGAAGAAGAGAACGATGATGATGTAGAGTCCATTGTGATGGATAGTTGCTTTAATTCAGAGCAGCACTATCTAGAAGATGTAGGAGTGCTTACCCAAAAAGAAGAAGAACCTCTCACAAGTATTAAAACGGTAAATTCAAAGGATGGAAGTGAGAGTAGTCAAAAGAAAAAGAAACGAAAAGCGGTGAAACAAGAGGAGGAGGAATCATTGTTTGAAGTACCAGAAAACTTCAAGAAATATGAAGTTGATGACCGCAAAATTTTGGTACGAATGCCTAAGAGAGAGGCCATCATAGGGGAATCATATGATAATAAAGAAAAGACCAAGAAAATTGTAGTGACCATTGAAGAGAACAAAGAGAGATGCACATATATAGGAGATGACCTAAGTGCAAGAGAGGAAATGGAGCTCGTAGCTCTATTAAGGGAATATAGGGATGTGTTTGCGTGGCACTATAGAGACTTGAAAGGGGTAGATCCAAGAATTTGCTCTCATACTATCCCCATGACTGCTGATGCCAAGCCCACCAAACAGAAGCCCTACACATATAATGATACATATGCAGCCAAAATCAAAGAAGAAATTGATAGGCTAATTGAAGCTGGATTCATCTATGAGATTGAGCATACTGAATGGGTGTCCCCCATTGTCGTGGTGCCCAAGAAGAACAAGAAGTTGCGAGTGTGTATTAACCTTAAAAAAGTTAATGCCGCTACGATCAGAGATAGTTATCCACTTCCAATCACGGAACACCTATTGGAGCGTGTTGCAAGAAAGGAAGTTTATAGCTTCCTTGATGGATTTTCAGGTTACAATCAAGTAGCCATTGCCCCAGAAGATCAACACAAAACAGCTTTTGCCATAGAGTGGGGGATCTTTGCATTTTGTGTGATGCCATTTGGGCTCACCAATGCACCTGCAACATTCCAAAGGCTCATGTGTCATGTCTTCAAAGAGTTCTTTCGAAAGAGCTTAGAAGTATATGTGGACGATTTATGTGCCCATTCCCAAGAAAGAAGATACCACATCCCTGAGCTCAAACAAATCTTCAACAAGTGTAGAGAATATCGAGTGTGTCTGAACCCAGAAAAGTGTGTGTTCATGGTGCGTCAAGGTAAAATCTTAGGTCATATTGTTTCTAAGAATGGAATCTCAACAGATGAAGATAAGGTACGAGCCATAGCGGAGCTGCCAAGGCCAAGGAATGTTAAAGAGGTACAAGCCTTTATGGGCCATTGTGGATATTATCGTAGGTTTATCCACATGTACGTGATCATAGCTAGACCCCTTTATGCCTTATTGTCTAATTTTGAGTGGAACGGCGAATGCGAGAATTGTTTCAATGAACTAAAGAAACGTTTGTGCACAACACCAATACTGACCACTCTTGATTGGAATAAACCATTCCATGTCCATGTGGATGCATCCAATCATGCCATAGGATGTGTGCTAGCACAACCCACAGGTGAAGGAAACTTAGATTTGCCCATAACATATGCTAGTAGATAGCTCACCTCAGCTGAACGAAACTATACCACAACTGAGCGAGAGGGCTTAGGCATGGTTTATGTTGTGAAGAAGTTTAGACACTATTTATTGGCCAACAAGTTCAAATTTTTCACTGATCATCAAGCTTTGTTATATTTGGTCAATAAACCTTGCAATACTAGACGCTTAGTAAGATGGTTCCTCTTACTAATGGAATATGACTTTGA
This sequence comes from Ceratopteris richardii, assembly GCA_020310875.1. NCBI lineage: Eukaryota > Viridiplantae > Streptophyta > Polypodiopsida > Polypodiales > Pteridaceae > Ceratopteris > Ceratopteris richardii. Next base: position 93,739,227 of record CM035427.1, on the reverse strand, counting down.
AGTTGTTGTCAGAAGGTAGAACCCACCTTCGGGCAGATCACCTTTCTCGCATTACTTCAAGAGAGTCACCTCAAGGAGTGTCTGATGACCTACTGGACGCTTATCTGTTCAATTTAGAAGTTGTTCCTAAATGGGCAAATAAGTTGGTACCAGTCCTAACCTTCGGACCTGCAAATAAGAATTTGAAAACATCACAAGAAGAAATTGTAAAATCACAAAAATATCACATATTGGTAGGAAGCATGTACAAACAAGATGCGGAGGGTGTACTCGCTTGTTGTGTCGAGGATGAAAAACATACTAGCTAGTTGCAAAAAGCCCATGAAGGATTGCTAGGAAATCACTATCATAAACAACGAACATTGTAGAATCTAAAACGTTTAGGAGTGTATTGGCCTAGCATGGACAAAGAAATTCGTGAGTGGATTAAGAATTGTCATGTGTGCCAGGAAAAACCCCCAGTGGAGCATGCAACCCTTTATCAAGTGTCATTAATTCCAAATTGGAGTGCTCCATTGGTAGAGTTTATGAGGTCGTGAAGATTACCCAAAGAGGCTAGTCTAGCAAGAAGACGAAGCATGGAGCAAGAGGCTCAAGGCTATGCCTTAGTAGGAGACAACCTATACCGAAGAGGCAAAGATGGTTACTTAAGACTGTGCGTTCATGAATCAGACTATTTAAAGATCTTAGAGACTGCACACAGTGGTGTTGCAGGTGGACACTTCGGTCTTGATCGAGTAATCAAGACCATTCTATTCTCAGGACTTTGGTGGCCCACTCTTCATATGGATGCTCATACCTATGTGAAAAAATGTGACACATGCCAACGTGCATAATATCCAATTAGAAAAGACGAGATGCCTTTGAGGCCTATGATGGGAGGGTGTGCATTTTCGAAGTGGGGCATAGACTTCATAGGTCCTATTAACCCCCCAGCTAGAAACTCCCATGCAGAGTATATTATTGTAGCCACAGATTACCTTACAAAGTGGGTAGAAGTGAAAACTACAACAAAGAATGATGCTCAAACTATGGCTAAGTTCTTATTCGAGAATGTGTTCACGAGAAATGGGCTACCAATAGAGTTAGTGAGCGATAGAGGCACACACTTCTTGAATGAGGTCATTGAAAATATTCTCCAAGAATTATTGGTAATACATAAGAAGTCTGCCCCTTATCACCCACAAGCTAATGGACAAGCCGAGAGCACCAATAAGATCCTCTGTAACGTATTGACAAAACTGGTAAATAATAAACGCTCTGATTGGGACAAACAACTTCATCATGTTGTTTGGGCTTATCGAGTTGCCTACAAAACGGTACTCAATGCCACCCCATTTTAGATGGTCTTTGGACAGAATGCTGTGCTACCATTAGATTTCTTAATCCCAGCTTTAAAAGTAGCACAAGAGCATGAGTGGAATGGACATGAATTTTCCTCTAGGATCTTTGACCTAGAACGCTTAGGTGAGACGAGGCTACGAGCAGCAGCAGGTATCTACGCTGCAAAGAAAAGGCAAAAGTCATACTTCGATGCACACATCAAGGATAAGGGGTTGAAAGAGGGAGACCTAGTTCTGGTTTATACGCTAAAGCAACATGCCCGTAAGTTGGAAAAAAGAGGATACAGACCCATGATCATTAATAGAATTTCCACTAGCGGTGCAGTTTAGTTGGCCACTTTAGAAGGAGATATCTTGCCAAACTATATTAGTGGATGTAGAGTCAAGTTATACCAAGAACCTCTTACAGAGGATATGCTTATGAGACTCAGCACTGCTAAGACGCAAAAAGAAGAGGAGTTAAGGGTGAGGGAAGAAGCACAGGCAGAGGCCAGAGAGCGTATTAGGCGAAATAAGTTAAGGCAACTAGGCCTAGATGTTAACTCAAAAGCCCCAAAATATCACATGGATATGTGCCAAAAATTAGGCATAGCGACTTCTCAAGTCATTGACCGACGTCCCTTTGTGACCATAGAGATAGGACAAGGAAAGGGTGCAAGGACTGTAAAAGCATTGATTGACCCAGGTGCAGCAAGTAGTGCAGTTAGACTTTCCTACTGCCAAGACTTGCAGTTGAACATCAATCCCATAGAAGCTTATCTCATAGGATTAGGAGGTGTGGAAACCCCTTGTTTGGACGAGGTGGAACTTCCCTTCTACCTTCAAGATGTTCCAATGAGCGTCAAAGTGTTGGTGTGTCAAGATGAGAACCTTACAGAACCTCTTGTCTTAGGACAAGATTGGATTTATGACAATGCAGTCAACTTGAACCTAAGAAGTCAACTTCTTCAAGTTTGGGTCCAGGGACAATGCTTTACACTAGAACTAGAAAATGGCATGCTCACAGATGTTGTATGCGCAGGAGAACTCAATCATGGAAGAACAGGCTCAAAGACAAGCGGACTCCTCCTCTGGTGCAAGGACTAATGCCGCCACTACAACTCAACCAACAAGGCAAGCACAACCGAACGGGACAACTGCTATATCAAATAGACAACGAGATTTCGAAAGGAAAGTAGTGGCGGGCATGAAGGAGATCTAGGTACGAAAAGGAGAGCAACCACCAGCCTTAACCCCACAATTCCCCTCTAGGGACTCCCACCAGGCAAGAAGACGAATGAAGAAGCTAGGACAAACTCAACCACAAGATATTCGACAAGTTTGGGTGCCTAAGAAATTAGTTGCAGCTCAACAAGGACAATTGCAAATATGGGTACCCAAGAAGCTCTTACATATACAACAGTCTATGCTCTCCCACATGAGAAAAGTCGCAATAAAGAAGCCAAGGTGGGGCAAGGGTCAGAACCAAACACCAAGACTAAAACCAGATCAACTCGCCTCTTCAACAAGGGTTAGAAGACCAGCCACAATGGTATGGGTATGGAAGCCAAAAGCACTCGTAGCCCCCACAAAACCAAGGAACCAACCAAGTGGGATACAAAATTTAAGCAACCATCCAAAGATGAAGATGCCTGAAGTGAGTTCTACAGTGCCAAATGTTGTTCTAAGATGGACCCCAATAAGGAGGATTACATCATTTCGAGATCCAATGGATACCTCCATGAAAGATGGAATCAACATCCGCAAATAACATCGAAAGCCTCGACGAGCGAAAACCATGTGCTCCTTGCACAACCTTGTCTTTTGCACCATTCAGGTCATGCATTTCCAAAGTGTGCATTAATATAGGGCCACATTACACGGCCATGCATAGACACACTTGAGAATCCCAGGCACAAGAGCACATTGACATATGTCAAATATTTTTATTGATACTAACCTTTGTCTTCTTGTTTTGTGACATTGTTCCTCAAAAAAAAAAAAAAAAAAGAGAAAAAAAAAGAGAAGAAGAAAAAACGTGGAAGAAAGAACTTGTTCCGAGGTTTGGCTCATGGAACATGAATGAGTCATGCTTAGTTGAAAAATGGAATCGGTGATTCCTGGTCATTTATCAGTTTGGATAGAAGTGTGTCTCGACTAGCAGATGATATAATTGTTGCCTTATTTGGTAGATGTCAAGAACTTGGCATGAACATGGCATCCACAACTATCGTTTCCCCTTACCATGCTAGGAGGGAAGAGCTTGAAGTTCCACAACTTGAGTGATGCTTCACTACTGTATGTAGGAGAGCATCCAAGGAGATATCTGCAAGAGGTAGTTCTGGTACATTCCAAATCCTTGTATGTATACTGGGTGAGAAGACTCATGCTTATGGTGAGCTAAAGAGAATATGTGAAACTAAGCTTGGTGTAGTTACCCAATGTTATTTGTCAAGAAATATAAAGAAATTCAATCCTCAGTATTTGGCAACTGTTGCTTTGAAAAGAGGAAACAGACCAGGCACTCAAAGGAATTTTTCATCAGTGGCCCCTCAACATGGACATTCATCAACAATGTTCCATCACAAATGCCGGGTGTACAACACGTAGAGATACACATCAATCGACCCTTCACCATGGTAAGTATCTTCACTTTGGCAGCATCATAACCATGATAGATTAGGAAACCTCTTTGTCGGCATACCCTTGAGCACTTAGCTCAAGACCCCAATTTTTGCACCATATTTCTTCCAATGCATTTTTCCAAGTAAGCATGCATAGGGCTACATTACAAGGCCATGCACAAGGAACATATTTTTCTCAACCCATGCACGAACACACTTACCCATCATTCATTATGGGTTACGAGTACGGGGCATGAGCTACATAGGAATATCATCTTTGGAAGATTTGGAGGACATCAATGGAGGCCCACCATGAAACAATCATGCTGGAATCCAAGGAAGGAGCGCATACCAAGGGACAACAACTTCCAAAAGCTTTTAGTGACAAATGAAGAACTGGACAACCAACCCTGCCACATTTGGAAGGTAGACAGCTCTTGTTCCTACCAAACAGACATTACCTCTCAAAGAACAACATGGAACAACCCTTACAACAAGGGTCTGTCAGGGACGAAAGACTCGAGAGGGGGGGGAGTGTTGAAGCTGAAGGTCAAGGACAAAGCACAGGAGCACATCAAAGAGGTGGACACACAAGAAGAAGGAGCAAGTAGGGAGCTCCAAGAAGTGTATGTCAAATTTTCAGAAGAAATCCCTACAAAAATAGTGATTTTCATCACTAAAAACCATTGTAAATACCATTTTCTATTTTTATAACTCCATTTTGTTCAAGTCGAGGAGTCCTCAAGCTTGAGGAGTATTAGAAGTACCATCATACCAATTTTCATAATTTTTAGACTTCGTTTGAGCCCTCAAATAAGCCCTCGAACCTAATTTTTAACTAGGCCGGACACTAGGTCTTGAGAGGGCCAAAACTACTCAAAAAACTATAAAAAGAGCTAGAGAGCTCATTTTTGAGGTTCGCTTGTGAGAGAATAGAGCTTTTGTAAGAGAACTCTTTTACAATCGAAGCTTTCCATTGTTCCTCTCTTTGATCTTACCTTGTGCACGTGTATGTGTATGTGTGTGCATGCTTGTGTGCTTTCACTCACGCACTTGTGCCTTCACTTGCTCGTGGTCTTCATACCGGTCCTCATGTCTCTGCGGATTGACAAGTAAAGGATGTGGTGCTTATGCTTGAGCTACATCATGTGTATGCAGAAATAATTACAGGTCAAAAGTTGAAGAGGTTAAGGTCAGATGGAGGGGGAGAGTATTTTTCTATTTTGTGACTACTTGTGGAATGTAGGTATAAAAAGAGAGGTCACTTGCAGGTACTCTCCTCAACAAAATGGTTTAGCAGAAAGGAGAAATAGAACTCTTGTTGAGTTTGCAAGATCCATGATGACGGAGAAAAATTGTCCCAATTATTTGTGGGCTGAGGCTGTAAATACAACCACATATTTGGTCAATAGGTTACCATGTAAAGCTTTGCAGGGTATGACACCATATGAGGCATGGTGGGGCAAGAGACCTACTCTAGATCATTGCAAAGTATTTGGATGTTTGGCATATGCATATGTGCCATCTAAATTGAGGCACAAATTGGAACCTAAAGCTGAAAAATATGTGTTCATTGGATATGATGATAAGCAGATGGGATATAGGTTGTGGAGTCCATCCACAAAACAATTCCTTGTGTCAAAAGATGTTACATTTGATGAGCAAGGTACCTGGTATGCAAGTACAATCAATATTCATGTAGGTGATGAAGAAGTTGTGAATCAAAAGAAAGGTAAATCAAAGGTTAAGATATTTGATGAAGAGGAGAACAATGAAGTATAGGTTGAAGTTGAAGAAGTGCCAAGGTTTGATCCAGAATGTGATGAACTAGAGACATCAAGAAGTGGAGAACTCAGAAGGTCATCAAGTCACAAATGGCAACCCACAAGGTATAGCTATGACACTTCTTTTTTGGCTACTTAAGATTATGCTTATATGGTAAAGGTAGATGAAGACCCTTCTACATATGAAGAGGCAAAAGGTAAGGAAAATTGGGAGAAAGCTATGCAGGAAGAGTATGATGCATTGATGGAAAATGAGACATGGGGTTTGGTTCCTAAACCAAATAGTCAGAAGATCATTGGATGCAAATGGGTCTACAAGACAAAGAGGTATGCAGATGCAAGTGTGTCTAGGTATAAAGCTAGACTTGTTGTGAAAGGGTTTGCTCAGACATATGGTATAGATTATGATAAGACCTATAGTCCTGTGGCAAAGATGACAACCATCAGGACACTCATAGCCATTGCTGCATGTAAAGGTTGGAAATTATGTCAATTAGATGTGAAGAATGCTTTTCTAAATGGTTATATTTCAGATGATGTTTTCATGGAGCAACCACAAGGATTCAAAGATGAAAGGTATCCAGATCATGTATGTAAGCTCAAGAGAGCTTTGTATGGTTTGAAGCAGGCCCCAAGGGCATGGAATTATAGACTTGTAAAGTTCCTGAAGGAACTTGGTTTTCAAGTATCTAAAGCAGATAGTAGCTTGCTTGTCAAAGCAAGTGATGATGGGTTCATTTACATGTGCATATATGTTGATGATATAATTCTTACAGGTACATATGAGAAAGGCATTCAAAGCCTAAAGAAGCAAATGGAGAAAGAGTTCAAGATTAGTGACTTGAGAGACTTGTCATATTTCTTGGGAATGGAGATCTCATACACTCAACATGGAGTGTATGTAACTCAAGAAAGGTATTTGAAGAACTTGTTGATCAAGTTTAAAATGGAAGATTGCAGGGTAGCACCTACTCCAATGGAAGTTAATTACAAATTGAGCAGATATGGAGGAGAAGAATTCAAGGACATGAACCTATATCAAAGTTTGGTTGGTAGTCTTATCTATGCTACATTAACTAGGCCTGACTTGTCATATGTAGTAGGAGTACTGTCTCAATTCATGCATTGTCCTAGGAAAGAACATTGGGTTGCAGGACAAAGGGTGTTGAGATACATTAAGGGTACACTCAAAGAAGGTTTGTATTATGGTTTTACATTAGATACAAACATCAATATTTACAGTGATACAGATTGGGCAGGTAATCCTGATGATAGGAGATCAACTTATGGATACTTGTGTTATGTGGGAGATAAGTTAGTTTCTTGGTGTTCAAAGAAGCAACACAATTGCTTTATCATCCATAGAGGCTGAGTACAAAGGTATGGTTGAAGCTGCAAAGGAAGTGATATGGCTTAAGACTCTTATGAAGAGTTTTGACATCATTCAGAGTACACCTACTATTCATGGAGATAACATGAGTTCATTGTATTTAGCTGCTAATCTTGTTTTTCATGCCAGGACTAAACACATTGAGATTCAGTATCATTTTCTAAGAGAGAAAGTGATGGATAAGGAGATTGAAGTCATACATACTTCAACAAAAGATCAAATAGCTGATATGCTAACCAAAAGCTTGGATGGACCAAAACTACAAAGATTCAAAGACATGGCAAGTATAAAGAAGATAGAGAAAACCTCAATTGATGATTGAGGGGGAGCTGTTGGTGCAACGCAATCAACAATTGAAGTTTTGATGAAGTTTTGAAGACAAAGATTGAAGAAAAGATCAAGTTATGAAGCATGAAGAAAGTACTTGTTCAGAGAATGAAGATGTGTATACATATGTACATTAATTTAGAGTAAGCTCACTTATATTTTTGTATGGTTATGAGCTTGTACATATTTGCCTATATATACAAGGAAAAATGTCGGGGCAAATATGAGAGAGCGTGAGAGAACAAGAATTGAGGAGAATTAGAAGTCATTAGACACTTGTGAAGTAAGTAAGATAGCTCTCTCATACAAATGTAAAACTTTTCAGTAATGAAGAAAAGTTGCGCTCGATATTTCTGTGTGTTCTCCTTCTGTGCTTGATCAGTTCAAGAATCCTTTTGTAGGTGTCTATTCCACAGTTGATGATTCTATGGTTAAAGTTTGAGAGCCCAATTGTAAACAAGCTGTGAGAATTATGTGTAGGAACATTCATATATAAGAATGTTCTGAGTGTCTTCTGAAATAGGTGCAATCTTGATGGTTAAAGAACTGATCAGTTCTCAGTGTATAGTGTAAAGTCTTGCACAAATTAGGAGTAAAAATCTAAGTTGGAAGGTAAGCCATCTATGGCTAAAAGCATTTGCAAAAGCGGGTTCTAGTTTTGGAGAACCAAGCTTTAGAAGTTGCAGGTGTCAAAGTCGACTGTAAAGAACTATAGTTTTAGACATAGGTGACTTGTTGAGATCATTTCTCAAGATCTACTGCGTTTTTTGGAATGATTTAAGTTGGAGGAGGTGTGAAAACCATAGACAACACCTTATACAAAGTTTTATAAAAACCTTTACACATTTGATAGGTCAATGAGTGAGTTATATGCAGCAGACTTTCTGTGTAGTCATCTTCCTCACAGTTTGTTCAAGATTCTGCTAGTTGAGCACTGATCCTCCAAATTGGTGAAGGTTTTAAGTTATTCTTGATATAGAGGTGCTCTAACTTCAAGGATAACTTGTTCTTTTGGAGAATAACACTCTCCATTATGGAGCAACAAGAAGCAACCCACTGTTGCTTTGTCGAGTACAGAGGCTGAGTATAGAGGTGCTACAATGGCAGCATGTTAGGCATCATGGCTAGAAATGGTACTTGCAGATTTAGGTGTAGAAGTGGGAAAGCCTATCACAATTATTGTGATAATCTTAGCAGCATATAGTTAGCACAGAATCCTGTTTTCCATGCTAGAACAAAGGATATCGAGGTACATTATCACTTCATCAGAGAGAAGGTATTAGCAAGTGATATTGATCTTGTTTATGTGATAACAGATGAGCAGGTTGCTGATATTTTCACCAAAACACTTGGAGCTGAGAAGTTGAAGAAGTTTTGGGAGATGCTTGGATTACAGGATATGGCATTGAGCTTGGGGGGGAGTGTTGAGATAGCAAGCTCAACATGTGACGATCCAGGATGACACGTACCAATTTTTCGTTTCTGTGACATGTATAGTGGTCACGCCGGTATATGTCAGGGATACTTCATTGAGCTTTATTAGATTTATCTATCGAGAGTGATTGCACATTTTTTCCTTGCCAGCTCACTCATTCGCAAACATTAAGTTTTTCCTTATGTACTGATCTTTATATATTGCACTTGTTGTATTCTTATTTTTTTTTGTCATTCTTGTACATTCCTTTTTATCTATCTATCTATCTATCTATCTATCTATCTATCTATCTATCTATCTATCTATCTATCTATCTATCTATCTATCTATCTATCTATCTATCTATCTATCTATCTATCTATCTATCTATCTATCTATCTATCTATCTATCTATCTATCTATCTATCTATCTGTCTATCTCTCTATCTATCTATCTATCTATCTATCTATCTATCTATCTATCTATCTATCTATCTATCTATCTATCTATCTATCTATCTATCTATCTATCTATCTATCTATCTATCTATCTATCTATCTATCTATCTATCTATCTATCTATCTATCTATCTATCTATCTATCTATCTATCTATCTATCTATCTATCTATCTATCTATCTATCTATCTATCTATGTATGTATCTATCTATCCATCTATCTATCTATCTATCTATCCATCTATCTATCTATCTATCTATCTATCTATCTATCTATCTATCTATCTATCTATCTATCTATCTATCTATCTATCTATCTATCTATCTATCTATCTATCTATCTATCTATCTATCTATCTATCTATCGATCTATCGATCTATCGATCTATCTATCTATCTATCTATTTATCTATATATCTATCTATCTATCTATCTATCTATCTATCTATCTATCTATCTATCTATCTATCTATCTATCTATCTATCTATCTATCTATCTATCTATCTATCTATCTATCTATCTATCTATCTATCCATCTATCCATCTATCCTATCTATCTATCTATCTATCTATCTATCTATCTATCTATCTATCTATCTATCTATCTATCTATCTATCTATCTATCTATCTATCTATCTATCTATCTATCTATCTATCTATCTATCTATCTATCTATCTATCTATCTATCTATCTATCGATCTATCTATCTATCTATCTATTTATCTATCTATCTATTTATCTATCTATCTATCTATCTATCTATCTATCTATCTATCTATCTATCTATCTATCTATCTATCTATCTATCTATCTATCTATCTATCTATCTATCTATCTATCCATCTATCTATCTATCTATCTATCTATCTATCTATCTATCTATCTATCTATCTATCTATCTATCTATCTATCTATCTATCTACCTATCTATCTATCTATCTATCTATCTATCTATCTATCTATCTATCTATCTATCTATCTATCTATCTATCTATCTATCTATCTATCCATCTATCCATCCATCTATCTATCTATCTATCGATCCATCTATCTATCTATCTATCTATCTATCTATCTATCTATCTATCTATCTATCTATCTATCTATCTATCTATCTATCTATCTATCTATCTATCTATCTATCTATCTATCTATCTATCTATCTATCTATCCATCTATCCATCCATCTATCTATCTATCTATCGATCCATCTATCTATCTATCTATCTATCTATCTATCTATCTATCTATCTATCTATCTATCTATCTATCTATCTATCTATCTATCTATCTATCTATCTATCTATCTATCTATCTATCTATCTATCTATCTATCTATCTATCTATCTATCTATCTATCTATCTATCTATCTATCTATCTATCTATCTATCTATCTATCTATCTATCTATCTATCTCTCTATCTATCGATCTATCTATCTATCTATCTATCTATCTATCTATCTATCTATCTATCTATCTATCTATCTATCTATCTATCTATCTATCTATCTATCTATCTATCTATCTATCTATCTATCTATCTATCTATCTATCTATCTATCTATCTATCTATCTATCTATCTATCTATCTATCTATCTATCTATCTATCTATCTATCTATCTATCTATCTATCTATCTATCTATCTATCTATCTATCTATCTATCTATCTATCTATCTATCTATCTATCTATCTATCTATCTATCTATCTATCTATCTATCTATCTATCTATCTATCTATCTATCTATCTATCTATCTATCTATCTATCTATCTATCTATCTATCTATCTATCTATCTATC
>CM035427.1:93720601-93723101 GCA_020310875.1 Ceratopteris richardii | reverse complement strand
ATACTTCAAGATCTTCTTTGCTGCCTCTAGGTGAGGTATCCTTGGTTTGTGCATGAATTGACTAAGCACACTTACTCCATATGCTATGTCAATTCTTGTCAAGGTAGCATAGTTCAAACTACCCACCATACTTTGGTATTCTGTAATGTCTTTGATTTCTTCTCCTTCATGAGCACTTAGCTTTTGGTTAACCTCCATTGGAGTAGTAGATACCTTAGCATCCTGCAAACCAAACTTCTTGACCATATCCTGTACATACTTCTTTTGGGTAATGTAGATACCTGAGTTTGTGTAGATCAATTCAAGACCTAGGAAATATTTTAGTAATCCAAGATCACTAATCTTGAATTCTTTCATCATCTGTCCTTTGATGTGTCTAATCCCATTGACATCATTACCTGTAATGATGATGTCATCTACATAAACACATAAGTAGATTACCTCTGTACTACTTCTCTTTATGAATAGAGAAGTGTCTGCTTTGCTCATCACAAACCCTTGGTCTTGGAGGTAGGTGGTCAATCTGTAGTTCCATGCTCTAGGTGCCTGCTTCAAACCATACAGAGCCTTTTTCAATTTACAAACATAATGTACCTTTTTTGGATCTTCATAGCCAGGCGGTTGTGACATGTAGACTTCTTCAGATATCCATCCATTTAGGAATGCATTCTTCACATCCAATTGGTACATGTTCCAATTCTTGGATGCAGCTACACTCACCAAAACTCTGATAGTTGGCATCTTGGCCACAGGAGAAAATGTCTCCTCATAATCAATGCCTTGGGTTTGTGCAAAACCCTTGGCTACCAACCTAGCTTTGTACCTGTTAATTGTTCCATCTGAATTCTTCTTCAATTTGTAGATCCATCTGGATCCTATTACCTTCATAGAATCCTTCTTGGGTACCAAGTCCCAAGTATCACTCTCTTTGAGGGCTTCTATCTCCTCATCCATGGCTTCTCTCCATTCTGACTTTGTAATTGCTTCTTCATAGGTACCTGGTTCTTCATTCAACAAGTCTTTTGCAAGATATACAGAATGTTTAGTTACAAGTGATGTGTCATACCCAAATCTGATAGGCTTCTTCTTCTCTCTCTGAGATCTCCTCATTGCTTGAGTAGAAGTTTCTGCCTTGTCCTCCAATTGCTTCATCTTCATCTTTCCTTTGGATTTCCAAGCCTTGAACTCTTCAAGATTTATGGTATCATCATCTGAGCTTGAGTCTTCTTGCTGAGTTGGCTCTTCCTTGGTAAGCTTTGGAAAATCTTCCTCCATGTCATAGGGTAAACTCACTTTCCTGCATTCATTCTCATACCATGAGTCATTTTCATCAAATATGACATCTCTGCTTACCTTGAACCCTTTGTTTGTGGGGTTGTAGAATCTGTATCCCTTTTGGTTCAAATCATAACCAATGAAGATACATTTCTCTGCCTTTGGGTCTAGCTTTCCTCTTACCTGTGAAGGAATATGCACATATGCTATACATCCAAAGATTTTGCAATGATCTAGAGAGGGTCTCTTACCATGCCAAGCTTCATATGGAGTCATGCCATCAAGTGATTTGGATGGCAACCTATTGATTAGGTAAGTGGCAGTGGACACACTCTCTGCCCATAGATAATTTGGCAACTTTTTTTCATTGAGCATAGACCTAGCTGTTTCCACTATAAGTCTATTCCTTCTTTCTGCTACCCCATTTTGTTGAGGTGAGTACCTTGTAGTGATCTCCCTCTTGATGCCTCTTTCCTGCAAGAAATCTTCAAACTCATTGGAGAAATACTCTCCTCCACCATCTGATCTTATCCTCTTCAAGCTTCTACCTGTTTGATTCTCAACAAGTGCAAGATACCTCTTGAAACAATTAAACACTTCATCTTTATGCTTCATAAAATATAAAATGGTCCACCTGCTATAGTCATCAATAAATGACACATAATATCTTGAACCAGAAATGGAAGGGTCCTTGCTAGGTCCCCAAACATCTGTGTGTACCAAGTCTAGGTAGTCTTCATGCATGAAACCTTTCCTTGAGTAGGGTAATCTGTGAGACTTACCAAATTGACATGATCCACATTTATAAATCATGTGTTGCTTGGATACATTAGGTATCCCAAGCACACATTGATCCCTGCACATTTGCTTTAGAGTCCTTTCACCTATGTGCCCTAATCTTTTATGCCATATCTCTAACTCTGAAAGTGTCTGATCCTTGTAATTATACAAAGCAATGTTTTTTGTATCTTCTAGCTCAAATGTAAATAATCTACCTGATTTCTCCCCTTTGGCTATCCTTCTGAATCCTTGTTTTGGGTCCTCCACATATGCTCCATGTTGTGTGAATCTGACCTGCAAACCTTTCTCCACAATCTGACCAACACTCATCAAATTCTTAGTTATTGTTGGTACATAGAGTACCCTGCTTAATAGGTTCTGATTACCATCACATGTCTTCACATTTCCAATTTTGACAACAGAATGCTTAGTGTCATCACCTGTT
>CM035427.1:93681170-93700601 GCA_020310875.1 Ceratopteris richardii | reverse complement strand
AAGGCTCTAAAAAGGATAGAAAGGGTTAAATCAATTTTTGAGTCTAAGATTGAAATCAATTGTAAAACCAACCAAGGTTGGAAGATTTATTTATGTACAAATTGTATGTAGTTATGCCAATCTTCATCTGGAAGATGGTCACAGTTGTATTGAACCTCTTGAGAGTTTAACAAAAGTTCATGGATGGTCCAATTAAGTTTATTAATGTCACAATTATGAATGCATTGTGGGTTTTTACTTCATTCTTGTTGGAAAGTGTTTAAATTCGAGAAGTTACAGAAGGACATAAAGAATTAAGAGGACACGACCGATTACAAGCGATACGGGGAATCGGAGAATCTTGGATTGCCCCTATCGCTTGCATCGGTCGTATTATCCATTTCATCGCTGTTGCTAGTTTTTATACTCGTGAGTCAAATCTTTACGCAAGGTCGCTTCTTGAAGTCTCTCGCGGTAGTTTGCTAACACGACCGATGTAAGCGAAAAGGGCCATCCGACAATTTCAGATTGCACTAGTCGCTTGCATCGGTCGTCTTCACTTATCTCGTCTCCTCTGCTTTATGCCTTAAGACATGCTCTTCTAATATTGAAATACCAAACCTTGGATTGGAATTTGCACCAAGTTCTCCACACTCTCTTATATTACTTGGTAGTTTGCGTTTGTACCATGATAATTTCTCTCGCGGTAGTTTGCTAACACGACCAATGTAAGCGATAAGGGCCATCCGACAATTTCAGATTGCACTAGTCGCTTGCATCGGTCGTCTTCACTTATCTCATCTCCTCTGCTTTATGCCTTAAGACATGCTCTTCTAATATTGAAATACCAAACCTTGGATTGGAATTTGCACCAAGTTCTCCACACTCTCTTATATTACTTGTTATGTGTACCATGATAATTTGTCTCGCATTACTTGAGGACAGAAAAGTTGGATAGAATCAAATTATTTAACTGAGACTAGTGTGCACCTTTGATAGACTATAATTATTGAATTGAAATTAGATATTGAATTCTAGATCTCTTCTTCATCTAGAATTAACTTATGCAAGTTCCTGTATAATTATTTCTTAGTCATCAATTCACTCCTGCAAAAAAAAATCAATGGAAATATGAAATTAAGGACCTAAAAAATATCTAAGACATTTAAAATTAATAATTTAACACACATTGTTTGTAACCATCCTGCCAAGAAAATTCAATGGAAGTATCAATAGAAGCTTCTATTAGATGAAGATACATTATGTAAGGATGTCAGGGTTAACTTGTTACAATCTTAAAGGTTGGAACTTAATCACCCTTGGTGGCAGGCAGCTTATGCAAGATAATGATTTCTCTGATCTAATGTTAACTATTGCATCATCAATTGAGAATCTACACTGAGATGATACCTCATCAAGGTATTCTAGAAGCTCCCTTACATTTCTGAGATTCCAATTTGCAGTGACAATTATTTTCCTTGATTGAAAATCTGGATGAATCAATACTTCTAACTCAAATTCTGGACAGCTCTCCTCTGAGTCCAAGGCTATCCAAAGTCCAAGCTTTTTTTTCCACCTTCTATAGTCATATCCTAGAACCAAAGATTGTCGACATATCTGATATGAGATTGAAAGAGAATTGGGACTAACTTTACATAAAATAATGTCACCTAGCTTTTGAACTTCTTTGCTATCCCATTCCCTACCTAAAACATCATCAATCTCTGAAATAGGGACTCTCCTATTCAACCACATTGTTTTTGTTTTCTGTAATAACATGTTTTTAAAGCATGCTACAAAGACATGAATAGGCAAAAACCATTGAATCTTTATCCTTCTCGAAATTCGGCCTGCTGACATTGCCTTCTGGATGTCAAATTTAATTTTGCAGAGAAAACTTGAAACTGTTGAATGATCAGGAGCATCCCAATCTAATGAAGAGATGCAAGGACTAGGTACGTGTACAAGAATTCCATAAGAACTCCTCCCTGACGGCACTTGATAATCTGCATAATGGACAAATAACTCTATGCTATTGAAGAATTGAACAGATTTCTCTACATACATGAGTTCTGCATATTCCTTATGAAGAACTCTGAATGTTCCTGTTAAACATTCAACAGGTTGCCATTCCACAATATTGGAAGGAAAGATATCTGCAGTACAAAAACATATGTTTCATTATACAAAATCAACTCGAATGATAGAAGAGCATTGTCAAACTTCACTTACAGTACGAAGGGAATTGCAGATGATTTTCTAGAACAAGATCCTTAGCGGTGTACACATGCTGTACTCGTGGAAACCAACCGCATCTCTTCAATTTGAAACTGAGAATACGTCCCTTCCAATGGTTTCTTGTGTTGTCTCTTTTGGCACGCTTGACTTTATGGGCACCTCTACAGCTAGGAAGCATAGTAACCCAGTCATTTACTTTCACGGAAAGAGGTTTCCACAAAGAATCCTCTCTTCTGTTGTAAACCTCACATGAAGTTACGCGATTGGAAGGACGACGAGAAGAAGAAGCCATTTGAACTTAAGAGAAGAAGAATGTTCAAAGCGAGAAACCAACGTTCACAAATTTTGGCAGTATTTATAGAAAAAAAGGCTTTGTACACGTGGAAACTTTTGATTTGATGTTAACCCTATCGTTGAATGATCATGACATTTTGTGAACCCAAAAATATTTCGTATCTTCAAAAATCAATTCCTTCTTGGAAATTCGAGAATATGCTTTGTGTAGTGTGCAAAAGTATCTTTTTTTGCATCAAACCGAAAAATTGTACACTGAATACGAGACTCTTCATCACTTTAGCGGCGCTTTGAAAGAAAATTGTATTAAAAAAAGAAATTCTCCATACGGTTAAAAGAGACAGCAATGTTATATTCTTGTACACGTGGAAAGACGCTATTTGTCAATTTCCTTAATCTCTCATTAGCAAACAGCCCCTTTTCGGCCGTTTTTCGCCCTAATGAGTGGGAGCGTGCCATGAAGAGTGAGTTGGATTCTATTCACAAGAATGGTACTTGGGACTTAGTACCTTTGCCAAAGGGCAGGAAAGCTTTACCATGTAAAGCTTTCCTGCCCTTTGGCAAAGGTACTAAGTCCCAAGTACCATTCTTGTGAATAGAATCCAACTCACTCTTCATGGCACGCTCCCACTCATTAGGGCGAAAAAACGGCCCGAAAAGGGGCTGTTTGCTAATGAGAGATTAAGGAAATTGACAAATAGCGTCTTTCCACGTGTACAAGAATATAACATTGCTGTCTCTTTTAACCGTATGGAGAATTTCTTTTTTTAATACAATTTTCTTTCAAAGCGCCGCTAAAGTGATGAAGAGTCTCGTATTCAGTGTACAATTTTTCGGTTTGATGCAAAAAAAGATACTTTTGCACACTACACAAAGCATATTCTCGAATTTCCAAGAAGGAATTGATTTTGAAGATACGAAATATTTTTGGGTTCACAAAATGTCATGATCATTCAACGATAGGGTTAACATCAAATCAAAAGTTTCCACGTGTACAAAGCCTTTTTTTCTATAAATACTGCCAAAATTTGTGAACGTTGGTTTCTCGCTTTGAACATTCTTCTTCTCTTAAGTTCAAATGGCTTCTTCTTCTCGTCGTCCTTCCAATCGCGTAACTTCATGTGAGGTTTACAACAGAAGAGAGGATTCTTTGTGGAAACCTCTTTCCGTGAAAGTAAATGACTGGGTTACTATGCTTCCTAGCTGTAGAGGTGCCCATAAAGTCAAGCGTGCCAAAAGAGACAACACAAGAAACCATTGGAAGGGACGTATTCTCAGTTTCAAATTGAAGAGATGCGGTTGGTTTCCACGAGTACAGCATGTGTACACCGCTAAGGATCTTGTTCTAGAAAATCATCTGCAATTCCCTTCGTACTGTAAGTGAAGTTTGACAATGCTCTTCTATCATTCGAGTTGATTTTGTATAATGAAACATATGTTTTTGTACTGCAGATATCTTTCCTTCCAATATTGTGGAATGGCAACCTGTTGAATGTTTAACAGGAACATTCAGAGTTCTTCATAAGGAATATGCAGAACTCATGTATGTAGAGAAATCTGTTCAATTCTTCAATAGCATAGAGTTATTTGTCCATTATGCAGATTATCAAGTGCCGTCAGGGAGGAGTTCTTATGGAATTCTTGTACACGTACCTAGTCCTTGCATCTCTTCATTAGATTGGGATGCTCCTGATCATTCAACAGTTTCAAGTTTTCTCTGCAAAATTAAATTTGACATCCAGAAGGCAATGTCAGCAGGCCGAATTTCGAGAAGGATAAAGATTCAATGGTTTTTGCCTATTCATGTCTTTGTAGCATGCTTTAAAAACATGTTATTACAGAAAACAAAAACAATGTGGTTGAATAGGAGAGTCCCTATTTCAGAGATTGATGATGTTTTAGGTAGGGAATGGGATAGCAAAGAAGTTCAAAAGCTAGGTGACATTATTTTATGTAAAGTTAGTCCCAATTCTCTTTCAATCTCATATCAGATATGTCGACAATCTTTGGTTCTAGGATATGACTATAGAAGGTGGAAAAAAAAGCTTGGACTTTGGATAGCCTTGGACTCAGAGGAGAGCTGTCCAGAATTTGAGTTAGAAGTATTGATTCATCCAGATTTTCAATCAAGGAAAATAATTGTCACTGCAAATTGGAATCTCAGAAATGTAAGGGAGCTTCTAGAATACCTTGATGAGGTATCATCTCAGTGTAGATTCTCAATTGATGATGCAATAGTTAACATTAGATCAGAGAAATCATTATCTTGCATAAGCTGCCTGCCACCAAGGGTGATTAAGTTCCAACCTTTAAGATTGTAACAAGTTAACCCTGACATCCTTACATAATGTATCTTCATCTAATAGAAGCTTCTATTGATACTTCCATTGAATTTTCTTGGCAGGATGGTTACAAACAATGTGTGTTAAATTATTAATTTTAAATGTCTTAGATATTTTTTAGGTCCTTAATTTCATATTTCCATTGATTTTTTTTTTGCAGGAGTGAATTGATGACTAAGAAATAATTATACAGGAACTTGCATAAGTTAATTCTAGATGAAGAAGAGATCTAGAATTCAATATCTAATTTCAATTCAATAATTATAGTCTATCAAAGGTGCACACTAGTCTCAGTTAAATAATTTGATTCTATCCAACTTTTCTGTCCTCAAGTAATGCGAGACAAATTATCATGGTACACATAACAAGTAATATAAGAGAGTGTGGAGAACTTGGTGCAAATTCCAATCCAAGGTTTGGTATTTCAATATTAGAAGAGCATGTCTTAAGGCATAAAGCAGAGGAGATGAGATAAGTGAAGACGACCGATGCAAGCGACTAGTGCAATCTGAAATTGTCGGATGGCCCTTATCGCTTACATTGGTCGTGTTAGCAAACTACCGCGAGAGAAATTATCATGGTACAAACGCAAACTACCAAGTAATATAAGAGAGTGTGGAGAACTTGGTGCAAATTCCAATCCAAGGTTTGGTATTTCAATATTAGAAGAGCATGTCTTAAGGCATAAAGCAGAGGAGACGAGATAAGTGAAGACGACCGATGCAAGCGACTAGTGCAATCTGAAATTGTCGGATGGCCCTTTTCGCTTACATCGGTCGTGTTAGCAAACTACCGCGAGAGACTTCAAGAAGCGACCTTGCGTAAAGATTTGACTCACGAGTATAAAAACTAGCAACAGCGATGAAATGGATAATACGACCGATGCAAGCGATAGGGGCAATCCAAGATTCTCCGATTCCCCGTATCGCTTGTATCGGTCGTGTCCTCTTAATTCTTTATGTCCTTCTGTAACTTCTCGAATTTAAAACACTTTCCAACAAGAATGAAGTAAAAAACCCACAATGCATTCATAATTGTGACATTAATAAACTTAATTGGACCATCCAATGAACTTTTGTTAAACTCTCAAGAGGTTCAATACAACTGTGACCATCTTCCAGATGAAGATTGGCATAACTACATACAATTTGTACATAAATAAATCTTCCAACCTTGGTTGGTTTTACAATTGATTTCAATCTTAGACTCAAAAATTGATTTAACCCTTTCTATCCTTTTTAGAGCCTTGCTTTCTCTGTTGCTTCTTCTGTCCCTTTTTGGAGCTTTCAGCTTGACTCTTTATGTTGTTCATATGCTTTAGTGTGAGTGAAGAGGAAGCCCTTTCTTTTTATCTTCAGACTGTTTTTTATCAGGTGGAGGGGGTGGAGGTGAGTCTGGATCATATGGGCAGATTGCATGTTTCATGATACATTTATTGCTCTCTCTCTGATCAAGATGATCCATGCTTCCGGGTAGTCTGATAAATTCAATTCAGGTTTGTGGAACCTTCTTTCCAGAATCTTACAGCATTTGCAATCACTCTCCAGCCACATGATGTTGAGTCTCTCTGCAATGGCACATGAATTTGGCTATATCCAAATTGCTTTTGTTCATTCATTTTAGCTATTCCTGGAAAATTTTGATCAATATGCATCTTGAGAAGCTTTGCAGCACTGCATTGTAAAGTGAAAATCAAAATGGGCATGGCTTTAAAATAGAGAACAACAAAATGTATAGTAACTTACACTTTGCAATTCCCATGCTGTGATGGAAGAGAATTGAGGAAAGAGCTTGATATGCATTGAAGTCCACAATAATCAAACTCCAATGGCCCCTGTCAATGAGTTGCATGTAAATATACTTTCTTAAATGAAACAAATATGTTTCCAAAATGAAGATGAATACTTACTTTTCAATATATGGGTAAATTACACATTCTACTTCTTCTGTAAAACCCCGTAGAAAGGACTTGGCATCTCCATGTTTATGCAAAAAACATTGTGTCACCAGAGGATCTAAAATAAATACTTTTCTTTGAACCACTTCCTCACATTGTTGAAGAAGAACCCTACAAATCAAGAAATAAAAATGCAGTTAAGGAACTAGAAAATTATGCAAAACAAAAGCAAATCAAGAAATTATGCAGTTAAGGAACTAGAAAATTATACCTGAGTGAAATGTTGACCACACTATCTGATATTTCAAGATGAAGCTCCCTCAACATTTTGTTATCTTCAGGTCTAATGTCAAGAAACAATTCACTTTGCCATGGCATTGCAACATTAACTATAACCTGCCCATCTCCTTTCTTGAGGAGCTCTTTATTTGCTTTCTGTAACTTTTGAATCTGGGTTAAGATGGCACTTTCCTCTGTAAATAATCCCTGCTTTTTCCTCTCCTCCTCACTATTTGCTGCAGTTCTAGTCTCATGATCATGAGTGACTTGAGCGTTGATCTCTTCAATGACAACTGTTGTTTTAGGTGCTCGAGCTGGAGGTATATTTAAAATATCGAAGAATTTTTTATCGTGGTGATCAATAGGAACCAGAGCTTTATCAAACTTATATCTTATTCTTGAAACAATAACATAATCCTTCGCCATAAGTGTTACCCTATGAGAATGAGAAGCACATAAGTAGGCATCATTCATGAAATCAATAGCAAAGTCCTCTGCAGCTTCTTGCAGGCATAGCAGTGCTTGAGTTTGCCACCTCACATTGACAAAGGATGAGGTCTTCATCAAAGAACAGAGGTTGGCTGAGATCTGCTTGACAACTCTCATAAATGGAAGTCTTGGGATCAACAATCCCACAGACTTTTGGGCTCTTCTAATTTCCCTCAATAACTTAACATGGTAGTTGACCCTTTTTTTTGAAGCTTGTCTGGCACATTGGCTTGAACCTTCTGGGAATTTTGCTCCTGGACATTTTCCCCTTGGGCATTCTTGTCCTGACCCTCAGGGTACAACTTCCTTGCTGTCTTTTTGGTTTCTAGCCATACTCTGGCAAAAAATCAATCTTTAGGCAAGGAATTAGGAAAAGTGGAATATTCCACTCTCAAAACTTACTCTCAAAAGCTATGATCAATGACTCTTTCCACTATCAGAGCACGACCGATGCAAGCGATAACAGTCATCCGGAAATGCCCGGATGTCCCTGATCGCTTGCATCGGTCGTCTTTAAAATTATCATCAAATATCAATAAATAATATCTTACAATGCAAAAACTCAATTATCACTAAGATAAAGATAATTGGAAAACTATAATCAATAACTCTTTCCACTATCAGAGGCACGACCGGATGCAAGCGATAGCAGTCATCCGGAAATGCCCGGATGTCCCTGATCGCTTGCATCGGTCGTCTTCAAATTTATCATCAAATATCAATGAAATATATCTTACAATTCAAAATACTCAATTATCACTAAGAAAACGATAATTGGAAAACTATAATGAATGACTCTTTCCACTATCAGAGGCACGACCGATGCAAGCGATAGCAGTCATCCGGAAATGCTCGTATGTCCCTGATCACTTGCATCGGTCGTCTTTAAATTTATCATGAAATATCAATAAAATATATCTTACAATGCAAAAAAACTCAATTACCACTAAGAAAAAGATAATTGGAAAAACTATAATCAATGACTCGTTCCACTGTAAGAGACACGACCGATCCAAGCGATAAGAGTTATCCGTAAATGCCCGGATGTCCTTCATCGCTTGCATCGGTCGTCCCTGAATTCATCATCATATTTCAATAAATAGTAGTTAAAAATAAAGGTAACAATGCGTTATACTCAAGCATAGCAAAGGAAACCAAAATTTGCAAGCTATGATCAAGGACTCGATGGTATTAAAAAACATGACCGATCCAAGCGATTAGGGTTATCCAAAATCTCGGATGTCCCTAATCGCTTGCATCGGTCGTGTCCACATTACCTTACGTAGAGAGCGCTCTCTATAGAAATTGTGAAGTAGGCTAAAAACGTGGTGGCAATGGAACCTCGACGCTTGGCAAGTGTTGACAGAAAAAAATGAAGGAAATGAATAGGGAAGCTTAAATAGGTCCCAAAATTGAGTTGATCATTGTGCCACGTGGCATGCTCCGATTGGTCCACGTCAGATACCCGTTGCGAATTCCAACGTCTTTTGCCACGTGGCATGATTTGATTGATCCACGTCATCTATCCGTTGCATCGAGGAACGTACACTTTACCACGTGGCACTCTGATTGGTCCACCTCATTCGACCGTTTCTTCCCTCCTCGCCTATAGAAAGCTACTTCCTTCACAAACTCAAACTTTCAACCTTCAGAGAACTTGTCTCACTAGAGACACGACCGATCCAAGCGATAAGAGTCATCCGTAAATGCCCGGATGTCACTCATCGCTTGCATCGGTCGTCCCTGAATTCATCATCATATTTCAATAAATAGAAGTTAAAATAAAGGTAACAATGCGTTATACTCAAGCAACACAAAAGAAACCAAAATTTGCAAGGTATGATCAAGGACTCGATGCTATTTAAAAAACATGACCGATCCAAGCGATTCGGGTTATCCAAAAATCTCGGATGTCCCTAATCGCTTGCATCGGTCGTGTCCACATTACCTTACGGAGAGAGCGCTCTCTATAGAAATTTTGAAGTAGCCAAAAAACTTGGTGGCAATGGAACCTCCACGCTTGGCAAGTGTTGACAAAAAAAAAAAAAGCAAATAAATAGGGAAGCTTAAATAGGTCCCAAAACTGAGTTGACCATTGTGCCACGTGGCATGCCCCGATTGGTCCACGTCAGATAGCCGTTGCGAATTCCAATGTATTTTGCCACGTGGCATGATTTGATTGATCCACATCATCTATTCGTTGCATCGGGCAACGTACACAATGCCACGTGGCACTATGTGATTGGTCCACCTCATTCGACCGTTTCTTCCCTCCTCGCCTATAAATACCTATTTCTTCACAATCTCAAACTTTCAACCTTCAGAGAATTTCTCACCTACATGTGTATTTTTCTTTCGTCGCCGACACGACCGATACAAGCGATTTTCGCCGTTTGACCTACGTTGACTCGCTCTAGTCGCTTGCATCGGTTGTGTTCTCCTAATAGACATACAAGAGAAGCTGCAGCTTAGATGGAGGTAATGAATGAGATCCTTAGTGTCTCTCCATCAGAGAAACTTCTTGATTTCATGGTTCAAGAGGGTTTAAGTGTAGATTATTTTCCTGATGCAATGACCATATTCAACCCCGAAATTGATTTTGAAAAACTCTTAGAGAACTCGAAAAGTTTTCTTAAGGATGAGTGGGAGATTTTCTTGGGATTGGTCAATGGGAGGATCCTTTCTATTTCTCAGAAAACCTATGTCCATCCTCACATCTTTGGGAAGGATCCAATAGATAGGGCTAAAATCACAAGAAAATGCAGAAGGATATCCCCTTTGCGAGGGAAGCTTGATTTATGCCCAGAGCATGAAAAGGACTGCTGCTTGCTCCCTTTAAACATTTCTTTCTTGATATGGCTTGATCATATCTCAGTTGAAAGGGAGGAAAATGTTCATGATGAAGACGAGCCTTGCTTAGAGCTGGCACTTGAGGCTAGCTCAAAAACTATGAAAGGTGTCATGGAGATTGTTGAGGAGATCAATCTCCAAGCAGAAGAAGAGCAGGTCAAAGATTTTGATGTGGCCACTTTTAAAGCAGAGACTGCAATAAGGGAGCCACTGAAGAAGTTCAAGTGTCTGAGAAGTCCCTACTTCTCCCAAATCTACCCTTTTACTTTATCTCTGGGAAAGAGTTCATACCTCTATTTTACATTCAGGAACTTTTCAATCTAAGGGAGGACTACTGTCTTGCAGCTATAGCTGAGGCAGAAGAAGTTGCAAAGAGATTCATCAATAAGAAAGGAGAAAGAAGAGAGGAATTTTTGCGTCTTGATTTGGATTTGTCTAATGAAGAATTCAAAGATTCATCACAAGCTCTTTCAAAATGCTTTGAGAAAGCTATCTCAGAGAAGCCAAAACTTGCTGATGAAGAGTTTGATGAGCATCAGAAGCAACTTGGAATATACTCGTTTGGACGTGGCTATTCATTCTTGGATGTCGCTGAGGACAAAGGAACAATTTGTATTGACTCAAAAGAGCTCATTGAGGAGGAAGATGAGGTCAAGGTATGTTGTTTGATATATTCTATCAATTAAAGTTTTTGTCCGAGATCTCTATTTTTAAGTGAGAAAATGACCACGACCGATGCAAGCGATACAACCTAACGGATAATCTCCGTTGGGCCTTATCGCTTGCATCGGTCGTGTTCGGACTTGAAGAGGAAGATGAGGTCAAGTTTGTAGTAAAATATATTCTCATGATTTAAAGGCAAAGGAGATGAGATGGGCTTGATGCAAAATCTCTATCTTGTGTCAATTTGTCCAAGTTCTCCATTAGAAGCGTCAGAAATGGATCACGACCGATGCAAGCGATTAGGCCCATCGGATATTTTCCGCTGGGCCTCATCGCTTGCATCGGTCGTGTTTGGACTTGAGGAAGATGACGTCAAGGTATACAGTTAACTATGTTCTCAAGAACTTTAGGTTAAGGATATGAGATGGGACCAATGCAAAATCTCTTTCTTATATCAGATTTGTCATTCGAAGTGTCAAAAATGGATCACGACCGATGCAAGCGATTAGGCCCATCGGATATTTTCCGCTGGGCCTCATCGCTTGCATCGGTCGTGTCAGAAATGGATCACGACCGATGCAAGCGATTAGGCTCATCGGATATTTTCCGCTGGGCCTCATCGCTTGCATCGGTCGTGTTTGGACTTGAGGAAGATGACGTCAAGGTATACAGTTAACTATGTTCTCAAGAACTTTAGGTTAAGGAAATGAGATGGGACCAATGCAAAATCTCTTTCTTGTATCAGATTTGTCCAATTTCTCCATTCGAAGTGTCAGAAATGGATCACGACCGATGCAAGCGATTAGACCCATCGGATATTTTCCGCTGGGCCTCATCGCTTGCATCGGTCGTGTTTGGACTTGAGGAAGATGACGTCAAGGTATACAGTTAACTATGTTCTCAAGATCTTTAGGTTAAGGATATGAGATGGGACCAATGCAAAATCTCTTTCTTGTATCAGATTTGTCCAAGTTCTCCATTCGAAGTGTCAGAAATGGATCACGACCGATGCAAGCGATTAGGCCCATCGGATATTTTCCGCTGGGCCTTATCGCTTGGATCGGTCGTGTCTAGGAGTTGCATGCAGCAATGATAATACATGTCTTGCTTGTGGGAATTCCCCTCATTTATCAAACATTAGATGTTTCTAGGCAGTTTGCAAATAGATATTGATGACGACCGATGCAAACGATAACGACAATCTGAATTTCTCTGTAGACCCTTATCGCTTGCATCAGTTGTGTCTCTTGCTTTTCTTTCTAATAGTTTCAAGTTACTTCACATGTTTCCTTAAGTGTGCTTGCAATTCATCTAACCATGTTTTTCATTTTTATCACAGTTAACTTTATTGGATGAAGACAATTACCTTGGCAGGGGCAAGGGAACAAGAAAAGCCTTAGAAGAGAAAGGAAAAGCAAAGGTGGATATTCATTCTATTATCCACTATCTTCCAAAGTTGAACCCAGCCACTTTTTGTGTTATTCACAAGCACTATAGTGAGGAGCCAGACTTTGCATTGTTCTGCTTGAGGACTCTATCAAAATACATGGGTTTTACTCCAATACCCTTTAATGCTTTCAGAGTTTTACTGCTTGAAAGAGCAACTGCATTCAGAATTTTTGGATATGCCCCTGGACTCAATGCTTCAAGGGCAGGGTACTTTCTTTGTTATTCAAGCTATGCAATGGCTGCAGGGGTGTCAGATTTAAAAAGCATTGCTGGATACAGGAGAAAAGAGTTCCTGAGATATAGAGGTGATTTGCCAGAGCCAAGCTCTTTCAAAAGGCTCAAAGAATGACTTGATTTTTTCAAATTCTATATCTCAACAATGTACATATACAGAAATTGCCCAATGTGATATAAGACATTGCAAATTTTTTTGGTGTAATTGTTATTGATTCTCTGGTCAAAGTCATCTGATGGTAGTAGACATATTTCTTTTCAAAGCATAATACATCATGAAATGTACATACATGACATCTTTTATTTCTCAAAGAAATAAAAGACATTGCAAATATTAAAGCTCTGTTTGAAATGTGGTCTTTTTCAGTTTGTGATATTGATACATGATTTGTCTGGTGATAGCCATATCCTTCTGATTATATTTGGCATGAGGTGCTTTGTAATTGTCTTCTAAAGAACCAATCAAAAAGCTCTCTGAAGGCATTGCTCTTTGTTACTCCTCCTCCTTTCCTTGTACACCTAAAGAAGCTTGTCCTTGCTTGATAATGAGATTTTTCCATGCCTTGGGTGTTCCACATGGCAAGTGGTTCTTTTTCTGCAAAGAATGCACCATGCACAAGAAGAATATGCTGGAAAGCAGAAGAATTTCATTAGATCTTTATTTCAATTAAAATAAATAAATTGAATAAAATATCTTTGGAGCTCACCAAGTAGTATGTTATGTCTTTGGCACCCCATGCCTCTATGATGGTTTCTATAAGCTCTGTGGTCGTCTTTCTGAAATCTGTCACATAACTTTTTTGTTGGAGGATAAACACTCCTATGTGCACAACAAAAGCAAATGAACCCTCCTAGGATCCTGAAATTTTTCAGACATAGGTTCTGTATTTTCTGAGTTTCTCTGAGTATATGCAGAGATTGAAAATGAAATTTTGCAGGCATAAACTAGACTTTAAGAGCTTTCAAATGAGAGTAAAATCACTCCATTTGGATACTGGATGATGCCTCAACCAGCTGTAACAAAACAGATAACTTGATCTCTTCACAGAGTATGAGCTAACTGGACAGACACTGTTCTGGACATTTCTCTGCACTTGTGCAGGCACTGAACCTGAGACTTATACCAGACAAAGTAGAACTTATAAGCTTTCCAACAAGACAAAAATCATTGCAAATGGATTCCGGATGAAGGAGAAACAACAATTACAAGACCGGGGGTTCTGCCAAAAACATCTAGATAGATAGAGTGTGTAAAAGTGAAATTTCTGCAAAATATGCAGAGAACAGCTAGTAGGGGGTGTGCTTAAGCAAGGGGGCAGCTTGGGCACGTATTTCCACGACTCTAAGTCATAATACAACTCATTAGAGGTTTTAAAGACCTCATACTAACCTCTTTAACCAATCAAAAGCATATACATGTCAAAAGTGAGGTCCAATCACATCAAGAGGTGAGCTAAATCTTCTCTAATCAACTTCTTTCCATTATGGGCATAATTGGATGCCTCAAACTCGTGGAAATCAGCCTCCTTTGATTGTGGATGATGTGGAAGGTTCAATTTGGGGCATGTTCCCACACTCTTAAGCTTGAAAAACTTTCAACACTCCCCCTCAAGCTCAAGTCTTTTCCTTTGTTGCTTCAACCTATGTCTCTTATGTTGATAGCTTCCTTGAATCCTCCAAGCTTTGTACCTTCAAGAAACTTTGTCATCATGTCTGCAACCTGCATTTTAGTGTTCACATACCTTATATCTAGCTCTTTTGCCATCACCTTTTCTCTAACGAAGTGGTAATGAACCTCTATGTGCTTGCTCCTTGCATGAAACATGGGATTGTTAGCTAGATAGATGCTTGAAATGTTGTCTCCATAAAGAGGAAACTCCTGCACTTCCACTTCCAAGTCCTTAAGTAGCTTCTTAAGCCATAATAGCTCACATGTAGCCAATGCTAAACCTCTGTACTCAGCCTCTGTGGATGAAAGAGCAACACTGGGTTGCTTCTTAGAGCTCCAAGAGATCACTTTTGTACCTATCATGAAAACATAACCCGATGTACTCCTTCGATCATCCTTGCTACCTGCCCAATCAGCATCACTATATCCTTTGACACTTAGATCAGCATCATATGAGTAAAATAGACCTTGGTTGATGGTGTGCTTGATGTAACGAAGCACCTTTCTTGCCGCCATAAGATGATCATGAGTAGGTGCATGCAAAAATTGAGAGAGAACACCTACTACATATGCAAGATCAGGTCTAGTGAATGTAGCATAAATTAATGAACCAATTATGCTTCTATATAGTGTAATATCTTGTATAGCCTCTCCTTGACCTGCAACCAACTTTGTATTGGGCTCCATGGGCTGAGAAAGTGGCTTACAACCACTCATACCAAACCTGTATAGCACATCCAACAAGTATTTTCTTTGAATCAAGAAGATGCCATTGTGTGCATAGATTACCTCTATTCCCAAGAAGTACTTTAGTGTTCCAAGATCAGATATCTTGAACTCCTTCCCTAGCTTTGATTTGATATCTTTAATACCTGCAATATCACTTCCTGTGATGATCAAATCGTCCACATAGATGCATATGTATACCATCTTGTCTCCTTGCTTCTTCATGTAAAGTGATGGATCTGCAACACTTTCTTTGTATCCACAACTTGATAAATAATCCACTAACCTCTGATTCCAGGCCCTTGGGGCTTGCTTTAGTCCATATAATGCTTTCCTTAGCTTGCAAACATGATTTGGGTACCTCATACTAGCAAATCCTTGAGGTTGGCTCATGTAGACTACTTCTTCAAGCTCTCCATTGAGGAAGGCATTCTTCACATCCAACTGATATAAGCTCCATTTCCTTGATGTGGCCACTGCAATCAAAGTCCTAATTGTTGGCATCTTGGCTACGGGGCTGAAAGTTTCATCATAATCTATCCCGTAGCTTTGGGAGAAGCCTTTCGCCACCAACCTTGCTTTGTACCTAGCAATGGAACCATCTGAATTTCTTTTAATTTTGTAAACCCACTTATTACCTATCACCTTCATGCCTTCTTGAGCTGGTACCAAGCTCCAAGTATGGTTCTCATCAAGTGCTTTGAGCTCTTCCTTCATTGCCTCTTGCCATTCCTTGCAATCCTTAGCTTCTTCATAACTAGTTGGTTCCTTGTCCTTGATTACCTGAGTCATGTATGCATAATGCTTTGCAATGAAATTATCATATGTTAACCTTTGTACTGGATATCTTACTCTTGAAGACCTTCTTTCACTTCCTTTGGGTGTGGTTGCCATCTTCTTTCTTTGTTTTGCCACTCCTGGAGTTTGAATTTCTTCTATCTCTTCATCTTCCAACATGCTCTCGTCCACATAGCTTCCTTCTTCAATTGAAATCTTCTCTTTGCCTTTGAATTTGCTTTCTTCAGAGTTGGTCTCTCTTTCCCTAAGCCTTCCACTCCATGGTGAGGGTGTCCTTGTGTTGCATGAGTTGCTTGGACCACTCAAATCCATGCTTTCTTGAACTCTATCATCATTCTTCAAATCTGTCTCACCTATGTCTTCAACCTGCAATGGACTTGTGCATGCATACCAAGGCTTCAACTCATCAAAGACAACATCCCTACTTACCTTCAGCTCCTTGGTGATGGGATTATAACATTTATACCCCTTTTGTTCCATAGAATATCCCAAAAAAATACACCTTTCAGATTTGGCATCTAACTTTGACCTCAAATCTTGAGGTACATGTACATAGCATATACAACCAAAGATTCTAAGATGTGAAATGCAAGGTTTTCTTCCACTCCATGCTTCCTCAGGGGTTAGATGATGTATACCTGATGTAGGACATCTATTCATGATGTATGTGGCTGTATATGTAGCCTCTCCCCAATAACAATGCGGCATATTCATTTCATTGAGCATACACCTTGCTACCTCTGCTATGTGTCTGTTCTTTCTCTCTGCTACCCCATTTTGTTGAGGTGTATACCTGCATGTAAATTGTCTTTTGATGCCATTGACCTGCAAAAATTCAGAAAATTCATGGGAGAAGTACTCTCCCCCTCCATCGGATCTCAAAGTTTTGATAAACTTGCCAGATTCCTTCTCCACATGTGCTTTGAATTTCTTGAAGTAGTGGAACACATCTGATTTGTTTCTAATGCAATACAACCACACTTTCCTTGAAAAGTCATCAATGAAGGTTACAAAATACCTATTTCCAGCAAGGGATGCTTCTCTTGTTGGACCCCAAACATCCGTGTGAATGAGGTCTAAAACATTTGCACTTACATAGGTACTCTTCTTGAAGGGCAGCCTTGATTGTTTTCCTTGTTGGCAAGCTACACAAATTTCATGCAACATTTTAGATGTAAAATTTGGTAGGCCTCTTACCAAGCTCCTCCTTTGCATGTCCTTGAGCTTTTGTAGGTTGATGTGACCTATTCGTTTATGCCATAGATCCAAATCTGCTATCCTCTTGTCTCCATATGTGACATACATTGAATGGTGTGGCTGATTTATGTCCATTGTGAACATTCTCCCTTGCTTTTTTCCTTTTTCTATGAGCTTGAAACCTGCCCTTGGATCCTCAACAAAACATCCTCTTTCATTGAACCTAACTTGATAGCCTTTTTCTACCATTTGGCCTACCGAAATCAAGTTTTTGGTAATAGTAGGGACATGTAATACCTCTGATAAGCACTTTGCTCTTTGATTTCCTTCCAAACTGATATCTCCCACATGTTGAATGGTATGCTCTGAGTTATCACCTGTTTCCACATGCCCTTGATGCTTTGGGACCTGCAAATTACTAAAAAGATCCTTTCGACATGACATATGATTGCTACATCCACTGTCTACATACCATACATCTTCACTAGCTTGAGTTGTATCTTCACCATACCTCATGGCAAGTAAATAATCATTCCCTTGGCTGGATGATGTGTTTGCATAATTACCTTGCCCTCTATAATTGTTGTTGTTGCTTTGATTCCCTTGTCTTTGAGCTCTATAATAGCATTCATTTGCAAAATGACCGGGCTTACCGCATACAAAGCATCCATTTGAAGTGGCTTGTCCTCTTCCACCAAATCTTGCACCTCTTCCTCTATTTGTGGCTCTTCCACCTCTTTGACCTGCATTTTCTTGTTGTCCTTGACCTCCTTGGTTGCTTTGATATCTTCCTCTTCCTCTTGTAGCACCTCGGTTGTGTCTTCCTCTTCCTCTACCTGCATACAACAATTGCCCTTGGCTATCCTTGGCATTATGACCACCAAGGTTCATCTCCTCTGTCACCATGAGAGTGATTAGTTGATCAAAATCAGGAAGAGAGTCCCTTACATACACTGAAGTTGTGAAAGCCCTCCATTTTTCATCATCCCTAAGTCCATTTAGGGTGTGGGCGACAAGATCGTCATCATCTAGGGCACAACCGATTGACCCTAGTGCATCTGCAAGCTCTTTAACCTTTAATATGTAATCATTAGCACCTTGAGAGGGGCTTTTCCTAAGATTATTTAGCTCATTCTTGAGCTGAATTTTTCTAGCTTTTGTGGAGGTTGAATACAATCTCTCCAAGCACTCCCACACCTTCTTCGATGTATCCAAATCTTGAATATGCCCTACCATAGAGTTGCTAATATGCTGAGATAAAATGAAAATGACCCTTTTGTCCCTTTCATCCCACTCTCTTACTGCTCTTCTCTGGTCATTGGTTGGATTTACCTCATCTATGTAGGGTTTTGGCTCTCCACCACTCACAAGTCCCCACAAACCTTTCCCCATCAAAAAATTGCTTATTCTAAATCGCCACGGTTGGTAGTTTCCTTTTTCGAGCTTCTCAATCTGAGCATTGAGATCAGCCATGGTGCCTCCTAACTCTTTTGAACCTCCCCCTTGATGCAATGAAGTTGAAAAGGATGGCTTTTACCTTAAAAAAATAGAGCTACTCCTCTTGATGAAGCTTCGTCTTTGATTTGATGATGTATTTGCTTCCCCTTGTTGTTGACGTGCCCGTTCTTTGCTTCCTTCCTTCAAAATTTGATGAAGTCTTCACTTCACTTCAGTAGCTCCTTCTTCTCTCTTTGATACTCCACTTATAGCTCTGATACCACTGTTGGAGGATAAACACTCCTATGTGCACAACAAAAGCAAATGAACCCTCCTAGGATCCTGAAATTTTTCAGACATAGGTTCTGTATTTTCTGAGTTTCTCTGAGTATATGCAGAGATTGAAAATGAAATTTTGCAGGCATAAACTAGACTTTAAGAGCTTTCAAATGAGAGTAAAATCACTCCATTTGGATACTGGATGATGCCTCAACCAGCTGTAACAAAACAGATAACTTGATCTCTTCACAGAGTATGAGCTAACTGGACAGACACTGTTCTGGACATTTCTCTGCACTTGTGCAGGCACTGAACCTGAGACTTATACCAGACAAAGTAGAACTTATAAGCTTTCCAACAAGACAAAAATCATTGCAAATGGATTCCGGATGAAGGAGAAACAACAATTACAAGACCGGGGGTTCTGCCAAAAACATCTAGATAGATAGAGTGTGTAAAAGTGAAATTTCTGCAAAATATGCAGAGAACAGCTAGTAGGGGGTGTGCTTAAGCAAGGGGGCAGCTTGGGCACGTATTTCCACGACTCTAAGTCATAATACAACTCATTAGAGGTTTTAAAGACCTCATACTAACCTCTTTAACCAATCAAA
>CM035427.1:93673670-93676170 GCA_020310875.1 Ceratopteris richardii | reverse complement strand
TGGTCAATGAGGATGGAAGCTCATCTTATGAGCAAAGATTTGATTGGTTACATCACAGGAGAAGAAGAGAAGCCAGAGTTCAGAGATCCTAGTGTTCCAACTAGGGAAGAGTTAGCAGATCTGAAAAATTGGATGAAGAAAGATGCTCAAGCTAGGAGCATTATCTATATGGGAGTCAATGATTACTTGTTACCTCATATTAGAGGTCTTGAAAGTGCAACTGACATATGGAATGCTTTGGAGGAGCATTTCCAGAACACTACAAAGTCAAGGAAGGCATCCTTATGGGCAGAGTTTACTACCTTCAAGAAGAAGGCCTCTCAATCCATTTCAGACTATGTAACAAGGATGAAAGATATTGCAGATGCATTAGGAGCTGTTGATGAAGACATTGAGGAAGATAAATTGGTAAGGCAAATCCTTACAGGGTTGAGAGGTGATGACAAATGGAAGCCATTTATTTTGTCTACAGAACTATCACTTGACCATTTCACTCCTGATTTAAATCAATTGTTAGGTCATATGCTAACATTTGAGCAGGATGTTAAAGGAGATGGTGACAAGAGTACAGGACATGCAATGTACTCAAAGGACAAGAAGAAGAATAGCAAAGGAAAACAACAAGCAGGTGAAGATGAAGGAACAACTACTCAAGCCAACTTCCTAAGAGGTAGAGGAGGTGGCAAAGGTAGAGGAAGAGGCAGGAACAACAAAGATGGAGGCAAAGCTTGCTGGATTTGTGGTAAGACAAATCACTTAGCTAATGATTGTTGGCATAATAATCAGAATAATGGTGGATACAATCAAAATTATAATTCAAGAGGAAGAGGTGGCAGAAATCAAAGAGGTAATTACAGAGGTAGAGGTGGAAGGAATTACTTTGGAAGAAATGCAGGTAGAGGATTCCAAAGTCAACAATACAACAACACCTACTACAATTATGCTTCAGATCAAAAGGAAGATTCAACATTGATAATGAATGCAACTTGTGAAAGGCAGAGTGAAGATCAAAGAGTCTTCTACATTGACTCAGGGTGTAGCAATCACCTGAGTGGTAACATATCTTTGATGACTGATTTGGAAAGTAAAGTTTTTAATCATGTTGTTCAAACAGGTGACAACACAAAGCACAATGTGAAGTCAATTGGATCAGTGAAGGCCAAGGATGGAAGCACCTTATTGAGTAAGGTTTTGTATGTTCCTACAATCCCTAAGAATTTGATAAGTGTAGGTCAAATTGTTGAAAAGGGATATGAAGTAAGGTTCACTAATGATGGAGTATATGTGGAAGACCCTAGCCAAGGGTATAAACAGATTGTTTCAGGGAAAAAGGAAGGAAGATTATTTACATTGAAGATTCAAGGCAACATTGGTCATGCTATGTTCACATATGGAGGACATAAGATCTCTGAGTTAGATCTTTGGCACAAGAGGCTTGGACATTTCAATGAAAGAGGTATTAAAGATATGGTTAACAATGGTTCAGTGCTTGGATTGCCTAATGTTGCAGGTCAACATATGACATACAAATGTGAGGCATGTCAATTAGGTAAGGCTCATAAACATTCCTATTCCAAGCATGGTTTTATGCACTCAGAGAAGCTTGAGTTGGTACACACAGATGTGTGGGGACCATCAAAAGATTTCAGTATAAATGGATCAAGGTATTATGTGATTTATGTTGATGATGCTACTAGGTGGATCACTATCTATGTGATCAAAGATAAGTCAGAAGTGTTTAATACATTTAAACACTATCATGCATATGCAGAAATAATTACAGGTCATAAGTTGAAAAGACTAAGGTCAGATGGAGGGGGAGAGTATTTTTCAAATGAGTTCAGTGATTACTTATGGAATGCAGGTATAAAAAGGGAAATTACTTGCAGGTACTCTCCTCAACAAAATGGTGTTGCAGAAAGGAGAAATAGAACTCTTGTTGAGTTTGCAAGATCCATGATGAAGGAGAAAAATTGCCCTAATTATTTGTGGGCTGAGGCTGTAAATACAGCCACTTATTTGGTCAATAGGTTACCATGTAAAGCCTTGCAGGGTATGACACCATATGAGGCTTGGTGGGGTAAAAGACCTACCTTGGATCATTGCAGAGTTTTTGGGTGTGTGGCATATGCATATGTGCCATCACAATTAAGACACAAATTGGAACCCAAAGCTGAAAAGTATGTTTTCATTGGCTATGATGACAAGCAGATGGGCTATAGATTGTGGAGTCCATCAACAAAGCAATTTATGGTTTCTAAGGATGTTACATTTGATGAACAAAGCACTTGGTATGCAGGTACAATCAACATCAATACAGGTGATGAAGAAGAAGTGAGTCAAAGAAAAGGTAAATCAAAAGTTCAGATATTTGATGAGCAAGAGAATAATGAAGTGCAGGTTGAAGTGGAAGAGACACCAAGATTTGATCCTGAATGTGAAGAGCCAGAAACCTCAAGGAGTGGAGAACTCAGAAGGTCTACAAGAAATAGGTGGCAAC
>CM035427.1:93653670-93661170 GCA_020310875.1 Ceratopteris richardii | reverse complement strand
TGATGGTATGGGACATCAGACCTTGATATGATAGGTATCTTTTAGTCTTGGGCTTGTGAGTTGGAGTAAAACTCCATCCCAATGGAAACTGAAACTCCATAGATAAAAATGAAGTATAGGTTGGTCAAGAATAGGACCATACCAAGTAACTAATTAAGTTCGAAGATCGTGAAGAGAAATCAATTTCTAGATCTTCATAAAGATTTTTCAATAAGACTAATGTAGTCTTGTTAAGGATTTTTGAAGTTTTTTATGAGAAATGCTACATGGATTTCTGGGGAGAGAACTTGGAAAGATCCTTTCGAGAAAGGTAAATTTGACTGAGTCAATCTTGCATAAAACACTTAGTTGACAAATACAACTAAGTAAGTTAATATCTTTTAGAATAAAGATGTTGAAAAAGATTGACTTAGTTATTTATTTTGGGTTAGACTAAGTTACTCCAAAAAACATCTTGTTGATAATACAACAAGGTAATCAGTCTCCTAAAGTAAGAGATTTATACTAGACTAGGTATTCCAGTCTATAGGAATCTCAAATTGAAGAGGACTTATTTCTTAATTAAGATATTTGAAGCATCATAGTAAAGTTGAACATCATCAAAACTCGATGGCTCGAGACACCGATGTTGTTACCACTACAGTCTGGTAGATAGATGATGCTTTAAACTTTACCCAAAGGATTATTTTGAGAATTTAGATTCAATCTCATAAAGATAGAAACAATGCTTCAAACCATTAAGTCCTTAAAGTTTTGAGCCTCAAATCATTTTAGTGTTTCAGAAGCTGAACCGGTTACATCGAGTTTTGGTTCTTCCTTCTCGCTTTTCCAGACCTCGGATTTGAATTAGAAGGAATCTTCAAAGTCACTCCTAGATCATGATTAGCTAGATGGAATGGATAACCATATTAAACATCAAAAGATGGATGTTTTATATAGAATCCCTTCAATTTCAGAAGACACTTGAATTTAAGAATTGGTTCATTCATTGAGTATTGTTTTAAATATCAATGGATAAAGAGAGATTATATTTTCTCAAAGAGTTTGAATAAAACTCTTGAAAAGAAAAATTTTAGGAATTGTTTCTAATCCCTACAATTCCAAAGAATTCAAGCCCATGAGGAAAATAGCCTTAAGTGAGTTGGTTGACCAAAAGGATCACTTCTTTCCTACATTTTACTTTGACTCTAAAAGCCTAGTAGGACATGGTAGTCCTATATTTGGGAAAAAGAGATTAGTAAATGCTGGTTAAGAAGTAGAAAATAGTCAGAAACATCTTATTTAGATGTTTTGATCAACCTCAATTTAAGGAGACTTCTCAAAGCCTTGAACTAGAAAGAGATCCATCTATTTTGCTAGGTCCACACCCAAGTGGTGCATAGAAATGGACCTGCATAGAGAATTAGTTGGAGACTATTACAATCCACCTACTTCATATGTTTGTACTATGGATGCAGAGTTCAACCATAGGGAAACATTGAATTAGGCAGGGATGTTTTAATCCACCCTTATCATGCATACTTAGCAGTTGATTTAGTGTTTCACATGCAAAGTTAAGTAATGATTTGGGCAGGGATTAGCCCCACAAGTGGATTTCCTTCTTTTCAGATCAAGTATGAGATAGAATCTCCTTCTGATAAAGACGGAAATCAGAGAGATGAGAAAAGCCATGATCTATAGAAAAGATCATGGGGCATGGGGCAATACTCCACATAATATACCTACTCACATTTTCGAGGACGTAAATGTTAAAGGGGGGAAGAATGTTGTATAAATATGGGTCAAAGTGGCCAAAGACATGGGTTTTGAGGGTCCAAAACCACTTGGAGAACCCTTGGATTCTATTGGGAAACCCTTGGGAAAGTGTCTCCAAGAGTGTGGTTTGAACCCTTGAGTTATTTGGATTTATTTGCTCCCAATTGAAGGGTTTTAACCCTTAGGATTAATATTTCCTAAGGGTATGGTATTTAACCCTTAGGGAGGCCTCTCAAGCCTTGAGACTTGTACGTACAAGCTTGGGAGAAGTCCTTTTAAGAATCCATGTGAAGGCCATGTGATTTCCAAGGTTAGAAGGCCTTGGATTAGAATCCATGTGGAGAGGACACTTGGCAAACTCTCCTCACATTTCCCCCCTTGGCCTTGAGGTATATATATGGGTGGAGTTGGTTGGGTGGAGGTGTGTATCTCTCACTCCTTGTGGGTTTGATTAGACTTAGATTGGTCTTCCTTAGAGTAGCTTGTTGTTAATACAACACTATGTATCTATCTATCTATCTATGTTTCTATCTATCTATCTATCTATCTATCTAGCTATCTATCTATCTATCTATCTATCTATCTATCTATCTATCTATCTATCTATCTATCTATCTATCTATCTATCTATCTATCTATCTATCTATCTATCTATCTATCTATCTATCTATCTATCTATCTATCTATCTATCTATCTATCTATCTATCTATCTATCTATCTATCTATCTATCCATCTATCTATCTATCTGTCTGTCTGTCTGTCTATCTGTATATCTGTCTATTTGTTTATTTGTCTATCTGTCTATCTCTCTATCAGTTTATCTATCCATCTATCTATCTATCTATCTATCTATCTATTTATCTATCCATCTATCTATCTATCTATCTATCTATCTATCTATCTATCTATCTATCTATCTATCTGTCTCTCTGTCTATCTGTATATCTGTCTATTTGTTTATTTGTCTATCTGTCTATCTCTCTATCAGTTTATCTATCCATCTATCTATCTATCTATCTATCTATCTATCTATCTATCCATCTATCTATCTATCTATCTATCTATCTATCTATCTATCTATCTATCTATCTATCTATCTATCTATCTATCTATCTATCTATCTATCTATCTATCTATCTATCTATCTATCTATCTATCTATCTATCTATCTATCTATCTATCTATCTATCTATCTATCTATCTATCTATTTTTCTATCTATCTATCTATCTATCTATCTATCTATCTATCTATCTATCTATCTATCTATCTATCTATCTATCTATCTATCTATCTATCTATCTATCTATCTATCTATCTATCTATCTATCTATCTATCTATCTATCTATCTATCTATCTATCTATCTATCTATCTATCTATCTATCTATCTATCTATCTATCTATCTATCTTTCTTTCTTTCTTTTGTTCTTTCTTTCTTTCTTTCTTTCTTTCTTTCTTTCTTTCTTTCTTTCTTTCTTTCTTTCTATCTATCTGTATGTCTCTCTATTTGTCTATCTGTCTATCCTTCTATCTGTCTATCTGTCTAGCTATCTATCTGTCTATCTATCTATCTATATATCTATCTATCTATCTATCTATCTATCTATCTATCTATCTATCTATCTATCTATCTATCTATCTATCTATCTATCTATCTATCTATCTATCTATCTATCTATCTATCTATCTATCTATCTATCTATCTATCTATCTATCTATCCATATATCTATCTATCTATCTATCTATCTATCTATCTATCTATCTATCTATCTATCTATCTATCTATCTATCTATCTATCCATATATCTATCTATCTATCTATCTATCTATCGATCTATCTATCTATCTATCTATCTATCTATCTATCTATCTATCTATCTATCTATCTTATATCTATGTCAGAAGTGAAGGGATAGAATAACCCCTCATTTATTGTACCCTTTAGGTACTTAAGCATCCTCTTTACAGCTTCCATGTGTGGCTTCTTTGGTACATGCATGATTTGAGTCAATGTACTTACAACATATGCAATATCTAGTCTTGTCAAAGTATCATAATTAAGACTACCCACAAGTTGTTGATACCCTATAATATGTTGATGTAGTTTACCTTCATGTGAGCTTAGCTTATGATTGATCTCCATAGGAATATGTGCATCTTTAGTGTTCTCCATCTTAAACCTTACCAATATATCATGTATGTACTTCCTTTGTGTGATGAATATACCTGAGTCTGTATACACAAATTATAAGGCAAGGAAATAGGTCAACAACCCTAAGTCACATATTTTGAATTCCTTCATCAATTTTCACTTGGCCTGCTTGATACCATCAGAATCATTACCTATAATAATGATATCATCTACATAGACACACAAGTAGATGATCTATGATTTATTCTTCTTCACAAATAAAGAAGAGTATGCCTTGTTTGCCACAAAGCCTTGATCTTGCAAATAGGTAACAAGCCTATGGTTCCAAGCTCTAAGAGCTTGCTTAAGACCGTAGAGTGTTTTTCTAAGCTTGCATACATATCCTGCTTTTTCTTCATCTTCAAAACCTGGTGGTTGTGCCATATATACTTCTTCTGATATCCAACCATTTAAAAATGCATTCTTGACATCTAATTGATAAAAATTCCAATTTTTTGATGTAGCAAGACTTACAAATACCGTGATTGGTTGCATCTTTACCACATATGAAAATGTTTCTTCATAATCTACTCCATGTGTTTGGGAAAATCCCTTTGCCACTAGTCTTGCCTTGTATCTGTTTATTGAAACATCAGAGTTCTTTTTAACTTTATATATCCACCTTGAACCAATTACCTTCATATCTAGTTTCTTGGGAACTAGGTCCCAAATGTGGTTTTCTTGCAATGCTTCCACTTCCTCTTGCATGGTTTCTCTCCACTCTTTCTTATTCTTAGCCTCTTCAAATGAAGAAGGCTCCTCTTCCATTGAATCTTTAGTGATGTACATAGAGTGCTTTGTGACTAAGGATGTATCATATCCATAGCTTATGGGTTTCTTGCTTTCTCTTTGTGACCTCCTTAAAGTTTGATTGGAAGACTCAGGTAGAGCCTCTAGTTGCTTGTGTTTGCACTTGAATCTTGACTTCCAAGCTTTGAAATCAATATGCTTTGCATCTTCTGAGTTGATGTGCTCCACTTGGTGTTGGTCTTCTTGAGTTAGGGTTGGAAAATCATTTTCCAAATCATATGGTAAATTGACTTTCCTGTAATCATCTTCAAACCAAGAATTATTCTCATCAAATACTACATCCCTACATAACTATGAATGCCTTGTTAGTGGGATTGTATAGTCTATATCCCTTTTGATTCTGGTCATACCTAATGAATATACATTTCTCAGCCTTAGGGTCAAGTTTCCTTCTTATTTGTGATGGGATGTGTGCATAGGAAATGCACCCAAATATGTTGCAATGATCCAATGAGGATCTCCTACCATTCCAAGCTTCATATAGTGTCATACCATCCAATGACCTAGATGAAAGCCTATTAACCAAATAGGTAGCTCTAGAAACAACCTCTGCCCATAAATAATTCGGTAATTTTTTCTCATTTAACATAGACCTAGCTGCCTCAACAATTAACCTATTCCTTCTCTCTGCCACTTCATTCAATTCAGGGGTATACCTGGTTGTTACTTCCATCTTTATGCCTTTGTCCTATAGATTTAGATCAAACTCATGTGAAAAGTACTCACCACCTCCATCATATCTGATTCTCTTCAAGCTCCTTCCTGTTTGGTTTCCAACTAGTGCCAAATACTTCTTCAAACATGAAAACACCTCATCCTTATGCTTCATGAAATAGAGACATAGTACCTTGAATCTTAGATGGATGGATCTTTGTTAGTACCCCACACATTAGTGTGTACAAGCTCCAAATAATCTTCATGGATGTATCTTTTCCTGTTGAATGGTTGCCTATGAACTTTGCCAAATTGGCAACTCCACATTTGTATATCATGTGTTGCTTGATCACATTGGGAATGCCAAGCACAGTTTGATCTCTGCAAATTTGCTTCAGAGTTCTATCTATCCTATGTGCTCTAGCCTCTTGTGCCATATTTCCAACTCAGATAGGGTTTGGTTTCTATAACTAAATAGTGCTATGTTCCTTGTGTCTTCAATTTCAAAAGTAAACAATCTACTTGACTTCTCACCTTTGGAAATCCTTTTGAATCCTTGTTGGGGTTCTTCTAGATATGCTCCATGCTTTTTAAACGTGACTTGTAGACCGTTCTCTACAATCTGCCCAACACTAATTAGATTTTTGGTTATGGTAGGCATATACAAAACTTTGCTCAAAAGGTTCATACTATGATAAGATGTCTTAACATTTCTAATTTGCTTGACTGAATGTTTAGTGTCATCACCTATTTTTACCTCATGCTTCCCCTTTGGTTCTTCAAGATCAGACAATAGTGCTACATTCCGTGCCACATGATTGGAAGATGTTCATCATCTTTACCTCCCTTGGATATCATGTTCATGATCAGCTGAGAGTCTTCTTGATCTTCAGTGTAGTTATTGAAGTCCCTTCTTCCTATAAAGCCACCTTGATAGTTGTTGTTGTTGTAGCCTTGATTGAAGTTATGATTGTAGTTTCCTCCACCATTGTTGTACCTACCTCTTGTTTGTCCACAACTTCCTCTATGGAACCCTCTTTCCTTTTGGTTCCTTGTATTTTTATAGCATTCTTCAGTAGTGTGGTTGTTGAGACCACATATGTTGCATGGTGAGTTGTTGAAGGGTCTCCCCCTACCTTGCTTTCCTCCTCTGCCCCTACCTCTAGCACCTCTTCCTCTTCTTGCATTATTGGCTTGAGAGGTACTAGCCTCTTCATCCTATTTATTACTGTTACCTTTATCCTTAGCTTTATTCTTATCTGTATAAAGGGCAGAAGATTGGTTACCTCTTGAGTTGTCACCATTCTTTTTGAGCTTTGCTTCATGGGTGAAGAGTTGTCCCACCAAAGTGTTGAGATCAGGTATCTTCATATACATGTAGAGATCCATTGGAGTGGT
Organism: Ceratopteris richardii; assembly: GCA_020310875.1. Taxonomy (NCBI): domain Eukaryota; kingdom Viridiplantae; phylum Streptophyta; class Polypodiopsida; order Polypodiales; family Pteridaceae; genus Ceratopteris; species Ceratopteris richardii. Next base: position 93,654,357 of record CM035427.1, on the reverse strand, counting down.
GAAGGATTCCCACTTTTCATTAGCTTTATTTCCATTGATGATCTGCCTCATATTGTACTTTTCCTTTATCTCTTCTCCAATGCTTGCAAGTTGGTCTACAACATCTTTCATTTTGGTTACATAGTCGACAACTCCTTGCTTTGATTGCTTCTTTAGAGTTGTGAATTCCATCCACAATTGATTCTTCCTTGCTCTTGTGTTGGAGGAGAAGTATGATGAAAGCACTTCCCAAGTATCTTGGGAGCTTTACATTTTCTAACATGTGGTAACAAGAAATCAGAGATTTTGTTTAGTAAGTATGACCTTGCAAGAGCATCCTTTGCACACCATGTGGTTAGCCTCCCTTGCTTTTCCCTTGTTGGTTGATTCTTAATCTTGAAAATTGGCATGTCTTCGTCGCCTCATATGTATCCATATAAGCTTCTACCTTGAATGCATGCTTGCATCCACTAGGGACCATGCTCAGAAGTTTTTCTTGTCCAATTTTTCAATGAAGGATGGAAAACCATCTCCCAACTTGATTGTGCTTCCTCTGATACCACTCTTGAGGACATGGTGGATAATCACAAGAGATGAGTTGGTGTAGCTAAATCCTGCTTCACACCTGCTATAAGTAATGGTTGGAGAGTGTTGTGGGCCTCTTTAGCTAGCTAATAAGCATAAATGATCATATATGGTGCTTGAAAG
>CM035427.1:93633670-93636170 GCA_020310875.1 Ceratopteris richardii | reverse complement strand
TAACAATAATATCATCAACATAAATGCACATGTAAATGTATCCATTTTCACTTGCCTTCACTAGCAAGCTACTATCTGCCTTTGATGCTTGAAATCCACATTCATTCAAGAACTTGACCAATCTGTAATTCCAAGCTCTTGGAGCTTGCTTCAACCCATATAAAGCTCTCTTGAGCTTACACACATAATCTGATCCAATTGATTCCATGAAGCCTTCTGGTTGCTCCATATATACTTCATCTGCAATGTATCCATTTAGAAATGCATTTTTCACATCCAATTGTGATAATTTCCATCCCTTACAAGCAGCAATAGCAATCAATGTCCTAATTGTAGACATCTTAGCAACAGGACTAAAGGTTTCATCATAATCTACCCCATAAGTTTGGGCATAACCTTTGACCACAAGTCTAGCCTTATATCTAGACACCTTACCATCTGCAAACCTCTTTGTTTTATATACCCACTTACATCCAATGACCTTCTGATTCTTTGGTCTTGGTACTAGTTCCCAAGTTTCATTTTCAAGTAGAGCATCATACTCTTCCTGCATTGCCTTCTCCCAATTCTGTTTACCTTTGGCTTCTTCATAAGTGGTTGGATCTTCTTCTGTTTTCACAATGTAAGCATAATCTTTTGTTGTTAGGAAAGATGTATCATAACTATACCTTATAGGTTCTTTCCTTTCCCTTGTAGATCTCCTGATTTCTGCACTTCTTGAAGTTTCAGCCTCATTTGATTCTGGATCAAATCTTGGCCCTTCTTCTACATGATCCTGCACTCTACATCTAGAGTCAACTTCATCAACAATTTCTTCACAAACTTTTACCTTTGCCTTTCCTTTCCTTTGAATTTCTTCAACACCTGCATACTCATTTGGTGATCCTGTATACCACATATTTTGCTCATCAAATGTTACATCTTTAGTAACAAGAAATTGCTTTGTGGATGGACTCCACAACCTGTAACCCATCTGTCTATCATCATATCCAATAAACACATACTTCTCTGCTTTTGGTTCTAGCTTATGCCTTAATTGTGAAGGAACATAAGCATAAGCAATACATCCAAATACTTTACAATGATCAAGACTAGGCTTCTTACCCCACCATGCTTCATAAGGGGTTCCTCCATCCAAAGCTTTGCAAGGCAACCTATTCACAAGATATGTTGCAGTGTTAATGGCTTCTGCCCATAAGTAATTTGGACAATTCTTTTCTTTCATCATGGCTCTTGCAAACTCTACAAGAGTCCTATTCCTCCTTTCTGCTACTCCATTTTGTTGAGGGGAGTACCTGCAAGTCACTTCTCTTTTGATACCTGCATTCCACAAATAATCATCAAACTCTTTTGAGAAATACTCTCCCCCTCCATCTGATCTTAACCTCTTAAGCTTTTGTCCTGTGATCCTTTCTGCATAAGCATGAAAGTGTTTGAATGTCTTGAAGACTTCTGATTTATCCTTGATTACATACAAAGTAATCCACCTGGTTGCATCATCAACAAACAACACATAATATCTGGATCCATTTATGCTATAGTCCCTTGAGGGTCCCCATACATCTGTATGAACCAATTCAAGCATATTTGAATACTTGTACCCTGATTTGTTATAAGAACTCTTATGTGCTTTACCTAATTGACAAGCTTCACACTTGTACACCATATGTTGCCCTTCAATGTTTGGCAATCCAAGCACCACCTGATTCTTCGACATCTCCTTTATAGCTCTCTCATTGAAATGACCTAGCCTTTTATGCCATAGGTCTAATTCAGATACCTTTTGACCTCCATAGGTAAACAATGCATGTCCCACATTACCTTGGACTTTGAGAGTGAACAATCTTCCTTCCTTTTTACCTGCAATTATATTTCTATATCCCTGATTTGGATCTTGTACATAGACACCATCATTTGTGAATCTTACCTCATATCCTTTCTCCACAATTTGCCCTACACTTATCAAATTTTTAGGAATAGTAGGAACATAAAGTACCTTGCTCAGAAGTGTACTTCCACTCTTTGTCTTCACTGATCCAATGCTCTCCACTTTATGTTTGGTATTGTCACCTGTTTGAACTGTATGTCCATTCACCCTAGCTTCCATATCAGTCATCAAAGATAGATTCCCACTCAGATGGTTGCTGCACCCTGAGTCAATATAAAACACTCTTTGATCTTCTCCCATTGATTCATGAGTTGCATTCAAGATAAGAGTCATGTCATCCTTCTGATCTGATGCATAATTGTAATAATTATTGTTGTAGGACTGAGATTGGAAGTTTCTTCCACCTCCTCTACCATATGATGTCCTACCTCCTCTTCCTCTGAAATTGCCTCTTTGGTTTCTGCCTCCTCTACCTCTTTGACTATAATTCTGATTGTTGTATCCTCCACTTTGATTGTTATACCAACAATCATTTGCCAAATGATTTGTTCTGCCACAAATCCAACAAGCTTTAGCATTATCTTTGTTCTTACCTCCTCTTCCTTTACCTCT
>CM035427.1:93578670-93628670 GCA_020310875.1 Ceratopteris richardii | reverse complement strand
ACAAATCTACACACTCCATGTTGGTTGATACATATGTTAGTTGAATGTCCTTGCTTAATAGCTTCTCTCTCACATAATGGTAATGGACCTCTATATGTTTGGTCCTAGCATGATAAATAGGATTAGCTACAAGGTGAAGTGAGCTTGTATTATCTCCAAATATCAATGGTGAGGTAGTATACAAACCCAATTCTGTATACAATAACTTGATCCATATGGCTTCTTGAGTGGCACTGGCCAATCCTCTATACTCTGCCTCTATAGAAGATAAAGTAACAGTAGGTTGCTTCTTTGAAGACCATGATATTGGTTTATCACCTGCAAATGAAATGTATCCAAAAGTGCTCCTCCTATCATCTTTGCATCTTGCCCAATCTGCATCTAAGTAAATCTTGATATCCAAGTCTGAAGTGTAAGGGAAATACAAACCATGATGTTGAGTACCCTTGAGGTATTTTAATATCCTTTTGGCAGCCTCCAAGTGAGGTGCCCTAGGCTTGTGCATAAACTGACTTAGCACACTAACTCCATAAGCAATATCTATCCTTGTTAAGTTAGCATAGTTCAAGCTTCCTACTATGCTTTGGTAACCTGTAATGTCATCAATTTCATCACCTTCATGGGCACTTAGTTTTAGATTTACCTCCATTGGAGTACTTGCAACTTTTGCATCCTGCAAATGAAACTTCTTGAACATATCCTGTATGTATTTTTTTTGAGTAATATAGATTCCAGAGTTAGTATAGACTAACTCAATTCCAAGAAAGTACTTTAGTAGACCAAGATCACTCATCTTGCACTCCTTCATCATCTGGTTCTTGATTTGTCTAATTCCATTGACATCATTACCTGTAAGTATGATATCATCAACATAAACACATATGTATATTACCTCTGAATTACTTCTCTTAATGAATAGAGAAGTGTCTGCCTTGCTCATGACAAAACCTTGGTCTAGAAGGTATGTGGTCAACCTGTGATTCCATGCCCTAGGTGCCTGCTTCAATCCATAACGAGCCTTTTTTAATTTGCATACATGTGTTACCTTGTTAGGATCCTCATAGCCAAGAGGTTGTGACATGTATACCTCCTCTTAAATCCATCCATTCAAAAAAGCATTGTTGGCAGTAGCCTTGGTACACCAGGACTTACGTGAAAGTCAAAGAAGGGAGTCAGAGCGAAGGGACAGCACAAGCAAACAGGGCAGTCAAAGAAGATCTGGCAAGTAGGCCAATATTTTTTCAAGATATTAATGCAAATCAAAGAGATGGACATGCAGGGAGGAAGAGCGAGTAGGGAGCTCGAAGATATGTATGGCAGATCACTAGAAGAAATCCCTACAACAACAGTGATTTTTATCACTAACAATCATTGTAAATATCATTTCACATTTTTGTAGCTCCATTTTGTGCAAGCCAAGGAGTCCTTGAGCTTGAGGAGCCTTAGAAGTAGTTGCGTACCAATTTTCGTAATTTTTAGATCTCGTTTGAGCCCCCAAATAAGCCCTGGAACCTAATTTTTAACTAGGCCGGACACTAGGTCTGGACAGGGCCAAAAGCTAGTCAAAAACTATAAAAAGAGCTAGAGAGCTCATTTTTGAGGTTAGATTGTAATTGAAACGAACTTGTAAGAGCTTTTGAAAGTAATCTAAAGAACTCTATTGATTCTCTCTCTTTGTCTTGCCGTGTGTGCGCGTGTGTGTGTATGTGTGTGCATGCTTGTGTGCTTCTCACTCACGCACTTGTGCCGCCACTTGCTCGAGGTCTTCATACCATCCTCACGTCTTCCCGGATTGACATTAAAGGAGGTGCTACTCATCACGGAGCTACACCAAATTTTGGCGCCGTTGCCGGGGATCGAGCTTTGAGGACGAGCGTGTGATGGTAAGACGTAGAGTTGACGCGTTGGAGTTGTAGGTATTTTCTTCACGCTCATCGATTTTCTTTTACTTTCTTCACTATCATCATCATCATCATCACCATCTCCCACGTCCATCTCCATCATCGCGAAAATTTCAGTTTTTTGACTATATCCCCATCTCCACCTCATTTCCCTCATTTCACTTGTGAGAGAGAGCGAGAGAGCGAATTTGCATGTGCTATTTTTTGCATGTTTTGTGAGCATTCTGCAGGTACAGGCCGCATCATCATCCCCAGCACCCTGCGCAGGTACGGAAATCTGAGTAACTGTCTGTGTGTCGCCGAGCTCTGTCAATCGCGACCGACAGAAAAATTGCTCTAATTGCTAAACAAAGTGCATATCCTTGACCTACAGGCCTAGAGCTTCCCAAAAATGTGTTTAGTTTTTTGAAATTCCACAGATTTCTGTCAATCGCGATCGCTCTGTCAATCGCGACCGACAAACCACGACGGACAGACCTGTCAATCGCGATCGACACGTCAATCGCGACCGACAGCCCACGACGGCTCTGTCAATCGCGACCGACAGAGTCAACGACCGATTGACCACGACCGACTGACCATACGCGTGACACGTGTCAATCGCGATCGAGTCATCAATCGCGATCGACTCATCAATCGCGACCGACACAGTCAACGACTGTTTGACCACGACGGACAGACCACGACGGCTCTGTCAATCGCGACCGACACAGTCAACGACTGATTGACCACGATCGACAGACCCTCGCGACCGACCTGTCAATCGCGATCGACTCATCAATCGCGACCGACAGAGTCAACGACGCTTTGACCACGATTGATTGACTTTTCGGCCACGTGTCAATCGCGACTGACCAGTCAATCGCGACTGACAGTCACGACGGACCTGTCAATCGCGATCGACACGTCGATCGCGACTGACCTGTCAATCGCGACCGACAGACTTTGCGAACGCGTTAGAAGGGCAAATTAGGTCAAATTTTCAAGGCAAAATCATTGGTCTAAATTTTGATTGAGTGTGGGACAAACACTAGGGTGTAGTATTGCATCGCGAGACCGTGCCACAAGCTACTCGAGTATTCCTGTTTGACTGTTAGCTTGTATTGAATCCTGATTTAACTCCCTAAACCCTGAACAGTCATAACTTTTTCATACGAAATCCAATTTTTGAGCTCTTGGGCTTGTTGGAAAGCTCGTGGCATACACTACACGACCTCAACTGTTTTTTATAAAGATAATGCGTTGATTTTCAGAGAGGGTATTTTGAAGTTGACCATACCCAGGGGGATCAAAGTCAGGGGTCTTTAGACTTATTTTCCTAAAAGTCAGAATGCACATGTGTGTTTATGTTACATGAATGAAAGTGGTTGGTTTTGTCCTTTGAAAATAAGCATTGAGCTAACCGTGGGACTTTTACAGGTCCATTGAGATCAACTTGGAGCATACAAAGCAAGATTTCTTTGCAAGCTCGAGAACCGGGTTCTTGAGCACCATAAAGCAAGGGATCAACAAGTAAGGTTGGAATATTCTCAACTCCCTCTGTCATTTCCTAGCTCAAGCTAAGAACGAGTAGAGGTAGGAGTAAGTCAGGTTTACGATAGGCAGTTATCAAGCTGAAGACTACCTAAAAAAAACTCAAGTTCAAGTTAAAAACATAATCTCTGTACTGTCGATAACCTAAAGGAAAAGAATCTAACGTGGAACGATCAACCTAAAGTACGAAGAACATTCAAGTGTTCCTGACGACGTGATATCAGACAAGACCATAAACACAATAATTTACCAAAAAGAATCAAGTGACTGGTACCAATTGATCGGCAACGAGGTTGTACTCTGGAAAAAAAATTGGGCTAATCAGTTAGGCATATGAACCTTAGATCAGGACGACACCTAGCAAGAGAGAGACAAAGCCTTAGGTCTTCAGAGGCTAGTGTTAATCACACTGCAAGGTCTTGGGCCCAGCAGTTGAGCCACCACTCATATTACCCTAGCTCTGAGACCAGTGAGTCAGAAATGTCTCAAGGCATGGACAGACCTACGGGAAGTTCAGGAGTGCCTTATTTGTACAGGGTAGAAGGCCCCTACAAAACACAGCTGGAATATCTTAGGACCAACCGACTAGGTGCTAGCATCTATGAGGACGGCCTTGGAAGATCTGTGGTCCAGATTAAAAACCCTGATCAATCCATTGGACTAGAACACCCAGCTGTCAAGTTTGAAAATGGTGCATACCTGGACAAAGAAGGAACTATATATGTAGTCACTAGTCACCCGGATAGGACAGATGACTTTGGGAATGTAATCTCAGAAGCGGACTTAGGTGATCTGGAACAAGGGAACATGGGTGCGGAACCTAGAACCCCTCGAGGTAAATCAGTTCTCACTAGGATTATCACGCCTGAATGGGTCCCCCAAGACAACAAGAGCATAGAGTTGCTCCTCAATCGAGAAACTGATGAAGCCTTTTGGAGGTATAAGTCTAATCAGCCAACAGACATAGGAAATATCATGATCTATGAGCTTAAGGATCCGGATAGCCCAGGCAGAGTGACCTACTTAGATCATGCTTCAGAACGGATCTTTGTGGTGACAGAAAATGATAGGCATGCCTACACTTGGAAGGGTGAATTTATTTTCCCCCAACCAAGATCAAATGTATCCTATGGTCACCCTGGGGCTGGAACTTCCCAAGCTCATGGTACGCAAAGAGATAGAAGTAGGGATAGACCAGAAGTAAGTTTCGCCAACCCCGTGGGCAGAGAAAGAACGAGAACAGAGACGAATAGGGTAGAACCTGAGATGCATAGAGCCCACAGGAACCAAAGAAATGCAGATGGATTCCCTCTGCCGAGGCCTAGAGAGCACACAAGAACTTTGAGACCCACCCAGCTAGTAAAGTCCATGAAGAATTACTTTGACGGCACAGGAGACCCCTATGATCATGTGGCGGAGTTCAAGCAAGTCTTAAGAGCCGAACAAGTTGAGGATCTATTCACGCAGTACAATGCCTTCGGTCTAACCCTGAGGAATACGGCACTTACATGGTTTCAGCCATTGGATGAGCGCCAGTTCAAGAGCATAGACCAACTCCTAGAAGCATTTATTGTAGAGTTCTCTAAGAGCGGCATAAGACACAATACCTCCTCATTGATTCACAGTTTCAAACAGACCCCCCAAGAGACTGTCAGATTGGCCGGAAGAAGATTTAGACAATATCTTGAAAGGTGCCCTATTTCGGAGCTACCCACATCTGCTAAACAAGTAGCCTTATTTCTTGATGGATTGCTGAGTACGAAATTAAGATCCTATGTGTATCTGAAAGACCCCAGGACTATAGAAGAGTGTGTACGTATGTGCATTGACATTGAAGATAACCTAGGAGAAGAGCTAGAGCTGTCCAAAATTTACAAAGATTCAGATAGTGCATCTAGTCAATCTTCCACACAAGCCACATCAATTGAGGAACTTGCCGAAAAAGTAGCTCAGAAATTAGGAGTAACTAGCAAACAAATTCCAAGGTTTGCCCCTGTGAAAAGGTGCTATACATGCGGTGGCGACCACATGGCAAATGTGTGTCCCATTATGGCTCAACCCCAAGTTAACCCTAGTAGCCAGTACTGCACCATAGAACGGAAATACACAAACCACACTGCGCAAGATTGCCCATACAACAAGCAGGCAGTTAGGCAACCCTACCCTCAGCCCTACCAACAAGGCAGATACCAGAACCAGTACCCTCCATCACCACAATATGCTAGACCCCAACAAACCTATCAGCAACCATATCAGGCCCAACAGAGACCCCAACCGGTATTAGCTCAACAGCCCCCAAACCCCGCTAACGTGATTCCAGTGAAGTATGCTGTTGCAGAAGAAAACCTGAATAGGGCCATAGTACCAGTAACCTCATTGATCTCAGACAGTGACCCAAGTGACCATAGCTTTGATTCCACACATGTTGATAGCCCCCAGGCCTACTACATGCAGTCGCCTGAGCATGGTGAGTCCTATTATAGCGAAGAGACAAACGAACCTAGTTGGGAATCAGATTACACGAACGTCATGTATGCAAACCCCAATCCTAGGCCTCAATCTAGGCAAGTAAGACCTCCATTCCCAAGAGGACCGTGCTACAGATGCCAAGGAGATCACCTCATTCGTGATTGTTCCTTGCCTCCGCCCACACAACCTCAGTCCTTGACTATCCAAGGCTTTTGCCAAGACTGCGGGAAAGAGCATCTCTTACGAGATTGCCCAAAGAACCCCAATAGCATGCCAAAAATCACCCCTATCAACGTTGTTGGGTTAGTGGTAGACTCCTCAGGAAGTGTCACTTCCACGGCACCAGTACAGGTAGTCACTAGAGCTCAGGCATTGCAGCAAAACCAAGAGACAAGCCAGGAAAAGAGCCCAGAGGCTAGTGAAACCGAGAGCGTAACAAAGAAAAGGACTAGAGCATGGAAAGATAGTCGAGAAAGAATGAAACGACAATGGGCCAAAAAGATGAGTGAGCTTGAGGAAAGCATAAGAGAAACCAAAGCGAGGATAACTGAACTCACAGCTCAAACTCCCTCTCACATCACCCCGCCTCCACCACTCCCATCTCCATCCGACTCACCACCTTCCCCACCGCCTCATCAAATCCCACCACCCCCTAGAGTAGGATCAGTCCTAGCAGATCCCACTCCTGAAGACCTAAACATGATGCTTAAAGCATATCAGGCCAGAATCCAAGAAGGGCCAAACGTCACGGATCATGACAAGTGCTATCCTAGAGCTGATCTAGAGATAGAAAGAACCAAACTGTGCGCGAAAATGGTCGCATTGGCTCAGACTATGTTTGAAGCCAGTCGCCTTTTCAATTACTCGGGCTCAGCCAAGACGCAATTACACTTGGATGGATTCCTAGAAAAGTTAGAGAGGATAATTGCAAGATCTGACAAGGAAGAAAAAAATCAGGAGAAAGAAAAAGCAAGCAAAAACCTGAGCCATTCCCCATCGGAAGTTTATGCAGCCAATTCCACTAAACCAGACAGTTTCCCCTCCTTAGAAAGAATAGAGAGGCTAATTGCACAGTCAGAAAAGGAACCTACCCCTCAAAGAAAGGAAAGGGCAAGAGAACGGATAAGCCAGCCTCTTCAGGAAGCCCATGTGTCTCTCCAAGAAGCTTATCTTCCCCCCCAAAAAGCAGATGAGCCTCCCTCGAAAGCTCAAGAACCTCCACAGGTTGCCTACATTCCTTCTCAGGGAGTGTATGAGCCTGTTCGGAAAAGTAATAGAATAAGTAATCCTCCCCAAGAAGCTTGTGCTCCAGTCATTTGCGAGAACGAGGAGAGAGTCAACAATAGAATCAGCCCTCCTTCACAGGTTGCTTATGCGCCCAATTCTACGGAGCCAGACACTTCTTCTTCTATGAATCGGTTTGCACCAGACTTCCTACGAGAGATTCAAGAAGACAAATGGGATAACGAAAGCGAGGTCGCCCCTCCTTTTGAACTTGTGGACGATGCACACGACCAATTCCCACAAGACATCCCGTCTATTTACGGGGAACATGAGAGTGCTCAATCTCATGAGAGATTGGACTTTGAGTCTAATTCCATACAGGAGCTACCCCACTTCACAGGCCCATGGGAAGCAAAGTCCACATGTATGAGAGCACCCACATTCATGGTAAGAAACGACGACTCAGTCATACCGAGGAACATGGAGGTAGTAACGAACACCAAGGTGCAACGCGATCTCACTTTGGAAGAGCTGCCTGAGGATAGACCAAACGCGCGGAAATATGTAGCTAGTCAAGTAACTGAAACTGCAAAACCTCGTTCCCGGGTAGGATCCCATAGGACACTACCGGAAATTCCCTTGGATAAGATAGGAGATATGTGTGAAGGTGAAGAAGGGAACACCTATCTTCCCATCACCTACCAGGAGTACACCACCAAAGCGATTTTGGACTCAGGTGAAGGAGTTGCAATTGCCACCACCTCCTTATGGAAGCGTTGGGGCAAGCCAGCACTCAGGCCAACGAGGATGAAATTGCAAATGGCTGATGGTCATATTGAGAAACCCTTAGGATTGCTAGAAGGAATAACTCTCACCACTTGTGGTGTTGAGTTCGAGCATAGTTTTGCTATATGTGACTTCAGCAAAAATCATGCCTATGAGATGATTTTAGGAAGACCATTCATGCGACAGTTGCAAGTGGTACAGGATTGGGGAACCAATTCTTTGTACCTGCAGCACTTAGGTGTTACAACCAAAGTCAATCTCAAGGATTATTCTCATAGAGATGTCCCTCCTATCCAATGGAATCCCATCCATAGAGCCAAAGATGATACAGAATCGGTGCATTCCATAGGGTCTGGATCCTCATGGATGCATGAAGATACTCACTTATGGATGTGCAAGGTAGCAGTAGAAGAAGAGAAGAGAGAGAAAGCCAGAGAGGTAGGTGCGAACGAAACTCATAGACCCATTCAAGACCCAGCCTATGCACCTGTAGTCTTTCCAGATGAGGAGTTTGAACCCCATGGCTGGGCGGAAATTTTAGCAACAATGGACGTAGCCATCAATGAGGAACAATGGACACCTCACTGTGATGAGGATGGCTATGACATTTCAGTCTTCTCCATAGAGCCAATCATGGGAGAGGCAGTTCTAGAAGAATGTGAACCTAGCCCTGATGCATTTGAGGATGCAAGTGACTCCGATCTAGAGTCAATCATTATGGACCCACCATTTGCGTCAGATGAAGAATACTTCCATGAAATAGAATTTCAACCCCAGAGGCATGGAGAGGTTACAAATGATGTAAGATTAGCAACGCATATGACCCCTAAGGAAGAAGGAAAGAAACGAAAGAAGAGAGAAGCCTTACCAGAAGAGGAAGAATCTTTGTTTGAGGTCCCAGAAAATTTTAAGAAGTATGAGATAGATGACAGGAGAGTCATGATAAGAATGCCTAAACGAGAGGCACAATCAGGAGAGGCCTATGATAACAAAGAAACCACCAAGAAAATAGTAGTGGCCATAGAAGAAGGAGAGGAGAGATGCACGTATATAGGCCATGATCTGACAGAAGAAGAAGAGTACGAATTGATTACCTTGCTAAGAGAATACAGAGATGTATTCGCTTGGAGTTACAAGGATTTGAAAGGTGTTGACCCTGACATATGCTCACACACCATCCCCATGACCTCAGATGCCAAACCCTCTAAGCAAAAGCCTTATACATATAACGATAACTATGCTGCTAAGATCAAGGAAGAGATAGATAGACTGGTTGAAGCTGGATTTATCTATGAAATTGAGCACACTGAATGGGTATCCCCCATCGTAGTGGTGCCCAAGAAGAATGGCAAGCTGCGTGTGTGCATTAACTTGAAAAAGGTTAATGCCGCCACTATTCGAGATAACTATCCGCTTCCCATCACAGAACATCTCTTAGAAAGAGTGGCAGGCAAGGAAGTGTACAGCTTCCTCGATGGATTTTCGGGTTACAATCAAGTAGCCATAGCTCCAGAGGATCAGCATAAGACAGCCTTTGCCACAGAATGGGGCATCTTTGCTTTTAGAGTAATGCCATTTGGGCTTACCAATGCACCAGCTACCTTCCAAAGGCTGATGTGCCACGTTGTGGTCGCGATCCGCGGCACTTCTGTTCCAAAGCTGATGCAGCAGTGGCTATGAGTTTCTTCTCATCACTTTTTGTCATCTCATCTGCTGTGTATTCTGGATACCATACCTCGGGTTCTCTATCGTAGAATTTTTCCGTCATCGTACTCAATATTAGAAAATCTTTTGGCTTCCCATGGAGGATTTTGGCATGCATGATGGTGGAGAGGGTTGTTTTTGGCAATTTCAGAAGGGAAGAGAACATGTGTCAAGGAGAAAAAGGGCTGCGTGGAGAATAGCAATACAGGTACACAGAAGGAAAGGGCGGCCCTTATTCTTTTTTTCTGCTTCGCAATTCTTGAGAGGGGCTTGTCGCTGATTATGGAGAGACATAAGGAACGAAGGCGCGCATGATCTAGGAGAGAGAGGAGATCGGCCTGATCGTGGAAGATGGAGGAACAAGCCTCTAGCAAGCTGCAGACGGTTCTTTTCTCCTGGGGCGGCTTCCTTCCACTCATTTTTATGGTTCCTCCTTGTGTGGATTTCTATCCCTGACGACAAAAAAAAAGATATATGTGTTTTGTTACCCGGATGATCAATCGTGTTTGCAGTAGGAGTCCCTTCTCTTCGGCTCCTCGCGCTCTATATCAAGACCTTGTTTCCCAGTGTGCGGACAAAGACAATCGTAATCGAGTTACTGTCATAACTGGATTCCTCGGCTCCCAGAAATCAACCTTGCTGGATTATGTGTTGAAGATCAATCATGGAAGATGCTTGTAGTTATCGAGCACTAGTTTGGTGAAGAGGACATAGATTGATCACTTGTTGCAGCTCAACAATCTAGATAGGAAGATAATAACGGAGAGGCAGAGGCCTTGAAATGTGATTGTATCTGATAGCATCCTTGAAGCTATAAAAGAGAGAGATGCGCTGAAGTTCTAGCTTTTGGAACTGCTCATTCTTGAAGGCATCATACAAAGCAGATACGAAGGCGAACCTATATAAAGAGATCAAGTTAAATGAAAATGGCATTTAAAGCGAACTAGAAGGAAGATATTATGCATGCATGGGAGTCACAAGTTTCAAGATAATGATACATCGATGATGCTGGAGTCATCGTTTCCTTTTGTGTTGCTGCCACAATATCTCATCAAACTTCCGGGGTTTTGAGGATAACGCATGATGAATGAGATGATGTGTTCTGCAAATCCTTTGTGGTACAATTCACTCAAGTCTTGAGATGACATAGACTTCACCATTCTCGATGCATTCACCGTGGGGATGCGGTTCTTGAGCCTATAACCAAATAACAATGTTCATGCAGCAGATGTCGCTCCATGCAATGTAAACTGATTCTTGCTTGCGAATGTAAACTCATTCGGATAGGCATTGCTTGCCAAACTGGACATGTGAACGGAGCCATGAGATGGCTTCTGAATTCGAGGACTTGGAGTCCATCATCTTCTCAGTTCTCGGTGAACTCACTCGAAGAGCCTGGGAGAAAGATGTACAAGTACCGAATGAAGGCTAGGGATATCGGAGACATGTTCCAGGTTTGAGGCTATCAACAAGATTATGTTTATTCTTAATCTTACTTTATGTATGGTATGAAAGAAACCTTCTATGCATTATAAGTATTTTGAATTTTCATAGATCTTTTGAAACATAAGGAAAATGTATACAGGAGAAACTGATTGTAGCTGTCACGTATATGTCCTTGTTGAGTTGATGAAAATAGAAACAAATTAGGAAACCTTGTCGTGAATGGATGCGAAGGCAAAGTCAGTTTTTTTGTTAGAAGACAAAGTCTGATTTTTATGAATAGAGAGGTGCTTCAGATCGAAGATTCGAGTTTATATGTGAGAATCTCCATTTTTTTTTACAGAAAATATGCTTTATTTGCACAACTTTATGCTTTGGGTTGTAAATATAATGTAAATTTTCTTGTACAATGTAATGACATGCCTTCCAAATCTTCCTATTGAGACCATTAAATGTGATTCGGTTTTCGGGCATTGGAAGAGTGGATATATAAGTGTGCATGTAATCCTAATCCGTCTTCCATAAATCAAAAATATACAGAGAAGAGAATCATATGTAACGGTTCGTATATGCTGAAGTAATTCCTCAATTTCAGTTTCCATTCCTGGGTATAAGTTTTCTCTTACCTGTTAGATTTATTAGGTTGGCCTACTCCTGCAGATGCATATGAGAAGTCGAACATCATCTTTTAAGGTCATTCGAAGGTATCTGCTTTTATCACAAAATCACAAAAGTACCTTTGTGGCTATATGATCCAAGATGGAACTCTTAATGTGCACATATTGAACTTGCATATAAATGACAGCTAGTAATGTTCGTAACAGTAAATATTTAGCCATGAGTACATAAACATGATCTGCTGTACCATTTTGAACATGAAACGGTATGCTTTAAGTTAAGCTAATGACAACATTATCAAATAACCAGCCAAAATTCATATGCAAACTTAAAACATGAGAGGAAAACGATGTTGAAATTATAGAGTTGCTTTTGTTTAAACTTCGCCATTATGCTAAGGATGCTTTCGTGCTCCTTCAAGATGAATTCATTATGATCAACCCACCCTCCTTTCGACAGCGCACACAGAGGTTACAATATACAGAAAGCACTTCAGTAGCCGGAAAAATGGATCAATGGTACTATACTCTCGCTTATAATATTAGTTGATTCAAACATGTATTGGAGTGTACTCCCTAATTGAACTAAAAGTTCTATCAATAGAAAGATCTTCGCATTACTCCACCCTCCTTTCCATGAACCCCGACGACACACCTGGTGAACCCGACGTGAAAGGAGGGGGTGAGTGAATTATAGAGCCACAAAGATTAGCATAATCAAAATGGAAGAGATCCTAGCTCAATTCCTACGATTTCAAGAAGAGGATAGGCGTCAAAAAGCCATCCAATCACTTCATGAACGCCTAGTCAATCGGTGTGGCTTTTTCAATGGGAAGAATGTCTCAAAGTTCTGCAAAGAATATGAACTCGAGGCCAAATATCTAGGTGTTGGATTAAGTCCGATGACGGAAAAAGAATTATGTGAAAACTTTATCTATGTGTCGGGATACGACATACGAGAACAAATAATGCGAATAAATCAAACGACATGGTCCCAATACAAAGCGACACTCCTCAAGCAGTTTATGCTAGAGGATCTTGATAAAGTAACTCGTAGATCTTTCCTAAGGTGGGTTCATATGCCCAAAGACCAACCAATTCTTGAGATCAAAGAAGAGTTTGAGCGACAATATGATGATCTTTCTGAGCACGATAAGAGGTGCATGAGTCATGAAAGGGTTTCGTTGTTTCTTCGAACAATCGATGTTAATGCCCGAGAGGAGTTAATTCCACTTCTTCAAGATATAGACTCCGACTCAGGACTCACAGAGGATTGGATGCTCGTCCATGAAGCTGTGATGAAATACGTAAAGAAACAACAAACAATAGAGAAATTTTTAAATGATTGGAGAACAGATCTTCAAACAGATGAAAATTATAACCATGTTCCAAGCATTTTACCAATCGTGGATAATGTTCAAGTCCATGAGGTTGTAGAGACCCCATTTGGGCATGAAGTAGATATGCATGAGCTTAATATTCATAGTGATGATGGGAAATATGAAGAAACTTCTAAAAGTGCGATTGATGTAACCTCAAAGGTTACAAGGTGCCAAGAGCCCCTAGACTTCTTTACAATGATTATATCTTTAGGTGCCATGAGTGGACAAAGCCCGAAGATGGGAGGATCAAAGGAGCAAGTGGAAGCTAATCAAAATCAAACCAAACTAAACCAACATCAAACCAAACAAACAGCAAACATAAAACAAAACAAAAACCAACAAAACCCAACAAGTAAACAAGATGAAGCTTCCTCTACTCCGATAAACTCCTCACATCGAATAAAAGATAATCAAACAAATCAAGAAACATATCAAGATGCAAACAAAGAGATAGAGATATCTAGAAGGCTCATAGGTGACCAAATGGAGATAAAAGATGAGATACAAATAGAGAACCTAATAAATATGCCTGAAGATCGAGCTCGAGATGCATCCTTTCATGATGACATCGGGCAAGATGTGGAGTATGATTGGATGTCACTTGATGGTGATGATCCTTTTCTAACACAAGATTCGGATAGAACTTCTGATCTAATGACTGAATTACATGAAGAAACTCCCTTGGAACATGATGTTGAATCTAAGGACCTGTCAATAGAAGATCCGATGGGTAAGAAAATGGATATGCAGGAATCCGCATTATACATGCATACAGAGATGCAAGAAAACGAACTTACTTATATAAAGGAGGACATGCAAATAATGAGTCCTCTAGAGGTTGAAATATGTGATGACAAAGATGAGTATGATGCTAATCTAGAGGATATACAAATGATAAGTCCTCTAGATAGTGATATGTATGGCGATGGTAATAAGCATGATCCTAATCCTACCGATAGTCTAGATCAAGATCAAGATACTGATATTCTTTTGAGTGATGTCACATTGGACAAAGATCCCACACATAAAAAAGAGGATAAGTTGGATGGAGTTCAAAATAATGATATGTATGTAAATGAAGCTACATTCTATGAAGAGAGAAATATGAATGAACATGAGGAGGATGGGAAAATACCATTGATCATTTCTCTAAATACTGATATGTATGTCAAAAATAATCATGTTGAGTTGAGTCCACACGTTGAAGAAATTGAGCATAAAGTGGCAGATGAAATGTTTATTGTGACATATGATAAATCAGATGCGTGTATAGCATTGAAGGATATCCAATGTAAAACTATTGAGTCAAACAGTTGCAACGATGAAGCTCAAGTTGATTTGGATGCGTATGTTGAGATTCTCATACATGATGAGATTCTTGAGCAAGAATCAGTGATTGAAGAATCAATGCTTGAAGAAGGTGGACTAAGCACATCCTCTGAAGAGAATGAGCAAGAAATGATTGAGAGATATGAAGAATTCTATGATGGGATCTTGAATAAAGAAGTTGAGTTCCCGTCAATCTACATGCACTGTCCTATAAGGTGTAAAAATTATGATGAGTTTGATCTTGATAAGGAAGTCTCTAGTGATATTGAAGATGAAGACTTTCTTGGATTCAGTGATATTGAGTCTCTTCATGAAAATGGGCAAGTGAATCTGGAAAAAGACAATGATGAAGAGTTCCTGGAAAGATTGGAGAAAGAAGCAGACTTCATAATTTCCGAAACCCAGTCAGAAAGGAATGATTTTGCCATGGAAAATAAAGATAACTGTGTCTTGATGTCTGAGTATGATAAACACTTCCATTTGAAGTGGGATTCAAATGATTCTATTCAAAAACCTCATCTTAACGGTGATGAAGGCATGATAGAAGATATTGAAAGGGATAAAACTCCTATAAATGATCTCAAGCATGAAATAAAAGAAAATACATGCTTACAAGAAAATTTCAATTATGAATCAGACATATGCAAATTTCAAACTTCATATACATGTATTCATGACTCTGCACATGATGAATTTGAAAGAATCATAAATAAAGATACTTATGCTCAGATAATTGAAATATGGATATCCAAATTCTCTAAGAGTTACAAAGACCAAACAAGCTGCCAAGAGGTAGACAAGCAAAAAAGGTGGCTTGTATACATATTTACTGTATTTATGAATGCAACGCTGATTGGTGCAATTCAAAGATGGCTTGTTTTTAAACATACCTTCTTTGGAGAATTTATTTGTGAAAATGTATTGGAAAGGAATTTCTTGTATTCACAAGAAATTCAAAAGTGACTTTTGTAAATATAAGTATGTAAATACTTAATAATTATGTTTTGATTTTTTGAGATGGATAAAAGTAAATATAAAAATAAATAAATAAATAAATAAATAAATAAACAAATAATTGCATAAATAAATAGAGCAAGAAAATGCATCTAGCTCTCAAGAAAATGAAAATTTTTCAAAATAATCTTTTTGAATATGATGCTACTAATGTGTTTTCTGAGTTTATAAGAACAGGTGTTGATATGGAGTTAATTGGAGATCTAGGAGTTTGATGGATTATGCAGGAGGCAACCACTTTCAAATTACATCTTTATGGTTTACTGCAAATGGTTTCCCGAAGTTCTTTCATGGATTGCATATATATATTGTGTCATGTGATTTGATGTTTCTTATGATTTGTTTAGTTTCTATGAGTGCAGGAATGATCAAGCAAAGCCAACGGAGATGATGACTCAAGAACAAAGCCGTGAAAATCTTTTTCATTAGCTATCGTGCTTTAACCCTGGTCTTTTCTTTGCACCATTTTTGAGATGCATTGCATGCCAAATATGCATGTAAAAATATATAGAAACACGTCTTTGAAATTCCGTAGAAGCACGTCCATCTGCACAATTAGATAGGTAAATATCATTGAAAAATAATAAAGCAAGTTTTGAGTGATAAGAGAGGATAATTCTCAGTAAGGGAGAGTGATTGCATCTGTAAGAGAGTGGAGTTGTGAGCGATGTGAGCGTTGCTTAGATACCATAAAACCCTCGATTTTTCACACCATTTTGTTTCTCTTCATGCACTAAAACATGCATAAATGAAATGTAAAGAGCACGAGTGATATTTTGGTTAAAACCCATAGTTGCACGAGTGATTGCACTTGTATTGAATTGTATATCCATGATGAAAATGTGAGTTCAATTTGAGTGTACATCCTCAACACCGAATTCCTAATACCTCCTTATTTGCACCATGCTGTTTCTTATGCACTTAGAGTATGCATATGTAGGGCTCATTACATGGCCATGCATAGGCACATTTGTTTTAACCCATGCACTTGATTTCACTCACATTTGGATTCTTGAAGACTTGCAGATACCGAGATCGATGCTGGTGCATCCGGAGGATGCACAGGTTCAGAGGGGGTGGATGTGGTCGCGATCCGCGGCACTTCTGTTCCAAAGCTGATGCAGCAGTGGCTATGAGTTTCTTCTCATCACTTTTTGTCATCTCATCTGCTGTGTATTCTGGATACCATACCTCGGGTTCTCTATCGTAGAATTTTTCCGTCATCGTACTCAATATTAGAAAATCTTTTGGCTTCCCATGGAGGATTTTGGCATGCATGATGGTGGAGAGGGTTGTTTTTGGCAATTTCAGAAGGGAAGAGAACATGTGTCAAGGAGAAAAAGGGCTGCGTGGAGAATAGCAATACAGGTACACAGAAGGAAAGGGCGGCCCTTATTCTTTTTTTCTGCTTCGCAATTCTTGAGAGGGGCTTGTCGCTGATTATGGAGAGACATAAGGAACGAAGGCGCGCATGATCTAGGAGAGAGAGGAGATCGGCCTGATCGTGGAAGATGGAGGAACAAGCCTCTAGCAAGCTGCGGACGGTTCTTTTCTCCTGGGGCGGCTTCCTTCCACTCATTTTTATGGTTCCTCCTTGTGTGGATTTCTATCCCTGACGACAAAAAAAAAGATATATGTGTTTTGTTACCCGGATGATCAATCGTGTTTGCAGTAGGAGTCCCTTCTCTTCGGCTCCTCGCGCTCTATATCAAGACCTTGTTTCCCAGTGTGCGGACAAAGACAATCGTAATCGAGTTAATGTCATAACTGGATTCCTCGGCTCCCAGAAATCAACCTTGCTGGATTATGTGTTGAAGATCAATCATGGAAGATGCTTGTAGTTATCGAGCACTAGTTTGGTGAAGAGGACATAGATTGATCACTTGTTGCAGCTCAACAATCTAGATAGGAAGATAATAACGGAGAGGCAGAGGCCTTGAAATGTGATTGTATCTGATAGCATCCTTGAAGCTATAAAAGAGAGAGATGCGCTGAAGTTCTAACTTTTGGAACTGCTCATTCTTGAAGGCATCATACAAAGCAGATACGAAGGCGAACCTATATAAAGAGATCAAGTTAAATGAAAATGGCATTTAAAGCGAACTAGAAGGAAGATATTATGCATGCATGGGAGTCACAAGTTTCAAGATAATGATACATCGATGATGCTGGAGTCATCGTTTCCTTTTGTGTTGCTGCCACAATATCTCATCAAACTTCCGGGGTTTTGAGGATAACGCATGATGAATGAGATGATGTGTTCTGCAAATCCTTTGTGGTACAATTCACTCAAGTCTTGAGATGACATAGACTTCACCATTCTCGATGCATTCACCGTGGGGATGCGGTTCTTGAGCCTATAACCAAATAACAATGTTCATGCAGCAGATGTCGCTCCATGCAATGTAAACTGATTCTTGCTTGCGAATGTAAACTCATTCGGATAGGCATTGCTTGCCAAACTGGACATGTGAACGGAGCCATGAGATGGCTTCTGAATTCGAGGACTTGGAGTCCATCATCTTCTCAGTTCTCGGTGAACTCACTCGAAGAGCCTGGGAGAAAGATGTACAAGTACCGAATGAAGGCTAGGGATATCGGAGACATGTTCCAGGTTTGAGGCTATCAACAAGATTATGTTTATTCTTAATCTTACTTTATGTATGGTATGAAAGAAACCTTCTATGCATTATAAGTATTTTGAATTTTCATAGATCTTTTGAAACATAAGGAAAATGTATACAGGAGAAACTGATTGTAGCTGTCACGTATATGTCCTTGTTGAGTTGATGAAAATAGAAACAAATTAGGAAACCTTGTGGTGAATGGATGCGAAGGCAAAGTCAGTTTTTTTGTTAGAAGACAAAGTCTGATTTTTATGAATAGAGAGGTGCTTCAGATCGAAGATTCGAGTTTATATGTGAGAATCTCCATTTTTTTTTACAGAAAATATGCTTTATTTGCACAACTTTATGCTTTGGGTTGTAAATATAATGTAAATTTTCTTGTACAATGTAATGACATGCCTTCCAAATCTTCCTATTGAGACCATTAAATGTGATTCGGTTTTCGGGCATTGGAAGAGTGGATATATAAGTGTGCATGTAATCCTAATCCGTCTTCCATAAATCAAAAATATACAGAGAAGAGAATCATATGTAACGGTTCGTATATGCTGAAGTAATTCCTCAATTTCAGTTTCCATTCCTGGGTATAAGTTTTCTCTTACCTGTTAGATTTATTAGGTTGGCCTACTCCTGCAGATGCATATGAGAAGTCGAACATCATCTTTTAAGGTCATTCGAAGGTATCTGCTTTTATCACAAAATCACAAAAGTACCTTTGTGGCTATATGATCCAAGATGGAACTCTTAATGTGCACATATTGAACTTGCATATAAATGACAGCTAGTAATGTTCGTAACAGTAAATATTTAGCCATGAGTACATAAACATGATCTGCTGTACCATTTTGAACATGAAACGGTATGCTTTAAGTTAAGCTAATGACAACATTATCAAATAACCAGCCAAAATTCATATGCAAACTTAAAACATGAGAGGAAAACGATGTTGAAATTATAGAGTTGCTTTTGTTTAAACTTCGCCATTATGCTAAGGATGCTTTCGTGCTCCTTCAAGATGAATTCATTATGATCAACCCACCCTCCTTTCGACAGCGCACACAGAGGTTACAATATACAGAAAGCACTTCAGTAGCCGGAAAAATGGATCAATGGTACTATACTCTCGCTTATAATATTAGTTGATTCAAACATGTATTGGAGTGTACTCCCTAATTGAACTAAAAGTTCTATCAATAGAAAGATCTTCGCATTACTCCACCCTCCTTTCCATGAACCCCGACGACAACGTGTTTAAGGAGTTTCTGAGGAAGAGTTTAGAAGTCTATGTTGATGATCCTTGTGCTCATTCCAATGTTAGACAAACCCATATTCCTGAACTCAGACAAATCTTTGACAAATGTAGAGAGTACCAAGTCTGCCTGAACCCAGAAAAGTGCGTTTTTATGGTAAGGCAAGGTAAGATTCTAGGACACATAGTGTCAAAGAATGGCATATCTACTGACGAGGAGAAAGTGAGAGCCATAGCAGAGCTACCTAGGCCAAAGAATGTCAAGGAAGTACAAGCTTTCATGGGGCACTGTGGTTATTACCGACGATTTATACACATGTATGCTGTCATTGCAAAGCCCATGTACGGACTTCTGACAAACTTTGAGTGGACGGATGAATGTGAGAATTCCTTCCAAGAGCTTAAACGAAGATTATGTTCAGCACCAATCTTGACCACACCAGATTGGAATAAGCCATTCCATGTTCACGTGGATGCATCCAATTACGCTATTGGATGTGTACTTGCACAACCTACTGGTGAAGGTAATATGGATCTTCCAATTGCCTATGCCAGTAGACAATTGAATGCGGCTGAACGGAATTACACCACTACAGAGCGCGAAGGATTAGGCATGGTATATGCAGTCAAGAAATTTAGACACTATTTGCTTGCAAATAAGTTTAAATTTTTCACTGATCATCAGGCATTGTTATATCTCATAAACAAGCCATGCAATACAGGAAGATTAGTGAGATGGTTTCTCTTGCTAATGGAATATGACTTTGAGGTTGTGGTAAGAAAAGGTAGGACTCACTTGAGAGCAGATCATCTCTCTAGGCTCACATCGGGAGAAGCCCCACAAGGAGTGCCAGATGACCTTCCTGATGCTTACTTGTTTAATTTGGAAGTTGTACCACAGTGGGCTAAGCCATTGGTACCAGTCTTGACATACGGGCCTAACCATCCAGTGGTAAACACACGGAATAGAGAGGTTGTAAGAGCCCAAAAGTACCACATCATGGCAGGAAGCATGTACAAGCACACAGATCAAGGGATCTTGGCTTGTTGCGTAGAAGAGGATGAGTATGCTAAATGGTTGCAATTAGCACATGTAGGTGCACTAGTGCAACACCATTCAAAGCAACGAACTTTACAGACCCTAAAGAGACTCGGAGTACATTGGCCAACTATGGAAGCGGATGTCCAAAAGTTGTGCAAGGAATGCCCAATCTGTTGCACTAAACCACCTGTGGAACATGCCACTCTCTATCAAGTATCCATTGTGCCAGATTGGAGTGAACCTCTAGTATCATTCTTGAGGACAAACACATTCCCTCCAGACATGACTCTAGCTAGGAAAAGGAGTTTAGAACAAGAAGCCCAGGATTACTCACTCATAGGTGATAATCTATACAAACACGGTAAGGATGGTTACCTGAGACTGTGTGTCCATGAGAGTGAATATCTTAAGATCTTGGAAACTGCTCACCAAGGTGTAGCAGGAGGACACTTTGGACCAGATCGGGTGATCAAGGCGATACTCTTTGCGGGCTTCTGGTGGCCTACCCTTCACATGGATGCACATACCTATGTGAAACGGTGTGATGTCTGTCAGAGGACTCAGTGTCCTATACGCAAAGATGAGATGCCACTGAAACCTATGATGGGTGGACGTGCATTCTCTAAGTGGGGAATAGACTTCGTAGGTCCTATTAATCCCCCAGCTAAGGGTTCTCATGCGGAATACATCATTGTGGCAACAGATTATCTCACCAAGTGGGTAGAGGTAAAGGCTACAACCAAGAACGATGCTCAAACAACTGCCAAATTCTTGTTTGAGAATGTATTCACAAGATACGGGCTACCTATAGAGCTTGTAAGTGATAGAGGCACTCATTTCTTGAACGAAGTGATTGAAAATCTACTTCAAGAATTCTTGGTCATACACAAGAAATCTGCCCCTTATCACCCTCAAGCTAATGGGCAAGCTGAGAGCACTAATAAGATCTTATGCAATGTTCTGACAAAATTAGTGAACAATAAACGCTTTGATTGGGACAAACAGCTACACCATGTTGTTTGGGCGTATCGAGTTGCCTACAAAACGGTACTCCAAGCCACTCCCTTTCAGATGGTATTTGGCCAAAATGCTGTGCTACCCTTGGACTTCTTGATTCCCACATTGAGAGTAGCACAAGAGCACGAATGGACAGGTCACGAACTCTCCTCTAGGATCTTTGACCTTGAACGATTAGGGGAAACAAGACTAAGAGCCGCTGCAGGAATATATGCAGCCAAGAAGAGACAGAAGGCATATTTCGATGCCCATGTGAAGGATAAAGGCTTGAAAGCAGGAGATCTAGTCCTAGTCTATACACTCAAACAACACGCGAGGAAGCTAGAAAAGAGAGGCTACGGACCTATGATCATCAATAGGATCTCCACAAGTGGAGCGGTACAATTGGCCACATTAGAGGGTGATGTTCTCCCAAATTATATTAGCGGTTGCAGAGTCAAGTTGTATCAGGAACCCCTCACGGAGGAAATGCTCAGCCGACTCAACACTACTAAGAAACGCAAAGAGGAAGAAAAGCGAGTCAGAGAAGAAGCTCAAGCAGAAGCTTTAGAACACATCAGAAGGATGAAATTACGTAGGCAAGGTAGAGAGCATCCTAGGACAAATGACTATGCAGATCAAGGATATCCCATGGCCATGTGTGAAGTCGCCGGAACAAGTTCGCATAGGATAATTGATCGACGTCCATTCATAACCCTAGATATAGGACAGGGAAAGAGTGCAAGGACCGTAAGAGCCTTGATCGACTCAGGTGCAGCCACTAGTGCTGTTAAATTGTCTTACTGTCAAGAGTTGCAGTTAACTGTCAATCCTGTGGAAGCATATCTCATAGGATTGGGAGGAGTGGAAACCCCTTGCATGGGCGAGGTGGAATTTCCCCTCCACATTCATGATGAGGCAATGACAGTTAAAGTACTAGTGTGTCAAGATGAGGATCTCACTGAACCTCTTGTCTTGGGTCAAGACTGGATCTATGACCAAGCAGTCAATTTAAACCTAAGAAGTGGACTTCTCCAGGTTTGGATCAATCATAGTCGAGTTACAGTAGAATTAGACAATGGAGCACTCAAGGAACTAGGAAAGGCACAGACTCCTGGTCCTTCCAGGGGTACACATGAAGATGACCATGCTGTTCTTGTCCAAAACTATGTGTTGCAGAGGAATGATATTCGCAAAAAAGGAGTCAGGAATGCAACGGAACTCCCTTCTTGTCCAAAGGCTAGAAGGAGGCAGCAACCAAGGTGGATCAAAGGCAGAAGAAGCAGAGTACTACCTATGTCCGAGATCAAAAGTACCTGCGCAGCAGAATGGCCCAGAAAATAAACCAGGTGTGGGTGCGGAAAGGCGAACAACCGGTTGCACCACCGTCAACTACACGGGCAAAGCCTCTTATTAGTGACCAACAACACGACGCTAATGAGAAGTCTTTCAGAAATTCTTCTGCTAAAGTAAAATCTATTTGGGTGCCCAAGAAGTCGATGAAGGCAAGCCCACAATCAAGACAAATTTGGGTGCCTAAGGCTTGCTGGATGGCACAAGTGGCTACACTCAGGCCACAACCTAAACAGCATAACGCAGCTACGCATACTGCCAGTATTCACTCGTTCTCAACTCTCAAGAACACACCGAGACCCAAGAACATGCATGTAATCAATTGTAAATGGGTCCCAAAAAGGCCTCGTTTTCAAACCACGACACCGGGAAAGCTCGGTAGAGACTCTCCGAAACCGAAAGCAAAGCCCATTCACTGCATTTGGCAGCCTAGGGCCTGTAATAAACCCCCCGACCCCAATTTGTAAATTCATACCCACTTACTAACTGCAGTAGTCTCCTAGGACAACACAAGCACTAACTACACACACTGTCTTCGTGCACTTACTAACCACTAACTCACCATCTACCTCATGTTAATGTTGTAACGGGGACAACAACGGATTTATTCTGTCCATTACGATGTTAACACTTGGTTCTATATTCTCACAGAACCAACCAGCAAACAGGGCCATGGCAGAAGCAGGTACCAGTTCTCAAGCCGGATCTGGTGCCCAGATTGTGGACATAGAAACACTTCTCCTTGAGCCACGTCTCACCGCAAGGCCGCAAGAACTTCAAGCCGTGCATGTGCTCCCCATTCAGGATCCTCCTCAAGGGCATACTTCTCAAGTAGGTAAGCATGCGCATTGGTTCAGTGATGTTGCTGGACCACTGGGCGATGGAACCTATTTCTGGGAAGCAGAATTGGAATTCAATGGCAAATGGGGTCGATACCACTTTTTCACACGCGAGTTTGAAAGCTATCAAAATGCCGAAGTAATGAGATCAGTTTGGATCAAAGCGGGGGTGGACAGTTATTTCAGGACTCACTTACCAAAGCCGGATTTTTTACGATGTTCATATCTGATCAGTACCATCACGCCAAGCAGGGCCAAAGGAGGCGACAACACCTTTGTGTTGTCATCACTGCTGCCGGGTAATGAGCTTAAAAGATTCAAGTTGACCCTCAATCTGGTAAGAGAAGCATTGGGCATGTATGGCATGCACATCCCAACAGAAAAGGAAACCATGGTTCCAGGTCGAATGAAGCACAAAGATCTTAATAAGTTGAAGGACATGGTAGCGATGACACCTACCATTGCGCTTCACCTGCGAACCATCATGCAACATTTTGCTTTTCCCGCCCAAGAACGATTCACAATGCCCCCGAAAAAAATATGGTTCAGTTTATATCTAGCAGAAACCGAAAGCCTGCCCATCAATGTGCCACACTGGATCATAGATCAGATCCACCTAGCGCATCAAAGGTGGAACAAGAAACAGAAGAATGTGCTCCACGGGTGTTGTGCGCTGACCAGAATAATCTATAGATGCTTGGCTTATGACGTGCCTGTTCAGCGGGCACTCATATGGTCCCGAGTCCAAGAATTCCAGAGAAGACTATCAGCAGCAGGTCCCCCATCAAAGAAGATGAGGGGGGGAGTCCAACTACCCTGTGCCCAACCAAGGGGAGCTACCGCTACACCAGAAATCACCCCTCCCCAGACACGACGAGTTAGGCCATTCACAATCCGGCTACCAAGACCAAGCACAGAGGGGCCTAATCTGGTGTTTCCACCCATTCCATCCGATTTGGAATTTCCGCAGGGATTTACTCTTGAGGACCTCACGGATGAAGAAATTGCCAGATTAATCTATGACTCTAACCTCGAAGCTGAAGCAGCGCGAGCTCAGGAACCACAACCCCAAACAACATCGGCCCCCACCCAACCACAAGTTGTAGAAGTCGATGTAGATGAACAAGAGGCAGGAGGAGACGAAGAAGAAGCCGACGAAGAACAACATCAAGAATATGACGAACTCTCCGAGTTAGCAAGTGCCCCAGCATATTCGGCACAAATCAAGAGACTATATCGAACCATGCGACTGGTTCAGGAACAGCATCAGATGTCTCTAGAACAGGGCAAAAGACTCATGAACGACTTGCTAGCTGAGGAAGGTGTGGACGAGTTGTTCATTGAGTCCATGAACCTTCATGCCGACGCCGTAGGACTGGATGAGGCCATTCATGAGGCAGTGGCCTACATTCACAGGTTTGAGAAAAGGGTTCCCGTTCGTCCCAGGAGGTCCGGGAAGCAAATTCACATCAATACATCAGCACCAGGCGAGTCAGCGCAAGCAGAAGAATATCACGAAGCACCGTTGTCACCACCATCCCCACCTCACACTACACAATTCACTCCACCACAGGACACTAGCACTACCACATCCACTACCACTACCATTGTCATGGGCATCCCACTCTCCCCGGGAATCCAATTCGGGGGAGTCACCATGCCCACCTTCACCACCCTGTTCACCGATGTCACATCCACTCCACCCACGATTCCCATCTACACCGTCACTCAAACAGTTGACACGATGGAAACATCACCAGCCACAGCACCGCTCCCTCCCCCCATGCCACCTTCATCACCCATACCCCCTCCACCCACATCTCCACTTACATCCACATCATTCACCTCTCCCATTCCCGCCCCCATTCCCCCTGCATCTTCACCCCTCCCAGCATTATTTAATGTAAATAACATATTTTTAGCATTAAACCAATGTGTATACCAGCTCCAGAATGAGTACAAAGCTCTAGACAACCGGTATCAGCAACTGGAAACGCACCATCAGAACTTACAAAGACAGTTTCGCATTCTACAAACAGAAAATGCAGAACTGAATCAGCGCTACACGACGCTTGAGCAGGCTCACCAAACATTATTGGCGGCACCCCAACCATCGACAGAATCAGGTGTCAAACAACTAGAAGCATTGCTCGAGGTATACCAAGCCGATAATCTCAAAGTCCGGCGTAACCTGGCACTTCTCAGAAAACACATGGCGGCCGCCCTTGAAGAAAACAAGAGACTGCAGCAGCAAAATGAAGCAAATCTAGAAGCAGCAATGGAAGGCTCTCCCCACGAAATTGATCCAGAGCAGTTTAAAGCTGTGCCCTCAGAGACAATGAAGACCATCTTGGACAGCTATGCAGATCTATTAGAAGCTCATGATGACTTGGAAAGGGAACGTGATGCGCTGCGCAATCAACTCCAAGAGCAACAGACAGCACCCAACGTCATAGAAACGACCACGACTTCTGAGGAAGTCAAGACATTGAAAGAGCAGGTGGCCGAATTACAGGCAAGATTACTCACACACGAAAGGCAGCCCTCTCGAGTTGTCGAACCAGAACCCGAGGATTTGGTACCCATCGAGGTAGATGAGACGTATGAGGAACCTTACGTTCCTATGCCAATGCCAGGTGGTGAGCAAACCGCAGAAGGAATGGATACGTTAGAAATTGAAGTACCAGAGTGGCTCCAAACACTAGAGAAAACAGCATCAACTCATGAAGATCGAGTGGCAGTTCAAATCCAATCTATGGCAAAGATAGAGGACACTATTATTAAATCAGAATACTTCCGCAGCATGTCCCACCATAGATGGATAGGAACAAATGATGATCAATACGTGCCATATTGTATACTCCTGGCGGACTACAATGCAGAAATCCAACAAAGATGTGGCAAACCTCCAACGTTTGCTACACAATTTGGGCCAGATGACATCCCAGCGAGCGCTCAAAAAGGATCCATTCATCAACCCACTTGGAGGATCCGACTCCTCGAAACCTACCCGGAGATGGTTCGCACCTGGACGAATATACCTCTCTTTATTAAATATAACCCTTGTTATGTTCCTGTACTCCGCAGACGCACATGGCCAGAGTTTACCATTGCAGTCAAGAATATCAAGGGGTGCGCCAAATGGTTAAACTACGTCTATCTAGCACCCCCTCAAGGGCCTCCCACCGTCAATTACATGATTTCCACTATACGGCACTGGAGCATCCGATTAAAGAATACCCCTGATGTAATGGCCCAGATGTGCATGAAAATTTTTGAGTTAATGCTCATTACATTCAGGACATTCAAGAATATCAAGGACCCACACTTCTCAGGCGTCGGATTCCTTACAGGAAACCAAGATTTAGTTTATGACATGAGCACCACTCCTTCCATAGAGGTGATATACGCTTGGCACGCCAGAATAAAATACCTCCCAGCCTGCTTTAAACAAACATTCGAAGAGATGTTCATAACAGGGTTCTGGGAATACCACTCAGAAATATTTGTACCCAGACCCTCACATCTCCTCCATTTATTTGCTGTGGAGCGAACCATTCACTCAGAGCAGTTACGGGTGCCACATCCAGATGTCCCAGGGCCAGTCAATTGGGATGCATTGCTGACAGATCTAGCAAGGGGACTCAGGTTAGAAGAACACCACCTCGCCGCCGATGTTGTACAATACTATGTCCAAAAAGCAGCTAGACAAGGGTCTGTCAGGGGCGACAGACGCGAGAGTGGGGGGGGTGTTGGCAGTAGCCTTGGTACACCAGGACTTACAAGACGTGAAAGTCAAAGAAGGGAGTCAGAGCGAAGGGACAACACAAGCAAACAGGGCAGTCAAAGAAGATCTGGCAAGTAGGCCAATATTTTTTCAAGACATTAATGCAAATCAAAGAGATGGACATGCAGGGAGGAAGAGCGAGTAGGGAGCTCGAAGATATGTATGGCAGATCACTAGAAGAAATCCCTACAACAACAGTGATTTTTATCACTAACAATCATTGTAAATATCATTTCACATTTTTGTAGCTCCATTTTGTGCAAGCCAAGGAGTCCTTGAGCTTGAGGAGCCTTAGAAGTAGTTGCGTACCAATTTTCGTAATTTTTAGATCTCGTTTGAGCCCCCAAATAAGCCCTGGAACCTAATTTTTAACTAGGCCGGACACTAGGTCTGGACAGGGCCAAAAGCTAGTCAAAAACTATAAAAAGAGCTAGAGAGCTCATTTTTGAGGTTTGATTGTAATTGAAACGAACTTGTAAGAGTTTTGAAAGTAATCTAAAGAACTCTATTGATTCTCTCTCTTTGTCTTGCCGTGTGTGCGCGTGTGTGTGTATGTGTGTGCATGCTTGTGTGCTTCTCACTCACGCACTTGTGCCGCCACTTGCTCGAGGTCTTCATACCATCCTCACGTCTTCCCGGATTGACATTAAAGGAGGTGCTACTCATCACGGAGCTACAAGCATTTTTTACATCTAGCTGATACATGTTCCAATTCTTTGATGCAGCCACACTTACCAATACCCTGATGGTTGGCATCTTGGCTACAGGTGAGAATGTTTCTTCATAGTCAATGCCTTGGGTTTGTGCAAAACCCTTGGCCACAAGTCTAGCTTTGTACCTGCTAATTGACCCATCATAATTTCTTTTGATTTTATAGATCCATCTAGATCCAGTTACCTTCATAGCCTCTTTCTTTGGCAAGATCCTGGTTCTTCATATGATCCTGGTTCTTCAATTGACAAGTCTTTGGCAAGATAAATAGAATGTTTAGTGACACGAGAGGTGTCATACCCATATCTGATATGTTTTTTGCTCTCCCTTTGTGATCTTCTGATTGATTGATAAGATTCAGGTATGCCTTCAAGTTTCTTCATCTTGAGTTTTCCTTTGGACTTCCATGCCTTGAATTCTTCAAGATTGATAATGTCTTCATCATCTCAATTGGTGTCTTCGCTCTAAGTAGGTTCCTCCTTAGCAAGACTTGGAAACTCCTCCAAGTCATAGGGTAGTTTAAACTTCTTGCATTCATTCTCATACCAAGAATCATTTTCATCAAAGAGAACATCTCTACTAACCATGAAACCCTTATTTGAAGGGTTGTAGAACCTGTACCCTTTCTGATTTAGATCATATCCAATAAAGATACATTTTTCAGCCTTAGGGTCTAGCTTACCTCTTATCTGAGAAGGAATGTGTACATATGCTATACATCCAAATATCCTGCAATGATCAAGTGAGGGTCTCTTACCATGCCATGCTTCATAAGGAGTCATCCCATCAAGGGACTTAGATGGTAACCTGTTTATGAGGTAAGTAGCAGTAGATACACTCTCTGCCCATAAGTAGTTAGGTAATTTTTTTTCATTCAACATTGACCTAGTTGTTTCAACAATCAATCTATTTCTTCTCTCAGCTACCCCATTCTGTTCAGGAGTATACCTTGTGGTGATCTCTCTCTTGATTCCTCTATCTTGCAAGAATGCTTCAAACTCATTGGAGAAGTAATCACCTCCTCCATCTGACCTTAGTCTCTTTAGGTTTCTTCCTGTCTGATTCTAAACAAGTGCAAGATATTTTTTAAAACAATTGAACACTTCATCTTTGTGCTTCATAAAGTACAATACAATCCACCTGCTATAATCATCAATAAAAGATACATAGTACCTTGATCCTGAGATTGAGGGGTCTTTGCTTGGTCCTCATACATCTGTATGGACAAGCTCTAGGTAGTTCTCATGCATGTAGCCTTTCCTTGAGAATGGTAACCTGTGGGACTTTCCAAACTGACAAGCACCACACTTGTAGATCATATGTTGCTTGGATACATTAGGTATCCCAAGCACACATTGGTCCCTGCATATTTGCTTCAAGGTTCTTTCACCTACATGCCCTAATCTTTTATGCCAAATCTCATGCTCTGAAAGTGTTTGATCTTTGTAATTGTAGAGTGCAATATTCTTTGTATCTTCTAGCTCAAAAGTGAAAAGTCTACCTGATTTCTCTCCTTTAGCTATTCTCTTGAACCCATGCTTGGGATCCTCCACAAATGCTCCATATTGGTTGAACCTGACCTGCAAACCTTTTTCCACAATCTATCCAACACTTATCAAATTTTTGGTAATGGTTGATACATATAGTACCCTACTCAACAAGTTTTGATTCCCATCGGAAGTCATAACATTTCCAACTTTAACTACTAAGTGCTTGGTTTCATCACCTGTTTGTACTTGATGCTTACCTTTTGGTTCTTCAAGGTGAGAGAGTAGAGCTACATTGCCAGCCACATGATTTGAACAACCTAAGTCAATACGAATTACAAAAGTGGTTGTTCTATGTTACATATGGTAGAAGAGTGATGAAAATCACTATTGGGAGTTTTTTGAAAAGTAAAATAAAACATATTTCTTTGAAAAATAATCTAACCGACTCCCCACTACTTCATTGTGCTTTGTCTTCACATACTTCCTCAATGTCTATGCCTCTGGCTACTGCCAAAATTTTGTACAATGATCTTTTGTGGAGCCATGTACCTGTGCATGTTGGGAAAGCAAAAGTGCTGATGGATGAGTCATACTTCTTCTTCGATATCAATGCGATTGATGTCTGTGAATGTCCTGGTCTTTGATCCTCGACTTTCCTGTTTCAAAATGGTAGTTCCATCTTTTTCCCAACCGAAAGCCTCCTTAATCAAGTCATGTGTAAATTGTATAATGACCCACTCGCCGACTGCATCCAAGACTCTAGCCTCCGGTACCAATGGATCATGCAAGGCAGGCTGCAAGGTGTTCATAACTTGTGTACATCGTTGAAATTCAAGTTTGTATATCGGCAATTCAAAGTACTTGTGAATGCTCGCCTTCTTCATAATATCTATAATTGATGGGAGTTCATGCACTACCTTGAAGTCTTGGGACATCATAGGAAATGGATGATCCGTATCCATAATTTTGATGGTCACTAGGAACAAGTAATCCCCTGCTAGTTGATCTTCTCTAAACCAATGACTTTTTTCTTTAGTCACACTTTGCAGAGGGAATTCCAGCACCTCCTCTTGAATGGTAGCTTCAGAATCCTCGGAAGCCATCTGCACTCGTAATGAAAAGAGCACTAGCTTCCTTTAAAAGACATGTCTATGGTGAGGTTTGTTGTAGTGACATTTTGTTCGTTGCATCACTCCGTTCCCCTTGCTTGCATGAGTAAGATCTCTTACCATATATATTTTATTGTTTTTTTTTTGTTCCTGAAAGAAAACAAGAATTAGCGTAGCCGAAGAACTTATTTATTTACATAGTAGGTCCATTCCTATGGAAGTCGAAGCTATGACCTGTCCCCAAGTGGGGAATGTGCACCACTAATTTTGTTACGTACATCATGTGCCGAATGCATGGCCCTGTCATGCATACTTTAGGTGCATTCAAAGCTACATGTGTGCAAGCGGAATCCCTTTGGTTCTGTTGTCCCAATCCTTTCTCCTTCTTTTGTCTCCATATCCATTTTAAAGTCGAAGTTTGAGGCTTCGTCTTCTCTTCCTTTTGTCTTGCTCTCTGTTTATCCTCTTTCTTCTTTGTAATCTGAGTAATTGGTGTCATTCTTTTCTCATATCTTTGGTTAATTTTGTTTGGCTTGATGGTCTTGTTGCATTAAGATAATGTTTCTTTGCACTTATCTATCTCTTTATTTGCGATCTGCCTGACCTTCTTTGGGATCCATATTTGTTGCCGTGTTCTTTGAGCTTCTACCAATGACTTTGGAAGCCATACTCTCAAAAGTCGCTTTGGTCCCGCTTGTGATGAAGGGGAACCCTTGTCTGCCCTTGTCTCCCTAGGATGAATGACCTGTATTGGTGTTGCCTTCTCTGATTCCTTCACTCGATCCTTCTGAACCCATTGCAGGTTAGCACTTCCTAATTGCGATAAGCTAACAGTGGATTTCCATGCTGAGGATCTCCCCTTTTTGTAGACAACTTGAGGAGCATTGTCCTCATCATTTCCCTTTGTTCCATCATTCATGTAGGATGAATCCACTTTTGCCACGGGTGCATTGGGGTTTGCAGTCATTTTTTTTGTCGGTCCTTCTTCTGGTTGGTTTGTGATGGAGTCATTTGCTATTTCTAGGACTTGTTTCTCACTCTTGATGATGTTCTGTCTATGTGAGGGTTTCTCTTCTAGTAGACTAAATATTTCCTTATGCCCTATCTTGGCTATGATGTATCCTTGAGCTAGGTGAATGCACACCTCATTCTCAATGATCCACTCTTGCCCTAGGATCATATGCTCTATTAGATCCTCGTCTTTACACACTAAGACTCCTTGCTCCATAGTGGAATTTCCTAGATGGAGGGATACTGTAGCTTCTCCAATGGATTCTATAACTTGATCTCCCACACCTATCATGTGTGCTCTAGTAGGTGATATGTTCATTTGAAGCTTCTTGATGACTGTACTGTTGGTGCAAGGCAATACACAATTGAAGTTTTGGTGAAGTTTTGAAGACAAAGATTGAAGAAAAGATCAATTTATGAAGCATAAAGAAAGTACATGTTCGGAGGATGAAGATGTGTATACATATGTACATTATTTTAGAGTAAGCTCACTTATACTTTTATATGCTTATGAGCCTATACATGTTTGCCTATATATGCAAGGAAAAATGTTGGGGCAAATATGAGAGAGTGTGGGAGAACAAGAATTGAGGAGAATTAGAAGTCATTAGACACTTGTGAAGTGAGTAAGATAGATCTCTCATACAGATGTAAAACTTTTTCAGTAATGAAGAAAAGTTGTGGTTGATATTTCTGTGTGTTCTCCTTCTATGCTTGATCAGTTCAAGAATCCTTTTGCAGGTGTCTAATTCCATAGTTGATGAGTCTATGGCTAGATTTGAGAGCCTAATTGTAAACAGGCTGTGAGAATTATGTGTAGGAACATTCTTATATAAGAATGTTCTAAGTGTCTTCTGAAACAGGTGCAATCTCGATGGTTAAAGAACTGATCAGTTCTCGATGCACAGTGTAAAGTTTTGCACAAATGAGGAGTCAAAATCTAAGTTAGAAGGTAAGCCATCTATGGCTAAAAGCATTTTCATAAACGGGTTTTAGTTTTGGAGAACCAAGCTTTAGAAGTTGCAGGTGTCAAAGTTGACTGTAAAATACTACAGTTTTAGACATAGGTGACTTGTTGAGATCATTTCTCAAGATCTACTGCGTGTTTTGGAATGATTTAACTTGGAGGAGGTGTGTAAACTATAGGCGACACCTTGTACAAAGTTTTATAAAAAATCTTACACATTTGATAAGTCAATGAGTGAGCTATATGCAATAGACTTTCTGTGTAGTCATCTTCTTCATAGTTTGTTCAAGATTTTGGTAGTTGAGCATTGATCCTCCAAATTGGTGAAGGTTTTAAGTTATTCTTGATATAGAGGTGCTCCAACTACAAGGATAACTTGTTATTTTGGAGATTAACAGTCTCCATCAGTGGTATTAGAGCAGGAAGCATCAAAATTGAAGAAAGGAGGACCCCGACTATTGCAGTCATAAAGAATTCAACATTTGAAGTTACAAAAGGTGAAAGTTTGAAAGCAAAGCTTGAGAAGGAGGTCAGAAGATATCAAGGAAGACAAAAGGAACTTCATTCAAAGCAAAGGTAATCTTATTTCTCATAAAGCTTGAAGGATTTAATATACAGGTGAAGAAAGGATGAGAGATTCTCTTCAGATAGAGAAACTAGATAGAGAAAACTATCTAGCATGGTCAATGAGGATGGAAGCTCATCTTATGAGCAAAGACTTGATAGGTTATATCACAAGTGAAGAAGAAAAGCCTCAGTTTAGAGATCCTAGTGTTTCAACTAGTGATGAATTGTCAGAATTGAAGACTTGGATGAAGAGAGATGCTCAAGCTAGGAGCATTATCTATATGGGAGTTAATGACTACTTGCTACCTCACATTAGAGGTCTTGAAAGTGCAAGTGATATATGGAATGCTTTGGAGGAGCATTTCCAAAACACCACAAAGTCAAGGAAGGCATCCTTATGGGTATAGTTTACCACATTCAAGAAGAAGGCCTCTCAATCTGTTTCAGATTATGTAACAAGGATGAAGGATATTGCAGATGCATTAGGAGTAGTTGATGAAGATATTGAGGAGGATAAATTGGTAAGGCAAATCCTCACAGGTTTGAGAGGTGATGACAAATGGAAGCCATTCATTTTATCTAGTGAATTATCACTAGATCATTTTACTCCTGATTTAAAGCAGTTGCTAGGACACATGTTAACCTTTGAGGAGGATGTCAAAGGTGATGGTGATAAAATTGCAGGTCAAGCAATGTATTCAAAGGATAAGAAGAAGAATAGCAAAGGGAAGCAACAAGAAAATGAAGATGAAGGTACAACTAGCCAGGCTAACTTCCTTAGAGGAAGAGGAGGTGGCAAAGGTAGAGGAAGAGGCACAAGTAATAAAGATGGAGTCAAAGCTTGCTGGATTTCTGGTAAGACAAATCACTTAGCTCATGATTGTTGGCATAATACTCAGAATAATGGTGGATATAATCAGAATTTTAATTCAAGAGGAAGAGGTGGCAGAAATCAAAGAGGTAATTTCCGAGGTAGAGGTAATAGAGGCTACTTTGGAAGAAATGCAGGTAGAGGATTCCAAAGCCAACAATACAACAATACCTACTACAATTATGCTTCAGATCAGAAGGAGGATTCAACATTGATAATGAATGCAACTTGTGAAAAGAAAAAATAAGACCAAAGAGTTTTCTATATTGACTCAAGGTGTAGCAATCACCTGAGTGGAAACATAGCTTTGATGACTGATTTGGAGAATAAGGTAACAATACAAAGCACAATGTGAAGTCAATTGGATCAGTGAAGGCTAAGGATGTAAGTACTCTCTTGAGTAAGGTTTTGTATGTTCCTACAATTCCAAAGAATTTGATAAGTGTAAGACAAATTGTTGAAAAAGGTTATGAAGTAAGGTTCACTAATGAAGGAGTTTTGTGGAAGACCCTAGCAATGTGTATAAACATATTGTTTCAGGGAAGAAAGAAGGAAGACTTTTCACATTGAAGATTCAAGGTAATATTGGTCATGCCTTGTTCACTTATGGAGGACATAAGATCTCTGAGTTAGATCTTTGGCACAAAAGGCTTGGACATTTTAATGAAAGAGGTATTAAAGATATGGTTAACAATGGTTCAGTGCTTGGATTGCCTAATGTTGCAGTTCAACATATGACATACAGATGTGAGGCATGTCAATTAGGTAAGGCTCATAAGCAATCTTATTCCAAGCATGGTTTTATGTATTCAGAGAAGCTTGAGTTGGTACACATAGATGTGTGGGGACCATCAAAGGATTTCAGTATCAATGGTTCAAGGTATTATGTGATTTAAGTTGATGATGCTACCAGGTGGATCACTATTTATGTGATTAAAGATAAATCAGAACTATTCAATACATTCAAGCATTATCATGTGTATGTAGAAAGAATTACAGGTCAAAAGTTGAAGAGATTAAGGTCAGATGGAGGGGGAGAGTGTTTTTCTAATGAGTTTAGTGAATACTTGTGGAATGCAGGTATAAAAAGAGAGGTCACTTGCAGGTACTCTCCTCAACAAAATGGTGTAGCGGAAAGGAGAAATAGAACTCTTATTGAGTTTGCAAGATCCATGATGAAGGAGAAAAATTGTCCCAATTATTTGTGGGTTGAGGCTGTAAATACATGCACATATTTGGTCAATAGGTTAACATGTAAAGCTTTGCAGGGTATGACACCATATGAGGCATGGTGGGGTAAGAGACCTACTCTAGATCATTGCAAAGCATTTGGATGTTTGGCATATGCATATGTGCCATCTCAATTGAGGCACAAATTGGAACCTAAAGCTGAAAAATATGTGTTCATTGGATATGATGATAAGCAGATGGGATATAGGTTGTGGAGTCCATCAACAAAACAATTCCTTGTGTCAAAAGATGTTACATTTGATGAGCAAGGTACTTGGTATGCAAGTACAATCAATATTCATGCAGGTGATGAAGAAGTTGTGAATCAAAAGAAAGGTAAATCAAAGGTTCATATATTTGATGAAGAGGAGAACAATGAAGTACAGGTTGAAGTTGAAGAAGTGCCAAGGTTTGATCCTGAATGTGATGAACTAGAAACATCAAGAAGTGGAGAACTCAGAAGGTCATCAAGACACAAATGGCAACCTACAAGGTATAGTTATGACACTTCTTTTTTGGCTACTAAAGATTATGCTTATATGGTAAAGGCAGATGAAGACCCTTCTACATATGAAGAGGCAAAAGGTAAGGAAAATTGGAAGAAAGCTATGCAGGAAGAGTATGATGCATTGATGGAAAATGAGACATGGGATTTGGTTCCTAAAATGCATTTGAATGCAAATGGGTCTACAAGACAAAGAGGTATGTAGATGGAAGTGTGTCTAGGTATAAAGCTAGACTTGCTGTGAAAGGGTTTGCTCAGACATATGGTATAGATTATGATGAGACCTATAGTCCTGTGGCAAAGAGGACAACCATCAGGACACTCATAGCCATTGCTACATGTAAAGGTTGGAAATTATGTCAATGCTTTTCTAAATGGTTATATTTAAGATGATGTTCTCATGGAGCAACCACAAGGATTCAGAGGTGAAAGTTATCTAGATCATGTACATAAGCTCAAGAGACCTTCGTATGGTCTGAAGCAAGCCCCAAGGGCATGGAATTATAGACTTGTGAAGTTCTTGAAGGAACTTGGTTTTCAAGTATCTAAAGCAAATAGTAGCTTGCTTGTGAAAGCAAGTGATGATGGGTTCATTTACATGTGCATATATGTTGATGATATAATTCTTACAGGTACAGATGAGAAAGGCATTCAAAGCCTAAAGAAGCAAATGGAGAAAGAGTTCAAGATTAGTGACTTGGGAGACTTGTCATATTTCTTGGGAATGGAGATCTCATACACTCAACATGGAATGTATGTAACTCAAGATGGTCATCATTTGTACCTGGTTTTGAAGTCATGTTCATAATCAGAAGAGAATCATCTTGCTCTTCTGTATAGTTGTTGTAATCCTTTCTCGATTTGAATCCTCCTTGGTAGTTGCCATTGTAATTGTTGTTGTAGTTGTTGTTGTAGTTTTGATGATGGTTGAATCTGCCTCTTGACTGTGAGTATCCACCTCTTTGAAATCCTCTACCTCTCTGATTCTTGTAGTTCCTGAAACACTCATCTGTAGTATGATTTGATAAACCACAAATGTTGCATGGTGAGGAGTTATAGGATCTCCCCCTACCTTGCTTACCTCCTCTGCCCCTTCCCCTTGATGATCTACCTCTCCCTGCATAGTTGGCTTGGGAGGTAGTGCCTTCATCCTCTCCTTTCTTGTTCTTGCCTTTATCTTTAGACTTACTTTTATCAATGTATAGAGCAGAAGAGCTATTACCTTTGGATGAGTCTCCATTCTTGTTGAGTTTGGTTTCATGAGTGAACAATTGCCCCATGAGAGTGGTAAGGTATGGAATTTGCATGTCCATGTATAGGTCCATGGCAGTGGTGAAGCTTTCCCATTTGTCATCAGCTTTAATCCCATTGATCACTTGCCTTACTATCTGCTCTTCTTCAATCTCTTCTCCTATGCTTGCTAACTGATCTGCTACATCTTTAATCTTGGTCACATACTCTAAAATAGCCTACTTAGGTTGCTTCCTTAGTGTGGTGAATTCAATTCACAATTGGTTTTTTCTAGCCCTTGTTTTGGAAGAGAAATAGGATGACAAGGTTTCCCAAGTCTCTTGGGATGTCTTACAGTTTCTAATATGTGGCAAAAGAAAATCAGCATTAGGGCAAAAAACGGCCGAAAAGGGGCTGTTTGCTAATGAGAGATTAAGGAAATTGACAAATAGCGTCTTTCCAAGTATACAAGAATATAACATTGCTGTCTCTTTTAACCGTATGGAGAATTTCTTTTTTTAATACAATTCTCTCTCAAAGCGCCGCTAAAGTGATGAAGAGTCTCGTATTCAGTGTACAATTTTTCGGTTTGATGCAAAAAAAGATACTTTTGCACACTACACAAAGCATATTCTCGAATTTCCAAGAAGGAATTGATTTTTGAAGATACGAAATATTTTTGGGTTCACAAAATGTCATGATCATTCAGCGATAGGGTTTACATCAAATTAAAAGTTTCCACGTGTACAAAGCCTTTTTCTCTATAAATACTGCTGAGATTTGTGAACGTCGGTTTCTCGCTTTGAACATTCTTCTTCTCCTAAGTTCAAATGGCTTCTTCTTCTTGTCGTCCTTCCAATCGCTTTACTTCATGTGAGGTTTACAATAGAAGAGAGGATTCTTTGTGGAAACCTCTTTCCGTGAAAGTAAATGACTGGGTAACTATGCTTCCTAGCTGTAGAGGTGCCCATAAAGTCAAGCGTGCCAAAAGAGACAACACAAGAAACCATTGGAAGGGACGTATTCTCAGTTTCAAATTGAAGAGATGCGGTTGGTTTGCACGAGTACAACATGTGTACACCGCTGAGGATCTTGTTCTAGAAAATCATCTCCAATTCCCTTCGTACTGTAAGTGAAGTTTGACAATGCTCTTCTATCATTCTAGTTGATTTTGTATAATAAAACATATGTTTTTGTACTGCAGATATCTTTCCTTCCAATATTGTGGAATGGCAACCTGTTGAATGTTTAATAGGAACATTCAGAGTTCTTCATAAGGAATATGCAGAACTCATGTATGCAGACAAATCTGTTCAATTTTTCAATAGCAAAGAGTTATTTGTCCATTATGCAGATTATCAAGTGCCGTCAGGGAGGAGTTCTTATGGAATTCTTGTACATGTACCTTGTCCTTGCATCTCTTCATTAGATTGGGATGCTCCTAATCATTCAACAGTTTCAAGTTTTCTCTGCAAAATTAAATTTGACATCCAAAAGGCAATGTCAGCAGGCCGAATTTCGAGAAGGATAAAGATTCAATGGTTTTTGCCTATTCATGTCTTTGTATCATGCTTTAAAAACATGTTATTACAGAAAACAAAAACAATGTGGTTGAATAGGAGAGTCTTTATTTCAGAGATTGATGATGTTTTAGGTAGGGAATGGGATAGCAAAGAAGTTCAAAAGCTAGGTGACATTATTTTATGTAAAGTTAGTCCCAATTCTCGTTCAATCTCATATCAGATATGTCGACAATCTCTGGTTCTAGGATATGACTATAGAAGGTGGAAAAAAAAGCTTGGACTTTGGATAGCCTTGGACTCAGAGGAGAGCTGTCCAGAATTTGAGTTAGAAGTATTGATTCATCCAGATTTTCAATCAAGGAAAATAATTGTCACGACAAATTGGAATCTCAGAAATGTAAGGGAGCTTCTAGAATACCTTGATGAGGTATCATCTCAGTGTAGATTCTCAATTGATGATGCAATAGTTAACATTAGATCAGAGAAATCATTATCTTGCATAAGTTGCCTGCCACCAAGGGTGATTAAGTTCCAACCTTTAAGATTGTAACAAGTTAACCCTGACATTCTTACATAATGTATCTTCATCTAATAGAAGCGTCTATTGATACTTCCATTGAATTTTCTTTGCAGGATGGTTACAAACAATGTGTGTTGAATTATTAATTTTAAATGTCTATAGTCATATTTGCATTTTTAAATTTACTTTCAAGATTTTGATGAGGTTCTTATTGTATAATGATAAGAATATAAACCAAGACATCCTTAGATATTTTTTAGGTCCTTAATTTCATATTTCCATTGATTTTTTTTTGCAGGAGTGAATTGATGACTTCAATTATCCCCCTTCATCTAAACTCATATTGGCATTTATTTGTTTAATCTTAACATTCTGATGAGGTTCCAACTAAGAAATAATTATACAGGAACTTGCATAAGTTAATTCTAGATGAACAAGAGATCTAGAATTCAATATCTAATTTCAATTTAATAATTATTGTCTATCAAAGGTGCACATTAGTCTCAGTTAAATAATTTGATTCTATCCAACTTTTCTGTCCTCAAGTAATGCAAGAGAAATTATCATGGTACACATAACAAGTAATATAAGAGAGTGTGGAGAACCTGGTGAAAATTCCAATCCAAGGTTTGGTATTTCAATATTAGAAGAGCATGTCTTAAGGCATAAAACAGAGGAGACGAGATAAGTGAAGACGACCGATGCAAGCGACTAGTGCAATCTGAAATTGTCGGATGGCCCTTATCGCTTAGATCGGTCGTGTTAGCAACCTATCGTGAGAGACTTCAAGAAGTGACCTTGCGTAAAGATTTGACTCACCAGTATAAAAACAACTAGCAACAACGATGAAATGGATAATACGACCGATGCAAGTGATAGGGGCAATCCAAAATTCTCTGATTCCCCGTATCGCTTGTATCGGTCGTGTCCTCTTAATTCTTTATGTCCTTCTGTATCTTCTCCAATTTAAACTTTCCAACAGGAATGAAGTAAGAAACCCACTGCATTCATATTTGTGACATGAACAAATTTAATTGGACCATGCAATGAAATTTTGTTTAACTCTCAAGAGGTTCAATACAACTGTATATTTTTCTCAAACATATAAATATTGTAAAGGCAAATAAATATGGTTACAGTTACCATCTTCGAGATGAAGATTGGCATAAGTACATACAATTTGTACATAAATAAATCTTCCAACCTTGGTTGGTTTTACAATTGATTTCAATCTAAGACTCAAAAATGATTTAACCCTTTCTATCCTTTTGGAGCCCTTCTTTCTCTGTTGCTTCTGTCCCTTTTTGGAGCTTTCAGCTTGACTCTTTTTGTTGTTCCCATGCTTTAATGGTGAGTGAAGAGGAAGCCCTTTCTTTTTATCTTCATACTGTTTTTTATCAGGTGGAGGGGGTGGAGGTGAGTCTGGATCATGTGGGCAGATTGCATGTTTCATGATACTATTAATTGCTCTCTCTCTGATCAAGATGATCCATGCATCTGGGTGGTCTGATAAATTCAATTCAGGACTGTAGAACATTCTTTCCAAGAATCTTACAGCATTTGCAATCACTCTCCAGCCACATGATGTTGAGTCTCTCTACAATGGCACATGAATTTGGCTGTATCCAAATTGCTTTTGTTCATTCATTTTAGCAATTCCAGGAAAATTCTGATCAATATGCATCTTGAGAAGCTTTGCAGCACTGCATTGTAAAGTGAAAATCAGAATGGATGGCATGGCTTTGAAATAGAGAACAACAAAATGTATAGTAACTTACACTTTGCAATTCCCATGTTGTGATGGAAGAGAATTGAGGAAAAGAGCTTGATATGCATTGAAGTCTACAATAATTAAACTCCAATGGCCCCTGTCAATGAGTTGCATGTAAATATACTTTCTTAAATGAAACAAATATGTTTCCAAAATGAAGATGAATACTTACTTTTCAATATATGGGTAAATAACACATTCTACCTCTTCTGTAAAATCCTGTAGAAAGGACTTGGCATCTCCATGTTTATGCAAAAAACAGTGTGTCACCAGAGGATCTAAAATAAATACTTTTCTTTGAACCGCTTCCTCACATTGTTGAAGAAGAACCCTACAAATCAAGAAATAAAAATGCAGTTAAGCAACTAGGAAATTATGCAAAATAAAAGCATTTTAAGGCCTCTAGATATACCTGAGTGAAATGTTGACAACACTATCTGATATTTCAACATGAAGCTCCCTCAACATTTTGTTGTCTTCAGGTCTAATGTCAAGAAACAATTCATTTTGCCATGGTATTGCAACATTAACTATTACCTGCCCATTTCCTTTCTTGAGGAGCTCTTTATTTGCTTTCTGTAACTTTTGAATCTGGGTTAAGATTACACTTTCCTCTGTAAATAATCCCTGCTTTTTCCTCTCCTCCTCCCTATTTGCTGC
The DNA here is from genome assembly GCA_020310875.1 of Ceratopteris richardii. NCBI lineage: Eukaryota > Viridiplantae > Streptophyta > Polypodiopsida > Polypodiales > Pteridaceae > Ceratopteris > Ceratopteris richardii. The sequence continues at coordinate 93,587,210 of CM035427.1, read as the reverse complement.
AGTTCTAGTTTAATGATCATGAGTGACTTGAGCATTGATCTCTTCAATGACAACTGTTGTCTTGGGTGTTCGAGCTGGAGGTATATTTAAAATATCGAAGAATTTTTTATCGTGGTGATCAATAGGAACCAAAGCTTTATCAAATTTATATCTTATTCTTGAAACAATAAAATAATCCTTCGCCATTAGTGTTACCCTATGAGAATGAGCAGCACATAAGTAGGCATCATTCATAAAATCAATAGCAAAGTCCTCTGCAGCTTCTTGCAGGCATAGCAGTGCTTGAGTTTGCCACCTCACATTGACAAAGGATGAGGTCTTCATCAAAGAACAGAGGTTGGCTAAGATCTGCTTGACAACTCTCATAAATGGAAGTCTTGGGATCAACAATCCCATAGACTTTTGAGCTCTTCTAATTTCCCTCAAGGACTTTACATGGTACTTGACCCTTTTTTTTGAAGGCTTGTCTGGCACATTGGCTTGTACCTTCTTGGAATTTTGCTCCTGGACATTTTCCCCCTTGGCATTTTGGTCCTGATCCTCAGGGTACAACTTCCTTGCTGTCTTTTTGGTTCTAACCATACTCTGCACAAAATCAGAGTCTTTAGGCAAGGAATTAGGAAAAGTGGAAACTTACTCTCAAAAAGCTATGATCAATGACTCTTTCCACTGTCAAAACTTACTCTCAAAAAGCTATGATCAATGACTCTTTCCACTATCAGAGGCACGACCGATGCAAGCGATAGTAGTCATCCGGAAATGCCCGCATGTCCCTGATCGCTTGCATCGGTCGTCTTTAAATTTATCATCAAATATCAATCAAATATATCTTATAATGCAAAATACTCAATTATCACTAAGAAAAAGATAATTGGAAAGCTATAATCAATGACTCGTTCCACTGTAAGAGACACGACCGATCCAAGCGATAAAAGTCATCCCTAAATGCCCGGACATCCCTCATCGCTTGCATCGATCGTCCTTGAATTCATCATCATATTTCAATAAATAGAAGTTAAAATAAAGGTAACAATGCATTATACTCAAGCATCACAAAGGAAACCAAAATTTGCAAGCTATGATCAAGGACTCGATGCTATTTAAAAAACAGGACCGATCCAAGCGATTAGGGTTATCCAAAAATCTCGGATGTCCCTAATCGCTTGCATCGGTCGTGTCCACATTACCTTACGCAGAGAGCACTCTCTATAGAAATTGTGAAGTAGCCTAAAAACGTGGTGGCAATGGAACCTCGATGCTTGGCAAGTGTTGACAGAAAAAAATGAAGGAAATGAATAGGGAAGCTTAAATAGGTCCCAGAACTGAGTTGACCGTTGTGCCACATGGCATGCCCCGATTGGTCCACATCATATAGCCGTTGCGAATTCCAACATCTTTTGCCATGTGGCATGATTTGATTGGTCCACATCATCTATGCATTGCATCGGGCAACATACACTTTGCCACATGGCACTCTGTGATTGGTCCATGTCATTCGACCGTTTCTTCCCTCCTCGCCTATAGATAGCTACTTCCTTCACAAACTCAAACTTTCAACCTTCAGAGAATTTGTCTCACTAGAGACACGACCGATCCAAGCGATAAGACTCATTCGTAAATGCCTGGATGTCCCTCATCGCTTGCATCGGTCGTCCCTGAATTCATCATCATATTTCAATAAATAGAAGTTAAAATAAAGGTAACAATGCGTTATACTCAAGCAACACAAAGGAAACCAAAATTTGCAAGGTATGATCAAGGACTCGATGCTATTTAAAAAACATGACCGATCCAAGCGATTAGGGTTATCCAAAAATCTCGGATGTCCCTAATCGCTTGCATCGGTTGTGTCCACATTACCTTACGGAGAGAGCGCTCTCTATAGAAATTGTGAAGTAGCCAAAAAACTTGGTGGCGATGGAACCTCGACGCTTGGCAAGTGTTGACAAAAAAAATGAAGCAAATGAATAGGGAAGCTTAAATAGGTCCCAGAATTGAGTTGACCGTTGTGCCACATGGCATGCCCCGATTGGTCTACGTCATATAGCCGTTGCAAATTCCAACGTCTTTTGCCATGTGGCATGATTTGATTGGTCCATGTCATCTATTCGTTGCATCGGGCAACGTACACTTTGCCACATGGCACTCTGTGATTGGTCCACTTCATTCAACCATTTCTTCCCTCCTCGCCTATAAATAGCTACTTCCTTCACAAACTCAAACTTTCAACCTTTAGAGAATTTGTCTCACTTACATGCGTATTTTTCTTTCGTCCCCAACATAACCGATACAAGCGATTTTTGCCGTTTGACCTACGTTGACTCGCTCTAATCGCTTGCATCAGTTGTGTTCTCCTAATAGGCATACAGGAGAAGCTGCAGCTAAGATGGAGGGAATGAATGAGATCCTTAGTGTCTCTCCATCAGAGAAACTTCTTGATTTCATGGTTCAAGAGGGTTTAAGTGTAGATTATTTTCCTGATGCAATGACGATATTCAACCCCAAAATTGATTTTGAAAAACTCTTAGAGAACTCGAAAAGTTTTCTTAAGGATGAGTGGGAGATTTTCTTGGGGTTGATCAATGGAAGGATCCTTTCTATTTCTCAGAAAACCTATGTCCATCCTCACATCTTTGGGAAGGATCCAATAGATAGGGCTAAAATCACAAGAAAATGCAAAAGGATATCCCCTTTGCCAGGGAAGCTTGATTTATGCCCAGAGCATGAAAAGGACTGCTGCTTGCTCCCTTTAAACATTGCTTTCTTGATATGGCTTGATCATATCTCAGTTGAAAGGGAGGAAAATGTTCATGATGAAGACGAGCCTTGCTTAGAGCTGACACTTGAGGGTAGCTCAAAAACTATGAAAGGTGTCATGGAGATTGTTGAGGAGATCAATCTCCAAGCAGAAGAAGAACAGGTCAAAGATTTTGATGTGGCCACTTTTAAAGCAGAGACTGCAATAAGGGAGCCATCTGAAGAAGTTCAAGTGTCTAAGAAGTCCCTACTTCTCCCAAATCTACCTTTTTACTTTATCTCTGAGAAAGACTTCATACCTCTATTTTACATTCAGGAACTTTTCAATCTAAGGGAGGACTACTGCCTTGCAGCTATAGCTGAGGCAGAAGAAGTTGCAAGGAGATTCATCAATAAGAAAGGAGAAAGAAGAGAGGATTTTTTGCGTCTTGATTTGGATTTGTCTAATGAAGAATTCTAAGATTCATCACAAGCTCTTTCAAAATGCTTTGAGAAAGCTATCTCAGAGAAGCCAAAACTTGCTGATGAAGAGTTTGATGAGCATCAGAAGCAACTTGGAATATAATCATTTGGGCGCGGCTATTCATTCTTGGATGTCGCTGAGGACAAAGGAACAATTTGTATTGACTCAAAAGAGCTCATTGAGGAGGAAGATGAGGTCAAGGTATGTTGTTTGATATATTCGTATGAATTAAAGTTTTTGTCCGAGATCTCCATTTTTTAGTGAGAAAATGACCACGACCGATGCAAGCGATACAACCTATCGGATAATTTCCGTTGGGCCTTATCGCTTGTATCGGTCGTGTTCGGACTTGAAGAGGAAGATGAGGTCAAGTATGTATTCTCATGATTTAAAGGCAAAGGAGATGAGATGGGCTTGATGCAAAATCTTTATCTTGTGTCAGTTTGTCCAAGTTCTCCATTAGAAGTGTCAGAAGTCGATCACGACCGATGCAAGCGATAAGGCCCATCAGATATTTTCCGTTGGGCCTCATCGCTTGCATTGGTCGTGTTTGGACTTGAGGAAGATGATGTCAAGGTATACAGTTAACTATATTCTCAAGAACTTTAGGTTAGGGATATGAGATGGGACCAATGCAAAATCTCTTTCTTGTATCAGATTTGTCCAAGTTCTCCATTAGAAGTGTCAAAAATCGATCACGACCGATTCAAGCGATTAGGCTCATCGGATATTTTCTATTGGGCCTTATCGCTTGTATGGGTCATGTCTAGGCGTTGCATGCAGCAATGATAATACATATCTTGCTTGTGGGAATTCCCCTCATTTATCAAACATTAGATGTTTCTAGGCAGTTTGCAAATAGATATTGATGACGACCGATGCAAGCGATAACGACTATCTGAATTTCTCTGAAGACCCTTATCGCTTGCATCAGTCGTGTCTCTTGCTTTTCTTTCTAATAGTTTCAAGTTACTTCACATGTTTCCTAACGTGTGCTTGCACTTCATCTAACCTTGTTTTTCATTTTTACCACAGTTAACTTTATTGGATGAAGACAATTTCCTTGGCAGGGGCAAGGGAACAAGAAAAGCCATAGAAGAGAAAGGAAAAGCAAAGGTGGATATTCATTCTATTATCCACTATCTTCCAAACTTGAACCCAGACACTTTTTGTGTTATTCACAAGCACTATAGTGAGGAGCCAGACTTTGCATTGTTCTGCTTGACGACTCTATCAAAATACATGGGTTTTACTCCAATACCCTTTAATGCTTTCAGAGTTTTACTGCTTGAAAGAGCAACTGCATTCAGAATTTTTGGATATGCCCCAGGACTCAATGCTTCAAGGGCAGGGTACTTTCTTTGTTATTCAAGCTATGCAATGGCTGCAGGGGTGTCAGATTTAAAAAGCATTGCTGGATATAGGAGAAAAGAGTTCCTCAGGTATAGAGGTGATTTGCGAGAGCCAAGCTCTTTAAAAAGGCTCAAGGAATGACTTGATTTTTTCAAATTCTATATCTCAACAAATGTACATATACAGAAATTGCCCAATGTGATATAAGACATTGCAAATTTTTTTGGTGTAATTGATCCATGGCCTAATATTAATTGTTATTGATTCTCTGGTCAAAGTCATCTGATGGTAGTAGACATATTTCTTTTCAAAGCATAATACATCATGAAATGTACATACATGACATCTTTTATTTCTCAAAGAAATAAAAGACATTGCAAATATTAAAGCTCTGTTTGAAATGTGGTCTTTTTCAGTTTGTGATATTGATACATGATGATTTTGTCTGGAGATAGCCATATCCTTCTGATTATATTTGGCATGAGGTCCTTTGTAATTGTCTTCTAAAGAACCAATAAAAAAGCTCTCGGTGAAGGCATTGCTCTTTGTTACTCCTCCTCCTCATCTAAAGAAGCTTGTCCTTGCTTGATAATGAGATTTTTCCATGCCTTGGGTGTTCCACATGGCAAGTGGTTCTTTTTCTGCAAAGAATGCACCATGCACAAGAAGAATATGCTGGAAAGCAGAAGAATCTCATTAGATCTTTTTGATGTTACCTGCTGCCTCATGATCTTTAAAAGATTATCTAGTTTGACCCACACCTCCATTCTCTTTTTTGCTATTTTTGGTTTGCTTTTTACATTAGTCGTGACCTCACAAAATGTTTTCCATGAATTCCACATGGCATTAAGTTGTTTGCCATCATGGTTGCTGAAGAATCTCCTTGCTTTTGCACCTCCCATTGAGACATCCTGTAAAACATCACCTGTATTTTGTGAAAGCTTTGGATCTTTTCTTAGATGAACATCGCCACCATGAAATCCCATTTCTGAAAGAAGACATTCACATTTTTTTATGCATTCATCTGCAAGAGTTGTAGGCTTGATAGAATATGCATAATCCAAGTGAAGACGGACCAACTTGTCAATGATTCTTAAATCTGCATGTAGTGTACATATGTGTACATTTGTCAATGCTATTGGAAGTATGGGATCCCAAATCATTGAAGAAGATGAGTAGTTAAGAAGAATAACATTTTGTCTAGAAGGAGCCTCTTCACCCTCAGCTCTAGCAATCCATCCATTTGTGCCTGGGCTTTGCATGCAGTACAAGCAAGGGTACTTAGAATTTGCTCCCCCACTTATACCAACATGCATTTGAGTGTCTTTAGGTCTCCACTCAAATGCCACTCAACTTGAAAGTTCCCGTAGTCTTTGACATTCAACAATTCTCCTGCATGATGCCCTTGGATAACATTTGGAATGTTTGTCTGTGAGAATAACCATTTAAGTGTTTTATGGCTCGCAGATGGAACTTGAGCATAGCCAACCCACCATAACTCCATTTCTGATTGTACTTTGAGAGATGGAGTATCCAATTTCCCAAGGCTATAGTCCAAAGCTTTGTTCATCAGTGCAATGCTTATTCTCTCCATCTTTTGATGTTTAAGCTCAGCTTCATCAAGTTTGATTACAAATTTCAATAGACCAGAACATTCATGGTCTTTTATATTATAGAACTGAATCATGCATGTTTGAAGTTTTATAACATCTATCCATATGTTGTTAAATGCATTGTAAGTGAAATGTAACTTTTGTTTTCCTACTTCGTAAGGCATGTTACCGTGAATATGTTTATATTCACCAAATACATATGTGATCTTCTTATTCAAGCAGAGCCGAAACTTTCCTACATGATGGGGTCTAGGCAATCCAAAACTTCTAACTTTGTTAAATTTTAAAAATTCACACCAAAATTTTGAAATTGCTGTATAACCTTTCCTACTCACTCCGACACTATCACAAATATTCTGAATTTGAGATGGTTCTAGTAAAAGATTCATTTCTGTCATGAGTTTTTGAAAAACAAAGCGTTTCAAGCATGTATTTTCATTTAGTTTCAATAGTCTTAAAACATCATTTTGACTCAAAATTTCATTACAAAAATGTATGCGCTCAAAACTGCTCGACATATTGAAACCTAGCACATTTGTCACATGATCTCTAACAATTTTCATTCTTTTCTTTTTCTGGCCAGATTTTTCAGTCAAATCTAAAAAAGGTTTTACTCGTTTTGACCGCATTCTCAAACCTATAGGAGTTTCTTTCATTTTTTTAAAAGACTCTAACTGAGAAGATAAAGTGGATAATTTGTTTTCTAGCTCCCTCATATGTAAATTCTTCTGGTGTAGTGTGTTTTGTAAACAGTTTATGTATTGTACATAATTCCTTGAAATATCCCAGAGCCTTGAACGATAGCCTCGTAAACCATCCTCACCATCTCCCACAAATCTAATCAGATCATGAAGATTATGAAAAGGGGGGTACCTTCCAGTTTGTGGATCAATTGGATAAACAGATCCATCTGTCCATATGTCGATATGTTTCTTGCCTTCCTTTCGCAATCCATCCACTTCACGAGGATGAAGAGCCCTTCGAAATACTTTTCTTGTCGTCTCATACTCCTGACTAACTGCAATGTTGATATGGAACTTTTCACAATGATTTCGATTGTTTGAAAGCTCAGCGAGAGTATTTGGGTTAACGTTCTCCATGGTCTGCTATGAAAAATGATCGGCAAGTGTCTAAAATGACGTGAAAGGGAGAAACAGGCTTGCTATGAAAAGTAGAGAAAAAAAGTGCAAAACTTCATCAGCACACATTATATAGGTCCGTGAACAAGAGGAAAATTCGACTTTTGATCAGCGCCCGGTGAGCACAAACTTTGAGGCGTAAGATATCACACAAACTTTTCATGATTATATGATACGAGTTTCTCTCTCTTCAAAATTTGCATAAGATACGTTTTAAATGAACTTACACGGAATTTCTTAAAGGATTTGACAACTTTAATCCCGATTAAGCACAACTAATTGAAATCCTTACATGGCCCTTTTTGAGCCGTTTTTCGCCCTAATGGAGATGGATTTGGGTAAGTAAGACCTTGCTAATGCATCCTTGGCACACCATGTGTTGAGCTTCTCATGTTCTTCCTTTGTTGGTAGTACTCTGGTTTTGAATGAGGGCAATTCCTCATCTCCTGAGATGTATCCATAAAGACTCCTTCCTTGTAGGTATGTCTTCATCCTTAGGGACCATGCCTGATAGTTGTTCCTGTCCAATTTATCAATAAATGAAGGAAAACCATCTCCCATTTTACCTTAACTTTGCTCTGATACCACTGTTGGGAAGATGGATGAATACTTCAGGAGGATGAGTAGGTACTACCAAATCCTGCTTTGTACCAGCCCTTTGATGCTTCAGAGTTGATAAGTGGACCTTCCTAGCTTTCCAAAGACACCATAAAATGGCCTATGTACTTTGGAAATGATGTATGAAAAGATTGAATCAAAAGAGACTACTTTGCACTTCAAGTCTTCAAGAAAACTTTCTATTTTTGACAATACACCTGCTGCTTCTTTTGCTCAGTATGAACAGCACACTAGGAATTGGAAAACTTCCTTTTAGGGGTATCTAATTAGCTTAGCAAGCTAACTATACCAAGTAGAATCACTTAAAAAGATTAACTATGTTCAGAGAAATTAATTTAGCAAGTAAACCTTTACCACCGGATTTCTAGGACTGTTGCAGACTTCGACCAGTGATCACTTCGATGGACTTTTCTCTGAAATGGCTGAATAGAAATTTTTCCAATTTTGATAGCATGTAGTAGACTTTCAGTTGGTTCCAACACGCTATAGATCTTTGCATTTGATCGAGAAGTGAGTGAGATATGCTCTCCACAAGTTGACAGACTTTCAGAGACTATGATAGAGAACTCAGAAATGAACAATGTAGATATATGTATT